>OY720147.1:9910689-10541694 GCA_963082955.1 Cheilosia grossa
TCTCAAAACTGTCACTCCGTTTGAAACTTCACTTCGGATTCTCCATTAGTAGCAATCACAACAGATGCAGCAGCTCCAGGATATGTAGACTCGGTAGGGCTTTCTGGGAGAGAAAAAAAAATAATATGTATAGTTTTTCTGTGATTTGTTGGTGTGGAAAATAAGAATAAAAGCAGTATGTCTGATGACGACAGCAGTGAGGGAGAGAAAAACAAAAAAAAAAAAAAATGAGAAGGTGAACAAGAACAAGGTGATAATGAGCAGAAGTGGTACTTTGCTCCAAATACATTGAAATTTCTCTTCTTGTTGCCCGGCGATGGAAAGAATTTTTAATTATGCTGCGGCGTGAAATAACTCAAAGATAGAAATAAATTTACTTCCGGCGATAACGGTTGTCAATTACAGAAAGGGACTAGCAACGCAGTTAATTGCATGCACTTCAATATGGATACCTAGTTGGGCTACTTTCGCTCTCATTGGAGAGCCGAGCAGCTATCAGTTTCAAAGGAGCTCCATTGTTTTTAAAAAGATTACTTCTTTAGGCGCATTGGGCACTTTTGAGATGGGAAGAAACCAATAAACTCGCGTCACTGTTACCGACACCCTTGTTCTCTTTATATAAGTAAGAAAAAGAGAAAGAAAAAGAAAAATACATATAAATGACACACTTTCGATTGCGATAATCGCATAAGAGTTCGGTATAGAGGAGCTACTGAGAGCTTACTCCTTTTATTAGAATTGGGGGAATGGTACAAACCATAAACTAAGTATTAAATACAATGAAATAATGACACTCATCAGCCCTCCCACATCGTGGTATTTCTACCTTTTTGTAGAAATTTTAATTTCCAAAAAATCGTCCGTGCAAAACAGAAATAAAGCATCAAAATTGTGGAAATATCAGGAATCTGACGTAAAAAACCTTCGAACTACATTGCAACACACTAAATGTCCATAAAAACAGGGATTTAACTTTTGGCAAAACATTTCTAGTACCAAGAAATATTTATTATAATGGTAACAAACTGAGATTTGTAAACTGAAGGTTAATTTAATGTGGATCTTTTTCCGAATAATACAAACTTTACTTTTAAGATCTTTTCATTAACAAATTGAGGGAATTTGAGTTCAATGAAAAGGGAAAAATAAAGAGAGAGTGCTAAAGCACGTTCCCACAGTTCAAATTAGTTGTTTTATTTCACCACGAAAACATGTATTTTGCCAAATGATTAGTAACTAATAAATGTAATCAACATCTAAATAGAGGAATAAACTGAGAAATATTCATTCTTAGAAATAAATTAAAACATTTTTGATCCTACAGTTATTTTGTCTGTTTTCGTTTGTGGTTTTGGCGGAAATTTATTTCGCCGGCGACTGTCGTCAGAAAAAAGTCAACGAATTCAAAGGGAAGAATTGATAAGGAACATTCAAATTTAGAGTATGTTGGGTTTCAGGAGAGAGATGTGAACATTTCTGAGTGGGTAACATTTTTTAGTTACATATAATCTTTTCATGAATTTTCCGTAAAACATAAAACAAAAATAAGTTAAATTTAAATAAAAATCTACCATTTATTGAATTTTTAAAAAGCGAATTTGATTTAACGATGACCAATGATCGAAATCTAAGCACAACGAGATACAAAACTACAATTGATGCAGTCTTTACAAGATATTTAAATAGATTCGAATCAAAATGGTTTGTTTCCTATTTAAGTTACCATAAACCTATAGTATCAGTTTTGGAATATAATGATAAAAATAATGATGATAATGATGGAAAGCACGAACAAAATCGGGTGGGTATAGCTACATATATAAAAGAGACTGACGTCCGTGTGTGCACTCATAACTCGGGAATGGATCGTTCGATTTTTACGATTTTGGGCTTGGTGGATTTGTATTGGCCCAACGAAGGACATGTTCTACTTTTTGTCGTAAAAATGAAAGTTTAATAAGTTGAGATTGGGGATAGAACTTTGGGAATCGCACTTTGGAAAAATTAGACTGGATAGCAAAACGGGTAGTGTCACTTCCAATACAAGAAAACTTTTTTCAATTGTTAAATTTAAATTCTTTGGTTGTTCCGGGCTTACCGCTACCCAATTTGAAATCGAAAGTCGGCTCAGTTAAAATTTAGCTGAGCAACCACAATCCACCGAAAGTTTTTAACGGATCGCGTTTGATTTGATTGTGAAGAATTTGAAATCATGTGTCATGGAAACAAAATTTAAATTTACCGAATTACATAAAGCAGCATGTGCAATTGTGCATTTGTATGCTCGGAATTATTATTTTCATTATATTAACGAAGTTGGGCGGAACGAAGTTCGCCGGGTCAGCTAGAAGTTTATAATAATGAAGAAAAACACTTCATTTAAAAGTATTTCAAGTTTTCAGTTTGTTCAATATTCCTGCAAATATTGTGTTCAGGTTACTCGTGTGTGTCTATCCATGCGCAACGAAAGAGATGTCGAAGCGAGACATAGGCTGCACACACATTTCAACACACTTATCAGTGTATGAGCAACCGATCTTGTACTACCCTTCGGTCCTCTCATCAGGTATTCGTTCAACAGCCGCTGAAGGAGACAGACGTGTCCTTTAAAAGGAAGTCCACTAGCTTGCCAAACCCGAAGCTTAATTAAACACAGTTCTATCGGCACTCCCGGAGTGCAACTGTTCTTTTTTTGTTTTTGCCCTATCGAGGGTAACTTAACCTTTGTCGCATCCCATATGGGCTTTGAAATATTTTCTAGATGGAGTTTAATTCTTTTACCTAAACTGACAATGAGCTACATTATACAAATTCCGCAATAAATGCTTAGGATATACCATCGGTCGGATGATGTGGCCATGGCGTCGTTTCGGTTCTGCAATTGACTTTGAACATGATGGATGAGTTGTGCATCAGCACTCGTCCGTCACTCTTCAAGACAGGAGGAATAAGATGATAATGGCCTGATACAGATAATGGTAGACGGATTACCATTTCATACGCCAGAAGAAAATCGATTTAATTGGAAAAAATTGTATTTCCAAACGTGTTCTAGACGCTTAGGTCTCGCTTCCTGATCTCGGCGAATTTGTCAAAACATATAACGATGTGAGAAAGTTTTTCGGCAATGATTTTTTTCATGTTAAATTACTTTTGTGCTTCATAAAAGTCACAAACTAATACACAAAGAAAAAAATAATAGCGAATTTCTTAAATTCAAACCAACGCGTGACTGACACGACACGCAGCACCCATTTTGAAACCCAAAACACAAACTCATACCGTTACGGCGTTACGCAACAAAACAAGGCAATTACAGCCATCGCTAAAGACAAACCATACGACATTTTATTGTTTACACCTTCACCAAGGTGACATGTACTTAAATAAAAATGATAAACACAAGTGAAACCGAAACACCATGAGGGTAAAAAAAACAAGCTTCTCCACTTTCTACCCATACGATTAACGCATTAATCATTGATTATCTAAAAAGCCAAACGTGCGTATGAATTCAGTGATTACGAACTCAAAAGTGTCGTTAAAATATGAATTATACAACCAATCTGAGTTTTTGGCAAAACACGATTTCGGATGGCATATATATACATTTACAGCGTATATGCATGTGTGTAGAGTTGGCAGAAACGTGCCCTCGTTGTGGTTGCCTGTGGATCGCGATCGAGGAGCTGGTGTATTTTTAGTATTTATGAGACAGTTCTCATTAAAATTTAAATTTTTGATTAAAGTGTGTGATACAGGTGAAATTATGTGCCTTTGTTTTTGTAGGCGGTAAAATCGTACTAAATTACTGACACGCATTTTATTTATTTTTGTTCTTTTTATTTGATCGTTCCCGCAGGCAAAATAAACTTTCAAATGTGCGCATTATGACGTTGTTAAATGCCTCCCCTTTGATTAACGTTTTTGCGTTGGCTGGGATCCGGTAATTGTATGTACATATGCCACGCAAACTCTTTAATGAAATTATGCGCATTATTCGGAAACATTTCCACGCATAAAACTTGTTTCCGATCCTAAGGGCACAAAGGCCAGGGAATTCTGATAGCCTATGGGGTAGAAAACAATTCAGCAATGTGACCCATTATTGCCAACATAACCCCCGGTCAACAATCAAAGATGATAATTGGCACACCCTGTCATGTTCACAAAACTGCAAACTTCTGTAGGGCTTATATGCCATGGCAGAACTTTGCCGGCAAGATGACGTCCTCAATCTATTGTGTGTAAAATAATGTGTGTGCAATCTGTAATAAACGGTTAAAGGCAGCGGGTCACATAGGTTCTGGGCGATTGCAAGACCTCCCTCAGCTTGTCGGTTTTGGTCCATTTGGTGACACTAACATTTATGCATGTCTGTTTCTATCATGACGTTGGGGCGGGTGCAATCGAAAGGCGAATATATGTCAGGGAAAACATTGTTTACGACTTTATTTTCCATCCAGTACAGAGCACATAATAACACATACATTTGAGGACAACACACCAATGTCCTTGCACTTACATCCAACCACACTACTCAATGATATATGTACGGCACGTTGTTATATATAACCGCCTCTGGAGCACTTTGTATAAATGTGAATAATATAAATGCAAAATGTCCCACCACCTTGTCTCGACACTAAATGCATTTCCATGCAAAACAATTGCTCTTGTTAGCAAAATAGAAGACACAAATTTGCATGATTACTCTGTGTCATTGTTTTGATTGAACAAAAACGACTATACAGCCGACGACGTCGACAACGACGGAACACCATGGCAATTAAGCAATATTATCACTACGGCAACATTTCCAGTATAATTTTCCCCTCAAACCAGGTGAATAATTGATTCGGAATTTCTATAAATCGACTCGAGCTTTATTTGATTTGCTCATCGTCGTGTGATTGATGATTGGGGTTTTGTTTGTGAGACTTCGAAGGTTTTTCGATTCAGTTGAGGGTGGAAATCACATTTTAATAACAGGAAATTGAACTGATTGATTGTAGGGCTCATGAGCCATTGCTTTGCGTTATTACGAATCAAATCAACGTGAGGTATGTTTTGAATTGCTTTGATATTCAATTTAATGGAAAATAGGTAGCAATCCAAGATCAAAATTGGGTTGTGTATGGAAATGGGCTTTGCGTTTGATTTGTGGTATAAGAATGTGTGACTTATTTGGCCCAGGTCCACCCCAGACTGTAGCGCCACCTAAGTAAGACTTATTTGGTGAGTATATGTAGTTATAGTGGTGCTCCTTAATCGAAGGGTGAAATGGATCGTGTAGTAAGTTACCCAAAGTAATGGAATTACAACACTGAGTGGATATAAACGGATCGATATATTTGTTCCACAATTAACCAGTTTAGGTGGCAAATTTTGAAGAGCCTTTGTCTTGTAAAGTCTTTCAAGCTAAGGTAGGGGAAATGGCACTAATGTCTAAGTCATAATTTTATTTTCAAATGGTGTAAAATTTTGTTATATTCCAAGGCATTGCCTATCGACTCTATCCGAATCTGCCAAACGAATAAAGAAAATTATATTACACATACGCCCGAGTGAACAAAAGTATATATTTGTGGAATAGACAAAAATTGTCCCCAAAATATCCGTATCCGATTTCAGTAGATTTTAATATAAGGAGTTGATTCCATATGAGACAATCTATTTCGCATTCTTCAAGTCACAGTCGGTACTCTGAATTCTAAAAAAAATGGACTCAATTAATTTTTAGTACTCACTTACAAAATGGAACAGAAAAAGTCATAAGTTCTTCTTAGCAAATATTTGGTTGATATTCCTTGTTCGGGCTGTTTTAATGAATTCGATTTACAGCTGAACAATCGCATTACAAAAGAGACAGCAGCAGCCAATGCCTATTCTACATTATATAGTAATTGAAGAGCCACCGTCCTTTAAATACTCCACCACAGGTCAATTATCAAGTCTACATTTGATTTAACTTTGTATCTTTACAATTGCAACAAGTTTGCCCATTTATGAAGCTATTCAGGTGAATAGTTCGATGAAGACGATTTTTGCATTGAAATTCGAATCCTCAGTTTCCAAGAATTTTTCGGTAAATTAATGATTCTGAATTTTCGTGAGATACTAGCCCTTTTTTTCTATCAGCGATGATCCATTTAGATCATCGAATTACATGCACTTACAACAACAGCATATGATCCTGCTATACATCGAGATCACGAATCATGATCTGAAATTTATTGTACTATTTCCCCCTAGGTGGCTTATTTCATTCTACAATGTTGGTGTGCCTGTAAGCGATAGCCAAGCCACACAGTCACATTGCCAGACTAAAGTATTCAACACCCTATATAACACAAAAAATAAGCATTTTTTCACATCGAATAAATTGCCCGTCCTTCGAGATTTTGCTTTTTCATTCTATAAAGGAATGATCAGAGAAATATTTCGTAATAATTTAAGTAAATGTTACAAACATTTATGATTATGAAATGTTTCGAAGTTCGTAAATAATTTGTTTCATAAATTTCCCTGTAGAAAGGTGATAATTGTTTTCTTTTCTTTTAGCATAAAATATAAATGTCCAGAAATCTTGGAATAATGAAAAATGGAAACTAGCAGGCTGCATACATTTAAATTATTTCTACTTCAGTTTGTTCTTCTGGAATTTCGTGCTTAAGCCGCTGTCATTTACTTTGCCCCAGAATTCCAATCTGAGCGGACCAGAGGCGCAAAGATTTTCATTACATTTCGAACTGATTTCCTTTTAGTAATAAAACGCAATAAAAATTATTAATTTGATTCATATGGTACTACCCCCAACAAACAAATTAAATCTCATGTCAATTGACATTATATAGTGACATCACGTTGTACAGAATGTTTGCAATATGGCTGGTGGCAATATGAAGTTTGTCATACTCATACATTATCCGTTGTGTTTTGAAAGAAACTGTTGCCACAACTCCAAAATAAAATTTCCCTATGATCCGTATTGTTTTATTTTCGTGATCTGATTCGGATTTTATAAATATGTACCAACAATCCAGCACAACAGTCCAGGCGTTGCTATTAAAACATCCCAAAGGTAAATTCGTTTCATAAATTCCCTCTTTTGTATCACTAGCATTGAATCATAAGACCACTCAGTACACTTGTTGCATCTCTGTTAGTGAAAGTCGTAATTTCTAATTCATATTCCCCCATTCAAAAAGCTCTGAAGTCTAAAATGTACGTTCTTATGGAAGCATTATAGTAGATAACTACACTATTCCCATATATATATATAGTTGGCGCAACAGGTCCGTAGGGACCCAAGGCCTAGCTTCTCGCAACCATTCGTTTTGTGTGAGTTTTATTTTTGGAACGAATGGAAGGGATCTACAATTTTATGCCGATTCCAAACGGCTAACTGAGAAGCTCTAAAGACAGTTATACTCTCGGATGTTTGTCAGACGTTCGCGAGAGGTGGCGCAGTGGAAAAAACCCCAAGTTGGAATTTGGGTTTTTTTTTTGCGGGATTCGAACCTAGGACCCCTCGCTTAGTAGTCCAACACACTAACCACTAAGCCACTGCGCCTACACTATTCCCATATATACCTCTATATATGGGAATATACCTCTAAATTATATGGTTGGACAAAGCTTGAGGAATTTCGCCGACTCAGTTTTTTACCGCATCACCAACCCCTTCGACTTGTATCCTCCCCAAAGCTCAGCCTACCATAATGCCAAAGTCTATTATGCAATCACAAATTCTTCATTGCACTTATAATCATTCACAAAAATGAAAAATGAAAAATGTAACTTGCACAGACTGAAGCACCAATATATCATCAAGTCACTCAACTACTCGCACCACAGCCCACATTCATTAGGTTAATTAAAAGTGAACACCATCAGGAGTGAAAAAGTTAAAAGCTGACATGTATGACACACACGCACGCACGGTTTCTTCTCCGTTCGACATTTATTATTCCGCACTGCTCGCGTCTCTACTCAGTTTTCAAGTTATCAACTTTGCAAACTTCCATTAGCGTAACGTGCGCGGAAAACATTTTTTTGTCCGCATAATTTTAAGACCGTGTATCCAAGTCATCACCATAATCCCTCTCACATCCTAATAACCATCATTTTTATTATGGCTCTATAGAATAGTGGGGTAATTAAACTCATAGCTTTTCCTTAAGAATTTAAGTAACTACACATTTTGGTCAACGAAAATACTCCTCCTAGCTGCGCACCTACTTTCGTATTCGTGGTCTAAAATATTTCTACAAACATAATGCAGCTTGTGTGAAGGAATAAATTGGGCTTACCAGGATGTTGTTATCCTTACAACGATGAGAAAACTGTATGTCTATGCAGAAATTCGTGTTCGCTTACGCAGAATTCCGAAAACCTCTACTGAAATGCATGAACGGTATGCAGAAGCGTCCTCTTACAGCCTTACGTATTATACTTTACGTTGACTGGGTGCGATTTTTTTGTTCTTGTATCTTTTGTTGGAATGTGAATTCTCGTGAAAATAGTTAGATCACCTCGAACATACGTTCCTTCGGCTTGTTCGTGGAGCGGGACGAAAATTATTATAATTGGACTTTTCAGAGATGAAGAACACAGCGTGCCGCATTCGCATTTTCGAACGAATGCGTGCTTCAGGAGGATGAATATATCGTGTTTACCGTACATGCACAATAAGAGGATATTTCCAACCCCGAAAGAGCAATTGATGCTTTACTCGGAGAGGCACCGAAGCGGCACCTTACACTGTCTGACTATGGCAACAGCAAGGCGAATGGAAACACCAACAGCTTTTGGCCGCACATAAACCTATGGTGAAGTTGGTCATCGGACGACGAGGATTCGAAAGGGTTCATCGTAAAAGGGACTCCTCCATACGAGTTACCAATTCTTACCAGCAGAGTCCTTATAGCTTTCGGTCTCACTCTTGGTGTCTGTGCGTGTTTGGAAATTTGTGGAAATGAATTAGTAGAGAATTTTGTAGGATTATGTGTTATGCAAGTGTTTATTGGGGATTTATATGTCCTCTGCTTTTGCATGGTTCTCTCAGTTGAGTGAACAAATTAAAGTGACTTTCGAAAATATAAATGACAACCCAACTCAACACAGCGCACAAGGACTGATATTTGCATTGCATGTTGGTGTTATTCAATTTGATCTCAGCTCGTTGTGAACGAGAACATAAAATTCAAAAGCTGTTTGCGTAACAGTGTCGCAAGTGTTGATTGCAATCAAGTTTTTGTTTGTATTATTTGCATGACAATGTTTGAACGAACGCATTAGTTGGGTGTGCTACTTTGCATTGACACATGGCAAGGGAGTTTCAAAACGATTTCAATTTTCAATGCCCATAAAAGGTATCAAATAAAAAATGAAGATGGTCTGCTATAAACATAACCTATACCGGAAGGGTGGTATATGGCAATCACAGGGATCACAGGAAACGCATTAGCAAAACACCTATGAAACAAAATTAGATATTGATCCTGGATGTATTTAAGTTTCTAATCAGGAAATAGAAAAGTTTTTCCTCAACCAACATTCAACAGTATTTATTAGATAACACAATAGCAATATTGATTATAATCTCATTACATCAGACTATGAGGAAGTTTATCAGCATGCGTACACGAACTCTCTACAAATAAAAGATCCAAATTGAATTTTCTTTCAACCGAAGATAACCCAAAAAGCTACACACATAATTCCGCACATAAAAACATGACACAAAAGCCAGAGTTGTAGAAACGTTCTTTTGCGCAATGCTCATATCGTCTTCTGTATTTTCTACTTCCTGTTTTCTGGCTTGGTGTGTAAATGTTAGTCATATTTAACTTGATGACATTGTTACTTATAGTACTAAGTATACTCTGGCCCAAACAGAAAGCCATATAGCTTTCGAATGTATTTGTCTAAAGCACAAGAGAAGGGCAACAACGAAAATATCTGTCCCTGTAGCCTTGGTTTCTCTAATCATATCCTTCAACAAACTAGACAATGAGAAACACAGCGAAAGGAATGGCTACAATGATACAAAAAAGACACAGGAATAAGGAATTGGAAAATATACAAAATTTAGCTCTATGCCCGCCACTGTGGGTTCGTTCAAAATTGAATGTAGGCAGCCACGAGAATTGCTTAGAATTCATGAAAAGGATTTACTTAATTAAGGACATTCAATTGTGTTTTTGACTTAAGTTTGAGTCCTGATTAAATGTGATTATATTTTCAAGGCTTATTGTGTCACTGGGGTGTTAAAGAAGACAAATTTTGAGAAATAATATTTGTGGTTACACTTAGCTCAAGGGTAGCTTACGTAACCTTTGTTTGGGTCCCCCCCAAACCGGATAGCGAAGATTAAAACGCAAAGGGACATTAATAGCTCCAAAGGGCTGTCATGATGGTAGTTACCTCCTAAAATACAGTATGAATTAATTAACGTAGTATTATGACTGCTTGCCTATTGAGACAGCTTCTGTCAATGTCAAACTTGACAGTGAGGGGTTCAAGTTTCTTAAGTGCGCTCTGAAAACCGATTTAGATGGCGATAAGTATATGCAATGGAATTATTGTTTTCTGCAAAAAAATCATTCTCCCTTTATTTGTGTTAACTTCGATGCGGTTACCCCACAATTCCACATTTCCCAATATGCTCTGAGTTATATGCAATACAAAATATTGATCTAATTGTTTTCTCCTGATTTTGTATTTAACTTGTATATAATTTCTGTCCTCATGTGTTTATAACTTCCATTCGCAAGAATTAGCAATTAGTAAGTCCATAAACAACATGCCACTATTTCCTGGAACTGGCACAACGTTTTATCAAAAGTGGTCAGTGGTCACGTGAGTTTGTCTAATCAGAGCCTCAATTAAAGTCACGCGAAATGACAACAAAATTAAAGATTGTGGACACGGTTTGTAAATGTTAAGTGAGTTTGAATTCTCTAAGTGGTGTGGCGACTTTTTGACCCATATGCATATTTGGTACTCTAGAAGGACAATCAAGCGAATTCTAACTCCAAATAGCTAATTTATTCATAAGTAAACGCTATAATCACTTCTACTCTACAGTAATTTATTTTCCGTCTGAAGTCACCACCAGTATATAGCTTTAGATATCAGCTGCCAGCTGCCACAATTCGTAACACAATGTGGTTACAAAAGAAAATCATAAATGGCAAAAACCATATCCATTTGAAATTTATGCGACAAGGGTCTTGGTTGTTTCCGGACGGAAATGATTCAGTACAGCCTGGAATACGTAAAGTGAAAGAAAAATCGTTCTATTTCAGTCCACATCCTTGCCTTCCACCTGTCACGCACGGTGGTTGTGCTAGGCATGGTGGCAACCATCTACTGATATCTATGCAATTTTTTTCAAAACCGAACACTAACTATACACGCATACATCCAGGTTGGGCAATCAAAGGATAAACCATTTTGCTTGCACTCCACTGATTTCACGACCGACGATGTTATAGGTTTCTTTATTCTCTGTGCTGTAAAATGCGACGTTTGAATTGAAGGATAAGGACAAAAAAAGGCATATTTAGTGGTAAGAAAATTCAGTAAAAATTAAAAAAAAAAAACTGTCCAGCATTTTGAGATTTTCCCAAAAATGATTTTTTCCTAACGGCCAGTGAATGTTTTTAATATTTATCTCGTGTCCTCGCGTAACGAAAAATGACAATTGATTGAGAGGGATGTAGACCAGCCACGTTGGAGGTGCAAGCATCATTGAAGCAAGTGGAAATGGAAACGGAACGAGAACGATATAGGCAGGGACAACCGTGAAAACAGGAAATACTTTTTTTTTTTTTTTCAGAAATTTCCACAATTCATTAAAATGCGAGGCGAATGACATGTGATGTCAGACAGAAAGCATTGAAAGCTTTTAGTTTGAAGCAACAGTGTTGGTGCATATTCGTATATCGAATGGGTAGCCGCATGTTTTAATGCTTCCAAATTCGAGGACATTGGCCATTCAGACAATCAAAGTAGTTAAAAGTGTGTGCATACATTTTTAATTGCAAATATTGTGCTTTGCACTGGACAAGGTGGAATTTTAATTCTCAGCAATTGACAACTTTGTTGGTATTGCAAGATACAGTTCGTAACATATGAATAACCTCACACATAATTTATTTTTAAATTAACTGTTTTTTGTACCTTTTTGATCTGTACATTGGTATGTTATTATATATCGCGTTGAAAGGTAGGACTGAGTTCTTTGGACTAAGAAAAGTTTCGAATAGTTTCGAAAAGCTAACAGAATTGTCAGAGGTTATTTCGTTTTGGTTCACTAAAGTGCATTTTTTTTTTGTAACATTAGAATAGAATCACATTGTTTTTTTTTTAGTTAAAATGAAAACGATGTATTATTTTTTTAAGAAAAGTATTTTTATTTATTTACTATAGCTTACACAATCATTTTAGTACTTTGTACAACTTCCCTTATTTTGAATTACTTCAAAAGTGCCCTCTTTTAAAGAATCATACAATGATTTTAAAAGATCGGGAAATACTGGCCAAGGCCACTTTGATGCCTTCAATAAGGTCCTCATTGTTGGTATACTGCTTCCCACCTTTATACAAATTTCGTGTCAACCAGCCCCACATATTTTCGATGATGTTCAAATTTGCCGCTGTTGTTTTCGAGCTTTGTTAAGGGGTGTTTTTTTTTTTTTTAGTTTCAGACGCTTCAGGTGTCCGCCACGCTTAATTACTCTACTTATGGTAATTCGACTAACTTCTAGCCCAGGTTCGTGTCTAATCTAGCTTAGAGAATGGGTTGAATTGGAAGATAACCTTATAATTTGCCGTTTTTCTCTGAAAGTACAGTAGAAGTACGGCCTACATATTTTGTTCCGTAAAATAATAGATTGCTTAAATAACTGTTGATTACTTTTGGACTTCGATAGCGCGATTTGAGAGATTTTGTTGATGTTAAGCCTCTATTTTAGCATTTTCCGTTGCATTTAAAGGACTTTTTTTACCCATTTAAACTTATAAACAGATCAAAAACACAAAAAATAAACCGTTTATCACTCTCGATAGCTTTCCGATGATCACGCCGCTAAACTCTCGCTTACAATGAGTAAGAAAGTAGGTTGGGGCTAATCTAATGTTACAAACAAAAATTCACTTTAAAATTAATGCATACAAAACTAGCTCAAAAAGTCACGCTTACTTTAAAAAAAAAATGGAAAGCTCTCTTAATCTCAGAAACTCTCGCTCTTAGCTTGTCACCCTTGCGTACACATGAAAAGTTCTGAAAACAGTTTGTTACAAAAAACAAAATGTGAGGCTATCCAATTGTCACGGACTGTAAGTGACATCAGTTAGCACATGCGCAATTTGGTCTTGGACTAACGGATCACAAAATATCACATTTTTTATTTTAATTTGTATTGATTCTGCACAAAAAGTTTTTCGAAACAAATCTAGAACGACACCTACTTTAGAAAAAGAGGCAATAAGTGTTCGGTAGAAGGACCTTTAAA
Organism: Cheilosia grossa; assembly: GCA_963082955.1. Classification (NCBI taxonomy): domain Eukaryota; kingdom Metazoa; phylum Arthropoda; class Insecta; order Diptera; family Syrphidae; genus Cheilosia; species Cheilosia grossa. The sequence goes on from OY720147.1 coordinate 9,924,216, forward strand.
TGTTCTTCCTAACCTAAGAGAGTACATACGATCATTTGGAACACTTGACAGGCTTGCGATGATCGAGAAAAATTAATGTTTAGTACATTCCATTAACAACATGATGAGAAATTCTAAAAGTGCTTCAAAATGGCTACAACGTGTTCCTGAGTTGACATGTCCACCAGAGGATGTTCTGCTATAGTCACATCATTGAAAAGTGCTGCTTAATCAAAGAACGGCCGAAATTTTTGTTTCGTTTTCATGAGGATAAAAGTGTTTCAAATAGTGATAGAAATGAATTAAAAAAAAATAATTAATTTATTTAAAATAATGTTTACCTTATGTAAACTCTGTCAAAATTTGGCATTAAGTTCTTCGGAATTTCTGTAAAAAAAAAACAATAGTTAATTTCGCAAAAAAAACACTGAAGCATTTTTTCAGATCATGTAAAAAGAGAAAAGATATATAATGTTATTGTCGTAGTGAAAGCGAAACTTTGTTTCATTTATAACGGGAAAATGGAAAATGGTTCAATATGAAAATATTTCCAAAACGATAAGGAATAACTTATTCAGTTGTATCTATCATATAGAATCTACTAATACATATATCCCATTCAAAACTGACTATTGTTCAATATCATTATTATCCATTTTACATTCCTTTGTTACCTAGAAAACACAAAGTTGCATCTATAAATTCTCTGCAAATTCATTTTACCTAAAGCCTTTCGCTTCACAAACATTCACCCTGTAGATCGCCATCGAACCAAATCGTAGGCCTGCTAAAAAAAGTCCCATCTATTTGCAACCAAAAGAGAGGTCAAATTGGGTGGTTCTCTAAGCCGAATGCCAAAAGGACTCCAACGTACAATTGAACCATGAAACTAATAGACTATTGAATAAAAGCCAAATATGAAAAAATACCTTGCATCCTTGCTGCAGTGTTTGTCTTTGATTTGTGAGCTTTTTTCGTAGGTACGTATAGCCTTTTCCACCCCTTCCGAGTCAACCTACCTCAATTTAATTGAACGGCTGTGTTTTATCCATTTCACAAGCGCTCTACCTATAGGTACTCGACTTTAGCTTTTTTTCCCTGTTACGTTTCGGTATCATCCTAGTTCTCGTTGCCTGATTTTGACAGCTCTATATCCACTTGCAAACTAAAGTACCGTGTTCAAAGCCTTTGTTCATATGTATTCCATTGTGTACACAAGCACCATACACATGAGTATGAGAAGCACCCACCCATATATCCAAACCAATCCAATTTGGGGACCAAAAGAAAAAGGTAAACACTCTTACAAAAATAATATTTATTATGTGCGCTCAACCAACCAGTCGCACACTTCCACGTGTGCTGTGATTGTATAGTTTTGTGTTTGAACTCGCACACAATTGTTGGTAAATTAATTAAAATCGTTTTGTTTGTTTTTTTTTTGTTCCGTGTGCTGTTAGATACAAACACAGATACACAAGTAGAGAGTTAAATTGGAATTTATGACAAAACACAAACAAGTCGAATTTACTGCTCAATTTACATAATCTTTTGAGCTTAATTGGCAATTGCCCACAGTATGTCTTGGGCAATAAATGTTGTGTCGAATTTTTATTCACAGTTGATTATACCTATTTTTTGTTTGGTTTTGTTGTTGAGTGTGCGTTGAAAATAGAAACGTAGTCATGAATCGGTCTTTATTATTTAATAAATAGCAACATGGAATTTGTTATGTAAAAAGGAAGGGAAAATTCTAAATAGCTATCAACTTCATATGCAAGGCACCGTGGGTGATTTCTAGTTGCAGTTTTTTCGCCTGTTTTTTTTTTCGCGTAGAACTCTTCTTAGTACCTAAGACGTTAAAAAAATCATGTGATATTTCGACATTATGACTGAGACATTAAATGTTTGCGGCCTTTTTACGGAATAGAACTATATGGAGCAGCACGAGTCTCGCATGGGCATCGTGCACAAATGGACGAGTTTGGCGGGGATCTTCAAACTAGAAACACCTTTATATTGGTCACCTCCATATTCGAGCAGGCTCAACCTTAAAATCGATGAAGTGGTTGGTGTCGCTGTGTCTTTCGTCTGATCTGATGTGAAGAAACAAACACGCTTAGAAAGGCTTTTGAAGTTGCGGGCGGTCGGCGTTAGGCGTTCACATGTTCTCGTACTCGTGGACATAATAGAGCCCTGGGCAAGCGATACTGATTGTTTCATTCATCAGGCATACGTTCATCGATCCATGTGTAGGGTGCACCTACCAAATTATCACACACTTGCCAATAATAGGTTCACCTGGGATGGGCTTAGCTTTATTTAAATATTAAAATGTCTAACTCAATGCGATTCTGCTAATTGTGATCGTGCCTTAATTGAACCTAACGTAGCTATCCTATTGCAACAGTCTATATTAGCGTAGCGCCAATTACTATATCCAATTAACAATAGAAATAAAAACCGGAGTCGAACAGAATCCCGAGAACCTAAAATCCCGAAAAGTCACAATACTGAAAAGCCGAACAATCCCGAAAGTGAAACTAAAAATTTTCCAAATTTATTTCAAAAAATAAACAAAATAACAAACTTCAAATAAATAAAACATAACAAAAATGGTTCAAGTCTTATTAACAAAAACATATCAAAAACGATCCATGACAAAACAATATCTAATACAAGTTCATATTGTACGCAATTCCTGTGAGAAAACTTATTTCAGAACGCTCGTTACGTTCCGCGTAGATACTTGTCTATTTTACATTGAAAATAAAATAAAGATTGCCGAAAAATTACATGAAATGGTAAATATGCAAATTTTTCATTTTATACCTGCCCATAATTTTGCGGGATTTTTGGATTTTCGGGAATTTTGGATTTTCTTGATTTTGGGGTTTCGGGATTTTGGATTTACGGGGTTTTGGATTTTCGGGGTTTCGGTTTTCGGGACTGTGTCCCCAAACCATAGAAACAGCTTACTGCGTTACGTTTCGTAAGGTTTTTATATTTTCACCCGCTCTACGTAACAAAAAACGGCCTTAAAATATATCCCTAATAATTGAGGATTCCTTGGAAGAAGTAATCACCGGTACAGCACCTTTGTACCCATCAAACTGTGAACAGCGGCACAAAAGAAAGTCAAAGTTCTTTGTATTGCTCAACAACACAGGGAGACAACTACGTCCGAGGGCAAAACAGTCCAAACAATAAACTTCCTTTGTAAACTCTCTCAGACGAAACTTAGCCTATTGCCATAGCAAACTTTCGCCCAGCCAGACCAAAAAGAACATTTTTGTCACAAAGGAAATACTGCAAATATTTCCCCATCGCACATCATAATTTTTCTTTCGGAAGAAAACCCAACGCACACGAAAGCATAAACATTCAATTCACAAAGGGTAATAACAAAACAACAACAACTGTTACAACAACAGTCAACAACAACGACAGAAAAGTGGTTGCCTCAAATGCCGTAAACTAACCCCAACAGACTCCATGACACAGCAGATTCTCTCTGCCGCCACCACGCCGCCGCCATGTACCATCAACCACTTGCAACCCAGCCAAAGGCTGATGTGTTAGAAATCCGTCCACATTTATAGTTTTTCTTATTTACGTTCAAAGAGGAAGAGAGAGAGAGAGAGAAAAAAAAAAAAGCAACTTCAGAGTTTACTACACGCTCGAAGAAGCAAAAACTAAAGGCCACACCACAAACTACTACTGTACTGCAAGGCACAGGTTTGGTTGGGCTTGGGGTGGGTAAATAGGAGAACTCAAGCAAAATAACTAACCGTGCAAAAATAGTTTCAGAGAAAACGAAATAAAACGGAAAGAAAAGCGACGACAAAAAATCCTTTTACATGTCCCTTTGTAGGCAGCTCGGGTGGCAGACAGTCACAAGACAAAAATGGCGCCCATTATTTCCTTACATCAACCATTAAAATCATCGTCCTGTGAGTTATGGTGGCACTTTTTTTTTGTGTGCGCATTTCTATTGGATTCGTGCCTGAGTTCGCTTCCTGTAGTACAACTTTATAAACTGCGAGGGGCACTGTACTTTCAGTTGTGACGTGTTCTTAGTTCATATAGCAAAGCGAGGAAGGAGCCAGGTACCAGAACAACGAAATTGGCAAAGTACTCTCATATTAGCTACTGACATCTGCGCACAGAGAGAAACAGTTTTATACCCTTCTACGTGGTGGAGCATGGAAGTGTGCTGTATGGTAGCTTAGGGCCCTTAAAGCCTTAAAGGTGAAGGGTGCCAGTTGATGCTGTTGTAGCAGGCGGCAGTGGAAAAGGATGCAATTTTTCTGTAAGAGATTAGCAATGAAATAATACGAAACAAAATTGAGAGCCACCGGCAGGAATAAAGCAAGGAGTAGACGGGCGAGGGCAACGAAGAAAATATCAAAATATCCACAGTATCTTCATACCGACCTCATACTGAAGCCGAGCGGAGTAGCAATTTTGTCTCCACTCCGGCTTTACTTAATATAAAATTGAAATAATATACGTACGAATTAGGGGAGTTTATCCTCTGGCAGAGGATGCTGTGTCGTTACGTCTGCTGTCATGCAGAATATATCCTTCCACCTTGAAGGGGGAAGAAAACATTCTCCACCTATCGAATTCGCATTCCCTTTAGCTCGCAGCATCTCGGAATACGAACGAGCAAGGACCATCCCACAAAGGATGCATAATGCACGCTTTCTAACACGCCGCGCTAGGCTCATTCGTTATGATAATTGAATGGCTGTGTGTTGGTTCCATAGATATGACAGTGCTCTCGGCGATGGTGGTGGCAATACATGTACTGACTAAGTATGCGACTGGTGGCGATGGCTGAAACGTTGCTTAAACAATACAATGAATTCATATTGTTGCATTATGCAATTTCAAGATGTCAGTCTGCGGGAAAGTCTGGGATTTTTCCGTCCCTTCTTGTCGCCGTCGTCGTCGTTGAAGTGAACGCGCATACCTACCTAGACTGTACGGAGATGCTTTCTTGTGGCTTGCAAGGACGTATTTCGCCAAGTGCAGGCAAGTATAATACTTAGGTTTGTAGTGTTTTTTCCACTTAGGGAAATCTTCCGGATGGCGGTGCTTGTGCATCTAATTTAATAAAGAATGCGAGGGAGTGAAGTATCGTGTGATATTAATGCAGATTTTCCTTTGCTTGCATAATTTGTTAGCGAAGTGCAGCTGTTTGCCGCAATGTGTAAACCAGCGAGTCTTACGCCGAGGAAAATGATGTTTTCGTCGAAAATTTTAATAAAATATTTACTTACTGTCATGTGCCACATTCATATGATATGCGATAAGATGGTCCCAGCAAATGCAAATTAATGCTTCTAATGTTCAGTTTTTTATATGCGAATGTACCTAGCTGTGTTCAACGAAATTTAATTTTTAAACATTTGGATTAGCTATATGAATATAAATTTTATGGACCCTGCTGCCAAATGGTATGTTAGTTCAAGCACCTTAGATTATTTTTTGTGTTGCAGGGGGAAATTGTTTTATAGGTGTTAACAATCAATAGAGAAGGTTGGCCCTTCTGATAGATGAGATGATAAAATGTGAATCACTAAACTCGGAACAAACTATTTAAAAGTCGAAAGAGAGGCTCTAAAGTTTGAGTTGAGCATAAGCAGGCTAATAGTTATCTATGGCTGGCAGCAGAAAATATATCTACTCAAAATATATGTCTTGAAGGAGACTGAAGAAAGAGAGTCCACGGGCAATGCTGTCCGATTCTTTCATTCCATATGCGCATACTATTAATTAAGTTCCAATGAAACCGTTTTGTATCCCATGCGGCCAAGCTAACCAGAGACAAACGATACTGAGACCCCCAACTCGCAATCTTCTTGCCGCTGGCCCCCTCATTTTTGTTTTTCAAATTTGCCATTTTGTTTTCCTATCGGTGTTTATGTTTATGTCAATTTAGAATCAGTGTGACATGCAAAAATATACAAAAAATGTAAATAAATGCTGCCAACCGTGGGGGAATGTGATAGAGTTCGGGAATACCATATTTTTTTAATGGCGAATAATTAATTTGTTCGGTTAATAAAATATATAATAATCTTAATGAGTTGTTTTATATACCAGAAACATATTTTATATATTTGAGAGATATATTTGAGATATATTCGAATCAGACCACCATTGGCGGGTCTCTTTTCGTCTCTCTATAACACTATAAATCTCACCCAGATAGACTCTCTGGATTTCGCCAGAGTGCTTCCCTGGGTTCGATTCCTAGTGTTAACGCTAGCATCTGTTTATGTGAGATCTGTTTCATCGACTGCGTATCCACCCAATGATGTCCCAAGATCCTCATTCTTCTGCCAGCCAATGCCGGACATTGACACAGTATATGTGCCGCAGTCTCAGGTTCCTGCAGGCATAGTTTGCAGGTATCGTCCCCTCTAAGGCCCATCTTCCTCAAGAGATACCCGAAATTACCATGTCCTGTAGACAAAGCCACCACCCATTTCAATGTTCCTCGACTCATGCTTAGAACCATTCTTTGAGTGGAGCAGGTCGGCCACTTAATTGCCATTTTAGCCTGTCTACATTGTTCCACGGTTGAATCAGCTGTTCAACCATTCCTCTGCCAATTGAAGAGAATGGTTCTGGTCGAAGCAACTCTCAAGCAAGTAGCTAGTCCAACGGATGCAGCAATCTCATCATCTCATGGTTGTGTATTTGCCTCTTTTTAATATCATTAAATTCGATTTCATGAGTACATTTATCTTAAATAACTGAAGAAAAATTTATCAAAAAGCGACATAGACAGCAAACGACGCCGAATTTCTTGCCGCTCTTTTGACATTTCTCTTACGTAAGGTTTGCCATTTCATGAGGGAAAGATATACGAGCCAACAACGAGTCGAAATTATTAAAATTTACTACCGAAATTCGGAGTCAGTGGCCTCAACGTTGAGAGCGCTTTTCACCGAAAAATCATCTTCAGCGATGAGGCTCATTTCTGGCTGAATGGCTTCGTCAATAAACAAAATATGCGGTATTGGTCAGGCAGCAATCCACACGTACTCCATGAGTCATCATTGCATCCCGAAAAAATTACGGTTTGGTGTGGTTTATGGGCCGGCGGCGTCATTGAGCCGTACTTCTTCCGTGATGATCAAGACCGGCACGTTACTGTGAATGGGAATCACTACCGTTCAATGATAACCGAATATTTTTGGCCCCAATTGGATGATATGGACTTGGAGGATATGTGGTTCCAACAGGACGGCGCCACAAGCCACACAGCGAATATGTCACAATCAATTTATTGGAAACAAAGTTTGGAGAACGTGTAATCTCACGAAATGGTCCAGTCGCTTGGCTGCCTATGTCGTGCGATTTGACGCCGTTAGACTATTTCCTGTGGGGCTACGTCAAGTCGATGGTCTATGCCAACAAGCCAGCGACGATTGATGAACCTCGTATGAATATCGAACGTGAAATTGCAGCAGTATCCGGCCGAATTATGCTTGAAAACCGTCGAAAATTGGGTTCAGCGTCTGGACTTCTGTAAGCGTGCCCGTGGTGGCCATGCAAAAGAAATCGAGTTCCATACATAATGGCATCGAACGTACTTTCACATGAATAAAGGATTTCATTGATATCCAAAACCGTTTTTGTTTTATTTAAGAAAACTTTTGTAGCGCTCTTATTGAAAAACCCTTTATTTTATGCAAAAGCACACTTATTCTAAAAAAAATACTACCCACAAGTAACGAATAATTTCAAATATAATAGATAAACTTTTGTGAACGCTGACAGCAACTTTGCCCACAGCGGATGTGGTTCATATTTTTTGAGAGTGTGTTGGTGAGCAGCTTTTTTTGAAGTTTCGTGACATTTGTCAATACGAATTTCTATGTTTCAATACCGCGCACCAAATCAAGGCACTTCCGTACAAATATAGCTTGTAGGCAAAGACATCGGCCGAAGTTGGTGGTCTCAGTATTGTCTCTGAAGCTAAATATAACCACTGATTTACTTAGAAACGACATATTTGGTTACAGTTGCCAATTCCGGCCAAAGGTCTTCTACCAAAATCATCCCATTTCTCGCAATTCTTTGAAAAAATCATTTATTCATGGTAGAAAAAAAAAAAAATGTATCACCCGCACTATAACCGAAATACAGGCGAGTTGCCAAAAGCCTCTGCGATCAAATTCACTTCGTTAGAGCTGGCTAAGAAGTCAAACAAAAGAATATTTAAATTTAAATTTATTCAAGTTGAGATTTCTACCGCCAACAACAACAGCATCTCCCGACTTGTTATAGTTGTTTATGTTTTCGACCAACTTCAGTCGTTTATGCCAAAACAAAATCGACAACATACCCCAAAACCCAACCCATATCCATCTGCACTTACGTTGACACACTACCTTCAGAACAACAAACTCCTTACATATAGTAATTCCAAGTTCCTTATGCTCTCTAGGTATAACCGAAAAATCAAGTACATCCTTCGTCAGCAATTGGATATCCGATTATGGGTGATGCTGTTGGAAGTGAACGCAAATGTTTTTTATGGAAAGATGTCCAGCAAAAAAAGGATATACGAGTGTGGATATTTGTCTTTATTTGAGCTTCTTTCTGTTGGTCGAATATCCTTGTTCTTATCGATAATACAAATATATTGCTTTTTTCGGACATCCTTTTGGTATAGCATGAAAGCATTTTTCTTCTTTTTTTTTTGTATTATTATGTTCATCTATACTAGTATCTACCTACGGGTAGGGTATATTATGTGCCAAAACGCTGAGATGGCTCTCAAGAGATTTGAAAGAATATAAAAAAAACTGATGGGCGTCCCCTTGCAGAGAACATTCATTATGTGAACATAATGTACGGTAATGGAACAACCGACATAAAGAAGAGAAATGATTATTTGCGACGGTCACACTTGTATTTCGAAAGAAGACCTTCGCCAAAGGGGATGACAAAAGGACGACGGAGCGAACTCATTTAGTTTCTGATTTGAACAAGCTGATAAAGTTAAGTTAATTTTGTCGTTTTATTTAATAAACAAGTTATATAGATATGCTTCCGTTTACTCATTATCTCGATTTAATGACTTGGAGCTAATTTTGTCCACATTGTGAGGACATCTTGTGGCTCGTATAGTTAGGAATAGAGTGCCACATACAGACGTAATCGTAAGGATAAGCATGTCAAAGTTATGAGACTGGCTGTTCAAAAGGAAGGAAGGATAATCAAATAGTCGCTAGTGCTTCAAGCTGATGTGGCAGCCTCATTGTTTCGTTTTGCAGCTTCCATTTGGAGAGCTTATATGCTTTGCGGTATACTATGTTGTTCTTCTTCAAAATTGCTTTCAGAGGGACAAGCAGATATCTACCGTCTTTGCGCATAAATATATGATGTACTCTTATTATGAGCTTGACTGCAAAATCGAGATGCTTCATGTGTGAAATAAAAACTAACCTTGAGGTTCCTGCAAACCTGCTGAGAAACAATAGTATGATTTCACCGCAACTCATGATAACATTATCCGTCACAAGTTAATCTCCCCACTCAACCTGCATTTTACGCCACAGTGGACAAAAAAAGAAATTGTTTCAACAAAACTATTTGCACCCCTTTAAAGCATTTTTATTTAATTTTTCTCTTATGTTTCATAAGCCTACATTTTTACAATCTTAGAATTTAATAGCCAGAACACCAGAATGCCATGGACTGCGGCAAAAAATAAGCAAACATTTGTTCAGCTGAAAACATAATTTCAGCCAATGTCAATAGTTTTCTCCTTACTCTCTCTCAAAAAAAAAAAAAAAAACCGAACAAAGCATCCTCTTACTCCGAACGTGGCAGGCACAAAAATAAAGTAAGACCCACGACAGAATAATTCCCTAAAACCGTCCAACATACACAGAAGCAAGCAAGTATGTATTCAATGATAACATCACGCGAAGTAAACGTGCTTACTGACTCCTTTTCGGGCTATAGGATCTGCGAGGTAAAACAAGATTTTTCATATCCTGCCGGGAATGCACATTAAATAGAGACACAGGGGGGATGCTGTGGAATGGAAAATATAGAGTGGAACACATTTTGCGGATTGCCAGTATATTTGTCTGGTAAATAGAATATAAAAAAGTGGTTTACATATACTTCTTCTCCCTCCTGATCGTTCGGTGTCATCTTCCATCGTAGCTGTAGATATATCCTTTTGCATTCGTTGATGTAGAAAATTAATGTTTTTTTTTTTAGCTGCTCCTGTCATCGTTGTTCATATTTAATGGTTTCCAGGAGTTTATGCTAAACTACTGATGCAATCAAGCGTTTACCATTCAACACTGACGTGTGCTTCGGATTAGACGAGAGAAGTGCGGTGCAATTGGAATAAGATTTAAATTTAAAATTTAAAATTATGTTCTTTAAAGTATAGGCAATGTGCATGCTACTGTTTAAAGAGTTATGGTGGAACGTTTCAAATAAGGATAGAGATGAAACTCATGTAAAATAGTTTCCCTGGGGTAGTTTGATATAAAAATTGATTTGATTACGTTTCGGGCGAGCCGGCTGGGCGAATTTTCAATTGCAGAGAAGGTTGGTAATATTGGCTGAAAGGCGCATGAGATTAATTAAATAAATAGTAGCGCGGTAAAATAGTGACTTCTGTTCCAAAAACCAATAGAAATAACACACGACCTAAATATTCGATACAGATTGGGTTTTATTCGGCCATAGCGATGTATCAGTCGGAACGAAAAATTCTCCGCAGCGCATACTCTGTCGGAACCCCAAATCTCATTCGATGTATCCGTTTTGGGAACAAAATTATTGAAATGTGATTACACATTGATTTCACATCCTCGTATTGTTTGCTGCTTGTTTTTGCGCTTGATTTTGCACTGGAAACACAAATTGAGCCAATAAATATAAGAAATGCGTTGCTATATTGCGTTTTCTTTTTATTCTTCACATTTATTAACACTTTACAGCAAATCGTAAATAAATTCCTCGACGGATTGCTGTCGGAGGATATCGGAAACAATTCGTATGAAGCTGTCAAAAATGTCACTCCAAAACAAACTTGATCGCACTGCAACGCAAAACGCTGGAGTGCGTGACATTTGTATAGGAACAATTAACAATTAACGCTAGGGCCGATTATGGTTAGTTACATACATTAAATTTGCAACAATAATGAGCTTTACTTACAACAACTTCATTTTAAGGAGGACACAATAACATCGAGTCTATTGTCTATAAAATGAACATGGTGCTACATAAAATGTGTCGTACAATCAATTCCAATGTAAGTCAACTGTTAATAATTTTTCCCGATCTACAAATTTATCCACCAGTCTCTGTCATATGCCTGTAATATTTTCCTCCCTACAGGAAAAAAGTATTTCATCCTTGGTTGTTATTTGTATACCGTGTTGTAGATTCCCCATCCCTGCATCGTTTTCTAATAAAATTCCCAGTGGTTGGCCGAAAACGTTCCCACAGTTGGTGATGTTCCCGGAAAAAAATGAGGAAAATAAACTTTATATTTTTATTGTTCCCGTTTGTCACATGTATGTCGAAGTTATTGAAACTTTCGCAAAAAAAAAGAAATAAAAAAAAATATTTTTATCTTTTTTAGACGAATACTTCTTGTAGACAGACAATTTTATGACCTGAATGGGTACTATGGGAGTTCTCGCGGGTTGACGGCATTCCGGTTGATATAGTCAGAAAAGGAAGGCACAACTTTTTCCATCATCATCATCATCATTATCATCTTCACAAGAGGTTGAGTGAGAAAAGGGGATTCTTCTTTTCTAAGCTTCGAAACAGAGAGATATGCATCAATGGCATTCAGTCAACATTCAAAGGCTTGTCATGTAGTCGGACAACCCAGTCTTATACAACGCCCATAAAATGTAAATGGGAATAAGTTGAAGAAGTGCTAAAGTGGGATAAAAAGGACATTCAAATCACAGCACTCAATCGAGCCCCATCATTCAGTGGTTGCTGGATAGCCTTCGGGTAAAATAAAACATTTAAAAGTTTAATTATTTAACAATACAAAGGAGAATAATCGAGCAGAGAGAAACGAAACTTTGAAGCCTATAAAATGAAAATAAAATCCAGTATGTGAGTCACTCCAACTCACATACGGACGTTTTCACATTTAGAAATTTATTTTCAGTTACCAACCTGCGGGACGTAGACGCAGATTAATTGAAAGGATATTACGCTTCTACTTTGTTAGTATAATTTTCAGGAACTTTCGAGGGGAACTGCTTGCATACATGTTAAAGATACTAGTACAATGTATTATTGTTTCATATTCTAGGCAAGGAGATAATGATCAACGTATTTCAACAAAATTAAGCCAATCCCGGTTTAAAACAAGCTCCAAAAATTCAAATAGAGGTTATCTACTTTACAAAGTAATTTGAATCACAATGTTAATAGGTCACACTATTTCTGGCGTTATTTTGATACAAATTTGCCGGAAGCATTGCTTTGGCACAACTGAGATACAATATCGACCTTCTCCTATTAGATATAAATTGATTCCAACAAAATTTTAAGTGCGTAACTATATTTTGAAATTAAGTGCTAAAGATACGTATTTTTATGAAAACTACTATACAAATCAGTGATGCCAGACTTTTCGCACCGAATTGCTCACGACGATTATCAAAAATACCCTTTTTGCGGACGTTAAAAAACAAAACAACAAAACACACTATTTTTTGTTGATCTGAGAGCTAAAAAATGTCCTATTTCTTATTTTGAAAGGCAAAATGCCCACGAAATGGGTAAATACCCACGATCTGTCATCACTGATACAACTCAAAAACTAAATTTTATAAATATAGTAGTTTCCATATAGTAAACACATATATAAAATATTAAGCATTGAGTTGGCCTTTTTAGAGTTCGCCCAGTGGTAGATAATCTACCATTAAAGTGACCCGGCTTATAAACAACATATTAGGGAAATAAATTACACACAGCATTTGACCTTTGCATAAAAACCAACCGGATATGTTGTGTTTAAGGCAGTGAAAGTGGTTCCTAGCTATTTGCCTATTTATATATAAGATCTATGGAGTAAAAAAAAAAATCAATCGATGACAATCATCCAGTAATCATAAAACCTTGTCTATAATATAAAAAGAACTGCGAATTCTGTCCATTAATCACGCTCAAATATTTGAAAGCTTTTTTGAAGACATAATTTCTGTTTAATTAAATTTACTTGATTCTACGTCGAAAACAGCTTAAAAAAACTACGCCATTGTTTATTAGGCTCCGAAATGATGCTTAAGTCTTCAAGTGTTCTCATACCATGGCAATAAATCCTCTTTGGTTCATCGTAATTAAATGACAGAAAATTTATTTAAGCAACGAAATGTGCATGCAACGTTGGAATAAAAAGCGACAACAAAATCGAACTAAACTACCAAATGAGACGACTCAAGTATACCCCCTTTTTCACAATCGTTTCCTGCCAATCCATTAATTTTACTCAAACGATTCTGTTCACTTTAAAAAGGATTTCGTCCTCCCCCTCCCCCCAAAATAAGAAAACCAACAGCTACTCGTATATTCATTGTAGTCTTTGACAGAAACAATAAAATACGAAATGGCTCCACTTGAAATGTGTTTATTCGGATGGTTTAGCCAAAGAGATCGTTTTAAGGGGGAAAATGGGAGTCATTAGCGTAACGGAGATAGTTGTATTAAAATTCCGGCTTGGTTCCCATGTGCAGACGTAAGATGTGTTGTATCATCTTAATATGTGTTGATGGTATTTCGTTGCTGCATACATATTTATATCTACCTATACTTAAGTTCAGTTGTTCTTAAAGTTTGGTCAATGAAGCGGTCGATTTGGAATGGTCTAAGATGGCATTGAAATTTTGCTTGAGGTTCAGCAGATTAAGAATTGTAGGCCCAATAAGGACATGGATCCAGTTTCAAATTGAAGAGTTGCCATCTCAATACGAGGATGTGTGTAATGCTGTATATAAAGTAGTACAAACTCAAATGTACGCCATCGGTCTGAAAATTGCTGAATCAAATTGTTAAAAAAAAAAAATAGTTTGTCACATCTCCACTTTTTACTTTTGTAGAAGTATATGCTGTGAAGAAACCTTACAATCAAATTTAATCTCTAGCAATGTAAGGATGGCATTGTCATTGGAGAGGCTGTGTGTTGAAGAAACCCACAAGGACACACCTTAATTTTCCTACCTCTCCCCGAGTCTCTGCCACTTCAGTAGTAGGACACTTCACAGGTTTCTAAGGACATCAGAAAGGCTGGGCAGTGTCAAGCAAACACAATGAGAAGGGATGCGACACTATAGCTAACATATTTAATTAAATCAACGTCGGAGTTAGTTAAAATGCTTAGCCCTAATAGCGAATGAGATTGATTTACAAGATAGTTTGCTCCGCGCAAGAGCTATCTCAATCATTTTGGTTTGCTTTAAAAATACCTTGAAAGAAAATGTTTGGGAAATCTAGAATGCTAAACTCAATAATTATTATTGTATGCCGATGTTCTATATCGACTAAATTGCATGCAAATTCTTATCCCCAATCATCATCATCAGTACGCCTCGATATTTGCAATACCTCTGTCAAGATATTAAAATTTTCTTGATAGTATGAATAATCATATTATTTATGTTATCCTTGCTAAATCTCCACGATTCTGTTTTTCATTAACGCACACTTCACTTAACCTCCGTTCGATTGTCCCCCTCGTGCAAAGCTTGGTGAGCTGGGACGCTCATTACGGGTGCACTAATTTCTTTAATCTCTCAAGATACTCATCTTTCTTAGATAATTTAAAATAGCATTTAGCAAAAGATGAAAAAGACAAGCAAAAACTTTTTGTTTAATTATCTACCCGACAACTCTCCAAGTACAAGCCAATAGTAAGTACGGCGATACGCAAAAAGACAACGATCCCAAGATGCCAGTATATTCCAACGCAAAAACCTTGAAATGGTCACTCGGCAATGACTTGGAGAAGGAGCGTAAGGCTATTGTCAGCTTTCACCTCCTACCGCCTCCCACGTCATATAATGAATTTTCCTAACTTTAAGACAAAAGATAAACTTTCGGAATATTTTTTGTTTCTAGTTATACGGGTTTGGTTTTTTTTTTTTGTCTCTCCTTTTATTTCATTTCACTTAGAGTGCTGTGATTTCCTTTGGACATGTCCTTCGAGCACAAGACGAAAACAAAACAAAGACTCAACGAAATAAAGCGTAGATTTTATTGTTTCAATTGCGCTAAAATATATTTTTTTCTTTTCTCTTTCTTTGCATAGAGTGTCACAGGGCGGATGGATGTGGAAAAAAAATGAAATGAAAGGTGTCTTAGTTAATTTCACTTCACATTTTCTTTGCTCTTACATTCAACTCTTCTCTGAATAGATGCGAATTGAATAGAAAGTCGTCTCTTAAGTGTCGCAATGACAGGAAGAAAAAAAAAAAACAGAAATAAAAAACCCGTCCAAACGAAAACAAAATGGACCAGAAAAGCATCTCGTATTCCCTTTAGGTGACAATTGAAATGGGCAATTCCTTAAAGCTATTTGCGCCTCGTATTGTGCACCACTGAATTGTCCTTCTGAGCTTACTGGTGGTCTATTGTTGTATGAAGTACACAATCCTATGACGATGGCAGAGTGTATGTATGTGTTAAATGCTTTTCAGCTTGATGATTGTCAGAGTAAATTTCAATTAGAAATCGGAAATTTCTTTCCCGGAAAGTAGTTCAAGTTGACTTTCCTGTTACCTACTGCATGCATTGCTCTTGAGCTAAGGAATCAGTTATGTAGTGTTAGCCGCTGGTTGGAGTGGTTCTTTGTGATGCTATGGTCTAAGACATCAACAGCCAGGAGGAGGCTTCGGCAGTGATTGGAGCGTATTCCTGTAAAAGTGTTTCACTCAACTGGATTTGAAATTGTAAAAGCAATTCGTAAGTAAATTTATCTTAGTTAAAAGATGAAAACGGAGGACATTAAAAAGAAAAAATTGTCAATGAGTTCACGTTATATTCCCATATAATTCCGAATGGACGGTAACGTAACCGAATATCATTAAAGTGTTGTATAATTGTGTGCTTGAGATGAGTTAAATTCGATTTACGTTGATGCATTGGTTTTGCCACATTCGCAGTAGGAATCGATATAAAAGTCCGTAGCTTGTTTCATAAAATGGAAATGTGTTGATTTTGCGGTTGAGAAGAAACTTAATTTTGATGATAGGTTCAATTACGTACATATAGGACTTGAAAAAGTTAAGAAAATAAAAGAAATATATTTTATGATGGCGTAATAGTTGCTACAGTGAGCACTCTGAAGAATGCTTTAGTTGGCATTTTCATAAGTTACCAATTAAATATTTCAAATGGCTATTCACTGAACCTCAGTTCAGCGAAAATGTTGGAGAATCATTATCAGCCAAGTTAAAAATGTATGTATATGTATTTAAAAAAAAAAAATTTATATTTATTGTTTATTTTGACACCATTATTCTTGTTTTATCAATAACTCAATTTTTGAGCCCAAGTCGTTTCGTTTTTCGTTAAAATCAGTGTTGTGCCGCGCAGACTTCGCAATTGTAGACGCGTCGGTCGTCAGTCACGTGACCTTAAATCGAAATTAACCACATGTCGACAATGGTTCTTAGAAAATTAAGACGAATCAAATTTAAAACATACATTTTTACTTTATAATGATTTGTACTCATTTATTTTATTTAAAATATAAATTATTCAAAATCCTTTTCACAAACTCCCTCACACTGACAATTCAACTGACGACACAATTAATGATATTAACGACATTAACGGAACTAAGTTTATCAAAAAACAAAATGCACTTATTTATCTTTATTGTATTTCTTTCTCGTAGATCTGTTGCTTTATACAACTACATTCAAGCTCGAGGCTAGTGTTCCATACAGATATAGAAATAATTAAAACAACTCCCATGCAGTTTTACGACATCCGTCTGTATCTGATGTTAAATTGCAGATAAATTTGTAAAGCCATTTAAAATATTACTGAACAAGATTACTCTCCATGGGTGGCGTAGTTGTGGACAGCACTAGAAAATTTGAAACAAACAGCTTCGTTCGCTTTCCAAATTTTCTAACCTCAAATATGAAGCCGATGTGTAAAACTCATTTATCGTAGACTATCTAATATTGAGGTGGGAATATGAACCTGAAATTCGAATTCTATGGAAAGAGATTATAAAAAATATGTCACTTTTAAACAACGACCATCTCTACCCATTACGATCACTTGAATCTTCGGCCAACACTGTCCACGAATGACAGCACATCAAGCTGTCAGTCTAAGGAAAGTTGAAAATGTTTCTACATCGCTCTGTCGCATTTTATAACCATAAAATTTAAATCAACTAAATGCTTTTCGCACCGCTTACGACAGAACGAAATTGAAGCAAAACTTTTAAGAGATTAAATTAATTTTACTTTCGCGGAGACGGACACGGGGACGGGGACGGGTAAGTAATCCAACTCGGTTTGTATGTACACCAACTTCACCATCACCTTTGTACAGTAGCAGAGCTAAGTGACAAATGAAATTTATTTATTTTTTTTTTTTTTCGGCAAAAAGAAAATGTGTATACAAAAGCTTTCACAGAAAAATGTCCTCTAAATGTTGTTTCCGCAGGTTGAAAGGTGAAATTTTTTTTTTTTACTAAATAAGATTTATATGTTTTTACTTTTTTTGAACGTCTTTACAGTATTTATTTGTCACCTTTTAGCTACCAGCGTCACTGTGCCTGTCCTGAATCCTCGACTTTCTTCTTAACGTACTTTTCTGGGGTTTTCATTAAAAAGTTACTAAGCCAATTACACACAAATTTAACAGAAAAATCCGCAGAGCAGATGACGAACAAAATAGGCCGTCTTTGACCGTTCAAGCGAGTTTAAAAAAAGCAACGACACAAAACTCCTTATGAAGGTCCGTAAAATATTATGACACGGGTACTATTAAAACAATGAAACACGCGAAAGGGTCAGTGCGGTTGTTGTAGGTCTGTGGTGCTGTGATATTTAGCTTTGTCAAGTCAATGCGGCTAATTAGAATTTCGGTAGACTTTTCGTTATTTTTAATCCTTTTTTTTTTCCGGTAAAAGGGTAAAGAATATTAAAAGGGACAGTTCCCCTAATTAATCGTCTTTAATTATACACGGGTTGGTGTTTTCATATTAACCAATTTCGTTTAATGCTTTTAGGTAGGTATATTTTTGTTGGGGCTAAAATGCTGTATAATAGGTACTAGAACTACTTACAACTTTAAATGGGACAGCAGCAACTGATGCTGAATCCAAGATTTATGTCAGTGTTGGCTATGCGGAGTTCCTGAAACAAAAGAGTTAGTAGGTACATTACAAAAGGAAATATTTAAAGTAGCGTTATATCTTTAAGTTTAATTTGATACACTGACTTGGTTAAAAAGTAAATATTTTGGTTAGTTCTTATGATAATAATCTAAAAAAATATGTACGTTGCACGTGGAGGATTGTTTTTTTTTTTTTTGAGGGCGATCGCGTTTTAATCACCTCAATTATGCGGTTTTTATTATTTGCATAGGTATTTTAGGTATATCCTAATAGGACATGAAATGGGAAATAATATTTAAGCACACAGCGTCGAGGGAAAAGGTAATGTTGGTAGAGAGTAGGTTAAATTACAGTATATCGACCTGATGCTTCGGATTATTGCCATGTAACTAGTGTTTACAGCTTCAAAATTGTTAATCGTAACTATTACCTGAATAAGGATTTAAGTAGAAGGAATGAGAGTTGACGCACAAATATGTAAGCGGATTTTAGAAATATTGCCACCTGCAATTTTGTTCGAATTTAATAATGTTCCATTTTTGCTGAAGACTAAAAGCAAAATGTATTCAAAATAAAGTTCTTCAAAGTCCAGCAGAATTAATTAAAAGTACACAAACTGGAACTAAAACATTTATAACAAACTTAATGCAATCCTCAGAATTGAGAATATAATTGCATAATATCACAGCGACGCTCTGAGAGCACTCATGTCAATTGTGTTTTAATTTTTGACATCAGGAACTTTAGTTGAGAATATAAAGAACACCACATGTGCTTTTGCTGGTCTACACGCGAAGGTATACGTACCAATCTGATTTTAAATTTCTCACACCAATCCAAAGCCCCTTAGCTTATTAAAACCCTGTTGACAGCTACTCTGTTTTCTATTCCACTAAGCTCTTACTGAGTCTTAACTGTCGGAGCGTTACTTACTCATACTCATGTTATTTTATTAAGGAAAAACAATGTAAATAAATTTGTCTATTATATAATTTTCAAATGATTAACTACCCCGTTGTGGAAGGACATTTGAAAGGCGGCTTCAACTTTCTATTGCATTGTCTATTCGATAATAATATAAAAGAGTCTTTGTCATTGTCGATAAATAAGCATTGTCTGTTCGCTTTGAGTTGGTGTGAAATTAAGTTGTCTCTTCTCCCAGACACCTTTGGTTCTTAAACAATAGCATTATACACATAAATTACTTTTGTTCTTGCTGTCAAATTTGATCATAACAACCCAAAAATAACTCGCCTAACTTGTAAACATTATTATCTTCCAACCACACACACAATGTCAGAGAACCCAATCGCAAAAGTTGTTCAAAGACCTTCAAATAAGGATGACAAAAATAAATAAATTAGAAACCATATTTTAGCCACGTAGTAACAACCACGCCAAAACGAACATAGGCGCTTGGAGAGTCTACTACTTAGTTCCATTGGTATCGAAAGTGAACGAAACTTAAAGAGTGCTGTATTCTATAGATTAAGATAGGCTGTTTGTACTTGGAGCTTCCATAGAGATATCATGCAGTTAAAAGGAGGTTTCTATTGTATTTCTATGTTCCGTGCAGGTACTAAAGAAACAAAGTAGGAGACATAATTTAAATTATGCTTACTAAAGAACATCATATTAAATTTAAGAAAGCTCAGTTGCGCGTAAATAAATTCTTACACTCGTATAAGGAACTGTCTCCAGTTCAGTACATTTTTTTTTTTTTTAATTTTCTAGTTAGTATTAAAATATAAAAAATCGTTCTTCGAAATTATTTGTTTGCACAAGAATTATTTCAGCTGTTGTAGGCACACACACATTTTTCTGTCATACCGGTCATGGCGTTATTCCAAATATAAATTTATGAAACTATACTATCAGAGGTGTACTTTAGGCAAGAATGTAATTTTTGTATAAATCACGACGCAAACGATGCAGGTTAACAAAAGACGAAGTGTTGATTAAGTTATTTATTTATTTACTTCGATTCATCAAATAGCTTTACACTTTAAGATACAATATCTTATAAAAGAGCGTAAGTATTTTGACAAATTGGAATCGGTTGGTAGAAAACAATTAAAATTTGATATATTTAATTATTATTAAATACAATTACTGTTGGAGTTCAACTCGTTGAGAAAAGAAAAGTAGGTATAGCTAAACTAACAATACAAAAGGAAAAAGAAAGAAAACAATAGTGAGAAATAAAATGGTAAAAAAAGAAGAAAAAAAAAAAACATCTGTAGAGAGATAGACAAAAAGTTGTTTTGCTTAGTAAAAGAATGCATAATTCTGTTTTGTCGATTAGTATTCATTTTCTTAGGAAAGAAACAAAAACATTTTTTGCCGCAGTTAATTCTTGCAAGTTTGCCATCATCGGATTTCCAGAAAAGAATACAGAGTTGTCGTATCTCGGATATTATTGCATTTTGAATTTTGACTTATTTTATCGTCTTATATTTTGCTACACTTCTAACAAGAACCACCATCAAAAGGCATCGTTCCGAATCTTTACCCGATAAATTCGCTACTCTATCGGGGGTTGAATTACCCCGCATCCGTGATCGAGTAATACGTGACTGAATTTGTTATTGTTCTCTTGTAAGATCCACAAAATTCAGTGACGTATGGCTAGCTCACGGATGCGGTAATTCGGTTCCAGTTTTAGGTTATTCTGATGGTAGTTATGCAAACGCCTTAACTTGTAACCACCAAAACATAGATATAAGAAAATCGCGGTCAACATCTCTGATATGCAAATGCTTTAACTTGTAACCACCAGAACATTTAAGAAAATCAAATCAATTTACACCCACATTACGTTCTGCATTTATTTTGACTGCAGCCACAAATCTGCAGCAACTTTAAAAGAGAGTGAGACAGCATTTTACTGTTATACCACGAATTGCAATGAAAGCACTTTGCCAACCGAACTGTCTCCTTACCTGTCAGCTTATTGTGTAGCGTAAATGCAATTTTCAAATGCGAGATCCCACACAAACCGACAATCCAAATAAAAGAATTTCCGAAAACACCAAACAATACTAAAGGGTTTTTTTTTTTCACGCGGCACCACAAAACCCTAATTAACTGAAACTCGCTTCATCAAACGGTTGCTCAACTCTAACGAAAAAGAAGATATTTAAACGAAAGATAATGGTGGCGCACTGCAAAAATAAATAAATAAAGTATCCCGCAAATTTACACTTCTCCGCGCTACCACCGCGTGTACATAAAATACACAAACAAAAAGCGAATTTTATTTTTAAACAAAACCGACAAAATAATTGCCAGGAGAATGGGGCCATTACCACCCGCGCAATAACAATGCGTTCATGAAGTCCGACTACAACTGTGGAATACTATGCACGAGCACGACTTAAATGAAATAA
Organism: Cheilosia grossa; assembly: GCA_963082955.1. Taxonomy (NCBI): domain Eukaryota; kingdom Metazoa; phylum Arthropoda; class Insecta; order Diptera; family Syrphidae; genus Cheilosia; species Cheilosia grossa. Next base: position 9,945,978 of record OY720147.1, read on the forward strand.
CCCCTTATGCAGATCTCATCACTAAAAAAATAAATACAAAAAACACACACACAAAAAACCGAAATGAGAGAAAAAGTATACAAAAGAATGTGTAAACGCCCACATGCATACTTTGCCCACCACTCTGTGCCTTACTGAAACTAATTAAAATGCAAATCCTTTTTCTCTAGCACTATACAGACTGCAGGATCCACCGAAATTCAACACTCAAATTCAAACTCCGTCCAAAATCAACATTTCACTCGAATACGGGGAAAGCGAACGACCCACGACCGACGACGACAACGCGAGAGCAATAGAAGCGATCCACCAGGGACCAGATACTCCCTGTCCTATGTGGAGTATTTCTTCAATGACCCTTAATTATTTGCTGGGGAAGCATTTTGCCGCCCGTGATATGAGCCAGAGTGCGCTGCTGAACTCATCTTCTTGTGTATTTTTGGAAGCAATGACTGCCAAGTACGACCGTCATATATTCATCCTCTGGCTGTGGAAGAGATAGGTCGTCGGCAGACGGTACCACCTAGTGTGAGTATGTGGTGTAGATGCATTAATTAGTATCCGTTGGATTCTATAATACGGTGGTAAAGGGCAAGTTCATGAGCTCTAGGGAATAATTAGGATGCTGCAGCACCATACGCAGTGCAGTGCGCAAACAACTCTCATTGAAGATAATTTTCATAATATCGCCACAAAATTCGGATTTCCATGATGGGGACTATCCGCTGGAGACTATATAGACTGAAGAGAGAACGTGGGCTGAGCCGTTAGGATGGAAATCGCTAGAAGTTTTAATCATACCCTCGATACCACCCGCACTTATTTGCTGTGCGATGTGGAGGGCATGGCGTTCAGATGTGAAAGAGCGAATTTTGTACGAACGCGCTGAAGTTGCGTATTGCACAGCTCAATGGGTTTGAATTTAATCAAACGGCCGCAGAGGGCAAAGGATGTAAGTGGCAGACACGAGCATTTGACATCCTCACATAGGCTTCAGCGTAGGCATATACGAACTGTAGGTACTCATGCGAACTACCGTGGAGACTTATGTTAAGCAGAGTGGAGAATTACTGTTTGTGTGTACGCTGGCTGATGTGCATCGCAGATGAGAATCCTTTTTAATGGAATTTTAATTATTTAACAAAGAACGAGAGAAATATGGTTCATTAAGCATGGTAATGGGTGCGGAGCAGCTGCCTTTATTGTAGAAGGCAACTTTAATTGGACACTTGTTAAAAAATTATACTGATGTCCTCTTTAACTCCAGGGGTACAATTTAACACATTATTCGCGTCGTAGCTTTCACGGACATATGTACTTGCGAATTGTGGGTGGCACTTGCATAACCACATATGCATTTCTGGCTTTGACAGTAATTATAAACGAATAAAGGGGCCATTATTACAGCAACATCACGTGAGAAAAAATAAGGCTTTCGCAAGAAATCATGCGCACTCGAAAATTTAGTCTCAATTTTGACCAGACATATGATTGATTGATATTGATTGATTGATTGATATGATTGCTATTGACTATACCTTCTTGAATTCAATTGTAAACGCCATGTCTGAGGCACGCATCAATGGAAAAATGGACCTAGACGGAGTACTTCTTCTTTTTTTATTGTGTCAATCCCAATTTCTTACTACCTCACATATATTATGAGCAGAAACATAAGGAAAAGTTTCCATACCAAAGACGACAGCATTCAGGTTTTAATCACCAAGGATAACACACACACACCATCGACCATCCTTAACCATAAACTGATGGCCTGATCACCCTCAATATAAGAATGTGATTATTTAATCAGCAAACCAAATTCTATTGCATCGTCCATAAATGACGAAAAAAGGATCAAATAAAAATGAAGCAAAGACAGCTTTAGATAGGTAGGCTTTATTTCACGTCGGCGATAACGTATTCATTATACATATACACTATACAGTCTCAGATAAAAGATATAAATACGTCGAAGCAACGGCATTTCTTTTACATTTAACTATGGTTGGTATCCGAGAGATACTTTCATTTTTCTGTCTCCTTTTGTACAGATTGACGGCTGAATAAAAAATGTGAGCAAACAACTAGTTATCATCGCTTCTCTTCTCCTACACCGCATAAGATAGCTGATGGAAAAAAGGAGAAAAAAAAAATCCAGAATGTGTCCTTAAAACCTACTTTGAGAATGTGCTCTATTGCATTCATTAAGTAGATATCAAAGTACGAGTATGTACATATAGCCCTGATGATGATGTTGGCCAATATCACAAGGACACAAACGGTCTTTCTTCTATTTTTCTTTAACACCATTTGTCCCAGTAGTTGGAGTACACTAATGGACTACGGCAGACGGGACGGGGAGATTTTAACGAATTCTATAGAAGAGGTGAGTACTGAGTACCTATATAGATGTTCTCTTTTCTTATCCAGTTTTCAGGTATTGTCCTTGTTCTCATTTCGATTGAATAGAATCTGTTTGTTTGCAGTGGGTGGTTGGTTGTGAAATAAAAACAAAAGATCATTTTGCAGTTTACTCCTACCTACTCGACCAGTGTTGATACACAATCCGAATTGAATGTCTCAGAATAAAACAACTCCGCTTTGCCATAAATCACGTGGATAAGGGAGATTAAAAAAGCGGAATTCAAGGAATTTTTCGAGTTATTAATCGATGGAACGACATTTTTCCGCGCTCGAGTGTGTCACATATCAAATAACATATCATGTAGTAGTTGGGAAGCAGCCGTCATACATTTCGCATCCTAAGTGTGTAAATTCCAAGACTTTCCGGAAAAGCCATCGATCCGTGTAGATGGATATGTGTTGTTGTGTGGCTCTATATTGTAAGGTGAAGCGCCTCCACCGAAAGACCAATATTTTGTTTGGCCTAATGTTTTCTTTTTGGGACAAAAGCAGCGCCACTGGGTACCGGGAAAGGATGCCAATCCCTTTTCCTATATGTAGGCGAGTATCTACGATATGCGTACTGTTCTACAGCGGATATTGTGTTTGCTTTTACTTAAGTACATTCTGTTCCCTTTATGCTTTCCTTTATTCTATGCTCGTTGTTTTGTTGTTGTTTTTTTTCTCTCTCCCTGGTTTTCCTATGCTATAATATAATGTGGCTTTGTATTGTTATTTTGTTTGGTGATTGTTTTTTGCACAACATTGGTTTCCTATTAATTGCCCTATATTTTGGAGGGACAGGGACTGGAAAGGAGGCTTTTGCAATGTGGAACATGAGGGGCTTTGTTTAATGTGGTCTGATGTATATCGAGTATAAGATTTGAACTTTTGTTTGGATATGATTTCACGATAAAGGGGAGATTTTCTGTGGTTTAAAGTATTAAAGGCCGGGGGCGGGATTAACGCAAACGAAGTTTCCCCAAATTTTACTTATCGGATATCGGCAGATGAAGAAACTTTGTCTGAAGAAAGTTTACGTTAACGTTTTTATGGGATTTTCTTTCACGTGTGATTTAGATTGCTTGGTGGGCGGTCGAGTAAATAAGGAAATAATTTGTATTTCAGTTAAACTGTCAGAATCATGAACGCAATTTGATATAGCATGCTGAAAGAGGAAACTTTTGAAGTAAGTTGAAATTGGCTCAGCTGCTGGGTACTGCAGGTATTAGGGAAAATCAATAATATCTTTATATAAACAACGAAATATTACCGGAAGGAGTATCGATATCAGTGAGATGAGTTTGGCTTATCCGCGAACTAGGAGATTGCATTCAACGTTTCAGAGGAAAAGCCGAAGTTCAATGGTAGATAGGTACCTAAAAACTGAATCTTTGATGCTAAATATTGAACTTGTCTTGCACTTAATTTAATGGAGGATTTTTTTTTTTGATATGTTGTTTTGAGTGTAAAAAAGGTTTGCATTTTTGGAAGTCAAGATTCAAGTATAATATACTGTGTCCAGTTTCTACCTGTTATTTTTTTTTGCGTTCAAGTGTTGGGATCATCACATTATAGAACATTTTGGAAAGTATACCGAGCGCCATAAAATTGGAGCAGTGTTTGATTTTTGTAAAGACTTTCAGAAAAGTGTAACTATTAAATATTACTCTTAATCAAAGATTTCAGTTTTATAACACATGAATCAAAGACAAGCTCTGCCAGCACGAGATGCTTAGCCCCACCACAGATGAGCGTGAAAAGCATAGCAAACGCTCAGGCCTTATATTGTACAATAAAACACAATAAACACGCAGAAAAATCGCTTATTTAAAAACAACCGACTTTCGGTTAAAAACTACCAAGTGATACTGTTAATATAGCTCCTACAGAGTTAGTTGATTAAAATAAACCGAGTCAACTTGTTTAACGAAACTCTGTTAAAAATAACCGATTTATCAATTTCCCCTCCAAATTTGCTCGGTCGTAAATAACAAACTAACTTGGTATAATTTAACCAAATTACTCTGTTGTTATTAGCCAACCCAATGGTTGAATTAAACCATGTTACTCTGTTGTTATTAGCTAATACACATGGTTGAATTTAACCAAGTTACTCTGTTGTTATAAGCGAACCCACTTGGTTGAATTTAACCACGTAACTGTGTTGTTATTATCCAACTCACTTGATTGAAATTAGCCAACCTACTTGGTTGTATTTAACCAACTAACTTGTTAGAATTTGACCTACTTAGTCTGTTGCTATTAGCCGACTCACTTGGTAGAATTCAACATATTCAATCTGTTGTTATTAGCCAACCCACTTGGCTGAATTCAACCAAGTTACTCTGTTGTTATTAGCCAATACACATGGTTGAATTCAACCATGTTACTCTGTTGTTACTAACCAACCGACTTGGTTGGATTTAACCATGTTACTCTGTTGTTACTAACCAACCGACTTGGTTGGATTTAACCATGTTACTCTGTTGTTACTAACCAACCGACTTGGTTGGATTTAACCATGTTACTCTGTTGTTACTAACCAACCGACTTGGTTGAATTTAACCATGTTACTCTGTTGTTAGTAACCAACCTACTTGGTTGGATTTAACCATGTTACTCTGTTGTTACTAACCAACCGACTTGGTTGGATTTAACCATGTTACTCTGTTGTTACTAACCAACCGACTTGGTTGGATTTAACCATGCTACTCTGTTGTTACTAACCAACCGACTTGGTTGGATTTAACCATGTTACTCTGTTGTTACTAACCAACCTACTTGGTTGGATTTAACCATGTTACTCTGTTGTTACTAACCAACCGACTTGGTTGGATTTAACCATGTTACTCTGTTGTTACTAACCAACCTACTTGGTTGGATTTAACCATGCTACTCTGTTGTTACTAACCAACCTACTTGGTTGGATTTAACCATGTTACTCTGTTGTTACCAACCAACCTACTTGGTTGGATTTAACCATGTTACTCTGTTGATACCAACCAACCTACTTGGTTGCATTTAACAATTCCAATTGGTTAAAATTAGCCAACTTTCTTGGTAGCATTTAACCAACTAAAAGTTAAATTTACGTAACTTACTCGGTTGGAATTAGCACATCTACTTGGTTGAATTTAACCAAACTACTTACTTCTTATTAGCCAGTCCATGTGGTACCAATTTACCAGTTTACTTGGTTGAACTTGAGTGCACCTGAAAATTGAACCATCTAAAAGGGATAATTTTATCGTAAAATAAAAAAAAAATCTTTTTCATATTAAGTACATAGATTTTTTATTATAATATCGTTTGTAATGTATTTTTGAATACAAAATATATGTTTTCTGTTTATTACATGTTTTTATTAATTTTAATGCAAAACTTAATTTTACTTAAAATATATGGGTCATAAATTTCATCATTTAAAAAGAAATGTGCAAAATTGTGTATTTTTATAAATTAATTTACATAATATTATTTTAATTAGCATATTTATGAAATCTGCAGTGTTAAAGCGAAATCATTTACATTTATAATTTAATCTATTTTTTATTTATAGTGGACTTCTTAAAATAACGTACTGCTTGGAGTTAGATAAAATATTTAAAGTGTTAGGAATTGGCGATAGAAAAAATTCAAGTGGAATAACAATTTGTTGAGGTATTAATGGAACTTCTACCTCATATGCATAGTAGTGTTCATCGAAACATTTAGTTTTAAGTACTATACCAACAAAAATCAATTGACTTGAGTCATACAAATATATTTTTTCCAATACAAAAAAGTCGTACAAATAACAATCTGAACTAAGACTTTTTACTAAGACGGATCCCTTTTTATAATGTACAGAAGACATGGTCGCCCAACTGACCATAGTCAACGTTTTATTAGGGTCCAGTGATAGCTGTGATCGTATATTATCAAGTTCAAATAACATGCCATATTTTTTGGGTCCAACGTCAAGTAGATTAGAAAGTTTTCCCCTTAAAAACATTTCATTAAGTTGAAGTTGATGTTTCATTGCTAAGGTTAAAGTGATATTCATTCGGTTACATGATGATCTAGCCGACATTTTGGATTGCCTATGCTTAGCTTCGAACCTCATTGACCACAAAGATGTTAATGGGCCGTATTTTTTAAAAGCGGTATGGTAGTGAATGAGATTGTGGAACTTTGGCTTAAGACAGTCCTCGGTAAGTGTAGTATATTGTTCATTAAGTTCAGCTATTAATACTTGCAAGAAATCTTCTGTTCCAACAGAAACATTTATACTAAGAAGTATGTCAACAATTTGTCTTAATTTTATATACATTTCCCAAATAATATTACCCCTCGGCACAAAGTCACCTATAAGTAAACCCAAAAACCGCAAAAGAGTAAGCGTTTCTCCTGAAGATAAACGCACATTTCCCCGCCTAAGATGTTCTCTTTCGATAGGGCAAGGTTTGTTTTTAGTATCAGGGCCATATGAGAAAGCTAATAGCTTATCATTGAAAATTGTTAAAGAAAAAAATTTGTTTTTTTCGGTATACTCTGAAAGTATAAAACTCAAAATGTATTTGGCAACACCCTCTAGCATATCATGCATAATATCGACGCCCACCTGTTGAAACAAGTCGAAGTTGTTTATGCCCAGAAAAACGCACTTTTCCTTAATGCCGGTTAAAGATAAATTATTTAAAGCCAGATCTGCTTCATAGCTTGCCATTGTTCGAAGAAGTGTTGTATCTTCGTAAAGTTGCTTTTTCAATACATCTTTTGTAACTTTGCACACTCTACAAGAAAAATTTGCTGAAAAGCTCTCTACGAACCCAATCAGAGAGTGTATTCCTAAATTGTCACCAAGAATCAGAGCTAGTTCAAAAAATAAAGATCCCTTGAAAGATGGAATATCTATTTCTATGCCCACTTCGCTTAAAAAATTAAACTCATCAATAATTGGTTGAAATATAACATTATTACCAAAAGATACTCTGTCGGATGAATGAAATAATAAAATAAGGAATATGTTGGACAGAACTGAGGAGCGCCAAGGTGGAAGACATGGAACTGAGACGTACACAGCTCCTAGTTTGTGAACACCAGCATGACTTCCTAGAACGTTTCCGATTTCATAATCATCGAAGTACATAAATAGAGGTAACACAATGCGATTTGAATGGTGCTTAAGTCTTTCTTTCCAATGTGAACCTTGAATAAAATTTTCCATTCCATCTTTATTTCGAAGACTGTCCATATATTCAAAAGTTTCCGAAAGTACGTTCTCGAGGGAGAAAAATCTTTGCAATATATCTCTTAAAGATATAAAATGTTCTTGGCACGGAATAGGTTCCATACGTGTTATTCCACCTTTTTTGACATAATCGAACCTTTGGCCGATTATTATTCCCTTAGGCTCAATGTATGATTTTTGTTTTGTGAAATAAGAAATTCTTTTTTGTTCTGTTCGGAAACATTCTAAGGGGGAGGTGATTGAAGGAACAAGTGCTTGCATTAATTGATTTGAAACATCATTAGATAGAGAATGCTCAATACATATATTGTCTACACAGTTCTGCAAATTTGAACTTAATGAACCGAAATATTCTGCTAAGCCATCAATCACTTTTTGCACTACGTTTCTAGGCAAGATCACATTTGCATAAAGGGATGCTATAAAAAGTGATAGTGATTTATCAAGTGACAGGGTTTCTGTATTTTCAGTTTTATTGGTTTGTTCTAATTGTTTTTCTGCAACAACACTTTCATTAAGTATATCCGCATTCTTCTCAGAATTTGTTGGATTATTTGAACATTGAAAATCGTGTTTTTTTTTAAAGTGTCTTCTAAAGGAATTGAAAATTGGAAACGATCGCTTACAATCTCCTTCGCGACATTTATAAGTTGTGAAGTTATGGTCACTGTGATTGAAATCAAAGTGGTGCCTTAGAACTTTGAGATCCTTTAAGTAGGATCTGCATAAGAAACAAACAACCATTGTAAGAAAATGAATTGGAAGGGGAAAACTCTAACTTTCCTTGACACCTAACTCTCCCAACAAGGTATTGGCCGCGGTAGATTCCTTATCGAACTCTGTCTTAATTTTAAAAAATGCTTTTTGAATAAACAGCCAAGAACATCTACTCTCTGGCGGATATTCAGCATTAATAATAAAAATTAGTTTGAAACAAACATCTACTGCCTCTAAAATGGTAGGTAGTAAATATTTAGTTTCATCTACAACTACAAAATAGGACCCAATAGCATCGATTGAGTTACCTACTACTATAATGAAGGGCTGTAATGTAAGGCCAATACCTTGTAGTTTTTCTCGCCTGCTGGTAATTGCTGCATCTATCTCTGCATCCGTTGCAACTCTCGTTATGAATCCATCCCTTGCTTCCGCCTTAGAGGGTCGCCAAATTTTCTGCTTCGATCCTTTGACCTTAACGTTTGATGTGGTCAACAATGAAGGGATTAGCAGGAATGCCGCGAGGTTGCTGATCTCTTCAGAAACTGAGAAAATATAAAATAATAAAACAATTATAAGTCATATGCGTCCAATTAATTTTTCTACACAAAATGTGTGCAAATCTGATTCGAAGAATTATACCTATATAGAGAATGCGCTAAAAAATATAGAGAAAATATGATGCAGATTTGTTTTTTTCTTCTAAAGAAAACATAATGGTCAAAACAAAAACAAATTTTTCGGAACAATCTAGTAAAGCTAAAATATCCACGCTTTTTCTGAAATTCGATCGAATCGGAAATTCTTCGATTTATTTCGATTAGCAGGTTATGTATTTATTAACAAATGACGTTTTCTTACGATTTTCCCGAGTCAGCAGGTGAGCGAAGTATTTATCCTTTCCTCTTACTCCTTTTCCCTTGCTTCTAGCAAGTTGGAAAATGTCCTTTTTTAATTTTGGAAAATTTTCAACCAGTCCGTTGCAGTTGTCGCTGTATATTTTATCGAAATCCCTTACCAGCTGTAGAGAAAAGAAGAATTACATAATATTATATGTAAAGAAAAGCCTGAACTATATCCAAATAAAAAGAAAAGATCGAAACTCATAGATAACGCAAGCATTTATGTGACAACTATGAGTAAAATCTGAACTAATAAATATAAGAGCTTTTACTTGTGAAACTGTAGTTCACGTTAAAGACTAAATATATGTATAATGTATTTCTGATATAATTATACTTCTATGAAATATTACCAGTTTAAATCCCAATGGTTTTTTTAAGGCCGGATATTCCTCAAAATACTCGGATATGCTCATATCCTTTAAATGGTGAAGTCGGGCATGGGTCGTTTTCTCCCATTTGTCCTCGGTTGTTTCCCATGGATGGCTAGAATTTTTTAGCCATTGGAGATCTTCTTGGAATTGTCCTTCGAAGTCTTCGAAATTGGCAGCTGTTGCTAGGCGCTTTATAGGATGTGATACTGATGCGGGAGAGGATACTCGACTGGAGGAAGGTGACGACGTCGCAGAAGCGGAAAACGAACGCTTCCTTTTAGTGATAACACCACTTTCCCGGTATTTTCGTTTTAGATTGTGGATGTGATCTGGCAATTTTCCAGCCAATCTGTTTACAACCCCACGACTCGAATTTATCAGCTTGTTGTGAAAATATACCGATCTATTCTCGGTAGGGAACAAATGAACAATCTGATTTGTCCAGTGCCCATAAATTTGAGCTGTGATATTTTTTTCCGGGTTTTTCTTTAAAATGTTGGTGCAGACAATACGCACCAATCGCAGTCGAGCAACGTTATCCAGCGGTCGAGTTTTATCCAGCGACAGTAGACCGGTTCCTTCCAGTGAGCTTTCGAGCAGCTTGTTAAGTTCCTAGTAACAAAATATTTTAATGTGCATATAAATATAAAAAATTAGTGAAATATATTAATAATTAATAAAATAAGTGAAAAAAAAACCCTTTGTACTATCGGCTAAAGCTATTAGTGGCAATCACCTATTATAATCACCTTCTCTTAGTTGATTATAAATGCAGTGTTTTTTACTCAAACTGATAGATAAGTCAATTTATTCTGATTGATCTCTGAATGCATAAAGAAACGCAAATTGAAAGCAGAGACCATCAATCAACACTAATCACCTTTCCGATTTAAACCCTGTACTTACATCTAAACTTTCGCTGAATTGATCATCAGCAACAACGCTTGAAGGGGAATCTAGTGCATCCCCTCTGTCGCTAACAGCGAAATTTGGCAGAATCTCACTAAAAGAGAAATTAAGGCAGTCGTTTTGTTCTTGTGTGTTTGTAGCAAGAGATAATTCTGAAGTTTCAAAAGTCTGAAAAATAAAAAGACTTTATTTCTACCATTTCAAATGGTTAAATAATATGAACCAACCAAAGTCGTGGACGCATTAGGGTGCATAGCTTTCCGCCATTCTTCGAAATTCCGTGTAAACAGAACCCGATGCCCTATAACTGGGATCATTTCCTTTATCTCTCTGGCACCAAGCAGCGCCAAAGACATTGAAGTTATAGCATTTTCTGTTATAAATGAAAATTAACCAATGTCACGTAGTTAATCACTTGCAAAGTATAGGTTTTTATCAGATATACAAAATGGCGCAAATTTAATCACCCTTTCGGAAGATTTTATAATTTTTGCAAATAGCTTCGTACGTCAATCAAATTAATTTAGCAAAAAAGTAATTCAAAAACAAAATTGGAGGATTAATTTTGCACCACCTTGCATAAGAAAGTCGCGTATAAGAAAGAATCGTCTGTGAAAAACACAAGCTTCTAAAAAGCTTTTCAAGCGCAAAAGAATTTTCGTGCCGTAAGGAATCGAAATCAAAAATGCAAAACACATGTGTAGCAAAAATACTTTAAGCAAATTACAACTTTCTTATATGCGAATAATATTGTATAAATTTACGTTTTGGTATATAAACGAACCTTTAAAAATGTCTACGTAGGCTTCCAGGCCCCACTCCTTTAGTAAGGTTGACACTTCTTCATCCATTTTAGATAACTGTGAAGCACGTGTTAATATGAGCATGTGCATATCAAAATACGATCATTTAATTACTAAATTACTACTGACAGAAACATTGAGAACTAAGGCTATGCCTGGTTTTAAGACGATGTTCGCCATTTATTGGTGACAAACGATTCGAAATGATGAAAACATAGACAGAAATCATTTTAAATAGTTCGTCCCAGAAAAGTTGCGAACATCGCCATAAAAGAAAAAAAAAGCCCAAGAAAAACAAAACTAATGCACTCGCTAATGAAGAACCTGAATCCCAGAAGAAAAAAACATGTCAAAACACGATACCAGACTGAAAGGGTTGATATTAACCGAGTGTTTCTCAACTCGGCAATTATTAACCGAGTACTAGGTTGAAATTCTTTGCTTTGGTTCTATTTTTTTTTCACTTGAATATCACCAAAATTGACAATAAATTGTTTAAAACTCGAGAAAAACAACATAGTTAATGCACTCGCTAATAAAGAACCTGAATCCCAGAAGAAAAAAACATGTCAAAACACGATACCAGACTGAAAGGGTTGATATTAACCGAGTGTTTCTCAACTCGGCAATTATTAACCGAGTACTAGGTTGAAATTCTTTGCTTTGGTTCTATTTTTTTTTCACTTGAATATCACCAAAATTGACAATAAATTGTTTAAAACTCGAGAAAAACAACATAGTTAATGCACTCGCTAATAAAGAACCTGAATCCCAGAAGAAAAAAACATGTCAAAACACGATACCAGACTGAAAGGGTTGATATTAACCGAGTGTTTCTCAACTCGGCAATTATTAACCGAGTACTAGGTTGAAATTCTTTGCTTTGGTTCTATTTTTTTTTCACTTGAATATCACCAAAATTGACAATAAATTGTTTAAAACTCGAGAAAAACAACATAGTTAATGCACTCGCTAATAAAGAACCTGAATCCCAGAAGAAAAAAACATGTCAAAACACGATACCAGACTGAAAGGGTTGATATTAACCGAGTGTTTCTCAACTCGGCAATTATTAACCGAGTACTAGGTTGAAATTCTTTGCTTTGGTTCTATTTTTTTTTCACTTGAATATCACCAAAATTGACAATAAATTGTTTAAAACTCGAGAAAAACAACATAGTTAATGCACTCGCTAATAAAGAACCTGAATCCCAGAAGAAAAAAACATGTCAAAACACGATACCAGACTGAAAGGGTTGATATTAACCGAGTGTTTCTCAACTCGGCAATTATTAACCGAGTACTAGGTTGAAATTCTTTGCTTTGGTTCTATTTTTTTTTCACTTGAATATCACCAAAATTGACAATAAATTGTTTAAAACTCGAGAAAAACAACATAGTTAATGCACTCGCTAATAAAGAACCTGAATCCCAGAAGAAAAAAACATGTCAAAACACGATACCAGACTGAAAGGGTTGATATTAACCGAGTGTTTCTCAACTCGGCAATTATTAACCGAGTACTAGGTTGAAATTCTTTGCTTTGGTTCTATTTTTTTTTCACTTGAATATCACCAAAATTGACAATAAATTGTTTAAAACTCGAGAAAAACAACATAGTTAATGCACTCGCTAATAAAGAACCTGAATCCCAGAAGAAAAAAACATGTCAAAACACGATACCAGACTGAAAGGGTTGATATTAACCGAGTGTTTCTCAACTCGGCAATTATTAACCGAGTACTAGGTTGAAATTCTTTGCTTTGGTTCTATTTTTTTTTCACTTGAATATCACCAAAATTGACAATAAATTGTTTAAAACTCGAGAAAAACAACATAGTTAATGCACTCGCTAATAAAGAACCTGAATCCCAGAAGAAAAAAACATGTCAAAACACGATACCAGACTGAAAGGGTTGATATTAACCGAGTGTTTCTCAACTCGGCAATTATTAACCGAGTACTAGGTTGAAATTCTTTGCTTTGGTTCTATTTTTTTTTCACTTGAATATCACCAAAATTGACAATAAATTGTTTAAAACTCGAGAAAAACAACATAGTTAATGCACTCGCTAATAAAGAACCTGAATCCCAGAAGAAAAAAACATGTCAAAACACGATACCAGACTGAAAGGGTTGATATTAACCGAGTGTTTCTCAACTCGGCAATTATTAACCGAGTACTAGGTTGAAATTCTTTGCTTTGGTTCTATTTTTTTTTCACTTGAATATCACCAAAATTGACAATAAATTGTTTAAAACTCGAGAAAAACAACATAGTTAATGCACTCGCTAATAAAGAACCTGAATCCCAGAAGAAAAAAACATGTCAAAACACGATACCAGACTGAAAGGGTTGATATTAACCGAGTGTTTCTCAACTCGGCAATTATTAACCGAGTACTAGGTTGAAATTCTTTGCTTTGGTTCTATTTTTTTTTCACTTGAATATCACCAAAATTGACAATAAATTGTTTAAAACTCGAGAAAAACAACATAGTTAATGCACTCGCTAATAAAGAACCTGAATCCCAGAAGAAAAAAACATGTCAAAACACGATACCAGACTGAAAGGGTTGATATTAACCGAGTGTTTCTCAACTCGGCAATTATTAACCGAGTACTAGGTTGAAATTCTTTGCTTTGGTTCTATTTTTTTTTCACTTGAATATCACCAAAATTGACAATAAATTGTTTAAAACTCGAGAAAAACAACATAGTTAATGCACTCGCTAATAAAGAACCTGAATCCCAGAAGAAAAAAACATGTCAAAACACGATACCAGACTGAAAGGGTTGATATTAACCGAGTGTTTCTCAACTCGGCAATTATTAACCGAGTACTAGGTTGAAATTCTTTGCTTTGGTTCTATTTTTTTTTCACTTGAATATCACCAAAATTGACAATAAATTGTTTAAAACTCGAGAAAAACAACATAGTTAATGCACTCGCTAATAAAGAACCTGAATCCCAGAAGAAAAAAACATGTCAAAACACGATACCAGACTGAAAGGGTTGATATTAACCGAGTGTTTCTCAACTCGGCAATTATTAACCGAGTACTACGTTGAAATTCGTTGCTTTAGTTCTATTTCTTTTTTCACATAAAAACCACCAAAATTGACAATAATTTGTTTTAAACAAGAGGAAAACAAGATAATAATATTATGTACTCACCAATAAATATGAATTTTTTATTTTTCCTTGTCTTTTTTGTTTTTTTTATTTTCACTTATCACAGATTTCACACCACCAGCCACTACAAAGGTTCAACACTTAATGACTCAATTACTAGTCGCGAGCAGCGTGCGTCGTTCATAATTCGCGATAGTATGCGTATGCGTATAACACGATGTATGTGTTAAAATCAACCGAGACACACTGTTTTACAGATGAACGAGAAGCCTTGTGTTTGTAGATATTAACCGAGTTGACTGTATCTGCAGCCACACACATATTTCTACCTACCAGGAATGTAAAACGAGTTTTTGGTATTGTACCCAAATGTTTTCCATTGTTCGTGAATGATCTGTATCAACAGCCACACACATATTTTCTACCAGGGATGACAAAACTGATTTTTTAGGTGCTGTACCGAAATGGGTTCAATTGTGCGTGAATAATTTGTGATCGCAAAGGCCTAGCAAAGGCAGCACAGCAATGAAAAAGACGATTTATTCAAGGCTGCTCCTGGAAGTCGAGATTGGTTACCAATACTTCCTTGGTTTCTTCAAATTCTCCTAACTGTGCTTTACAAGATGGTATATATAATTTTCTGTTTGTATCTTTATTTTAAAATGTGTATGTACCAATTGCATTATGAGTTTAGTTATTATCAACTCTCACAAAACGCATAGTTCAAAACAAGTCTGGTACTAACAAATTTTGAAATAAAGTGATAAATGCAGGACTATATATACCATATTGTAGAGCACAATTAGATGAAATCTCAGAATCTATCTTTTTGATTCCGGACTCTGCCGGACGCTTCTTTTTGCCGCGTGGAAAACGATATAAGTTTTATTATTATCATCTCTCACCAACGCATAGGTCGAAACGAGTTTGGTACTTACAAATTTTGAAGTAAAGGGCTAAACTAAAGACTATACCATTTTGTTCAGCATGTGCAAAAGTGTAGCTTTTTTCATTAGCTTGGTTCTCAAAATGATTGAATCGCAGAGTGAAAAATTACTTAATTTTACTTCATTATATCTACAGAAACAGATTAGATTAATATTGCGTTAAGGCCATTATGTCAATTGGACTCAATAAAAAGCTAATATTTATTTTGCATTAAATTTGTACCTTTGGCAAATTTTCTTACAATTAGATACCTATCTTAAATTAGTTTTCAAGTGCCTAGCTACAATTAAGAGTAAAAGCCATATTTTATCAGACAAAAATGTAAAAAAAAAATTGTTGCTTTGGCCATTTTTGTCTGTGTTCTTTTTTTCCTATTGCAAGCCAAAAAAGTAGTAGAGAAAACTTTGTTTTTAAGGCTGTATTAGCCTGTTTAGAATTTAGTTTGTTCGTGAAATGTGAATGTACTAAATTCGGAAGGAATGTCGGAACGTATTTTCAGAAGTAGAATATATTCATCAAAGTTCTGAATTTGGGCAAATCGTACTTGTATATATCTTTAAATCAACTGTGTCGATAAAAGTACAATTGCGATTATTTTTTCATCCCTGGTTTCTGCGTTTTGAAAAAGCAGCGTCGTAATTCGTGGTGTGCGTATAACTTGTTAAGAAACAACAGTATGTGTTTGTTGAAATTTACCAAGTTGAATGATAAAATTAACAGATACACAATTTCTACGTATAACAAATATCAGATAGGTACATATTTCGATGAAAATGTTTTATAGAATTGTTTTATGGAAAAATGGAATGTAAAATAAATCGAGGAGAATTCTCTTTTTTTGAACAGAATGTTACTTTATTTTTGGGAAATTCTCACGAGTAAAAGGGTTAAAAACAAACAAGTCATTGGTTGTATTTAAGCAACGTTTATTGGTTGTTTTCAACAGAGAGCTTGTTAGATTTTAACACACATTCGCTTGGTTAAATTCTCACGAGTAAAAGGGTTAAAAACAAACAAGTCATTGGTTGTATTTAAGCAACGTTTATTGGTTGTTTTCAACAGAGAGCTTGTTAGATTTTAACACACATTCGCTTGGTTAAATTCTCACGAGTAAAAGGGTTAAAAACAAACAAGTCATTGGTTGTATTTAAGCAACGTTTATTGGTTGTTTTCAACAGAGAGCTTGTTAGATTTTAACACACATTCGCTTGGTTAAATTCTCACGAGTAAAAGGGTTAAAAACAAACAAGTCATTGGTTGTATTTAAGCAACGTTTATTGGTTGTTTTCAACAGAGAGCTTGTTAGATTTTAACACACATTCGCTTGGTTAAATTCTCACGAGTAAAAGGGTTAAAAACAAACAAGTCATTGGTTGTATTTAAGCAACGTTTATTGGTTGTTTTCAACAGAGAGCTTGTTAGATTTTAACACACATTCGCTTGGTTAAATTCTCACGAGTAAAAGGGTTAAAAACAAACAAGTCATTGGTTGTATTTAAGCAACGTTTATTGGTTGTTTTCAACAGAGAGCTTGTTAGATTTTAACACACATTCGCTTGGTTAAATTCTCACGAGTAAAAGGGTTAAAAACAAACAAGTCATTGGTTGTATTTAAGCAACGTTTATTGGTTGTTTTCAACAGAGAGCTTGTTAGATTTTAACACACATTCGCTTGGTTAAATTCTCACGAGTAAAAGGGTTAAAAACAAACAAGTCATTGGTTGTATTTAAGCAACGTTTATTGGTTGTTTTCAACAGAGAGCTTGTTAGATTTTAACACACATTCGCTTGGTTAAATTCTCACGAGTAAAAGGGTTAAAAACAAACAAGTCATTGGTTGTATTTAAGCAACGTTTATTGGTTGTTTTCAACAGAGAGCTTGTTAGATTTTAACACACATTCGCTTGGTTAAATTCTCACGAGTAAAAGGGTTAAAAACAAACAAGTCATTGGTTGTATTTAAGCAACGTTTATTGGTTGTTTTCAACAGAGAGCTTGTTAGATTTTAACACACATTCGCTTGGTTAAATTCTCACGAGTAAAAGGGTTAAAAACAAACAAGTCATTGGTTGTATTTAAGCAACGTTTATTGGTTGTTTTCAACAGAGAGCTTGTTAGATTTTAACACACATTCGCTTGGTTAAATTCTCACGAGTAAAAGGGTTAAAAACAAACAAGTCATTGGTTGTATTTAAGCAACGTTTATTGGTTGTTTTCAACAGAGAGCTTGTTAGATTTTAACACACATTCGCTTGGTTAAATTCTCACGAGTAAAAGGGTTAAAAACAAACAAGTCATTGGTTGTATTTAAGCAACGTTTATTGGTTGTTTTCAACAGAGAGCTTGTTAGATTTTAACACACATTCGCTTGGTTAAATTCTCACGAGTAAAAGGGTTAAAAACAAACAAGTCATTGGTTGTATTTAAGCAACGTTTATTGGTTGTTTTCAACAGAGAGCTTGTTAGATTTTAACACACATTCGCTTGGTTAAATTCTCACGAGTAAAAGGGTTAAAAACAAACAAGTCATTGGTTGTATTTAAGCAACGTTTATTGGTTGTTTTCAACAGAGAGCTTGTTAGATTTTAACACACATTCGCTTGGTTAAATTCTCACGAGTAAAAGGGTTAAAAACAAACAAGTCATTGGTTGTATTTAAGCAACGTTTATTGGTTGTTTTTAACAGAGAGCTTGTTAGATTTTAACACACATTCGTTTGGTTAATTTTACATGAGTAGCACGGTTATTAATAACCAATCAATGTGTTAAAACCCCAAATTTAGTAGGTTTTTCTTAACCAAGATACTTGTTTGAATTTAACCAAACAGGAAAACGAGACTGGTTGGTTAATATTAACGAAGCAACTTAATTGATAACAAACATTTAGTGTGTTATTTTTAACAACATGTATTTAACCTTTTTAACACGGTAGTTTTTAACAATAATAACTCATTTGTTTTCTACAGAGACTTAGTTGATTTCAACACATTTTTTTTTAACCGAGCGAAAATTCCACTCGGTTAAGGTCAATTTTTCTGCGTGAATGCGTAGCGAGAGGAACATATATTTACATTTTGTTAATGCCTTCCTAACTCAATGAAGAATAACAAACATGTTGCCCATTTATCTGTAACCGCATATGTGTCAGTATGGTCACAATACAACGCATACTCGTTATTTCTGCTTTATTAACAAAAATCGTTTACATTTGAAAATACAATTCCACACACTTGATGATGTTCGTTCCGTTGTTCTATACGTGCGTGTCTTCCAAACTAACATCTGCCACAACATAATTCCAGCACTCTGCCGAACGCCATACACTTCAATTGAAAACATGTTTTCCATAAATCCATGCGAGCAGGATACGGACTAATATACACGCCCTGATTATTGGAATCGCTTTTAAACCATTAAATTAGATTGCCACAAATGTCACCGCAAGTTGACATCATTAATCCGCGCATCCGCTACTTCAGCCGGTTTCACTCGAAAACCATTGCCAACGAAACGAATGATTTCCTCGCACTTCATCTGCAGTGCTTGGCAACAAATATGTCGCACATTGAAGGAAAAAAATAATTAGAGGTACCGCCCTGCTGGATAAAAATAATCCCTGGGCATGCAACTCATTATATTCTGAGGGCTAGCTCTGCAATTATGAAGAAGCAGAAATATAAATTCTCAACAGCATCATCATCTTTGTGCAAAACAAACTCGCAATAGCTACCGATTTACCGCATGAAATCGACGTGGAACGAAGCTAGTCAAGGACTGTGCAACGGTTAGTGAGGGGGCGAGCGGGCGGTTGGGCGGGATCAACTGACACCAGTGAGCAGCAACCATGTTGGTCGCTCGGCGGTCGTGGCGCAATAAACTCTCCATATAGTAATTTATTTTATTTCATGGCGTAGACCATTAAAAATGTCCTGCAAAGATTTATGATCGTACCACGCAACACGCACTCGTTCATCGTCAAAAAAATGTTTTATTTTTTTCGGGTGCGAAGAGCTCTGACGAAATTCGCAGCATCTTTCGCCGGCGTAATTTTGATGGCGGCGATGATTAATGATGAAATTTCATTGCGTTTCCAGCATAAAAATAGCCACCCTATTCCGTGGAAAAAGGGACAAGCTCACAGAATGACTGATGCTCATCTGGTGCTCCCTCAGGTTCGTGTTTCGTCTTCTTCGATATGTAATCATTGTCGCCGATCTCCCCGCTTTTGCACCACGGACCACGTGCACCCTCCTGGGAAATATAATCCATAAAAGTTTTGCTTTATTGCCGCTGTCACTTGACAAACCTAATGATTAGTTAGATGAATGATTCGCGACCAAGTGTACGACATGGCGTGAACTGACATACCGGGTTGGAGTTTTTTTGTTTTCTTTGTTGTTTTTTCTAACTCTTTGGGGACGGGATAGCGCACTGTTAAATATGAGAATGTGACACCACCCGGCATGTGTTTGGGATCAAACGTGAGGATTCACTGTATTTGATATTCCGACTGGGCGCGTCTCGTCTCTGTAGGTACGGGACCAGCATCGGGTATTCTGCCGCATGATTTTATATTTATTTACTTTGCTGGAGAATGTGCCTGTGGATTAAGCCAACGATTTTTATATGTCATACGGAATTAATTTTTAACTGCACAAATATTTTGTTTAAATATTTTGAAATTCTCCACACGCATTTTATAATATGATGGCGGATTAAGAAGGTGAATTAATATACCCTTTGTTTTGTTTTTGAAAACAGTTCAGGGATAGGTACCATAGGGCAATACTCTCAGATAAAAGATTTATTTGCATTTCGAATCTATATCCAAGCCCAAGTCCACTTAATAAAAAGAGGAAGTGAAGACATGTCAATCGAATCAATCATTCGGATCATGCAAATACATATAAATCACTGTCACGTATTTTTAAAAACCGATTTTTAAAACGATGTGACTTTTCAGAAACTTAAAAATAAAAATAAAAAAAGGAAAATCAAGAAGAAACACCGATTGGATCGACTACTACGTAACTGAATTTGTTATTATTTTGCATGTTTAATTCACAAAATTCAGTGACTTGCTGCTCGCTCGACTTATTCGACCCCTGAATAGCTTACGCTATGGCAGTATACTCCAAAGACTCTATATATAGACCCACAGCAGCCCAACAATACGTATTCAAATATTTCAGTAAGTAAACAAGGCCAGAATTTATTAAGATGAACAGAATTGCGAAAGCAATCTCTATCCTTGTAAGATCGGATTTTTATCTCGAGCTCAAACATTTTTACCAAACTAGCTTTTCATGAGCTCCAGTCGCACGAGTCCCATTTGAAAGCAATAATCCCGTCAAAATAATATAGTCGTTCGTAGCAAAAAAAAATTGAAAATTCCACACAGAAGTCAATGCACAGGAACCAAGTCAGATAATTTCATAACCTTTTGTTCCGCTATTGCAGATAAACGTACAAGAAAAAAAATTCTTCTTCGGACTTAGTTATACCTATACACCTACCTGATGCCAATTCAAAATGGTTCCTACATGAAAGGTTCGGCAGCCACACTCCCATACCTACATACAAATCTAACTGCATTGCAAAGGAAAAGAGCACTCGGCGGAATACCTCACCTACTTATATGATTATGTATGAAGTATTGCAGTACGCACCAGGGCAAATGAACAAAACGCAAAAAGGACATAGAAGCAAACATCCTTTCATGGAATTTTCCCAAAGATATTCTCAGCATATTTTTGTTTCCTTTGTTTTTGAAACAAATTTGTGAACCTTTTACTGAAACACGTTTTTCAACACGAAACTTTGTTTTTTTTTTTCTTGTTTTGCGTGTTGCTACAATGCCGTTACTATACTGCTGGCTGGCAGACGATGTGTGTTGGATTTTCAACTTTTTAATTTCGGAAATATCCCTTTCAGAGATTTTTCTCTACACACACTCTCCCGGTTCTTCATTCAGACTTTTCCAAATACTAATTAAAATGGTTCCCAAACAAAGAAGTAGTTAGGACAAACAAAAACCCATGTCTCACCTTCTCCCGATTCTTATGTTTGTTCTAGTTCTTTGTGCCACACATAACATTCCTCTGTGAGCGAGAAACATTTACCTAATGGAGGCGGTGCGGTACACACGCCAGAGCTGGCTCTCTATCTCTCTCTGTAGACCATAATTTCGGTGGCTTTAGGTGGTAGTTCTTTGACGTGCACCATGAATCTACCAACGATCGTGGAAAAACTGAAGTTCTACTTCTTAGCAAATATTAAACGTAGTTAAGTAGTTTGGAGGAAAGCAAACACACTAATGCCGCAGTCAGCAAGCGTGTGGTGGAAACTGTATTTCGTAGGTACATTGCCATGGCGTGTGGTGAAAGGTCTGCTACTTCGACTCTGAAGGAGTGTATCATTTCGAAATGAAAAGTCTTCCATTCCACATTTGCAATTCTGCTCACGTTTTGTTCAAACTTTATTATTATGTCGAAAAGTTTTTCATCCATATAATTTCTGTTATTCGTTATTTGTGGGTGGCATGGCTTCGTGTGTACGTTGGCGGATAAATGAGGAGGCAACATCCGTAGATGCTGTGTCTGATGGGGGGAGGGTGGTGGAGCTTACCTGGAATTGGAAATGTTTTATTTGCAAAGTTTTTACAGGCTCCTATAGAAACAAATGGCATGTGATAGGTGGTTCTGGGAAGAGGCATGTGCTCGTATGTTGGAAACGCAAACGCTGTATATAAATGGGCGCTTTGTTTCGTTTGGCTAATTACTTTAATTGGGATGATTGAGACAACTGGAAGTGGAGTGAGGTGTAGAAATGCGTTCTTATATTTCATAAGCAGGGCATGAGTCAAGTGTTGTTGGTACCACGTACACTTGTTATTAACCCGCTGTCATATATATATATGAGTTGGCATTGATATCATTGGATAATTGCTCTCGAATTCAACCAACTTGTGTATAGTGACATTAAAATAACAGATGTTCGAATGTACGTTGGCATGTTGGAGGAGAAGTTACATAAACCCGAAATCACCGTCGGTTTATAGAGATTTCTATTTTATGGGAGTGAATTTATATGTATAGATGTGAAGTCAAGTATGATCTCAGCTTGATAGTTCTTTATAAATATATATACATACATATGCCTTTTTCGGACATCTATATAAATAAAACAAAGTCGGGTTGGTTACACCATTTATAGCTCAAGGACGGCTGGAGCGATTTTGATGATGTTTGATGTGTTGGATTCGTCTCCACCCCGAATAGGAAAATAGCTATTAAAATTTCTGAAGGGTTCGCGTTAAAAAAAAACAAATTTTTGAAAGTTAGTATGGGAACCCTACTTTGAAAAAAAAAACTGGAGAGAAAAACGGGGAGTGCCACTTCAAATAAATAAAACAAAACTAAATATTTGAAATTTCCAGCGGATAATGGATAAAAATTCACGATGACGGTGAGAAGATCAAAATGTTGGATTGCGTCGATTGCGCCCATTTTGTCGAAAGTCTTGCAGACTCATATTAATGCTGGGGTATGTTGGTCAATCAAATTTGTGTATAAAAATACTAAAAGCAGTGATATGACGGTGTTCGAGACTCAGGCTCCTGATAAGTATGATCAGGTGACTCACAACTGTCGTCAGTGTGGCGGTTCACTTGGGAAATGGGCAACATGTCTATTTCACGGCAGCCTGTGTAACCCAGCGAACCGATCGTGCACCTGCAAATATTAAAATATTTCTTCGAAACTTGCCGAGGCGACGAGTTCGCTCGAAAACTTCTTTATTCCGAAATGCCACGCTCATCACGAACGTTATCCCGCTCAAAATTATGCTGACGATGATTGGCTGAATGCACGAGCGATTTTGACTGAGAAAAACAAGGACGTCGTTCATTTTAATTTCGTAATTAAAAATCATTAATCAATTTTATGAATTCTTTAGATGTTTCGGTCTAGCCGCCACTCAGTTTGAAATTTTAAAGTCGGCTTAGTTATAACTTGAATGAACCGATTCTCAAATCAAATGTCATTAAAGCGACGATTTTGAGAGTAAAATTCAAAGGCAAAATATTCTCACTCCGGGAATTCCGCTTATAAAAAACCATTTTCCATTCGTATTTAACCGTCTTCAATTTTTCGTGTGTATCACTACGACAATTAATCAGTCGCAAGGACAATCACTGGCTGTTGTTTCAATCTTGATTTCCAATGTTTCGCATATGGTTAGTAACGGGTGATTTTTTAAGAGGTTTAGAACTTTTTTTAAAACAAAAACACAAAAAATTCGAAAAAATGAATGAAATATTTATTTGAATCGATAGTTTGAACCTTGCAATTTAATGTTTAAAGATAATTTCATGCAAATGTTTACCGCGGCTGCGTCTCAGGTAGCCCATCCGCTGAGTCCAATTTTGGCATACTCTTTCACACATATCGGCCGGTATCTCACGAATGAATGCATGGATGTTGGCTTCCAGTGCGTCAATCGAAGCGGGCTTGTCCCTATACACATTAGCCTTGGCATACCCCCACAAAAAATAATCTAATGGTGTCAAATCGCACGATCTAGGCGGCCAATTGACCGGCCCGAAACGTGAAATTAACTGTTCACCAAACTCGCCTCGCAATTGCGCCATTGTTTCGCGTGCTGTGTGGCATGTGGCACCGTCTTGTTGAAGCCACATATCATGCAAGTCAAGAACTTCCATTTCGGGCAAAAAAAAGTTTGTTATCTTCGCTCGGTAGCGTTCACCATTGACAGTAACGCTGCGATTCGCATCATCTTTGAAGAAATATGGCCCAATAATGCCGCCGGCCCATAAACCGCACCAAACAGTGGCTTTTTCGGGATGCATTGGTAGCTGTTGCAATGCTTCTGGCTGATCTTCACTCCAAATGCGGCAATTTTGCTTATTTACGTACCCATTCAACCAAAAATGAGCCTCATCGCTGAACACAATTTTTCGATAAAAAAGCGGATCCTCGGCCAGCTTTCCAAGAGCCCATTCACCAAAAATTCGGCGTTGTGGTAGGTCGGCTGGCTTTAGTTCTTGCACCAGCTGTATCTTAAAAGGCTTTACGCCCAAATCCTTCCGCAAAATTTTCCACGTAGTGCTGTAACAAAGGCCTAACTGCTGGGAACGGCGCCGAATCGACATTTCGCGGTCTTCTGTCACACTAGCTGATACGGCCGCAATATTTTCTTCACTACGCACAGTACGTAAACGTGTTGGTGGTTTAATGTCCAACAAAGTAAATTTGGTGCGAAATTTGGTCACAATCTTCCGAATAGACTGCTCAGAAGGTCGAGAATGCCGATCATAAAATGGAAGCAGCGCGCGATGAACATTTCGAACCGAGCACGAATTTTGATAGTAAAATTCAATAATTTGCAAGCGTTGTTCATTTGTAAGACGTTCCATGGTTAAATTGCAAACCAAACTGAAGCTGTTTGACAGTGACACAAGGTACGAAACACACGTCAGCTGTCAAAACCAGTGTTGCCAAAACCAAACCAGCTAAAAAATCACCCTTTATATGTGGCGTGCTAATTGTCGGAATAGGTAAACCTCCCGCTTTGAAAATGTACACATGAACATAATAGAATGAAAAATGTTGTGTACCACAAAACACTTCAGTGAAAAAGCGGAAGGTTACCCGACAGTGAATCATTGCAATTTCATTGAAACACCGACAATGTTCTTAAGTTATTTCTATTGTATTTAATATAAATCTTGAATAAAAATTTGAATTGACCGAATTATATTATGCAGAACGTGTGCGCTCGGAATCATTGTTTTTATTACATTCACGATTTTGGGCGGAACGACGTTCGCCGGGTTACCTAGTATTAATATAAATGGCAAATACAGGTCAGAAGTCAGTTCGGATTAAGAAATAGGGGGAACAAAATACCACTTTAAAATACGCCTTGTTGAAAGCGGATAAAAGTGGAATATAAATAAATAAATAAATATTTGGCGCAACAGGACCGTTGGCATGGAAGTGATCTTCAATTGTATGCCGAATCCAAACGGCTAATTGAGATGCTCTTTCAAGACAGTAGTACTCTCGGATGTTTGTCACTTGTTCGCGATAGGTGGCGCATTTGAAAAAACATTGTGTGGTTGTGTGAAACCACGAAGCAATGAAACTTTTTTAGGCATTTAACTGAAATAAGTTAAAATAAATGCGAGCACTCAAAATTAAAATTTACTGACTGGTAACAGATCATTTGATATAGTAAGAAATATTTGTTTGGGGCTAAAAAATGGTCTCTAATAATTGATTTGTTGACTATTAACAATCTTTTTAAATACTTACAAATCCTTCTATTAGTGCATAAACAATCGTATGCACCGGCAGAAGTTCTAATAATTCTGTTCAACTCACCATACAAATTAAACAAACTCACCAAGAATCTTTTTCCTTTCCCTAAAAGCACGAACTCTCTCAGCATTTTCTTTCTTAGGGCGTAAAACTAATTCATCGTCGGATATTTTCACACAATTCTTGGTTTTTCCCTCGTTGGTCAGTTAATTTGACTCATTAGCTGTATTGTTATCCTTCTGGACCTCTTAATAAATACCTGTCGTTTGGAAGAATCTTCACTACTTTATACGGATCCTTGAACTTAGGGGCAATCTTCTTGCATGCGCCAGGAGTATTAATGTAATTTTTTACCATCACGTAACCTCCTATCAAATACTCCTTAGTTTTCCCGTTACGATCTTTATATGTTTTATTATAGTCTTGGCTTTTTAATATATGCTCTTGTGCTTTCTCTCTCATTTTTACTATATCTCTCTCCTCTGTGCACTCAATTTTACAATTCAATTCTTCCTTCAAGAATTCTACTACTATTCCTCTTTTTTTCGCACTGCACGTCTCTATATAAATATTAGATGTGTGTTTGTATATAATACACAATGCACAGTCTAATCGATTGGTCACCATCCTGATCGCGTCCCTGGGCGCCAGCAGCCGCCAACATCGGTTCACCCGCGCCGCCGAGACTCGAGCGAGGCCATGAGTGTTGGTCGACCCTCGGAAACACTTTTTCAAGTTCGCTGGTCCGTTCCCTGCCAAAGACCCCCTACTCTAAACCCAAACCTACAGACTTAAACTAAGGAGGATGCTACGTAAGTAGCGCAACGGCCCGGGAGAGCGTATCCACCCTCACCTGTTCATCAAGCCACCAAAATTCGGTGAGCTGCTTGACCGTATCGACCCTGTCCCGTTCCGCAATTGCGGTGCTAAAACGGAGGAGGTCCTGAGCATTGGCGGCGTACCGTCGTGGATGAGCCGCTTATCTCTCGCGCCACGGTGGCTGTGGTACAATACCGGCGCTATATTGAACCACATGGGGCAGCTATAAGGTAAATCAACACACTAACCACCAAGACACTGCGCCGTGGAATATATCTTTTAATAACGACATTTAGCAAGAGAGCTGTGAAAACAGGAGTCAATTTATTTCTTGCAGTGCTTTTTAACTCTATTTCGGACAAACTCCTCAAAGTGGAAAAAAATCTGTTTAATTACAGCCAAGATAATTTTCCACAATAAGACCAATTCCTAATAAAAATTACACAAAAACGGAGCTATACGTTACGGGGGTGGTTGATATGCCCTCTTTTGTGTGTAAGGTGCTGAGAAAATTTAGCCCAAGTGCAAAAATGTTATGGGATTAAACTTGACTGTTTGTATTATTTTTAGAACTCTATGTACTTTCTCGGAATAATGAATTGTATCTGCATTTAATTAGGTAATTATTCACTTGAGTAACAAGATGCCTGACAAATAAACGCCCAACTTCTATCTTCGTAAAAAACTTTTTTGGACCCCACAAAAACGTCCATGACACGGCCTTTATACGTTAGGGAATTATTATCTACCCACATATAGACTTGCCTAGAAGCGCTTCCATAAGATTTATACCACATGGACATGATTAACATTTTCGTGTTTTTCAAATAAATATTGACTTCAATGGCAGGTATGCAAATTAGATGTACGCTCTTCGGCACCCACACCTTCAAAAGCACAAGAATTATTTGGGATTCCGCAAAAATGATTATCGTTTCGATTTGATGAATATTTTCCTTGAAATATAGTATTTGATGAAACTTCCATGCGGCGTTCTTTGCTTCTCCGCAAATCCATGTCTTAAGAGTGGTATACTCGGAATTTACAAATAATTACCCTAAAAAAATAACCCTCAAGTATGAGCACATGAGTTTACCCAGGGATAATATTTGCACCCGACGCGGATGCCTGCGGCTGGGTATATTTCCCGCACTCGAGTGAGAGCAAAAAACAAAAATTATGTATTGAAGAGTTTACATTAATAAAAACACCATGTAGCCCTACAACAAGTATCAGCAACATCATTTTATGTGGTAATTAATATTTTATGATGCATAATGATGAGCCGGGGTAGGAAAAAATGGAATAAAATTTATTGCAGAAAAGGGCTTCTGGTTTTGGGTTTACTTTAGCTAAAGCCTGCAGAAGAACGAAACTGTGTTGAAAAAAAGGCAACCGCCGCGGTGGAATTCCAGCATTTTTTTGCTGTCGAGTGAACATTTAATAATTTTTTTTTTTCTGCTTCAATTGATAGCACCTGCCGGTAGATATCGAGATTTTATTGTTCTCTTGGCAAAGGGCACGATTTTATGATTTATTTTGTCCCAATATGGCTGAATATTTCGAACGAGGACACTTCTATATTAAAACGGCACCAGACCGAACTTAATTTTGAAGATAATAAATACAATGGGGGTCATAAAATGAACCATTAATGTCATCGTTTCACCGTTCGTGATCGGAATGTTAACCAATTCGCATGGTTTGCATATGACGACTTTGTACGCCCGCAATAAAGTGACATCATCGTCGTCCTATAGGAATTATCATATAATAAAGGAATGGACAATGATTAGATGGCTGCCATTGCATTAGTAGTTATGTGATATTGGTGATTTTTGTGTGCGTGACTGAGTGCTTTTGAAGAAGTCAAATATATGTGCGGCCTGTGGATACCTATGTCAATACAAATCTGTAGATAGCTCTTGAATTTGAATATAACATCCGTAGAAGGTTATTCCGGGCACGCAATCAAATATTCAAAAATTATTGAAATACGCTGAATTGGATGTCAATTATCAATTACCGTTATTTGATTAAACTGATTCGACGTATGATTCAAAATTTTCGAAGAAGTTCCTTTTATTCAATTTAATTTCATCAGTGAATGTGAAGTTGGGTGAATAAATTGGAAAACACGTGCGTATCTTGTTTTTGTTTAAGTTATGTTTTATACCTTTAGTTAAAAAAAGAATTTATCAACATATATTTAATTTATGTATCTGAAATCTAACAATAAAAAGTGCCTATATACCTACCTCAGAAACTGGCAAGCAAATCTAAAGTATTTTCTAATTGGAATATTGACTTAAAGCTTTGCAAAAGATGCCGGTTCGAAAACAACGGTTATGTGCGTTAAAAAAAAAATAAACACACCTGAAAGTTGTTAGGACTTCAGTTTTAACAGGTCAGAAAGTACGACTTTGCAAAAATTTCGATCAGCTGAGACAAACGTTTTATTTTTAATGTGTCAATATTACAAAAGTTACTTCAATAGCCTTCAAAACAGAAGAGATACCAGATCCATCGTCAGAGTTTTCATTGACTGCCCTTTTAACGGATTTCGAATGCACAATTTTCGACCCACACACAATTTCCGACGTCAGCCCGTGGAAATCGAAAGCAGATCGAAGCAGAATTGTAGCCTTGTTGATTGTATATTCAAAAATATTGAATGGTCACACAAAATTGCAGCTTTGTCCTTTAGCCTATATTATATTTACAATATATAGTTTTCTGATTTCTCCTATCATCGCATCGGAAATTGTGTATCTTTCTCGTTGCTGGATTGCTTAAAACATAATACGTCATTTAACACTTCCAATCACCACCACCGTATAAACTGTCGAAAAGCTTTCGCTGGCATGGAATAAATGCGAAATTTATCGAATACATTTCCAATTAAAGTTGTTCTTGATCCTTAAACACATTGAACCTACCCACGCATATTTTCTAAAATTTGCTCTCAAGGTTGATGTAGCCACTGGAGCGCGACATTAGAACGACTTTTTTTTTTTGCAAAGACCGAGTTTTGCAGATGTGAGAGCTGCAAAAAAAAATAGACAAATTGGCGGCAGGTATCATGATGCACACTGCATAACCTCACACTCTTTCACTGCCAACCCAATTATGTAGGTACATCCATTTGATAGTCAGCCTTTGGTGTCTGCTGATGCGTATAGAAACGTTTGATTCCAATTTGAGTTTTGAGGTTTTCTTGGAAAGATTCAGATACAGTGTATCTGGGAACCAAACCATTATACAAATAGAGCACAGTATCGCACTTTGTTGTGAAACGTGCCGTCGTATTTTGTGGTGAAATTTTTGGAGTGGAATCACGCACGAATCGATTTGAAAGGAATGTCAATTACTTCATCACATACAGGCGGCATCATATCTTGATGGTGCTGCGTTTATGTTTGTGGTAGTACCAGCAAGAGGCAGCGGAGTGTAGCAGATGCGAAAGTCTAAGGGGGTGGAGGGGACTTAGGATGTCAATGATAATGACTAGAGAATGGAATGAAAATGGGAAATCACCATCTCGCTTGCGGTACCTATATGAGTAGACTCTGTGGAGGATGTATGCGAGTTTCTATACCCCTAAGTCTAAATGTTTCATGAGAATGGCGTGTGCAATTTCTGTTGCCATTTAATGGTACGCCAGCCTCGAGAGCACGTCCTGACTCAGTAATCGTATTAATTCATAAAATCTGCCCAACTATTATATGCTTCCATCGCGCCTGGGCCTGGGTATGTTGTTGGTTGTCGCAGGCAAGGCAAAGCCTGTGGAAGTCTGATGAAAACAAATTGTATTATCTTGCGGAATGCAAGTGAGATGATGATTTAAGGATGAGTCACGAATGTTGTCATGCGGCAATGTCATTTAATTTTCTCCTCAGGTTGTAGTGGTCCAGGGATTTATTGGCAGCTAGATACTGATTTATTTACAAAGATATTGGTAGATTATATTTCATTTATAGATATAGTGTGTCAAAACGGCAGCGAAACATGACGACCAGCGCACTCATACTGTGGAATGTGGCAAGACTCGACTATATGGAGTGATATAACGTGCAGTTATGTAGGATGCGCCACGGTATGAAGCAGCAACGTCTGCACTCAGTTATGTACTACTTCTTACGGTCCACCACGGATATAAGAAACCTCTAAAATCGAAAATAAAAAGTGTTTCCCATGTCCGAGTTGTTCTTAGTTTCAAAGTTTCTTATACCAATAAAAGCAACTGATGTAAGAAACAGAATAACTTTTATGAAGAGAACGAATGTATTCAAATACGCATATAAGAAACAGAGTTTCTTAAATGAAGACAACTGATTTAATATTTTTCAACTCCCTCTTTCAAAGAAAATCATTGTTTTCTAACTGAATTTGAAACGTTATGAAAGGTTATTAAAAGTCTATAATTTATTTTATAAAAAGCGGAGTCAATTCCTAAAATATAAAAAAAAATGTTGAGCATTCAAAATACTAAAAGTGCTTACCTCGTATGTAGAGAAGGTTCAGAGAGTAAGTACTAAGTATTTTAGGTACTTAGGTACTCCTAAGTCGAATCTTCTACAACTTTTCTTAGAATTTAAAAAAATATGAGGTATCAAAGTTGGTGTACTAAATTCTGCTGTACGGACAAAAAAATTCTAAATAATAAGTAATAAGTTCGAGTCATTTGCTGGTTTCTTCTTAAATTGCCAAAAAATAAATATTTACACTGTCAAGGCATATCCAACTTAAAAGGTGCCAGCAAAAAAATTCCATTGACGTCAATTCGTAGCATACTTTTCCGATAGCTTATCATATACCAAAAAAAAATATTTAAAATTCAGCTAATAGACTGATCAGGAAAGGACAGTCCTGTCTCCTCTTTCATTTAAAATCTACGTAAGAATATACAATCAGGTAAATGCGATTACATAACTGCAAGGTTAGCAAGCGGCTAATTTGATTCCCACATATTTTTTTTTTTTGTGGAAGACGCTGAGGAAAGTTCTGCCTAGGTTTTTGTTGATGCTGTGAATTAAATATAATAACCTGAAAAGGAAGAAACTTTTGTTCCCGAAAAAGGTCAACATCCATCCCCATTGCGCATAATATCGTTGAACTTTTTCTTTATTCTATTTGTATAATTTAAAGTTACTTAAAGTACATACCGGTATGCCTTCATCTATTTATTGAGTCTTAAGTTGGATTTCATTGTTCTCTACATATTCAATTTCAAGCAGTTACCTGTGTTTTTTGTTTTTTTTGTTTTATTTATATAGCAAGGAAAAACTTTCCAATTGGCACTTAGCTGGGAAACAAAAGAAAGTGGGCTAGCGACGGTCAATTTTAAATGTAAGAAAGAAGAAACACGTCTGCAGAAGCAACAGAAAAGCAAAATTCAATCTTGAAGTCAAGCGCAATAGGAAAAAAGAAAACAGTAAATTTCATTAAAGTGCAAGTTCGAGGACACGTACGGATGTCTACAATGTAGAAAGGAAAAAGCAGATTCAAACAAAACGGGCGGGTAGCGAGAAGATGCAATTTAAATGTTGCAACAAGAATCCCAGAATAGCAATGCGGTTCTTTTGCTTTCTGAGTGTGTGTGTGCGTTTGTCGCCTTTGTTCAGTGCAAAGTAGGAAAAAGAAACGAGATGAAGCCGAAGAGGATATTTGCTTAGTTAAAATCGCATTAAATCAGTATTCATATAAAAGAATGTTGACGGAATTTTTCCTTAATTAGTGAGAAAATATGAGAGGATGTAGTAAAATGGCGAACAAATGTAGGTAGCATGAGAATAGATGGAGTTGAAAATGAATGATACTACAACATTTTCTCCTATGCGAAGGGAAAACAATTAATTGATTTTAGTAAAACGGTTAATAAGACAAGGAAATAAGTACCTAATGCTGTATGTGCATTTGTGATAGAATCTGGCTTTGAACGTATTATTCTGTGGGCCTAAGGGAACCCAGAATGCCAACAGTTAAAGCGGGATACTCAACATAATTTAAAAGCTCAAAGATGTTGAAGGAGCCATCAGAAGCACAGCTGATAGTAGTGTGCTGGGTGAAACTAATTTAATTTTAGGGCCCAAACGAACGACAGAGCACTTTGTACAGGGTCCGCCAAATAACTTTTTTTTTTTTTGAAAATGCTATAAAAAAAAACTACTGAATATTTTCTCAAATTTGATTTTTATTTGAAAGTACAATCCTTCCGGTTAATAATGGAAAATAATTTCATTCAAATGGCTGCCTCGGCTGGCCATGCAGTAGCCTAAATGATCGGTCCAATTTTTAAGCACATTATCGATTGTGTGCAGCTGTATTTCACCAATGGCTTCACGAATATTGTCCTTTAAAGTGTCAATTGTCTCTGGCTTGTCGGCGTAACACTTATCTTTCACGGCACCCCACAAATAATAGTCCAACGGTGTCAAATCGCAGCTCCGAGGTGGCCAAACGACATCAGCTCTGCGGCTGATAATGCGATCTTCAAAAACAGGGCGCAAAACATCGAGTGTAGCTTCGGCTGTGTGGCACGTAGCGCCGTCCTGTTGAAACCAAATGTTGCCAATATCCTCCTCTTCAATTTTTGTGAACAAAAATTCGTTCAACATGGCCCGATAACGATCGCCACTGACTGTAACGGCCACTCCTTGCTCATTTTCGAAGAAAAATTGCGCAATTATGCCTCTGGACCAAATTCCGCAATTTTCTCGTGTGTACGCACTGTTTTTGGCTTTTCACGCTTTGGTTTATCGATGAGGATGCCAGTTTCTTTCACTTTTTTCACAAGATAACGAACATACGGAGCTGACGGTGCTTCTCTTCTTACAAATTCCGTACGCAATTTTCGCACACATTCTGCAACATTACCATGATTTTCAAAGTAATGTCGCAACATTTCCCAGCGTTGTTCAAGCGTATACACAACCATATTCGTTCAGCGGAAGGATAAAACTAATTATCTGTCAGACATGAGCTAAGTGTTACCATTCGCGAAATAAGCACTAGTTGAAAAAAAAAATAAGTTAGATGGCGGACCCTTTATAATACACAAGAAGTTCAAACATTGACAATCACCATTTTTTATTTACTTTATTTGTTTTTCTCAAATCTCTTTACACCAATTGTGATAGTTTTGTCGGATTCATTCTCAGATGCATCGTTGTTGTCTGGGTTCACCTCAGGGTGTTCAAGCCCGGGTGTTGATTATCACTTTTTATCAATTTTATGATTGAATTTTCAGGGGGGTACCCAACACCTTAAACCAGAATCATTCTTACCTCGCTCAAAACAAATGTTCCGCATATCTACCTTTACCACCATACTCTTTGATATTACGTGTAGAAAAAACGTACAGCTATACCTCATAGGTCATAATACAAGATTCCTGACACTATTTTTCAATCGTTTTCTCTACCGCACAATATGACACTACTAGCAAAAATTATATCTGAAAAACATCCAATTTGATCACGACTCAGAGCAGACTACGTCTGCACAAAACAATACCGATACGTGTCAATTAATCAATCTGCCTATTCGTCAGATAGAAAGTAAGTAACAAAAATCACAGCTTACCATTTTGCGCACGTATTTTGGCTTTTTGTCCAAAAAATCAGTTTTTTTCTTCCTCGAGATTGTAGCAAAAGAAAAAGAATGATTGTCAATCAAACAGTAAATGGGTGGCGAACAATTTAGAATGAACGAGTGGCTCAATAAGACATCCAGTCTGTCAATTTCTTCATTCCTACCACCCTCATGTCTCTTAATCTAACAATGCCTGCCCATGGCCAACGAAGTCGATTGGATCCATCGACATGGGTAGCGAAAAAAAGAAGCTAACTCGTTTAGCAAGGAAATGAATATAACAAAAGTGATACACATCCACAAAAGAGTGTGTGATTGTGTGTGCGTGTGAGAAAGGACACACCAAATCTGACGTCTTATCGGGGCCGATGTCTATACCCTGAAAGCTTTTCGTATGTGATACGAATCGATAAATAGGTCTTTAATGCGTTTGGCTCTTCCGATTTCGTTATCCAGCATTGCCAACGATTTGGCAGCAAGCACTATTCATCTCAAAGGAATCTTCTGGTATCCCTCTGATCATATATCGTCGGTAAATCATTCTTACTAATATATAGACATGTATGTCGATTTTGAACTTACCTAACGACGACGACGTCAACAACCAACTCCAATCGATTTCATTTTCATTCATTATGCGGAAATCCCTATTTGTTCTTCACATCGCCGGCTTCGCGCCCCATGAAAATTCTGAGCCATCATTCTACGGTTATAATGAAATTCTTCATTGAACCGGCAACGAAAGGACGATAACAGAGCCCCAAACCTGGGAGACGAATCTTCAATGTGTAGTTCGGCATAAGCCCACAAAACGCAAAAGGACTATCGTTCTCTGAGCATAATAACCGTAAAATTCGAAAAGACAACTATGCCGAAGACAAGTGAAACAAAAAAACGGTCACACATGCACAAACTTTCTGCACATGATAAATGGAAAGAGTAATCCAGTGGAGCTACAAGAAGATGCAAACAGAAAGATAAAAAAAGAATGAAGATTTTAGTCCTTGGGTCTGCCAATGTCAATATATCATTTTTATGAATGTTTCAGCAAGTTCTGGTCTTTTCTTTCCGACGAAAATATTCGCCGCCCTCATCTTAAGCAGGAATACAAAACACAAAAGCATCATCCAACTACCGCCAGCGGTGGCATCCTTTGTGTTGGAAGACGTAGTTTTCCTTGGAAGACCGACCGAGCGTCTGTTATAATTAGATGATGGTGCTGTTATGTGATCGTTTTGCTGTTAGTGTTAGTGACGTTCAATTCTATTTTTTCAGTCTATGACGCTTGTGGGCATTTGAGAATACGCAGACTGTGCCAAAACTCAAATGGAAACGTCAAGGCAAAATTCGTATTTTGTCCTTGAACTGGACTGCTTGGTAATCATTATTATTATATTTTTTTTTTTTTTTAATTGAAGCCTAAGACAAGGACTCGACTGTTATTGCTTTCGGATGATTCGAAGGAATTTCGCAATTAACTGGATAATATTTTTGGCGTTGTCTTGGTCTAAATAAAGCATTTATGAGTTTGGCCAACGTGTTTCGGGCCGCTAGCTTATATACCTACTATTCACTAAATACTAATTGAAAAAACTCAAGACAATACATTATTACTGGGGTAGATATATGGAAGCTTTTTGCAAAAGTTTAGTTTCCACTGAAGTGTAGTAAATAAATTACTAAGGCTCCGCTTTGTTGCAGAAAAGTCACAATAGACAATGCCGATGGGTTCATTAAGAGGCGAACTTTGGAATAGAGGCTTTATTCGTGGTTTCGATGTAAGACATTTTTGATTAGTTGCAAAATGTTAAGCTCGGCCACCTTTAAAGGTATATATTAAATCGTAGCCTTATTTTTTTGGACGAGGAAAGTTGATTTATTGATATAATAAGAAGTCTGCCCAACCCGACACAACGAATGGAAGGGACCTTTAATTTCACAGCGAATGCGAACAGCTGAATTCAGAATCTTCTCCTAGACTGTTATATTCTCGGATATTTGTCATTGTTCGCGAGCGTTGCCGCAATTTGTGCAGATCGAACGTTTAACCCCTTGCTCTGTGGCACTACTGTGCCACTTCTATAAGCTTCATATCACAGAAACTGTTTTATTGCGTGTCGCCGTATGTACTTTGTATCTGTTTTAGGACACACTCATCTGTGCACAAAGCACAACTTACTGTAATACTAGTATCTGCTTCATTATTCATTTAAATGATAAACTCGAATACCTATACTGTAACAGACACCACACTTAAGGCTATAACCCTTCCTAAAATTCGTTTTATTTAAGCAACGCAAAAGCCATAACATTCTTTCATGGCACAGCTGTCTAAATCAATAGCTTCCAACAGTTAAGCACACCTGGCCCAAATGCCAAAAGGCATTCTCTTTCTACCAAATAATTGATGAGAGCACTCAACGCGAATTTTCGACATCAACTTATACCGAAGTATAAAATGGATTCTAAATCAGTGAAGGAAGAAAATTCATCCTCTTGCAGTGGGAAATATTTCAAACGTTAACGACTACGGAATCCTTTTGTAATATAGTTTTATATGTAAAAGGCCTTTCCCTATTTTCATATCACCCTCTCCGGAATGGCATACAAGCAGCGCAAGGACTTCGGCTTCGGGTAACTTTATCTTTGTCGTCATTTCACGGTTACATCCATAAGTCCCCCTTTCTCTTTTTTTTGAAAATTTATTCCTATTGACATAAGGCTATTCTATATAGTCGAATAAGAAAAACGCTGTTACGGAGAAATATTTTCAAGTTAAGCATCTCAAGGATAATGATTTGTCTTGTGCAGAAATTTAATTTATATAATATTCTCGCGAACACAGCAAAAGAATATTTTATAATGGAAATCTATCTTACGTCTATGTTAATCCTTTTATAAATGACAGAGCACTAGTTTGTATACTTAGTCGATTTAATGAGCATGAAAGAGGATTATGCTTAGGAGGTCTTTGTGAAGGACTTTCACGATTGATGGTTGCTTTGGTGTATGTATGCTGGTATGCATCGTATTTCTATATGAATGTTTATGTTAATCCTTTGTTTATATTAAGAATTTCAGTGGTGCTGGGAACATGCTGCGCTAGTAAGAATAATGAAGTACTTTATTATAGAGTGAGTAGATCGTGTGTTCGGACGACGCTGTTGTAACTTAAAAAGGAATGCCACCTTGGATAATTATGATAGGTGTCTGCTTTTTGAGAGAGAAAACAACATGTTCTCAGAATTGTCGATGCTCTTATGGGGAAGTGGGAGATATTTAATGAACTATTTCAGTAAGTTTTCTAGAAATTCTCTTTTGTTTTACTATGTGAGCTGTTTATTGAATAAATGCAAAACAATCAAGGTCTCACTTAACAAGCAGTTGGGCACTTCACGTTTATTTTTCTACTTGTGCCCGATGTTTCAGGTGTGGTGTTTTCTGTACTGCGCTGAACCTCTGGATTAGGTTGTTCATGTTGTCCATTAAATAAACATATCTCCATGAAAGCTTCTGTCGTCCCAAGAAAACTATGGGCATCATTCAAAATCAGCCAGGAACGAGTCTCTCATAGGGAAAGACATACGGAAAGAACATACGAAGTTCCTACACAAGGGTGATAAAACTTGTGTAGGAACTTTACGGGACATAACACACAGGAGAAAAAGGCTGCTGAAGGAAAAAGACGGTGAAGGTAAAATTTCTAGATTATCGAGTTCATTCTCTGAGTAACTGCAAAGGCCTTTAATATACCAGGAGCAAATTATCTGGGAGGTACTTTTTACAGGAAATTATCGAGCTTTCGTCAAAGTCACAGGCAAGTTGATGAACTACGTCTTATCTCCCGAATTGTTTATTATTACATTTCCTACATTATTTATAATTGGGATTGCAATCAGTGAGGGACAACATCTTTCCCCAAAAGGGTGTTTCAATGTATGAGTATTAACCTAAGTCTGCTACGAAATGCTCATCCAAACCAGCCTACTTATATATACTAATGCTGTGGTTCTTAACCTTAGTGATGAGGGAACCTTTTGACAAAATTTTTGTCTTGCCATGGACCACTAGGCGCAGGGACATAAGTCCCAATTTTAACTTTTGGGACTTGTAACCCAATTAAGTGAGACATGAGTCCCAAATTCGATTTGGGATTTATGTCCCACACCATCGGGACACAAGTCCCAAACAAAAATGTTGGGCCTTATGTCCCAACCAACAATATGAAAATTAAACAAATAAATACAAGTAAAAAACCTCGCACCAACCCCGTTATCCAACAGTAAGCCCAAGTAGGGGTGGTTGCAGAGGGGTAGCATGCCCCCCCATACACATTTCATAATACAATGGTAGCAATTCGCGTGCCCCCAATTTGAAATATTCGATACCTAATGGAGATCGACAACATTTTGCTAAAAACTATCTATGGTAAAATTTTGGACTTATGTCCCATGTTCGACAAAACAATTTTGGAACTTATGTCCTAATAGGGTGGTCATAAGTCCCAAATTCGATTCGGGACCTATGTCTTACTTAAGTGGGTTATAAGTCCCAAAAGTAAAAATTGGGACTTATGTTCCGGGGACTTATGTCCATGCGCCAACCACCAACTGTTTAGTGGTAATAATACAATGTAAAAGTAAATCAATAAAAGGTTGTTTTATCTATGAATTAAACACCCATTGTTCTGTCTATAAACAAAACAAACAAGATTCAGAAAGCTTACATAAGGACTTTTTATAACTATAAGGACACTCGTCCTGCGAAATGCGCAGATGGCTGATGACGTGCGATGATGGGCTGGACGTATGATGGTGCAATTGTGTAAATACAAATGAAAAAAAAAATACAAGAAGTTTTCTCCGATTTAGTGAAACGAAAGAGAAGTATGCGAAGTGAATGGGGATGTAATCTAAATATATCAATATAAAAGAGGAAGAGAATGACGTCCGTATGTGCGTATAACTCCAGAACTGGTTGTTCGATTTTAACGATTTTGGGCTTGACGGTTTCGTTTTGGACCAAAGAAGGACATAGGCTACTTTTTGAGGGTATGAAAGATGTTATGAAAGTTCGTATGGGGAAATGCAATTTGAAAAAAATAAACTTAATAGAAATCGAGGAGTGACAAATCAAAAGAATATTTTAAATCTTATTAAATTATCCTTACTATATAATAAAACTGTTACTTTTTCCCGGCTGTAAGGTGTTTGTTCGGAATAGATTAAAAAAGTACTGCACGAAATTTTCACAGTTACATTGAAAATTGTCGAGATTAAGCGATAGGATATGTTTAACCATTATCCGCTGTCCGGAAGCGGAGATCTAAGCTGTTATCTCAGAAAAGTGGTAATTCTCGAATGCCGTCTAGCTCCTAGCTTTGGATTTTTTTAATATAAAGTTCAATAATGTACAAAGATCTTAACATATTTATAAATCATCTCTGTACGTTATCCTGAAATTGAACAATAATCATTTAGCTATAAATTTTATACAATTCAAAAAAGTAAAATGTTAGATTGAAGCTAGAACGTTGGATTTTCCCAGCTTTCAGTGGATGACATTTTTTGTGTGTGTGCGGTAAAATCTGTTTCTCTCTCTGTATATTTTGTGCTGTGTACAGCGTTACCAAGTCAGTGCTTTCAGCGTTAATTTTAGTGCCCAAAATTAAATTTTAGTGCCGACAAAGTAGATTTAGCGCTTGGGCGCTTTTCTAGTGCTCGCCTTTTTTTCCTACTTTGCAGGCATATACCACAGGGGCAATTTAAAAAAGAAATTAAATTACCAATTATGTTTTTAAGTTTTGTAGAAGTTTTTTATTTTTATTTATGTGCAATCGCCATATGATTGAATATGGATAAACTTTTGTTGTTGTTTTTTGCTTACCCTTATTTCTTTTTATCTACTTTGGGGCTTTTCTTAACAAAATTACAGTTTTGGTGCCCAAGAGGTCCAAACTAACGCTGACAATTCTAGAAATTAAACGCCAGAATGACTTGGCAACGCTGGCTGTGTAGTGTGTGCCTTTTCTTTCTTTTTGTATGCACCTTTTGTGCTTTGTGTTGTTTTTTTTTTTTTGCTCTCTTTTTTAAATTGAACTGGAGTAAGTATGATATAAAATAATATTAGTAGGTAGTAGAGCGTATTTGGCGCATGGGATTGAAGGAGATATGAAATGTAAATGAGATTGATAGGGAGTCACACTCACTCAAATGTGATGTAAAATGCGCTATTGTTTTTTATTGCTCTCTTTCGTAATTTTCATGTACGAATACTACATAGGTAGGTACTTATATTATTAATAAATCCCAACTATTACACAACTAAGTCATTGTTTACTTTGGTTCTGGCTACACTTCAATCATAACAGCTAAACCCATATTAATGGTTCTTTTTCTAATATTTCACGGACTGGGTTTGTATAACGGTAATTATATCATTTTTAGGTTGAGAAGTGGAACTCTGGCGAAGCAAGGCGAGCACAGGTCAGCTACAGCTAGAAGTAAATGAGCTCGTTTATGTAATTGTGCTTTGGTATACCTATTATGTATTAAGTATTAGGAAGGGAACGTAAGCCGTTTTTCTCTAATCATTTTTTGTTCTCTCGTTCTCTTATGATTTCAAAGTGTTATACAGAAAAGCAGATGTAAAATTGTTCATTTCTCGGATTTAGACAACAGGAAGGGTATCAACCATAAATGCAATAAAACTATTATAACGTGGTAATTTCGCTGGTATTTTTTGTAGCTGCGTTATAAAGAAAATTTCGATTGTTTTCTTCAGTTTTTTTTTTCTTTCGTTTCCAAACAATCGATTTATTCACATTTTTCACATTTTAAGACAATTGCTGAGCACGGGCAAAGCCAGTTTATTTAATATTTTTCGGATGGCTTCATGGACCACTTCGGGTGCTAAGAACCACTATACCAATGTATCTCCCGAATGAATCTACTTCAATGAGGTGCACTTTCTCGACGTCGACCATATTGTAGCGGTATGTCAACGATTTCAATTTGGAGACGTATTTGAGGGTCACTCAAACCATTCCCCACGCATTTAGATACTTTTGTTGTTTTAATAGTTGCCTCATAAAATACGACCTCACTGTGCAAATAATATAAGGCTATGATAACAGTGCTATATAAGGCGTTTTTCTTTTATAGTTCAGAGCTGAGCACTGAACTGAGCTCGAGCATTATGAGCGCGCTCTGAACTGAGCGTGCTCAGAGCATTCTGATGTTTTTTTGTTTTTCCTGTTTTTTTTTGTCTGTTAAATTTTCCTCAGACTGCTCAGTCAATTTATTCTGAGCTCATAGATCGCGCTCTGATCATGCTCTGAACGAAAAAAGAAATACAAATTTGAGCTCTGATGTATCTGAGCTAAAAAAGAAACACGAACTTTTTGTATAACAGTTCAGGTTCTACTCTGAACTAAAAATGAAAAACGGCTATAGTCAAAAAAAAAAAAAAAAACGGAGCACCGACAAAATCCAGTCAAAGATAAATAATTCGACAAAGACGGGGAAAATCCTTGTTAGCAATTAAACAGAATCACGCTTTCTTGTCCCAGAATTACGCATTAAATTCCGTTTGCACAATATAGCTACATGTGTAGACAAAATACATGCCCAAAGTAGCTGTTTGCACTGACAAGGCATAATATCCGTCTCATGTCATAACTAAGTATTTACTCTAGTCAACATAACGAGGAGTTCATCAACTAGACCGGAATTAACTCAAAAAACGGCATCATCATCAGATATATCCTACTTTGTTTCTCATTTGAGCTTCACAAAAGTGCAGCAATAAAAACAAAGTGCTCTCTGCCTACACGTAGATAATGATCGCTATTCAAACATTCATCATACCGAACACCCCATTACAATTTCATGACATCCTTTTGCAAATATCAACAGTATTTACCATCACCTGTCAACAATCCACCAAATGAAAGTACACAGGCACTTAAGAACTCAATATTTGCTGCAAATATCCTTGATTCGTTGATTTGATAAGGACAGCACATGTTCACTTCATAAC
Source organism: Cheilosia grossa (assembly GCA_963082955.1). Lineage (NCBI taxonomy): Eukaryota > Metazoa > Arthropoda > Insecta > Diptera > Syrphidae > Cheilosia > Cheilosia grossa. The sequence goes on from OY720147.1 coordinate 9,988,204, forward strand.
TTCACCTAAGGACTGTCTTTACCATCACCAGCCAACTTTTGGCTGGCACCCTTTACACCTAACGTTTCGGCAACTCAGCGCTCAAGTCCTTGGTACATAAGGGAACCATTAATTTAGCAAAACGACGCGGGCAAACGAGCAAATAAACAAGCAAACGAACAAACAAGAAAAGTTTGTTTGTAGTCGTGTACAGCTCGCTGTGCGCCTAGCACAGAAGAATATAAGAACAAACACCCAACAATCAACGTCATTTTATTTGACTTGACCTTTTAACATTTTTTGGCCGTGGCAACGCCGAGGCGAGTAATGGTAGAGAAATTTAACTCAAACAGAAGGCGAAAAGTTAAGGTTTTCACCATACCAGTACTATAGGTACCAATACGGGCAGTCACTAGTCAAGTATATGTGGAACTCCTTGTGTTTCAAGTCTCGTGACGGTTTTCGAGTTTAAGCACATGCAGACCTTCCGAGTGACTGATGTCGGATACGGCGTTAAATGAAACGGAAACAGTTTGCGTCAATACGGAGTTGGTATTTTTGGCTCTTGCAAATACACTTCGATGTGCACTTGAGGATACAACAACTGGAATAAACTGAGAATGCACAGAACACTAACAACAATTGGGGCAAATATTTAGTTGCGACTTTTGTCATGTTTCCACTATCCACTCGGAGACAACGATGCAGTTTGTTTGCGCTCCCAAAGTTGTTCAGTTGTTGTTTGATTTTTGTTTTTTCCAACAGCAGAGCCAGAACAACAGATGGGCGACGATTGTTTTATTAGAATATATTATCTTGCGAAACTTGTCAGAATTTCGTTGAATTGTTTTCTAAAGTTGCAAAGTGAAAAATTAGAAGAAAATTTGCAATTTATTATGTGGGCGAAGTTTAGTTTTGAAACTTTTAAGAAAGTCAACAGAGACGTTGAATACCTTTCGGAAGGTACGAGTAGTGTATGACTTTTATGAGCGAAATGAGAAATGTATCTTTGAGGCTGAATTCAATTGCGACGTCAAAATAAAGCCCTGAAGGGATGGATGGAAGCAAGAATGCGTACCTACTTTAATTATAAGATAAAATGCTGCGTTTTTGTTTAGACTGGTCTACCTACTTTTTTGGCAACCAGTGACATTTGAGAAAATTTTCAATATGGAACTTATTGTGTTCTACAGCATTTAATAAACGCTGCTTATTTTTTACCTCTTCTTTGTAAAAATTCTATGGACACAGTGGTTCAGTATCTACCGGGTATAGGCCGCATCAGTTTAACAGTTCAATAAACAATTTCAGACGATAGGTTAGATGGAAGTTAAAGTTCTACTTGATGTATCCCTGCCCAGCTATTTATTTCTTTTAATTCCACAAGAGTCACAGCATTGCGTTCAACATCCGAGATTTTTGACTGTGTCAAAATCGTATAACGACTGTTTTAACTCGCGATTAAAGTCTGAAAAAAGTGTGCTCAATTGAATTTAAAAAATCAGTCGCAGTTCGCTTCTCCATTTAACGAGCTGTGATCGAATCGAATTGCCAAAGTACGCGATAAAATATACGAAAAAACACCAACAAACGTGAAAAGTCATTATTTTGTAGCGACACGAAATTACGACATTAAAATGCCATAAAACAAATGGTCATTCAATTACTTTGAGTGAACCCAAATAAAACAAAAAGTGTACACGCCTTGTCCTTGTCTGTTGTCTGTCATGTTTACTTATTTACCATTCCCCATCAAAGAACATACATTTCATTGTATAAGGGCTGTCATTAAATCAATTAGTAATATAACAATCTACACAAGCCCAGCCATCTTTATGCCGAAACTTTTCACAACAACATCGTAGCCAGCAGCTGTCGACAGGTGGCCTGTTCTGACCCTCAATCAGGGGACAACAACGGCTCGGCTACGGCTTAAGATTTCCTTCAAACTCGTTTCAATTATGCATACAGTTTTCGCACGTATGCCCCTTTTAGCATACCGAGCCGAAACTGGGAATATGTTGCCACTAATGGTGTCCTTTTTCTCCACCAACGTCCGATAGAGGCACGTCGCTATCGCCTGCCGACACACTTTCCTTTGTACATACCGAACTGACCATCGTCGAGCGAAATGATATTTTAAACACCTTATTGTTTATGAATACTGCATGATCAGGGTGTGAGTTTGAATATTTTCAATTTTGGGGCCTCGCTCCATGATGTGTCTATTTGAATTATGAAGGTTTTTAGATTTTTCATCCGAAAGATAGAAGGTTCTTCAGCTGTGACTGATTTTTATCCTCCGACATGTTTCACCATAGGCCGGCCCAGTAAACTATTCCATGATATCCATTTACCTTATTATCATCACATTTTTTTCACCGGTCTACTTCATGTGTATACAGACACAAAGATACCAGTTTAGACGTAGAAACACATATTTGAAATATACACATTACACATTCTACAGAAAGGATTACTTGCTCCTACCGCCCTACCGGAAGGAAGGATACTATTCTACGGGTTGTTGGCTGTATCTGCCTGTTTGTATCCCATAAATTATGATATGTTTTCCTCAAAGTTAAATTCAAAATAGCCCTTTTGGGTGCGTGATGGCATTTAGTATGCCCACCCATATAAATATCCTGCCCTGACAAGTCCTTAAATAAGTAATTTTCCTTTGGTTACTCTAAACATTTGAAGCGAGAAACCAAATACCAAAGAGGAGAAAATTATTTAAGCTCCATGAATTTTCGTTATGTTGTTTAAGGCATTCCCAATTTTCGATTCATTTTATGTACATATTCGAGAACTGACACAAGACGTAGTGCTAATAAGTTTCTAGACAAAACAGGATATTGAGGCAACGTCTACGAATCGCAAATGGGCGCCTCCTTATGTAAATCCTTTTATTTTGTAGGATTTTCTTGCTGGGTCGCTGTTTGTTTTGTGTTGGTTTTTTTCTTCTTTCTGTCTTGTTGTGTTTCTAGGGAAGGACAAAGACGAGTGAAAGCTTATTTTCGTATTGTAATTATGGGAACTTCTTCATGTGGAAATTGAGCGGTGGCGGTGGCGGTGGCGTCGGCGATGGTTAGGACAAGTTGCGTCTGTTTGGCGTCTTGAAAGTTTTAAATTTTTTTTATGGGATTATTGTATAATGCTCTTTTATTTATTTCTCTAGCTTATTAAGTAGGGAATTTGGGAGAATTGGAATGTTCAGGCCTGCTTTTGAATAAACTGGGTATCGTTGTTTGTAAGTATAGACAGATAGATGGGCCACAAAAAAATATTAAAGCAGGGTGATTGCAATTTTTATGAAAGCCTTCCGTTTTTGTTCAAGCAAACATCATTACAAAAGTGAGCTGATGGGCGGGGATGTACTTCTTGGAAGGTTTTATGTAACAAAATTATATTGACGTACTTAAGCTTTAAGGAACGTAACGTTTAGGTTGAAGGAGTGGTTCTAAAAGAACGTGTTTTTTAAATAACTTTGTACACCACTAACATATCATGATAAATGGCAATGCGTATAAACTGACTTTCTTCTGATTACGAGCTGGAACTGACCTAAATTTGGCCTCAACTAGCAAAACTCTGCTCTGCCTGCTCGGACTCAAACCATGACTTTAAAGCAGTCCCTCTCCAGTTGTGCATATGAAACTGTGACTATAGGGTTCATTTCCAACTGGGCGACTCATTTTAAGTAAAGGTAAGGAATCGATTTTCAGTTTAATTGGGTGGTTAGTACGAGTATGGTAATTGAATTTCTATTTTTTTGAAAACTTAAATATTTTTACAAATCATTTCGGAATTTCCGATACAAAAAACTTAATTACATTTACGAGTATACCTATGGGATGTCCATAAATAGCAACTAAGGAAATTCAATCTACGAGTATTTCGAAGAGACGGATATTTCTTCAATACTCATATTTTGAAACAGCAAACTGATCCAGACAATTTTTAAGATGAATTTCCAAAAACAGCCATACAAAAATGCACTGTTTCGTATAAGCTTATGTGTGCGGTATGCCACAATCGTTACATAGGCAGTTTTAATTTGGGTTCTAATTTGAACAAATTTAGGATTACAAGCGGATGAACCGTTTTTTTTTTTTTGTTCTAACTATGCTCTCAAAACTGCATAAAAATTGTTTAAAAATTATTGTTTGTTAGATACCCCTGAGAGTTTATCTTATATCTTCTATCTTCTTTATTATATGAAAATCAATTGCTGTGCGTTAGTCGGGTAAAAACTCGAGAACGGCTCAACCAATTTGAATGATTTTTGTTTGTCTTTGTTTGTCTTGAATCAGGGGTGGTTTAGGAAAAAAGTAAAGTCCGAAAATTCTTAACAGATAGCGTTGTAGGCACACATTTCGTTTTCCAGCTAAATTCAATTATCTTCTATTATATAATAATACAATTACAATAACAATTAGATACATAATTCTTTCGGTGTGAAACTCGATGACTTTATAACTGGATTGCTGCTGGGTCAATTTTCATGAATCTTTTTCGTTTTGTTCGTATTCATTTATTTCAGGTTTAGCAAGACTTAAATGGTATCCTATCATTTGGTGGCAAGATAGAGGGTGTGAGAAAGAGATGGAAAATGGCAAAAATTATGGATGGTACCTAGCATAAGGACCATTCCCAATGGAGATCTGTCATATAAATCTGAATGGAGAGGATTCATGTCGGGTGATGCATCTGTGCCCGCACCTAGTCCCCTTCAACACAAAAAAGTCTCTTGAAATATTCAAAGTAATCTACATAAAATCACATACTAGATGAATGCGGGATTTGATGGATATTTTGTAGGCTTTTCCATCACCACCAACATTATACATTAATATATAAAAAACCTTTCGTTTTGCGACACGTGGAGGGGTTTTTAACAACTTTGTGTGGCTGTTTTTTTTTTCATGTAGATCCATTCATATTAGGAATGATTTTATTCCATATACGAGTATTATAGTAGATAATGCGGTTTTAATTTACATTAATTTTATTTATATTGGTGGTTAAAGAAAAAGATTGGTAGAATAATTAATAATTTTATTTTATTTTATTTAATGAATGCTTGAAAACAGTAAGATATATTATTATCTTATAAGTTTGCTGCGATAAAAGAAAATAAGACGATATTTAATTTCATAAATACTACCAGTTATATCTCCAGTTAATATAAAATTTGTTTTGTTAATATTTACATATTTATATTTACTGAAAAGTAACCCTTAATCATTTTTTTAATTCTTGTTTTATTCAGCAAAAAATCTGATAACAGTGTCACAGTGCGAAGTTGAAGATAGTTTTCAAAAGGTATACCAAGTAGGGAGTTAGCAAAACCTGATAATCTATCATACCAAAGACATATCGTACTGTGCTGTTTAAAGCAACATTGAGCTTCCTTTTACTTACCTAGTTGCACTTACAAAAAATTGCACGCCCATAAATCAATGTTAGCAAGTAGAACACGGGTTTTAACGGGTGTAAACGACTGTGTAACCCGTAAGCTGCGGAGTATGCCATACACTTTTCCGATGAGTGAATTTATATGGTTATCCCAAGTTAGTTACTGGTTAAATGTCTCCCCAAGATTTTTTGCAGGTTCAACGTATTTTATCGGAGCGTTGCTTAATACAATCGAAGGAAAGTAAGAGATATCCAATGTTTTTCTTGACATTACCAAGCATTTCGACCTTTTGGGGTTTAAAATCAGACCATTTGATTTGGACCAGTGCACTATTTTCTCTAAGTCTTCTTTGACACAGGAAGCGCCATGCTCTATAAGTCCGAGAGGACAGCTTAGATATAGCTGTTAATCATCGGAATATACGTATATGAGATTGGTATTTCTCAATCATAGATGGAAGTTCATTAACGTAAATGGAAAATAAAAGGGGACCAAGTATAGAACCTTGCGGAACGTCGGTAGCATTCTGAAGAAAATCAGACAAATTGTCACCAACTTGAACTGCTAGCCTTCCATTTGTTAAATAGAAATAAATTAATTTGGCAGCACCAGTTGGAAAATTATATTGCTTTTTACATAAATTAATGTGATTAACTGTGTCAAAAGCCTTTGAGAAGTCGAGGAACATCAAAAAAGTTACTTCATCCTGGATAGGGATGCCTGCCTCACGCAATAATAATTTTTGCTCTTGCTATAATACTAAAATGACATTTTTATTCCTTGTCATAGAGTACATTTTGCATGTTATTTATAATAGAGTCCAGCACGTAGCACCACGCTCGCATTCAACTTGGGAGCTTACGGGAACTTGTGTAAGATTTCGTACTAACGTTTTCGTCCAAGAAATACGTCGGGTTTTAAGTCCTACGATATTAACGTAAGGGATGTTAGAACCAGTTTTGCCATTCTGACCGGATCCCGGTCATATCTGGCCGAAATCTCCTCACTCTGTCCGGAGACAATTTTTAAATCCGGTCTAACCGATTCTTAACCGAAACGAAAAAAATTCTTTAACCGGAAAAATGATATTGTTTTCACATAATCTTTATTTCTATAATTTCATTGAAACTTTGCCATACTTAACAAACATGCTCGCAATTTCATATAGAAACCAATTTATTGTGAATAATCCTAGAATACAGGTTACAGGGGCTCGACCACACGGCAGTCTCATACCTCATTATAATGCTCCAACCAAAACTGTGCATTCAAACAAGATTGAAGTGAAGTGAGGATACCTACTCGTATCATGCAAGATTTATAGGAAGTGAATCTGAATATGAACCGCTTCGTTATTCCAAATAATTTCTCTGTAGTTTGGTTTTTGTCACTATATTGCATTTGTGTTGTGATATTTGATATTTTGAAGAGAGAAAAGAAGAAGAAAACAAACGCGTTGAAAATAAAAAAATGGATAAGATACTTTGCTTTGCTTTCATACAATCCAGCCTTACTCGTGATGAAATCATAAGAAAAATATGGACAAACGAGGTAGGTATACACAAATTATAATTCAAGCGATTCCGATAGTTTTATAGTATAGATTTTTGCAATAATATGTACTACATTTAGCAATATTTTGGAAGACTGAATAAGATTGAAAGTTCCTTTTTCTGCAAAACGTTGTAATGCAACGTATTGGAAAGAATTCTTTTTTTTTTTGTTATTGGGTTTAAGATAGTTTGGAAAAATAAATAAAGAACATATAGGTAATATAATATCAATTAATTAATTTTTGCCTTATGTTTTTAGTAAAATAACCGAGTTTCCGGTCAACACTGGTAAGAAGGTTTTTTTAGCTAGAGAACATTCAACTTGGACCACTCTATAGGAATGTTGCATTCGCCAAATTATTCGGGCCTTCAAAATCGTTTCGCGCAGGAATCCCAAAAAAATCATTATTATCATTAATCATTCTTATTCATTGGGCCTTACCAATAACCATTTTTAGTTTCGACTCTAAGTTTAAGTAGTTTACAGTGGCTATATTTTCCATACAATTTTCGCTACTGTGAGCTCTCGTAAACTTAAAGTCGAAACTAAAAATGGTGGTTGGTAAGGCGCATTGAAAATATAATATATATAAAATATAATATAACAAAATATAGGTTCATACTGCAGCAAAACGTGTAATTAAGTGGCCCGTATAGTCAACAATTTTAAATAATTTGTACGGACAGAGAATTTTTTTTAACTAAAAGCTGAATATCACAGTGTAAGTTTCCTTTTTAACACTCCTGTGCTTCAAATTTCCCAAAACGAAAAACAGACTGACGTAATGTGAAAAACATTGTTGGCCGAAGGGAATACGTAGATATACTTTTGAGCGGAGGATAAATATCCAAGTGTGATGGCTGCGACAAAATCCTTTCCAATTTTTTTTTGCTGTATATTCCGTTCTGTCCTCTTTATGTTCGGCAATTTCTCTTTTTTTAATTTTTGTTTTATCTTTGGAGAATGTCCTCAACTCGTGTCCGATGTAATCGATGGCACTGCATGTAAATACTGGAGGAAGAATGTTTTGGTTTTTGGATTTTATTTTCTTCTTCTTTATTTTGCGCAAAAAATCAAAAGGAATCGCAATGGAATGGGAATGTGCAAAATGAAATGCAATCTATATAGTTGTCAATCCGCCCACACGATTTACGTTGGCGAGTGCTTTTCGGGTTTGCGGAGTTTAAGCTCTCCGCAATTTTAAATTGAACAAATATTAATGGTTCTTGACATTCAAGGAAAAGAAATATCACTGCGCGCCGATCTGTCTGGCGGTTGTTAAAATAATAAAAATAAAATAAAATATAAATGCATCGATTCGAAAGGGCGAAAGGGTGGTTGATTTCGGCATGCGGGAATTGGCTTTGGGTAGTTTCGTTGTTGTCATTGGACAAGATTACAAAATTACATTTTTCTTTGAATACCAAAATAACACCTCTTATTGTTATAACACATCAGCAAATTTGGAAGGGGATAGTTGTGTGGACAGTTGAAGGGCGCGGTAGGGGCTACCTTTGCCTTTCTAGAACAGACGAAATCGTTTAGCCATAAATACAAAAATAAAAATAAATGAATGAATGGCCTCGGAGAAGAATTAACTTTAAAATTGACACCATAGTGGAGAAAGCTATGTTATTTAAGTTTTTCAAAAACTGATGTCATCAGAACTTATAGTATTAAGTAACATTAAGAATGCTTTAAGGTTTTCCGCTCAAACGACCTCCAAGTGGGCCCAATTGTTATCCACAGGAAACCGTTTTGTTTGCCAAGAGCAGTGCACAAGTAGAAGAATTCATCAGCCTCGGATCAAAGAGGAACTTAAACGAACCAGCCAACATTTCCAAAAGGCTGATTTATGTATTTTCTTATTATTCTCTCGGGATAATAAACTTGTTTTTCAGGTATATGCCTTTGATCATAAGTGAAGACATGGTATGGAATGTTTGTAGAGAGCTTTCAAGTAAACATTAAACGTTGTCATTGGAAATAAATAAATCCCATTTGATAGAAGAGTATTTTTTTCTTTAAAGACCTTTAAAGTTGTGTACCTACAGACCTTGTCAAAATAATCATAATTGTACGTGACCATCTGGAATATATGGAAAATTGTCTGCCTTTTTTCTGATGTATAACAAAGTGGAAGCAAAATCAAAGAAATGAAAAATTTCCGCTCAGCCTAATGAGCGACAGTTAGAATATACCGCCAAATAGCACCGAATGGGGAAGGATATTAATTCCGCCCTTAACCGCATGTATGCATATAATATACCCTCAACGCTAGGAAAACCATATCCAAAAACATTTCTCTTCAAGTACCAACCTAGCAGATATGTATCTGACACACACATCCACTTAGTCATTGTAATGTAAAGGGTGTCACTTGCCTGAGCTAGGGGGATATAACTTATCTCATTTTTATCTTTTTTTCTTCTTTTTTTTTGCTAACCACGAAATTTAGCTTTCACCTTTCCTGACAGGCACAGAAAATTCGTAATTTTTAAGTGGCTCTGCCTTCGCACCATATACCAACTACACAAAAACAACATTCCAATCACCAAGGACTAGCATCCTATCGTGAGGCCCACCCTGAAACGTGTATTGAATTTAGGAGTTGCTTTTAATTTTTTTCCTTCTTTATATTTTAAATATTTAAGTCACGCAGCTCAATATCAATCGAGATGAGGTGAATGCCAAGAGTCTGAAGCTTTTCACATGGAAATAATAATAAAAAATAGAAAATCATGGCATCTCCTCGCATATTATATTGTGCGTGTGTGTATAACAACAGCACCCAGAGGTTACCTTAAATTCTCATTAAGAATCTTAGAACGTACGAATCCGTTTGCGATTTTATTATTTAGGATTCGTTAAAAGAGGGAATATTTACACAAGGGAGAAAAAATGAGAAAGAAAAATGAATGTCAAAAGGGCCGCTCGAAAGTATGTCTGGTAAATTGAAGGAAGAACCCGAATTGATGGAATGGATTTTTCGAGAAATTTCTGTGTTGGATAAAAGGGTTGGAAGTGAATTTAGCAAGGACTTACTTTAGTAATTGAAGGCTATGGCAAAATGAATTGACTTGAGAATATACAACACAAAATGTACCGTTAATTTAAGCAAATAAATTATCTTACAAACAATACTGAGGGGAAGACTGGAAACTGAAATAATAAATCAGGAGCTGAAAACGAGATTTAGAATTTGGAAAACGGAATTGAAACAATATAGCTGTGGAAAAGGACGAAAAAAACTGGTTAAAAACAACACTGCAGGCGGTTCTACCACTGGCTCTAGTTCTTACAGCAATGATGCGATCACTTATCGCCATAATGTTCGTATTATTTTCCGGTAAATAATGTATGGCTTTTGTCAATATCTCGATCAAATAACTATATTTGTGAAACCTGATTCTATCCATCGTAAGGGGTTGACTCATAATATACGAGTATGAGCTTAGATATGTTAATGTTGTTGTGTGAAAATACTTGAAACCATGTGGCAACTAGCCCCGGTATCCCGCTATTTGACAGTGACATCCCCTCTTGACAGCATACGTAAATATACTGCCAATAAACTCATTATCCGAATGATTTATGTAAATTGTGTGTTGGCCACGACATCCTGTTAATTCCTATGATCTAGTTAGATTTTCACAATTTTCCCATTTTCATTCAACAATTTTTAGAAAGAGGGATTGCATGGGCATTACCATTTCCAATAAATCATCTCACATAATAGTTAAACAATGGCAAAATATTTTTCTGCAGCCATTTTGTAAATTGAAATTTGCCCTACGAAACGATTTTATAGCTTTACCTTTGCTAAATATTGATTCCCTTCGTCAGGACAATCATGAACTTCAAAACTGTCGCCATTGGATGCTTGCTGCTGTGTTCATTAGAGGCGCGGCAGTTGGCCAGCGTTGGTGTTGGGATGGTCATATTTCACGTGCAATGACCCCCACCAAGTATTCTTTGTGTTATTACTGTTTGGTTTTTATATTTTGTTACTTTCCTCAAAGAAAAAATAGTGTTTGTTCATTCCTACGCATAACCACATTTTCAAAATTATGACACGAACAGCTTGCGGTAAAATCGAATTACGTAGAATTTAGTATTTCTGTGCCTTGCATAGCAAAGGAGTTTGATTATGAAAAATAACAGCTCTAAGAGGTTATATTAATTTTGGATACTGATACTAGGCAACAATCCACAACCATAACATAGCGGTGGGATAAAAAAGAGAATCAATACAGGTTGCCACATGTTAGATACGATAGCGCAGTTGGCAATTGAAATTCTGAAGATTACTTGTAAGATAATAGGTACACATATAGCTGTATATAGTTCAAAAAGTTAATAACTATGCAATTGCGATGGGCCGTGGGGTATGTGTCGTTTCATGTCCTTATTGCATGTAGCGGTGATTTTCGATTTCATTTTGTAAAATAAGATAACACATGCAATAAATGTTTTTCTTATTTCATATCAGGACGTGGAGGATGACGTAAATTATTCAGTGCGCATTGGAGGTAGGCATCAAAGCTTTTGGCAATGCCAAACTAGCCCTGAAACAAGCATCACTTGTTTATATTTAAATTCATCTTTAACTATACAACACATACACCATCAGAATATTCTTTGATGTCTTCCTATACTTAATAAACATTTCTTAATGAAATGTCTGGTACCTATATCTTTTGATCAATTCAACATAAAAAAAACAAAAAAAAAAAAAAAAATAGTGCTTACTAATAACCTTATTACCTACCCTCTTGCATTAATTTTCCATTTTTCATTTATCGCACCGGACAAGGGAAACATCTGAATACAATGAACTCTTGAATGGGTGGTCCCCACTTTCTTTCATTATACCTATTTCTTTGAGTATTTAACAAAACAATAAAGATGTATCCCTACAGGGGTCCTTTTCATTTTTGAATACTTATTTTCCATCAAAAGAGATTATGCTAGAAAATATTTTCACTAGAATGGAAAAAACAATAATTTGAGAAAATGTTTCTAAAATTTGATATGGGTACCCATAATATTGCTTTGACTTGTGTATCCTTTAACATCCTTTTTGTTTAGGTTAGATGGAACGACGCGATGTCGAAAATATGTTCGTCTTATATAAAGTGGAAGTGGAGCATTCTGTTAATTAAATCAGATCCCTTTTCGAAAGCAATTTCCAAGAAAAAAGCTTTTAGAAAGTAGTGGGTACCTACTTATATTTAAAAGCACAAAAAGGCTGCGGGGTAATTTGATGTATTCGTTGAATTTTGTACAAATGATTAATAATTTCGGTGGAAATAGGTATAGATAATCGTATGTAAACAAATTATTTTGCTCAGTTGAAAAAGGTTATAGCTATTCTCTGGAAAAGTGTGCAACCTCGCGATATTTATTTGGTAAATATCCAATCCTACTAGGGAAGTACACAGGATATTTTGGTCATTGTTCAAACATCAGATTAAAATCGTACTTCCTGATGTAGATATTCTATTTCTGCAAAGTACTGATACGGAACATCTGTCATAGGCTAAACTAGAAAATAGATATAATTTAAAATTAAAAAAAATATATTGCCATACGAAGCGGAATTTGGTAAGAAAATTAAAATAAAAATGCATGTAGCAAAGTTTAAACTTATTTTTTACATAATTAATTCCCAGAAATCTCATTCAGTACCTTCGTACCTGGGCTTTATTAATTTCAGCATCTTGTTTCGAATGCTCAATGTAGAAATTCTTTAATTTCTTGACAAATTAATTCTCATGGCATATCCTTTTGTAGCTCGAGCACCTTGTTGCATCTCAATGAATCCCATAATTATAAAGCGGAAATTAATAACAGCACCGCCGAAAACGATTCACCATACAAAGGAAATAGCTACTACATAGGTACACTGCTCTTGCCGCATGGTAAGACGTTCCACTTCTTGTATATCTACCAGAGTTCTTTCCTTCATCATCTGATTCCTTCTTCAATTTAATTATCCTTGTGTAAATATAGAAAACAGAAAAACTCCTTCAAAAGAGTGTTCAGCTTAAAATCAATTTCTCGCTCAACTCTATAAGGTAGGGAGACGTTGAAGTAGCTAACAAATTTAACATTAACTCTTAAGGCGCTCCGCATGTACGAGTACCTACCTATATCGCAATAAAAAAAAGAGAAAGATGTTTCCTCGTCTGGTATACGCTCACTTCCTGCATAGATGGAAGTTTGGATCTTTTAAAGCAGGGAAACAAATTTCCGTTGAAATGATGGGAAATAATTTCGTCACGCTTGAAAGAATTTCTTATTTCATCATCGTCACCATAGACGTACTTCAGTCATCTCGAGGCTAACCATGAAGCAAAAATTAAAATGCAAAAGTTTATTATACGCCCTACAAAATTTTCGACTTTAGGGCCCGCTGACGAGATGTAGAACGGAGGAGGAACTTGCTGCTGAGGCTTTAAGCAGAACTTTACGGAACTGGCGTAACCTGTTTGGGAAACTTTTCTCATTTGCCTGCTTAATAAATGACAGTCATTTTTGTTTAACATCAGTTAATCGTGACATAAATTTCTCTAAAAGAGACTGAATCGGAATGATTGTAAAGTAATTTTGTACCTTTCAGATAGGTAACCTTAATTACAGGTTGGTAATTTAAAGAGGATCATCTAGGTACTTTAATTCCGGTTTTGACTTATATTTCTTTGAATTTAGGGTAATGGGGAATAATTTGGAATTTTATTTAGCGCACAACTTCATGTGACTGAAATACAAATATTTAAATGTGATGTAAAATTGCCAGTATGGTACCACTTTTGACAAAATATATTTTAAACGCATTTTATAAAACTACACACTTAACAATTATTTTCAAATTCACTTGTAACTTGTTATAAATTATATAAATTTTCGTACACATTTTGTAGTTTTATGAAATCAGCTTAACTAATCTCAACAATGTAACATCCGCATATTATATAATCTAGTACCATTAACTCATAATATCTTGGTAGCAAATTGAGTGATCTATTTCGTGAGATGGACACGTCGTCGAGCTGCGCAATTTTGTTTAGAAAAAAATAATAATCTCTAATCATTGTTTCTTATCAGGCCTTTTTGATAGTATCCACATTCCAAAATATATTTTAAACGCATTTTATAAAACTACACACTTAACAATTATTTTCAAATTCACTTGTAACTTGTTATAAATTATATAAATTTTCGTACACATTTTGTAGTTTTATGAAATCAGCTTAACTGATCTCAACAATGTAACATCCGCATATTATATAATCTAGTACCATTAACTCGTAATATCTTGGTAGCAAATTGAGTGATCTATTTCGTGAGATGGACACGTCGTCGAGCTGCGCAATTTTGTTTAGAAAAAAAAAAATAATAATCTCTAATCATTGTTTCTTATCAGGCCTTTTTGATAGTATCCACATTCCACATCATTACAAATAAATACTAAAAATGTAAAATGCTAATGAACATCGTAGATCTGCCATTGCATTCATTTAACGATCACTCAGGGCCGCCTGCACACTTCAATCTTACTTAACATTGCCGAAATGAGCTCTGAACTTGTAAACAAAGCGTTGACATTGTACATTAAACGGCAACGATCATCAGTTTCACAGTAGTTGGCGCAACGGGTCCGTGGGACCCTAGGCCTAGCTTCTCACAACCATTCGTTTTAAGTGAGTTTTTCATTTTTGGAACGAATGATAGGGATCTACAATTTTATTCCGAATCCAAACGGTCAATTGAGAAGCCCTTTTATGACAGTTATACTTTCGGATAGGTGACGTAGTGGAAAAAACCACAAGTTGGAATTTGTTCGGGATTCGAACCTGGGAACACACTCTTAGTAGTCCAACACACTTATCGCTTAACCACTGCGCCTACAAAAAATAGTTTATTAATATAAAGAGTAAAAATGAAAATTTTACTTCTTTAAGGCCGAACACTCATTCGGGCGCCGTAGCAAAAACAATTTTAACGTCTTTGCCGCTTGTAATAACGTGCATTAATTTTGCAAACATAGTATGGTTATTATTTTTCTATAAGAATGGACCTAAAGCTGATATAAGAATATGTGTCTTCACAGAGGTTGCTTTATTTTCAACAAAAGCTTGCTAAGATAAATCCCGCTTTTATTTCGAATCTAAAATGCTGGTATAGTATGTTCTGGTCTTGTATTATTTGCATTATCGGTTGCATTTGTTTACACAGTTTCAATTATAACATCTACCATTCTAAAGTAGACCTTTCACAGCTTTCATTCTTTGGTTCAATCGACAGCTTTCATTCTTTTTAGATGATAATCATTTTGAATAATACATGCCCTGACACGTAGCTAGTTCAAAAATGAATGATACTCATGCTTCGGTGGGGGCCACGTCATTTGTATGTCAATATGTGTATACATGTGTATTTTTTGTATGTTGTGTGTTTTTTCTAGTTGTTTTCCTAAAATATCAATATCAGTTATTTCCAAGTACATTATTAAGATCGCCAGAGGCCCGGCTCTTTAATATCTTTTTCTTGCCCATATTCCGCCATACACACATGAATGACACGGCTTTTATGGAAATATTGTGTGTCAATGACGTGGCCTGTACAAATACATGTATTTTTTTTAGTAAAGTTGTTAAAACATATACAAGAATTTTCTATTTTCAGAAATGTTGCCAAAACTAGCTTGGCAGCGAAAGTGACAAACATAGACTTCTCTGCTTCAAACATCTGTGCCCACCTCAAACCCACCACAAACAATTTCTTTGAGAAACTGAATCCCACTAAAACGCCCCTCAAAAGTGCCACAACAATTTAAGAAATTCATAATCTTCCAGATATCAAAAAGCAAACCATAGTACAGCAGGAGCAGCATTACTTAAAACATGTTTTACATTTTTGATCGATATCATAAGGTATTGTATTGGAACGCAAATCATGAATTTGAAGCTGGATTTAGAAGTGATTAGTCTGTACTTGGCCACAACTTCGGATTAACTTATAATGTCTAAATGTACGCTTTCGACACCAGGATAGAGCATAGAAGCCATATCCAGGATCAAACTTCATAGACTCCACAATTTTTTTTTCTACCTTTCCTTAGATTTCAGATCAGATATCCTACTAGTGGAAATGAAGTCAGGTTGATAGCAATTTGGTAAGTTATGTGTGGTCGAACCGGATAGAGTATTTCTTAAATGCATATCAACAAATTCAAACAACCATTTTTCTCTTTTCATACGTTAACTCACTAATTGTCATTCCATCATGTTAGCCGCCTTGGCAGAAGTTATGTCGCCCTCATGCAATGATTAATTATACTCATATTTGAGAAGAACTCCAAGTGGTCCTTCCCATGGACACACATATTTTAGTATCGCTTGTCAGAAGTACAACAAAAAATAAAGTTTTCCTAATTACTATTCGGTAGAAGGAATTTAAAATAACTCTCCAAACATCGCCAACGCTGCAGGGCCATCCTACATTCACTCTGTAAAAGCATTAGGACACTTCCATCATTATTAATAATTCACAATTAAAATAAGTTCTAAATTCAGCCTGTCATTGAAGAAAACAGAGAAACCCTCAAAATTGAAACCCATAGAATAAGGGATGAAAACTAACTCCTAGCCACTTACCGCACCGAAAATTGTGATTGTCGGTGTTGCAATTCATTTTATTAAAACAACCCACTGCCACCTACCCAGACTTCTTATATACAGCACATTGTGAAGGCCTTTAGGGAGGGCAAAAGATAAACCTCAACACCAAAGCAAACTTTCATCTACCACAATAAATAACGTGAAGGGGCATGAAGACTTTCAGCTGCTGTTCTTTGCTACATCGTTTTGATGTTTACATGTGGGTGAAGTGTACAATCGCAAGCACTAAACTAGGACAACAACTTAGTTGAGCTCTTGTAATTGTCGGATGTGTGCTGCCGTTTTCTGTTTTTATTTTTTTTGTTGTCTGGAAGAATGGACGAATAAACTAGTTGAAGGTCCCTAACCCTTGTGGGGGCCTGCCTGCGAGCTTCGTTAATATACTTGGAAAATCAATTTCATTAGGGGTCAAACAATGAAGACTGGCGTCTGTGGAATGAATTTGCAGACGAATTGTATTCTAAGATTACGGCTCCAGCTCACTTTGTATTTGCGAAGATAATTATGTTTAGCTTGAGTGAATTCAATCGACAGCTAAAAATTTCGAGTAACCCAATTATTATTATATTACACGTGGCTACACTTTTACCATACACATATTTCCTGCAGATATTTAACAGTAAGAATGGGTGCATACACTGTAAATAAAACCCGGCTCCGACCACCGTTTTGTTTCGGTCAGGGATGCAGACGGCACCCTGCGTGGTTATGGATTTTTGTTGTGCTTGACATTACCAAAAACAAAGAGCAGACTCCTTATATCTAAAAAATTTACATAGTGGAAACAAAATATGAAAGTACGTACCATTCTTTTTATACGATGAACAAGTTGAGGATGGCTGCTGTAGAACTGTAGAGCGTAGATAATCCGCATGCAATTAGTCCTTTTTTTAATTAATTTAACCCCCTTTTCCCCATTTAATCCTTTGGTTTCCTTTTTACCTATTCTTCGCCGTAAATTTAATGTGCACTTGTATAGAGTAAATGTGCACAGAAATAGAAATCACTTGGAGTAGTTTCCGTATGATATAATAACTTCTTATAATTATTAGGGACAGGAAACGGTCTCTAGGTTCCGACCACACACGTCAGATAATATTGTAACAACACCACCACCCATGTAGACAGCACTTACTCGGCGAAGTGAACATTATGAACTATATTTCACTGTAAACTGTGTATTCCAGAACTATGTCGGTTGACGTTGTTTGCTGAGAAAACAAAGAAGCAGCAGCAGCCAATCTGAATGTGCGATGACGATGACAGCTATCGGTTTACTAACTAATTCACTTAGAGCATGTCAATCAATCATCATCAGTTGCACATGTAAACACACTGTATATTCTGTATACACATTTCAGATACTCATATGACCAAGCAAACGAATTCGCACATTTCGGTACAATTTAATTTATTTTTCTCCATTCTTATGTCACCGTCATGTTAATAAAACTCACGTGTCAGCAGCAGATTCATGGACTAAAGGAAAAACTCTTTGACTGGAAATAATCTATCTGACAATCCGAATCGTATTTTAAATACCAACAACAACAAGAAAATAAAAACGTTTTATAAATCACAAACGAAATTTTTATGCGTAGCAAATTGCACTTTTTTTTTTATTTATATCCATAATTTTGTGTAATTTATCATAATTATAATTATTTTCTTTTAATTTAAATTTCACCGAAAGACATCGTGGCGTCATAAACGGTAGACGCTAGGAGACTAGTTTCCCAATCACGGTTTTTCCCATACATCTGTAGCTGTGGGGATTTTGGTGTTTTTCTGTTTTCGATGCGCGAAAACCACCGAACGGGTGGTGGTTATTCGGAAAATGAGGGAAAGCTGTATTTTGTATATTCCTTATTTTCCTTGGATTGTAATCTGGGTGAGAGCGAATTTCTAGCGTACAGAGTAGAGCGATAGAAAGGGAAGAGAAAGTAATTTCTGGAGTGTTGAAGAGAGGTAAATGAAAAATTTGTTGGCGTACATTTCCAATGACGTGGTGAGGTATCACACCCAAAAGTGCTTGCGTTGGAAAACGGAGCGAATGGAGGCGAAGCTTTTTCCGACTTTCCCGGGAAATGTGCTCAGTCGAGGTGGAAACTGTCAAACTGTCAGTTTTTGGTTGTTTTTTTTTTCAGACCTTAGAAGACATTTGTTCGCGGGGACGCTTTAAGAAGTCTTTCCACTCGTTTGTTCTTTTTCCCAATTTAGAAAGATGAAATAAAAAATAATAAAATTCGTAATATGCCTCGTTGGGTACAACAAAATGTCCCAGCTTTAAGCTCAGATACCAGGCGCTTGCTCTCTTATACGAAGGAGATGAAAAGTCGATTAAATATTTTACTCAAACGCCAACAAAGCGCATGCTTTCAAATTATGTGGAGTGCGTATTTTGATGCATTTCGATTCGATACATCATACGTTTCACAGATCAAAGTCCCTGTCGTAGGTGCACGTTACATAGTGAGGTATTTTTGTTCGTTGGTATTTATCACAGCGAGTAACTGCGTTAATGCCCTCACCATTAGAGTGGAGATAGAACTTTTGAGATACCTATCTCAATGCTGATCTGAAATTACTCTGAAATATTTTATATTATATTTTCAAAAGTGCAGTGGGTATTTAATTTGATGTTTCAAAAATAGATAAAAATAGCTAAATCCATAACAGATTCACCGAGGATAACTTCTTAACTTCTTTAGGATAGGATATTTGTGTGTGGACCTGCAGTTGTAGAACATCTCACAAGGTGGAGGCTCCGAAGGGCGCTGTCACATGTGTAGATGTGCAGAGAGTAGATTACAGAGTGCTCTGTTGATAAATCGAATACCGTTAATCATTGTGTACGTGCTGCGTGGCCACAAGCCAATAGCGGTGGGTAGTAAATCGTTGTAGTCTATCTTTACACTGTAATTCGATAGCTGGCTTATATCACCCAATACGATGGCCTGACAGATTCTACGGATGGAAAACAAAATATGATCACAAACTTGCGCAAATTTTTGAAAAATTTGTCTAACTTTCCATTCTTCCTAACAATTAAAGCGATTCTGTTTATGGTAAATTTTTCGATTAAATAAGGACCGCGAGCCTTGTAACAGATAATTTGCAAAGTTGACTATGTTGATGGTGGTTCCCGATGTATACATTAGGTGCAAACAAACTTGTGTTCATATAAACTTTTGTAGTTTTTTTTTTTTTTGTAATAAAAATACATGACTTTGGAACGACTGTTGGTACTCTGATGAATTCTTCATAAATCGCATAATTCAGCCGCGAAACAACTTTTCACTTAATCCTTTTTGGCTTAAATTACAAACACTTTTTGGATGATAAACTCATTCCTTAGTTGCCTGCTAAGCAATTTTTCATGCTTCACTTATTGATAGTGTTTAGACTTAAAAAGAATTAAGATAAAAACGAAGTAAGTTCAATATTTTCAGGTAAGTTCTATTCGAGATCATAAGAAAGCGTGACAGGCAATGTGGGCCTACACTGGGAATCATTGAACGGAGACATATTTAAATTTGAGTTAGTATAATGTTCTTTTTATTGCCTTATCTTTCGTGGAACTGAACCGAATTCGCCCATGCAAAGCTCACTCCCTAGTTGAGTTGAAAAGAAGTGTTTGAAACGACGCTCGCTTGGTATACATGAAAAATAGAACATAACAGCGAAACCATTATGACATCAGATAGCTACCAAGCCCAAAAGTTTGTTAAAGAAAGTTTCAACAAAATGATTACCAGAAACACCGCATTCATCCATTCATTCCAAGTCAGATTACAACTATCAGTAGGATTAATAAATAACAATTTGCCAACTCCTGCTGACAGTTCCTCCAGCAATTGGGCAGACAAAAAACAACAACATATAATCACAGCTCAGCAAATAAAGGACTAAAACAGCTCACATTATAGGCACCAACACAATTCCACAAGGGGCTACCAATAAATATGGTTTCCGACTTTTTAATCAGAAATAGAATCGGCATTTCATCGCTTGCTGCATTTACATCTTCATATAGTTTTATTGTTGTTAAACTGTTGTTGCATGTTTATCATGTAGCGCACCTTTTTCAATAATTACAAATTGGCACGTAAATTTCTGCCCCATTTCCCAACTCACCTAGGGGAAAGGCAGTGCTGATGAGAATTCATGAAAAAATGTGTATCGCAAAATATGTAGGTATATGAAAAACTTGCCAGGAGAAAATGGATTTGTGTTACATTGGAAAACGCATTGTCAGCTAAGGGTATGGAAATTATTAAGAATGAATGTTTTTAAAAGATAAAACAAGTTCCCACCCATATAACATTTAGTTGGTTCTGCTGATTACTGTTGGACATAACAGAAAAGGATTTAATCGTTGATTAGCATGCACCATTGGGTATAAATAATCGTTACTCATTTGAAAGTACCTCCGAATGACAGTTCTACAAACCAATTTTTATATCGTGCGCCGAATGAGCGAAGTAATCATGCACTGATCGAAGTTTAGATATGACTTTATATAGAAAGATTATGGATCTGACTCATACTGCTTGTATTTTCTCCAAGATTATTGGTGATGTGATGGTAAAAAGTACATTTTGGGTCTTTTTATCCTTAAAATGGGATTTATCCTCGCATATGGCGTACATATTTTCAAAAACTACCCATAAATGCAGAACTTCGCTTATTTATTTCCAATTAAATACGAATGTATTTCAAATCTTTATTTGATTAACTATTGACGAAATTAAAGAAAATTAAATTTCTGCATGTAATAATGTAATGTGACTACATTCACTGAGTCTAAAAACCTACCTAAAAAAAAATAAAAAAAAGCAGGTGCATAGACTTGTGTGATTTTTTAATTTTTTTTTTTTGTTTGACAAATTGAAGGGATTTACAATTTGTTGGCCATTCCAAACTGAAAATTGAGAAGCTCTTTCATGACAGTTATAAACTTACAAGTACATACTTAAAACTACCTAAGCTACCAAACCTAAATTACCCATAATCAGGGTTGTGAGCAATATCTCCGATTGGTCACCATCCTGATTGCGTCCCTGAGCGCCTGCAGCCGCCAACAAGGGTTCACCCGCGCCGCCGAGACTCGAGCTAGGCAATAAGCGTCGGTCGAGTCTCGGAAGCTCTTTTTTCAGTGGGCCGGTGTCCAGCACACTTACAACTAAGCCAACTACCTAATATTTACCTAAAAAATATATTCAACTTTCAACAATAGCCGTCAACTATTGATCGCTGGCTTTTCCTAACTAATGATTAATTAAATTAAATTAAATTAACCTTCCAAACATTAATAACTGCCAACACGAAATGCATATACTTTCGTATAACAAGATACTGCTTTGCATTTAAAATTTAATTTCGAGCCTTTCTTTTGCGACATTTGCACTCGATATTAATCATACTCAAATGTTGGTCTGCCTCCATCTGCACCATACCAAACTGAACTGATGACATTTATATTAGCGAAGTGCTAAACAAAGTTAAGGTTTATACACACACTTCTTCTGGTCATTTTTCAATTTTAATTAAATCAGAAACTTTCCGGGCTCAAAAAGTTGAATGATGGAAATTAATTTTACCTAATCGAGGTGAATTGAGGTCGTTTTGCTTTGGGAATAGTAATGTGAAAGTAAAAAGGTCACTTTAGCGGTCTATACGTACATATAGGTAGAATGCAAAAACAAAATCTCAAACTCAATTTAGATTCAAAAACTTTCGAAGATATATACGTATATGCGTGTAGATATGTATCTATGTGCTGGTAGTATGTGTTTGTTAAATTATTTGTGGGGTAAAAGACCTAGCTGTTTGCCGTACTATTGCGGCACTTGAACTGAGATACACTCGACATTAGTTCACTAAAAGTTTTCACTCGACAGATGTTTGAGAAAGTTTTTCAATGAGTTTTCTTAACTTCTAAAATGGAAGAAGTGATTGTCACTATTTATTGATGCCATTCATTTACAAATTGTCTTCCAATGACTGATGGTAGACATGTATTTTGAAAAATTGAAGGAAATTGAAAGTTGGTAGGTATATGTAATGTACTTATTTCAGATATTGATGTTTTAGGTCGAGAATGTTTAGTTTTCACGACACACTCTTCTGAATTGAATAGTTCTTAAGTTTTGTTATGTCACTCTATAATAATCTGAGATGTGACCAGCGTTGCAAACCAATTTGGACGAAAAATGACTAACTTAGAGAAACAAAATAATGGTTAAAATATTTTTTTAGGCCAACTGGAACAATAAATCAAAAATTAAGCACAAAAACAAAATTAACAAAAAAAAATTTATTTCCAAAAAAAAAACTCTTAATAGGAACAAAATTCATGACTTTTATCATCTTCGATAGTTATTTGTTGTGTTTCATCTGTAAGGTTATAATTTACTTTCTTAAAAACAAAAAAAAACCCAGTCGCAGCAAAAAAGGTCGGTATTATTTTTAAAGAATGCAAAATGGGCAGAGTTTGAATGTGGAAACATATTCTTTTAGACCGAGGTTACATATAAAATTCTTCTTGGCCAAGATTTCTTAAGAATGCTTAAAAAAATAACAAGTCAAAAGTTGAATCAAAAAAAAAATGCCTTTTTGAAAAAAAAAACAAGCCTTATTTAATGAAATAATGGCTAAAGGCATGAAAAAGGCTCAGTTAGCATCACTAGATGTGACCAATTAGTTTGTCATTGTAATTGGATGTGACGAGCCTATGGCCAAAATGAAACAATTCTATTTTTGTTCAATTTTCTTCCTTTACATCTATAAGTACCTACCGATCTATTCTTTTTGTTAAGCTCATTTCTGGAATAGTTAAACTTAAACGCTCTTCCAAACCAGTGTGGCATTTTCACATTCACTTCGATGACGGCAGTTTCGACTTTAAAGTGTACCTATGTCTGTGCCGGCGAGTTAGGAGTTCTATACTTTTATACGCGGCTATATAAAATTTGGGAGGCAAGATTTTCGTTGTGTCTTCGAAAAATTTATTGCTGTTCTGATGTACAACAACGGCCAATAGTCGCTCATTGTGCAAGCAGCTACACTGTTGAAATATACTTCTTGTGACCACCTTCGTTGCGAAAAACATAGTAAATATTTATCACTGCACAAGTCTGCTACGAGTATAATAACCGGCAATTGGCGTCACTTTATATGCGACAGAATGAACTTCAAGTCTAGGCAAATAAATTAGTTAACCGCAAGTCGTCTATAACTCCTCTCTTCTCTCGAAGAAATTCTTATGAAAGTGAGATATATTAGGGGCCAAACAACACCCAAAACAACAAGTCGAAGGAAAAAAAAAAAAAAAAAACAGTATCAATCACCCATTACCTGGAAATTCCACAGAAGCACATTATAATTACGATGTCTTAGCCCAATGCTGTCGAAATCTGATTCTAAGCTTCTTACCCGTGAGTAGTCAATACCAACAAACTCCCCCACGCAAACCATCCCTTGGTGTGGAAGAAATCAAATTTTGTGTGGCTTGTTTCAGTACAATTGAAGTGCCCTTCCTTTCTGAGATGTTACTAAAAATAACTTCATATCCATATTCAACACGCCTTTCCCCAGAGAAAGGGAAAGGCGAAGAGGGTAGCGAACAGAAGAGAAGCAAAGAAAATTCCAATTCCCTAATCGCTTTATGTTGTCAAACAAATTGAGAATCAAAAATTATAAAGAATTACATAAAAAATTATTTAAAACGAATTTTCTTCAAGGCCATTATGGGTACTAGTCCCATGACAAGGGCATTTCGTCTGATTGTCTTCTTGCTACCACGTAGCACCCTCTGCTGCTGCTGCCCTAGTTCTATTGGTTGAATATAACTATTTTTTTATAATTAAACAATTTAACCCTGCTTCAATTGGCATATGATAAGGATTTAGCACTGCATGACGTCATTCGTTGGAAAAGCTACCGCCCATCAATAGACAGCAGGCAGGCGATTTAAATGTGGTGTCAAAAAGCTACAGCATTCTTCTGATGACACTTTTCGGGTCGACTTTGGAATGCATTATATTCATTATACTCCTTGTCGCTATGTTACACTAGGAGTATTTATAGAAGCGTTCTATTCAAATAGAAGTATAGGGAGTTCTCCCCTTCTAGTAATTTTTGATATTTCATATTTATTTTATTTTTATTTTTTAATATAAAACAAGGGAATAAAGACTAAAAGCCTTTGAGAGCACTATACATTGGCAAATTGGTGGGATAGCGACATAAAAGCGACCGGTGTAAACGAAAATGTAAAAAAACACTTTTTGAGAATCGCATCGGTACTGCGAAAATGGACATAGCCCAATCTTTTTGTGTGGAAATGCTAACACAAACAGAGATTTTTTTTGTTGGCCTGAACAATCGATTTGAATGAGTGCAGCGATGCAGTGGTAGAAGTAAACAGTTTTTTTTTTTTTTTTTTGGTGTGCGACTATATACCTTTTTGCTATATTAGAAAGGGGATGTGGTTACTAACGTTTGTAAAGAAAAATCAGGCAAAAAAAAATGTTTCTATTGAATCGACTGTTCCCTAACCCATAATGCTGCACGTAGTCTTTTGTCACATTTCTTTGTTCCTACATTAGAACGAGCCGTTTATGTGACTACTTTGTAATTACTCTGCCAATGGTCGATGTAAAAGGACTCACAATTTGGTGAATCTACACAAAATTTTAGATGACGCAATTTTGAAAAATAAACCTTTGCCAAGAGTAGCGCAATAAAAGTTCTGCAAAGGCATAATAAATTTGTTCCATGGAAGTGTTCTTGAAAGATTTTGAAATCACGTTTGCCAAATTGTTTGGCTGGAAATAATCTCATCAATACCTATTTGAATTGACCACAACCTTCTCCAATACTTACTCGGGGAAGTGAAAATGTTTACAAGAGATCGTGTAAACATACACCCAAATATGTACATTTACCGAATCGATCTGTTTTCAAAATCCTCCTCTCCTTCGTTCGCAGATGCAGAAAATTTTCCAATGAACTCTATAAGCACGTAAATACATGAAGTAATATGTATTTGTACTTACTCATCGCATTGACCTACTGTCTGGTTCCACAGCTTCGCACATAAGGCGAACCATGAATGGTTCTCAATGCAGTTCCAGGTAATGGATGAAAGCATTAATCCCTAAATCTCCATTCGCTCTGATCTATTTATGTGTTCAATATTGCACATCATACACGTATTAAACGACAACACAAAAGTGTAGTGCAGCAGGACATGCCAATGACACTGCCAGACTATCCGAATGCACGCTGTGCAGAGTGGCCATCATCAGCGTTGATATTGTGTAGTCATCGTCGTCTTCTATCCTGCCCATCTCAGTTTTGATGGGTAGACGGCTATAGTTTGTTGGTCATCGCAGTCATTCCCATCGTATGTACTTGTCGTCGTCGGCGACGTCTACACATTAACAACGTTTATTATCACAAATTTAGTAATCTCATTTCCCCCCAAGGTATTTCGGAGTTCACTTCATATCCTCGGACGTTTGTACAGTACCTACACCCTCCGTACCAGATTATCCAAAGTGTACTTCTGTGCATGATAAATCGCTGTTGCCGTTGAGTCTAAAATCAACAAATAATTTAATTACCAATACATGATGACACAATGTGGTTAGAGTATTAATTAAATCTTCCAATCTATGCGGTGTATATCTCTTACGGGCAGCTTCATCTGAACGAACGTATGACGTGAGTTCTTCAAGGACCTTCAAACTATATTATATTTGGATGTGCTTGCCTTTGATATCGTACAAGTATGTTGAACGGTAGTCCATTCACCAAGAATGGCGAAATGTCTCCTGTTTTTCCTTTATGAAGTATTTGGAATTTCTATGCTATGGGGGAATGTATGATGGTAATTGCGTTCTTCATACTACCTTCAGTGAGTGTATCTGTAAGGCTATGTTAATTCACAAAGTGTAAATGAATCAGTCGAGCCATGTGTAGATGTAGATGAAGAATAGAAGGCAAAAGCAAAGGCTGAGACGAAGTAAGTTCCCCGATCAGACGTACCTCATGGAGTACTTCAATTACTTAAATGGGTTGAGCAAGGAATGTAAATACACATTTTTAGTGAAATTGTGTCTTGCGAATATTATCAAAGGACTGACAACGATGGTATGCCAGTTAGTTCATGATGAGCATTCAAGGAGTGTAGGTACGTGTCTGACTCTCTACCATAAGATCTAATTCTTGTCTTCACCTCAAAAAGTGACCAATAGCATTCCGCTTGTTTTTTTTTTTTTTAATTCTATCAGCCAATAAAAATTTGTTCAAACATATTGTAGTGAGTAGTAATTCCTTGCCGAAGAGGATCAGTTACTTATAAGTAGCTGAAGTTTATTGAATTAATCATACTTGCAAACGATTTTACTCATTCAACCATTGACACAATTAATTTGGATTAAGTTTCTATCGGCAATTATTATATTACATGCACAATCTGCCGTCGGCACGTATACTCCTCATATAGCTGGCATAACAAGCTCTGCATCAGAGAACGTAAAATATTCTTCGGGGCAATTACAAGTCCTGCTTGGTTGACCATAGTTAATTAATTTTCCTGCTGTCGTTCCGGCTGCCATCGCAACGGGTAGAAGTTGTCATCCTTTGCTGTCGCAGGAAGTTCATGTAATTTCTCTTCTCTCCGACATCGCATCGGTTAGTAAGATAATTCAATTAATATGATACGTGTTATAGTGGAAGATGTTTTTTTTTTTTTTTTTTTTTTTTGGCTCACTAGATGTGACGCTATAATTTTTAAGAGCTCCCAGTCATTTCGCGTTGCATTGGTATTCTTTTAATTAGTAATTTATGAATCTTCAGCAACGACTACTGGAGGGTATATGTGTTAAATAATAGGAAACAATATTTATGATTTAATTATTAAGAAACGAAGGTGGTTAAGGTAGGTACATCTTAAATTCCGACAGAACAAAAATATTCTGAGAATATATTTATGAACATACAATTTTAAGCTCTTTAATGGAATAAGGAATGGAGCGAATTCCCCAATATATAGGTGAGGCATAAGATGATGCAACAGCTATTCGCACCAGGCTCATAGCTTGCGGTTCTCACATAGAGGTACTTCATCGAGATTATAGAAGACATATTGGTTCATCTCATACTGTAAAAAATCATAAGATCGGCGTCTGATCGCAGTATCAATAGCTCATTTCTCAATGCAATAAAAAAAGCTACAATGCTATTCTATTTAAACAATTCAGATGAATTGACTTCGATATCCATATACATGCGACTGTCGTTATTATAAGATTACGGTTTGTCGTGATCCTTCAATAAAGCGAAGTTCCACGGTAGCTGAAAGTTGCCTTACGACCAAAAGTTCGATGACGGCCCAGGATAAAGCGTGCCCAACGACGAATCGTAGGCGCTAGGAGTTGAATAGTAAGCCATCAGAACTCTGAAAAGTGAAATGGAATATGAAGCTGGCCAACGTTCAGTCTCGGTGGCGCTGATGAACCCTTGTGGGCGGCTGTCAGGCGCCCATTATAGGTAATTTAGGTTAAGTAGCTTAGGTAGTCTTAAGTAGTTTTAAGTAAAAAAAAATAATAAAGAGTTCAAGTTTTCTAAAGTTTCTTGAAAATTAAAAAACAAAACAAATCATAGGAATAGATAAATTTAAGGCCGAAAGGCAATAATTTTAAGGATATTGATAAGTTTAGAGCGCTCGCTTGGAGCCAGTAAGCTAGAATAAGATAAATGTTAGTTTTAAATTAGAGTTAATCGTTTTTGTCTAGTGTGTAAGCTTAAAGAAAGAAAAATAAAAAATGAATTTTTAAAGTTAAAAAAAGTTAAAAAAACGATCAGGCGGTATAAAAACATTATTTCAGGAGGAAAAATCAATGTTAAAATTAAAAAGCCTTCTCAGAACACTGGTTTATACTCTCGGACGCTAATCAGACGTTCACAGAAGGTAGCGCCGTGACAATCCCACATAAATATCCATGTGGTTGTGCGTCCGAAAATTATGATAATGATAAGTAAATGCAAAATCGCATAGCAATGCATCCGTAAATTGAACACACAGTGTTCATATCAGCGAGTTAATTAAATATTAACCATGTCCTGATTAACTTTCTAGCACTTAATTCACTTTACATCTGCTGCTGCTTACTCCAACACATTTTAGTTATTCAGCCAAGTGTTGTCTGCATGCGAAATAATTATCTTCTGTTCTGTAATTTACAAAATCGAGCAGCCTACTAATTCCGACTGATTGCCATCAACCAAATGGCAATCCACAACCCCATAGTTGCCGCACAAAATCCATAATAACCAAACTGCAGATACATACATTCTCGTAGCATCTGACCACAGATGTCAACATTTGGTTTGCAATTAGTCCCTCTCTATACGAGCATTGCCTGCCCGCTCACCCGCACACAAACTGATTGATAATTAACACAATTTAAATTATACCA
Source organism: Cheilosia grossa (assembly GCA_963082955.1). Lineage (NCBI taxonomy): Eukaryota > Metazoa > Arthropoda > Insecta > Diptera > Syrphidae > Cheilosia > Cheilosia grossa. The sequence goes on from OY720147.1 coordinate 10,017,336, forward strand.
TAAAACTAATCCTCCAATTACTGGTGCTTAGTCATCAAATGCATCATTATGAGTCCGCCAATCGCCGGAAAGAGTGGTCAAGAGATGAATTAACAGTATATTCCTCGTTTACTAATAAATTATCTGTCCACAGTGGAGTGGCATGGAGGAGTGTAGTTTTAACCTTCAAGTTGAATGGATTACCAAGCTTTTATATAAACATAGGTGGGTTGGATTTTGTCACCCCACAAAGAGTAACCGCAAGATGTATAATTAGAGAACCGATGAAATTACCAACAAGTGCGGTTTCGCATAAGTCATTTTCACAATCTCTATCAAAGCACAAAACCGCAAGCAGTCTTTTGTATTTTTTAATAATTCCTATTGGCGTATTGATGTTTCCGTGTCAGATAGTGATTTTCCGAAATCATTGTATGGGTGAGTCTATATTGTTGGATAAATGTACCTAGTCCTATATTTACTGAAGAAGAGGTTCTAAATAGGTACTTTGTAGGTGATTGTGACCCTGTCGATTGCAAATCGCAATACAAACATATCGAAAAGAGGAACAGCTGCTGTTATAATCAAGATCAGAGGAACCATAAAAACTTAATTTATTGAATAAAAATGGTTGCCAATTGTCACTTTCAAAAAACTAGATACAGTTTGATCGATTTTTTTAAACCCTTTTTTGGACCTAATCCCAAATGTGAAAGCCGAATTGAATATATCTCTTGCTCTTAGTGCAATAATTTGTTGAAATGGAAAAAGTTAGAAAAGGTAGTTTCAGTCGAAATATCAGTTACTGGGTTTCATATGCATTTTCTTATTTTTTCTTTCCTAAGAACTGAGAAACTCTCCCTTTATTTAAACTGAAAGACCTACCTACCATGTGTAGCCTTGGGCATTATGATGTTTTCGTGCGCCCAAAAGCATACGATTCAACACTGAATTAAAACACTCATAATGAACATGATCTTCCCTGCGCTCATGATTCTATCCAGAAACTTATAAACTAGGTACGATTTATTTGAGGTGCAAATTCAACAGAAAAGTTGGTGTACTATCTGTCTCTGTCGAGTCTGGGCTACTGTATGTAAAAGAGAAATCATCTGAGTGTATGTTTGGATAAAACCTCACTAAACACATGCATAAATGTAGGAAAACTGAAAATTCCATGAATGCAAATGAAATCATCAGTGCGTTTGTGTATGTCTACATTTGGGCAATGAAAAACTTTTCGATTGTGTAGGTAGGTATGACCAAGATTGTTTGAATACTTAAACTTTTTAGAATAGTTTACGCAAACTGATGTTTTCACCAGCTGCATAGCCTCAGGTGATGGAATAATTTTAAAATAATTTCAAATATATGTAGCTTAGAAGTGTTGGACTATACCCTTTTGGTATGAATGTAATATTTATATAAATTATATTTACCTATATCAGTAAGGTAGGGAGGTACCAATTTTCTGGAGAACGATGTTAGTTCCCGCTTCGATATTTGGTTCATCCGACTTCTAGGACCTATACGTATCAAGTCCTTTACCCGCAAAACGCAGCAGTTGCACTCCAATTTTTTATAAAATCCCTACATATACTTGATCTTTCAATTTGATAAAAAATATCTTGATCAATGTCATATATATAGAGATTTTGAGGGATATTCGAATCTGACCACCATTGACGGTTCTCTTTTCGTCTCTCTACCACAATAAATTTTACTCAGATGAACTCTCTGGATTTCTCCAGAGTTCTTCACTGGGTTCGATTCCTAGTGTAACGCTAGCATCTGTTTTTGTGAGATATGTTTCATCGACTGGGTCTCCAACCGATGATGTTCCAAGATCCTCATTCTTCTGCCAGCCAACACCGGACATTGACACAGTATATGTGCCGCTGTTTCAGATTCCTCCAGGCATAGTTTGTGAAGGTATCATCTTCTCTAAGGTCCATCTTCCTTAAGGGATACCCGAAATTACAATGTCCTGTAGACAAAGCCACCACCCATTTCAATGTTCCTCGACTCATGCTTAGAACCCTTCTTTGCGTGGAGCCACTTTATTGCCATTTTAGTCTGTCTACATTGGTCCACGGTTGAATCAGCTGTTCAACCATTCCTCTGCCAATTGAAGAGAATGGTTCTGGTCCAAGCAACTTTTCAGTTGACCCCTGTTATGCAAGGAGTCCGCCTTTCCGTTGCCTTCGATCCCTATGTGTCCTCGTACCCAAGTCAGTGTTTCCTCATTTTGTTATTCCTTTCCATTATACGCACCCCTGTCATCCTCCTATCCATAGGCACGCTCACTGCCCAGCTCCCTAATTTCGTGTTTGAAAAGTTCCAAAATCTTCCTATGTCCATAGATGGTATCACGATTGTGCCATTTCGCATCTCGATGCAAACGAGGTGCCGTTAGGGCCGCTGTTTTCTTAATAAATAAGTCTAGCGGTAAAATCGCCAGGATCACTTTCAATGTGCATGTTTATTGCTGTCCGTATTGCACCTGTAACTCCTATACATGCCAAGCGTTGGACCCTATACAGGTGCTTCCTCACAGTTTTCTGGGGGGCTTTCGCCCACCATACAACCGAGGCATAGGTGATAATGGGTCTATAGTTATCATCGTATACATCCAGTATGCTGACCTTGTCGAGAGTCCCCACCTCTGTCCACATACACGTTTGCACTGATGTAGTACCCTTTTCGCCTTCCTGACCTGCTCCGCAACATGGTAGTTCCAAGTTAGTCCAGTATCTAGATAGACTCCCAGATACTTAACCTTCTTGGTCGTTGTAAGCTCCGATCCAAAAAGTGTTTAGGGCCGAAATTACAGAATTTTCCTCTTCCTAGTGAAGGCAATTCAATGCATTAATGAAGAGCCCTTGTTCCAGACACCACCGCTCGACCACTCTGAGTGCATTCCTCATGATACCTGCGGTGACGTCTATGAATTTACCTCTGGCCATTATTGCTATGATATTCCAACTGTGTGAATGCCAGTCGCCTCAGGTCTGTGCGGAGGAAGAGCTAAAAACCGGGGGCAATGCAATGACCACCATAATGGACATCTAAGGTGCCTTCGATAAGATATGCTTTGAAAGTCTGAAACAAGCCTTGGAAATACGATAAATATTCAGACGGGAACTTCAAAACTCAGAGGAAGGGTTAGCAGAGGTTGCCCACAAGGAGGGAGAGTCCACAGTGTAGGTGAAGCATACCTTATCAAAGGCACCTTCAAGCTCCATTTTGGTGGTCATCACAATGTCCCCGGTATTTAGCTCTTCCTCCGCAACGCATTCTACTTGATATAGCGCTGTTTCTGTAGACATGCCTGCCCAGTAGACATGCTGTCTATTATCTAAAGGATACATCTTAAGTGCAGTACTCTCCATACAGTCCACCATCACCCTTTACATTGTTTTTAACAGAAAGGATGCTGGGCTAACTGGTCTGAAGGACCACAAGTAGCCTAGGCATTCAACGTCTATATTCCTGAGGCTTGGTGCAGTTATATGTCATACTTAACTTGAATTTCCAATATTCAAATCCATAAATGACGAAAACAAATATTTTTTCCATTCTTCTGCATCGTGCGTCTTCAAGTTCGCCATTAAGATAAGACGGATCTGATGTACTCAATTGAAATGAGTATAACATTTTCGCCACATCTTCATTCAACATTGACCTCCCTCCATGACATTAAGTCTTCTCAATATCCAACTTCGCAGACAGATGAACGATTGTTTTCTGTGAAGAACAAGAGCAGATAAACACAATATACAATACAATAAAATCTAGATGCTGTAGCAATATTTATGTTCTGTAGATAACGTCTGTGGATATAGAATATCGGATTGAAAGAAACAACACAAATAGATTTTGGCAAACAATTCTTGAGCACTGTGGAAGCGTCAGACAATTAAGTGAAGTCCATTGTGAGTACGGGTATATACCATAATAATGCGAGTAGTAAGAGTATCTGGTAGTGGTCTACACGAAAACGAATGTCTGCAATCCTATCAACATCAACACAAAAATAATATCTCTCGACTATGGGAACCAAAAGACTCAAAAACATTTGTGCCGCATAGTTTCATCGGTGTCCTTGCACATGATAAATCCTTTCTTCAGTTTTCTTTGCCTTTATTGTTTTGTTTTCGAAGAAAAACGTGTTCATTTCGACTAGTTTAGAGGAATGAGCAGCAAGGCTAAAAAGCTAATGGAAATTGCGGGTGGAAAAAACGAGTGCCAGCATTCAGGCTTATTGTAGTCACTTTCCAACTGACAATAATTGTACCACTGACTGCTGAGAAATGTTCTTTATGGTCGTGGTATTTTCCGGATTAAATTGATGTTCGATTTCTAATATCATATGTGGTTGCCATCGTTCGCAGCGATAAGTGCAGTTTCCGGAGTACTATAGCTATCCCACGCAGTGGTCGTTTTTTTTTTCCTTGGAATCTCTGCTAGTCATTTAATTGAAAGTGGGGTTTACCTTGAACTTATATTTTTGCTGTCGAAAGAAATCGACTCGTTTTTTACCTACAGTGACTTCAGTAGGACATTTTTGCAGAAGGACAATCTGTTCCGACATAGAATCTGATTTATCGATTACTTTTACTGTAGCTTATAGATTATAGAATCATTTACAGTGAGTCCGGGTCGGCAAAAAACTGCATATAATAAATATTCAACACACCTATATAGTAATATGCACGCAGCTCGAAATCAAATTTCTAGTGAGTCATCCTTACAAAAATAGTTATGTAACTTTATTTCCAACTCTAAGATGTTTGACCGAAATAGATTCAAAAACTACCGAGTGAAATTGACTCCGGTTTTCGCAGTTGCATTTCAAAATCATGCGATTATAAGTAATAGGATAAGGCTTATCGTTATCCGCTTTCCAAAAACCAAGACGTTAATCTTCTTATAGCCAGTGGCTATATTTAGATATATACGCGCTTGATGCTATTAATTTACTTACCAACTTGAAAGAGCTTATATCAATCTTCCGTTTTAAACAAACTCCATTATACAAATATTTGCTGGCATTAAAATGATGAAGCACATAGATACCCACGCAAGTAAAGGAAAAAAAACTCAAAAGCAGCCATCCGATTAAAATATAAAAATTAGACTGTAGTATATGTAGAAAGTTGAAAATATTCGCAAGTACAATTATGATAAACGGTTCAACATTTGCATAAAGTGTCACTTGAACAGATATACAAAGGTATACATGTGTACACATGTTTCCTGCAAATACCATGCTACGCTGTAGAATTGTAGATACAATAAACGTTGCGCAATGAAAATTTATTGCACTTTACTACATTTGAGACAGTAGCAATTATCTCAGTTTTTGCTATTAATACATTTACCCGGATTGTAGAATGTGGATCCTTTGCAAACGCGTCGCATCCATAGCGATGTCTCTGCTGAAAATGTAATTCCTTGAACTAGGATTAATGGCATTCCCATCCGCGAAAACAAATGGAATTGCGTTTATTCATAAGCATAAATATCTCGACGTTTATCTTTCTAATGGAATATGCAAATTTGTGTTGTTTTCTTTTATTTAAGCGAAATACAATTTTTTCGTTAGAAACTCCCTTTTCGCTCTAAGTAATCGGTTGTAAGCGAGGAAAAGAATGCCTGCCAGCTATAAAAATGGGAACGATCAATTCCGCGTGAGTAAAATGTTTTCCTCTGGTAATAGGAATTTTCTTAAAAAATTATAAAGAGATTCCTATCCTTAGTCCTGCATTTATTTAATAGCAAAAAAAGGTGCAAATAGCTGGGGGCACATTCCACTCGATAGTGTTATGTTGTGGCACTAGCAATTTTAACATTGCAAACAATTTTAAACTTTCACCATAATGAAAATAAAACTCCCACGACCAACGCACATTTCTTCTGCATCCTCTCATTTTGATGGAGAGAAAAATCTTTTTTTTCCAATATCCAGCCCCGGGTTCTTATCGATTGGTGGTGCAGTGTCTTGTGAGGAAAAACTTCATCCACACCTAATTCCTTTATTTTCTCTTCTTTGACAAGAAAATGAAAAATTGCAGTTTATTCTCTTAGTTTGTCCAATAGAAGTTTCAGGCAAATAAGAAAAAGAAAAAGAAAGGATGATAACAAACAAAAAGGATGAGGGAATAATAATACTTCGTGGCTACTTCATGGTCGATCATCAATTTAAGAGCTGTCAATGGAGGGAACATTTATGATTAACAGTGGCTGACAAGGATATAGCTTTCAGTCGATGGGCCACACGCAGCTGCTTGGAATATATACGATGAGTGGTGGTTGAACACTTGAACAGTTCTATCGTGAGAATTTCGCTGTATTGTTTAGGTTTTTTTTTTTTAATTTTGGATAGCGGATTTAACTTTACTAGAGTTCCTCCAGTGGTTGAAATTCTACAATTATAGTAAAATCGGCCTTACCAATGATCAACTTTAGTCTGGCAGCTTACGCAGGCTCCACACTTTCCAAAATCCTTTACCAATAAACAAATATAGTTGCCAGAATATCGCTAGCTGTAGGGTTAAATGTCAATGCTGAGAAAGCCATGTTTATCTCGGGCATTGGCTAAATAAATCCTCCCTTAATGTCATTTTGAAGACAAGTGTTGCCCAATCCTCCAAAATCAGGGTATTCAATTTCGCAATTAGGAGCGATCTAATACGCTGTTGTTCAGCTTGAGCGTTTACAATTATAATTTAATAAGTAAGCTATAAATGTTTCCTAATTTTATTCGTTTCAATACAATGCGAATGGTTTTTTAGTCTAACAAACACAAATTCGTACAAATGTATACAAAAAATTGCAAAATATTGCATTTTTGTTTTATTTCTAAACACTTGAAGCATATATTTCCGTGTTCTTCACTGTTTTATCTTGTTTAACCGCTAGTTCTTGCTTTTTGATTGGTTTTCCTTTTTAAATAGTTTGCAAGCAACGAATGGATGTTTACTACAAAATTAATTTTATATGAGTTTGGGATATTTCCAAGACTTTTTTGACAGTAATCGCAAACAGAATAAAATATCTTCTTACTTTTTCCTTTTACCTCTTTCCAACAATTCTCAGTAACTTAGGCGACTTAGGTAGATATTTGGCTGCAACCAAACCCTTACCTATCAAACACTTTGCAAGGAGTTTGTTGTGATGTTTTTAGACCACCAATAAGTTTCGATTTGCATTGTCAGCCTACGAATAAATAGAAGCGTGAAACTGTGATCCGTTTATTGAATAATTTGAAAGGGATTTTATTACGACACAAATGCACTCATAAAGAATATGTGAAGTAGTATTAGAAAACAATTGAAAGCGTACTACAAAACGTACCCAATATTGTGTCCGATCGAACGGTAGGGCATTACTGATTTGCTTATGATATCTGACAGATCAGCGGATATTTTGTGCATAATAAGCCTCAAAAAAGATTTGAAAGATATCTGTTGGGCAAATTTAATTGCAATTTATGTATTCCCTTTTTTTAAGTTAAATCCTCGTTGTGAAAGAAAACATTGACCTTGTTTTTCACGAAAAAAATGAATGAAATTTAAATTCTGCAATGACAATAAATGTAATAGATTCTAAGAAAGTTGTCACACTAGTAAATGTGGAGGTTTAATTGTTGATTGGTACCGTTTCACAAATGCTGTAGGTACATTTTTACTAAAGCTGACATCATACTAACTGTCGACATTAGTGCTTGGTTATTGGTAAGGCCGAATATATTCGAAAATAAATTACTCACGGCCATTGCATCTCTGCACGATTTTCTCAACAAAATATGTTGTGTTAAACAGTGGTTCATAACTATTTCCATTCGCTTATTTTTATATAAGATTATTCGAAGGCACCGATGTATGTTTAGTATTCAGATCCCAATTAAGTTGAGGAAAAATTGCGGAAAACAGACAGATAGGCTAAATAGAGGATTAGAACCTGTAGCATTTATAAAAACCGGCCAAGTGAGAGTGTCACTCGTGCACAGAAGGTTCCCCACTTCATTAGAGTTCGAAATTGCGAACAAACAACAATATGTGTGGATGCGAATGAGTATCCATTGGAAAAGTTCCAATGAGAATGAGTACAGCTGAGTATTCATTGAAATTTACAATTGGAATCGATTGAGAACACACCAATTACGACTGAAAAATGGTTGAAAGGAGCGTACTTTGTATAATGATCGAGAGTTTTTTGTAAATATTAACTTTTCCACAAAACAGTATTCGGCACACATATAGCTACGAGCATCGTCTACAAAAAAGGTCTACTTCCATTTTTCTGTAAATCAAGAAATAAACAGCTTTTTGTGAAAATGAACATATTTTTTTCACCAAATCAATTATTACTCTAAAACTAGTCGATGTATCGCTACCATTGGTATTTGTCGTTTAACTAGAGGTTATACTGGATGTTGTTGGCAAATTTCAGCCTTCTTCGTCAATTAGTTTCTGAGATAGACCTAGGTACAAAATTGGTCTAGTGGTCGGACGGACGGACAAAAGCGAAAGTAATAAGGTTCCGAACCTTAAAAATCACCGAAATATTTTGATATGAATTAGTTTTTTGAGAAATTAATCTTTAGTTATAGAACTTTCAGCATATGAGTAAAGGTCTTATGTAAATTTGGGTCAATGGTTAATTCGCCGAAATATTTGTATACCTAATTGCATAGGTTTAAAGAGAGTTTTTATGTGCTCCTCGACAAATGTACAAGCTATGTCCTATGTATGTCCAATATGAATTGCGTATTCAGTATACTCTATGGTCAAACCTTTTGAGTGCCGAATATGGATTTGTATTTGTAAAAAAAAAAACAAAAAATGCACAGTAAATACAAGCAAAAATGATACTGTTTTAATTCTCATACGGTTTAAGGTTCAATTTTATTCATACACTTTAAATAATTTAGTAATTAAATGTATGGAAATGTACACAGAACAAATTAATTCGTTTATAAAGGTAATGAGAGGCTTCATGTACCTAAAGTCTTTGTTCATATAAAGTGTGAAATTTAACATAAATTCGTTGAATAAATACATGAACGTTGTCTGAAAAGTCTAACAGATGAAAATATTCATAATTACCATTAAGGGATACATTGCATGCATGAAAGTCTTCATAAGCAAAGGGATAACTTTTTATGAATTCTATCCATTGCTTTTATGAACAAATCATGCATCTCATGAAAGTTTCATACCATTTTGAATATTTACATACACGAATGAACGGAGATACATTGATTGAATGAACTCCTACTTTAGTTCAATTTCAATAATTTTTTCATACTGTTTATGCATTTTTGTCATCATCATCATGTACCTTTTTGGTTCAGTGTGGTTTGTACCTACATAAAGATATAATCTTTTTTGGTCTTAGTCTGTTGTTGTATCTTAACCTAAGAAGTGATATATGGAGCCTGCAGAGATGACGAAAAAAACTACAGTAGCTGTCTTAGAACTTAATAACCTACGTATCCATAAGTTACCCAAAAAGTCTATTTAACTGGCTCATCGACTGCGTGACTTAGATTAATGGAATGAGGTTACACCTTACCGTAAGATACGGTGCCGTGAAAATATTGCGTCAAAGTCAATCCCCAACTCATTTTCGGTGTTACTTAATTTTTTTTCCATTTCGTCTAACCCAATATCAGATAGTGATGAAGGTTTAATATGCGTGTATTGTATCTATATATATATTTTTTTTAGTTGTTTACGACTTAAGATAATGATTCATTTTTCTTTCCTGACACTTTTTGCTAGCCCATTTTGATCAAATACGGAAACACCGACTCTACCATTGGATGATTTATAATAAATGTTCTTAGCCTCCCTTCACCGCCTTATAGCTTATTTTACCAACCCAAAACCATTTTTTATGTGTTCATTATTATTTTACTAACGCTCGATGAAATCCTTTAACGTCATGATAAACAGAATCCACCCGCACCCTGTTAATTCATCACGTCATTTTGCTCCCCAATAAATATTTTTGCATTTTTTTCTATCCATTTTTCCCAATGAAAAATGATAAATTTGCGTGGCAACTTGTAATTACTGCTGAAACGCATGCAATAACAATTTGCCAAGAAAGGTGTATCCACCAGGATGCGGGTCTAAATAATGAGTTATCGGTTTTGTGTGAGGTATAATTAGTTTTTTTATTTTATAGTTCGATCTGTAGAAGGAAATCGGTTCGCTGGTTTTAGTTTAACCACTTTTGTATTTATATTCGATTCACTTTTTGTTGAGAACATTTTCAATTTTAATTGACACAGCACTAGATCGAAAATTGCTTGGTATTGCGAAAATATTTTTAAATTCAGGTATCTAATTTATTAGGGCAGTGGACCATATTTTTATTTCACTTTGTTCAACGTAAAGTTTATGCAGTTTTTTATTCGTATACCTTACCTAACTATGTTTTTCCCCATTAGGCTTTCACCCTCTGATAAAAGTGTGGAGATACAAACAACGACGTGAAAAAGTGCATCAAACAAAACTAGAAACAGCAGTACCCAACTGAACTGAAAAACTGAAGTAAAAAAATAAAAATTTAAAACTCGATTGAGCTGTATGTTACAGTGGATAGTAGCATTTGGTATAAAAAAAAAATATAGCGCCAATTGAACAGAATTCATTTAACTTATACTGGTCGTTATGAAAAAAGTTCCCTTAAAATAAAAATGCAAAAGTTAGATTACTTACAAAGCAAAGAAAACCCTCAGCCAAAGGGACACTGACGGCGGAATCTTTTTTCCAACTTTTGAATTGCACATTTCTTAGAATGATTCCATTTCTTCTATTCGGTACAATTTTTTATTGAGATAAAAAGAGGAACGAGGATAAACAACCCTTAATATCTGCTCTTCAACTTTGGTGCCCAGGTGAAGTGCCAATTTACATTTGAACGAACGAACAAAAGCAGATTTTTCACATTAAAGTTTATTTTTCGGTGGTTTTGTTGCTATTCCACAGAGTTGCTCCCACTACATTGGTTTCAATGAGTTTCGGTAAGCAGGTATGTTAAGTGCCTCAAATAATGGTCTTTGGTTCATTAAAATCTTTTTAGACAATACCAAGGTTTGATTCTTTCACACAAATAAAGTGGAATGGTACCTAGGGATAGGAAATGGAAAGTAGGGATTGTCTTACGAGTATTAATATTATTACTAGTAATAACTGAGCCTTAAAATGTTTTTCCTATTGGTGGACGGAGATCTCATCAAAAATATTAAGACGTGGAATAAGATTTGGTATCAGTGTGCTGGAAAAAGAAACTCAAATCCGACCAAAAATCTGTTGAACGTCTAACAGTGCTAAACAACTTATAGAATATAGTTGTCCTGGGAAGTCAGTATGTCATACAATTTTAGGTCCGCTCCATACGTCCCATACTCCCATTCAGCCAGCTTATGTTTCGATTCGTTCCAGTCTGCTAAAAAAAAAAAAATACTCAATCAAGCAAAGTTGCCAATTTAACGCATTACCACTGATTAAGTTCCGGTTATGTGTACGTAATCCCAGTTGTTTTCTTGCTAGGTCTTTAATGGTTTTATTTTGGATTTATTTTCGCCACAACGTGTTTACGCCTGAAGCAGACACAAGTTACACGTATATGCGTAAAGAACCTTCTAACTCCAATATTATATTTCTTTTAAAAATGAATGCTAGATTGTTTCCAATAAAGTAGCAAGCTCTATTGTACGGTGGAACGTGGAAGGAATTACGCATTGATTGTGAGAGTAGGTACATTATAAGCCCACACTAAACACATTTTTCGATTTTATTACAAATCCGTCTAATAAGCAGTGAAGCGGGTGAAGGTGCTTGCGGGGGTGTGTGTGTGGGTGCGTAGAGTGTACCTGTGACGTGGAGCTGAAAAGCGGCGACCAAAACGAGCAGAGCCAGGCGACCAATTTCTTGTTCAGCCTGTCTTCTGTTCCGAAGAAAAAAAACTGTCTGCGGGAGCAATTTGAAGATAAATAAGAGACTCCAACTATGTTGTGTGTTCACTTGCTTTATTCAACAGACTGCAATTAGACTAAACTCGCGTCGCCCTTTTATACCCAAAATAGTAGCGGTTAATTTCATATGCTTTCTGTTTATTGGCTATTTTGCGTATAAAAGAACTACACGTTACAATTTTACTTATAAATATTTTGACAGAGTTAAATTATGAAAATTGTTTGTATTTCTTAATTGTTGTATTTCTTAAATCGTTATAAGATAAAGAAAAGTAAGCAATGTTATTTGAGTTTGAAAGTGACTGATCGTGAATTATGAATGAATGTTGAAAAAATATGTGTTTGAAAGTAAATGTAAAAGAAAATAATAATGAATTCATATAATTAAGTATGTGTGTTGATTGATGGCTGTTACATTCTCCCCCTCTGCCTCATTGATCGTCTCGGTGATGTGGCAGCAATTGGTGAAGTCGTCCGTCTTTTGGTAGCGATAGGAGTTTCTAACGTCTTTGGTTCTTTAGTGGATTTAGCCGGTCTACCCCTTTTCATGATAGGTATTATAGGCTCTGTTGTTTCATTTTTATCTCTGTTGTAGGATGTTAACATGGATGCGTGGTATGTTCCCAATGGAACAGATGGATTGTCTTCCTTGGCAATGGAAAAACTAGATGAACCCTTTTTAGCAAATATTATGTAGGGCCCATCTCTTTTTGGGGCAAATTTAGCTGTAAAACCTTTAGAGGCTCTACTAATGGGATGAGTTTTTACGAGCACTTTATCGCCGACTTCGTATTTTTCGTGTGATCGTCGCTTCTTGTCAGCGTAGATTTTGTTGCGATCTTGTACCTTCTCGGATGTTTCTTTAGCTTCCTTCAGGGTATCCGCCATTCGTACCAGGTGTGGGGTTATCTGAGGGATGAAGTTCTCTGATCGGATGATAGCTTTTACATCGTGATAAACATCATCTGGAGTTCGAAGTTCTCTTCCAAAAGTCAGGTATGCTGCGGAAAAACCCGTACTCTCACATTTAGTAGTGTTCATCGCAAATCTTATTGTTGGGAGTTTGAGATTCCATGAAGTATGTTGTTTTCCAACCAAAATAGATAATTGCGCTTTCAGGTCTCGGTTCTTTCTCTCGACGGGATTTGCTTCCGGGTGGTAAACAGGGGTAAATGATTGTTTAATTCCCAAACAAAATGTCAACTTCTGCATCAAAGCAGAAATAAACTGGGTTCCATTGTCGCTGTGAAGTCTTCTTGGAACACCAAATCGTAAAAATATCTCGTTCAGAAGTACTAGGGCACAGTTTTCAGCAGTACCTTCTTTTAAAGGAAACAATTCTACCCAGCGGCTGCACAAATCTTCGACGATTAAAATCCACTGGTGTCCACCTGTGCTTATAGGTAAGGGTCCAAATAAGTCAACTGCAACAACTTCAAATCTTTGACTACTTGGGGTTGACTGCATTAGTCCAGCTGGTTTCAGATTTGAGGCTTTGTACCGTTGACACTCGAGGCAGACTTTTACATGGTTGGCCACATCTGACCTCATGCCAGGCCAGTAATATCGGCTTGAGATGCGAGCTAGTGTTCGCTCGGCGCCATAATGTCCAGCTGTCGGATCGTCGTGGTATTTCTTTAACATTAAGGACTTCATTGTTTTAGGAACCACAAGTTGTCCATTTTCGGAATCCTCTTCAGAACAGTATCGATACAAAACACCATCGACTAACATATAACCGCGGCTGGTCCACCGAGGTATATTCTCATCGTTTCTTTCGAAGGAATCGATAATAGTTTTTAAATCAGGATCAGCTAGTTGTTCTTCTCGAAGTTCTTTGGAACCTCGCCTTGGTAGGTCTATTTCAACGGAACAGATGTTGCAGGACTCTTCTACATGCCCTTTATCAGGACAAGGTGGTCGAGAAAGCGTGTCAGCGACCGCATTATTTCTCCCTGGATTATACCCTATTTGGATATTGTATTGTTGTATCTGCAGTGCCCATCTTGCAAGTCTTCCGGTAGGCGATTTAAGTGTCATCAGCCACTTTAAGGGCTGGTGGTCTGTTAAGATTTTCACCTCAGATCCTTCAATGTATCCACGGAACTTTTGCACTGCCCACACTACAGCGAGTGCTTCCCTCTCGGTCGTGGAGTAATTGCGTTCTGCAGGTAGTAATAAACGGCTTGCATATTCCACAGGGTGCTCCATTTCGTTCTCCCCCTGGAGTAATACTGCACCGATGGCGTAATTGCTTGCATCAGTTTTAAGAACAAATGGAATACCTTCCTTAACTTGTTGCAAGATTGGTGCGGTGGTCAAAAGTTTCTTCAGCTTGTCAAAAGAACATTGCTCTTCGTTTTCCCATTTCCAAACTGCATTCTTTTTCGTTAGATTAGACAGAGGCTTCGAAACATTGGCAAAATTATTTATGAATCTTCTATACCAAGAACAGGTTTGAAGAAACGATAGCACCTGTTTCTGGTTTTTCGGCCTTTCTCGTTTCAGAATTGCTTCAGTCTTCTGTGGATCAACTTTGAATCCATTTGGTGTAAGGATATGACCTAGGTATTTAACCTCCGAACAGCAGAATTTACATTTTTCTCGATTGAGTCGGAATCCAAACTCCTTCAGGCGTTGAAAGACTGTCTTTAAGTTATTTAAATGAGACGAAAAACTTTCAGAACATATGATAATGTCGTCTAGATACGCCAGAATCAAAATATTTGGCAATCCATTTCGGAATTTGTCGATAAGGCGTTGGAAAGTTGCCGGCGCGTTTCTTAATCCAAATGGCATTCTTTTAAAAATGTAAATACCAAAAGGAGTTATGAAAGCTGTTTTTGGTTGGTCTTCTTCGGCAACCTTAATTTGCCAGTATCCTGATCGTAGATCGAGTGTAGACATGAAAGGTGTGCTTTTTGCGGCATGAAGTAGATCATCAATCTGAGGTAATGGGTATCGATCTGGTAGCGTTATTGCATTTAGTTTTCTATAATCGACGCAGATACGTATACTGCCATCACTTTTCGGCACCATTACCACAGGAAATGCCCAAGGGGACTCCTTTTCTTCGATAATACCTCTTTGTAACATGTCGTCGATTGCGGTCTTCAACTGAATTTTCCTAGCTGGCGATATTCTGTACGCAGCTGTAGCGATAGGGGATTGATTTCCTGTTTTTATATGATGTTCGATATGTGGAATCGGGGATATAATTTCTCCAAAAACATCTTGTTCTTTTTTCAGAAACTGTTCGAGTTTACATTTTTCTATCGCCTGTAATACATGACCTTCTTCTGGACGTAGCGTTATCTCAATGCAGTTGAGTTCAAACCATGCATCAGTTTCTGCGTAATCCACTCTTATTGGTCCACTGAATAAGTCATTGTGTCTTTCTGGCGTTTGCATCTCATTCGGGATCGCATCTGAGAAGATGGCTTGTACTCCATGTGGCGAGTAATCGTTCGTTCTTATACGTTTTGGAGTGTTGCCAATGGGACTTATTGTTTGTCGACTCTCTATCCAAGTGAGAAATGCTGAAACATCCTCCAATTTGTCATCATGGAAACGTACTTTTGATGCCGTTGATTTCTGTTTCGTCTCTGGTTTCTTGAAAGGATTTTCGGGTTGGTTGTCTTTTGGTTTAAGGGCTTTGCTTTCAGCTAGCTTAAAATCGAAAGTGGTTGCTGGATCGTCAATAAAATAAAATGCTCTCTGTGCAATGTTCAACACTATTCCGCATTGTTCTAAAAAGTCGATTCCAAGCAAGGTACGATTGCCTTTTGCTTTTGGCAATGCAATGAATCGGATTTTCCTGAACCTCTTCCCAATGATAATATCAACCACTGTTGCGTAAACGACTTCTTGTCTTGGGACTCCGTCTGCAAACGTGAGCTCTGCATTCACTGGCGTGAACGAACATCCTTTATTTTTAAGCTGTTGATATAATCGTGCACCTGCTACGCTAGTCCTGGCTGCCGTGTCAAGATAAGCTTCTCCCTTAAGACCGTTAATGTTTATATCAACAGTGGGCACACTTCTTCCAATAAATGTTGAATCAATTAAGTTGAAGTCAAGAGAAGTTGGACTATTGGCATTTTTGTTGCTGCAAGTGGGGCAGTTCGTTCGGCAATAACCAGCGGCACCACAGCCATAGCAATTTAAAACAATTTTTTTGTTTGGCTGTTTTGCGTTTTCCGCATACCAACAGGTGTCAGCTAAATGTCCATGCTTTCTGCATTTTGAACATCGCTTACGTTTAAGATCAATTTTTTCATGTGAATTGGCCTCTGGTTTATTTTCACCATTCACAATTTCGGCTTCTCTAGCTTCGCTTAAAAGCTCTTGAAAAGTTTTCACTGAATTTCTTGGAACCTTTTCTCTAATTGTTAAGAGCATTTGTCCATAAATCATATTTAACATTATTTCTTCCGATATATCATCTGAGAGTTGTGAAAATAATGACCGTTTTTTGCAAATAAACTCATCAGTTGATTCATTTGGTTTTTGTTTTTGATCAAACAGTTCAACATAAATCCTCCATGATGGTTTTGGTGGGGCAAACGAAGATCGTAGCAATTTGATTGCATCAGTGAATGTTCTTGCCTCCTTCTTCACGCCTTGCCACCAGTTTGATGCAAAACCTTCTAGTAAAAGAGGAAAACCAACAATTGCATTAGTATCGGACACGTTTTCGGAATTCTTATAAACGGTGATAGTTGCTATGAAATCTTCGAGCTTGGATGTATTTCTTTCACCATCAAAACGAGCGGTACATCTGCTAAACGTGCCATGGCTTTCTTTTACGCCAATAGCAGCTACCAAACGCGTAAGCTGATCTTCCGACAAACTTATTGGCGACGTCATCATAGGCTGTTGGGATGAGTTACTGGGTGGAACTTTTTCAAGTATTGTCGACTCGAGATCTGACAAATCTGATGATGGTGACTCAAATACCAACGATTCAGATTCCGATGAGGAGGATTGAGTGTCGTTTTTCTTTTTCTCCAACAAACGTTTGCTTCTTCTCATATGTTGGGATTTTCGGGCCTCTACTATAGTACACTTTTTCAGGGCTCTACTGTATTGTTTACAAAAAAAAAAGCCAAGTAAACAATAGCCACTATGTTGGGCGTCAATTGAAGCGGGTGAAGGTGCTTGCGGGGGTGTGTGTGTGGGTGCGTAGAGTGTACCTGTGACGTGGAGCTGAAAAGCGGCGACCAAAACGAGCAGAGCCAGGCGACCAATTTCTTGTTCAGCCTGTCTTCTGTTCCGAAGAAAAAAAACTGTCTGCGGGAGCAATTTGAAGATAAATAAGAGACTCCAACTATGTTGTGTGTTCACTTGCTTTATTCAACAGACTGCAATTAGACTAAACTCGCGTCGCCCTTTTATACCCAAAATAGTAGCGGTTAATTTCATATGCTTTCTGTTTATTGGCTA
Organism: Cheilosia grossa; assembly: GCA_963082955.1. Classification (NCBI taxonomy): domain Eukaryota; kingdom Metazoa; phylum Arthropoda; class Insecta; order Diptera; family Syrphidae; genus Cheilosia; species Cheilosia grossa. The sequence goes on from OY720147.1 coordinate 10,034,755, forward strand.
TTTTGCGTATAAAAGAACTACACGTTACAATTTTACTTATAAATATTTTGACAGAGTTAAATTATGAAAATTGTTTGTATTTCTTAATTGTTGTATTTCTTAAATCGTTATAAGATAAAGAAAAGTAAGCAATGTTATTTGAGTTTGAAAGTGACTGATCGTGAATTATGAATGAATGTTGAAAAAATATGTGTTTGAAAGTAAATGTAAAAGAAAATAATAATGAATTCATATAATTAAGTATGTGTGTTGATTGATGGCTGTTACAGCAGTAATTTTTTCTTCCATAGTGAGTCCGAAAAATAAATTATTTGTCGTTTTAGAAAAAAAAAAATCAGCTTCATTTGGTTACACAACAAACATGGTGTCATTTAATCATAATGAGTGCACTAGAAATCATTTCGTAAACAATCCTTATTTCCTACTCTACCAACAAAGTTAAAGAATGCTAAGAAAAACCTATATAAAAATGTATTAATAGAAAAATCGAAATGTGTACCTATCAAACAATGACATAAAATCTCAATAAAGTAAAAAAATTGTACATAATTATACTTTCACGTCGCTCACATCATTAGTATACGATTCTCTGTTCAGAGTACATGTCAGGAATAAGAAACCTTAATCGCCAGCAAGAAGTGACACTTCGTACCGCTTCGTAAGTTCTTCTAATTAGAAAGATTAATTTCCAACGTAATAAGGAAAAAGGAAACAATATTTGGCTATACTTTTGTGTGTTGAATCTTACATTGATCGTTCCTTTCACGCAAAATCTTATCTTATCTTAGTGTGGGCTCCCTTTTTGGCCATATTAAAGTTCAAAGTATCACATTAACTTTCCATATCAGGTACTTCGCTAAAAATCAGTTTAAGTCTTCCTTAGAATCTCTCTGCTCACTCGGGACACGTGTGACTTTGCTCAGTTCTTACCAACTTTGTTGTCATGCGGGGCGACAGGAAGAGGAACTTTTCTTCCAATATATAGGTAGTTTTAAAATGCGACAGGAAATACTTTCATTAAACAATTTCAAACTTTCTAAATCAAGAGGAAGCGTATCTTCTTTTGTTCCCCTCAATAATCCTTCGAGTGTTTTTCTTCTCTTCCCAGTATTCGATATCCTTGCAATTCGTATCGACTGGTGTAGTACGGGCTTAGGAGTAGAAAAAGTTTAGCTACTCGTCGATTTTCGTTATAGTAAAAGTAAAAAAAATAAAATGAAAAACTGCACTACTTGCAAGTAGTGAAAATGGAAATAGCAGCTAAAGAGGATAAAGAATATGTACAGTCATATTGAGTGGATACTTTGTGGTCGATGATCAATAATGGAACTGTCAGTTGTGCTGGCATTTATGATTGACAGTGGTTGTGCACAGAACAGGTTGTATTTTCATTCCCCAGGGAAAACATGGGAACGAAAATCCTGGTCGTGGATGTCATAAACGAATATCTTACTAGCCAAGGTTTTTTGAACATGGTTTAAGTATGAGGATGAAAAATCTCGAAAGTATATAAAAGATGAAAAAAAAACTGTATGTATTTCAGAAACACAATGCATCTTAGTAACTGTGTGCAAGTTCGATGCCTCCATCCCCCCGAGTAATAAGTTACAACATGTCCCACATTCAACTGCTTGTCAAATGATGCAGGTCTAGCGACCGAGACAACGTTAAGAAGCTGCCAAGAAAAATACCAGACCAAATCGAAAAGTCATTCAATTTCCATTATGGGTATAAAGTACATTTTCCTGAAGGTCGCACTTCCTCCTTGAGATTTTTTTGTTTACTGAACTGTGCCAGCCAACTGTAATAAATTGGGGTTTGAGGAAAGTTCAAGGTTAGGCTTAACCTAGGAGGGAGAGACTACAAAGTATGAATATGGATAGGTATCCAACTTGCATTGGAAGTTGCAATATTTATCATGCCAAGTGCTGGCATTAAAATACACATCTAAGCGGTTGTTTCAATACCGAATAATTTCTTTCAATGCTTCAGGCTAACATAAAATACTCTTTTATGTGTATTATAATTCAGATTTTGTTTTAAACGGGGAGATTGTGTTTGTTAAAAAAGGTACTGTGCAATTATATTGTATTTGTGTTCATGTTTTGTAGATTCAAATAAGGTATGCTGATTTTAATGAAGGAAGATGATAAAAACATCCAACTCACAGAAATTTAATCCTCTGATGGATTACTCTTATCCTTAGAAAGCTCATGGTATATACTCGGTTATTAGTACAAACATGCTAACGAGACGTTAAGCAAAGGCGTCATGAGGGCAATACTGCTAATCTCCTTTTCTTTTGAGACGTACAACCCAATGGCCCCTGTTCAGTGATCCTACTAACCACTACGTTAGACTACAGATATACCCCCAGCAGCATCTCTATTCCAAACTTTTAATAAAAATCGTTTGCAGAGGACTTGCTATTTAAAGTTACGTATATCAATTTAAAAGAAGACCAAGCAAATATCTAAATCGTCTACGAGAAAGGAATTTAAAAAGCAAAAATGTTAAATCTTGTATCTCTGCGTCAATCATCACTTGACAATACCTTTCCCCATCCATAAGTATACATAACTCCTCAGCGAACACCTTAAGCTTCTTATCCCTGTTTTTTTTTTTCCAATTCCCTTCTCTTCTTACACTTTGCCATACACTTTCAAAGTAATTATCAAGTAATTTGAATTTTTCATTTCTCTCCTGTACATCGTCGATGGGAAAAAGTGAAGCAAACTGATGAGCAAAGCATTGTTCACGAATGTACAACTGATAGCAATCTTAAATTAAACTCAAACGCCATTTTAATTAGCTCTAACGCTAAACAACAAAATATAGCTAAGAAGGAGTGTCCTCAAGAATTAACGTGCAAACCAAAAAAAGAGAACTGCTTGGGGGCGTTTTGTGTCCGCCAGACAAACGAGAAACATTATCCTTCTACTCAAACAAAGCGATGAGAGCTGGTCCAAAATACAATGTCAATCTTTTTTTGCTTAGCCTAATTCACGAGGAAGTTTTAATTATCCGAAGGCTGCTGTTTCGTTTAATAAAATAACAAAACTAAGAAAGCACAACAACTGCTACTCATCTATTCATCGCTTCCGTCCGAGAAAGGCGGTCCCGCAAACTTAGGTCTTAGGTCCTGTGGTGAAATCATTTAATCCTTAGATTAAAATAATTAAAATTTCCGTAATGGTTTTCCAGTTGCTCGTCCCGTACTGTGTATTGTGTAGTCTGTTTCTGTAGTATGCAAACGTTTGTGTTGTCGGTTATATAGTGGAGTATCTACGTGAGCTGCTTTGTACTCCATTCTAAAATTAGGTTGATTCAACTTTCAGCAAGGGTCACCGCAAAAATGTATAATTTGCGGCTAAAAGATAAAGGCAGACAAAGGATAATTCTCTGAATGCGCTCCGCGGGAATTCATAAGAATTCGCAGTAGGATGGCTTAGATTTCCGAATGTTTAGATTGTGACATGGCGGCCACCACAAAGAGGCTTTTGTTTTCTTCATGTTAAGGTGGATGGTGAATAAGTTTTCTCTACTTTCCTTCACATAATTGGTAATCATCGCTTTAATTGAGTGTATTTTTTTTTTTTTTTTGTACACTCTCCCTATCCCTCCCGTCCTGTACCGGTGGTATGGCTGTGTGTGCTATGGGTTTTGATAAACCGAATGCCGGCTATAAGGGACGTTCTCCTTCGTATAGATAATAATTGTAATTTAAACGGATTAAGTGGCACGTTATGAAGAAGGGAATTCTTCGAGTCAGATTGATGGATCGTGGTGAGTCGGCTTGGGTGTGTGTGAATTTAATAGCGAAGGGATCGGGTGCTGAATGAATTTGATTTTGATGAAATTTTGAGGTGAGGCTTGGATTAGCTTTAATGGACAGTATTATAACATCACTGAATTGGAAATGGATACGTGGTTGGAATTTGTAGTACTTAATCCTTTCGGTTGATTGAGCATTTAAGGCAGCGGTATCAATTTTGTAAATGTGTTGCCTAAGATAATTTTTACAGGAGGGGCGAATAACTATACCGACACACAGAGTTTTGTTATCAATTTATAATTGGTTTTGATGACACAAGAAACGAATTGAGAGCTTCAATATAATATCTTTAGGCTGCAGAACTGAGAATTTTTATATGGCAACTAATACCGTCTTTGTCATACATAAATTGGTCAGTTTAAGTGGCGGTTTTATGTAGGTAAATCATTAACTTTCAACAGCTATCAAATCTAACCTCTGTGTGCAGTTACCTACTGGGTGATGGATTAATATCAGTTTTGATCCGGGATGCATTGAAGGCTACAGCCTAGGCTCCGAATATGATTCCAATGAGCCAAACAGCCGCAGTTCCATGCTGGCCAATTGTAACAACAAATGCTAGTGGAATGGATCGAAACGCCTAAGGGCGCTCAATATATTGTTCTGGCTACGTCTATTGGTATTTCATGTGATTGATTCGGAGTTTTCCACTCACATGTGAAACTGCAATAGGGAAAAATCTGTAGGTAAAGGTAGTCCGAGGTTGATTTACGACTCGATAACTACTGGAGTTTTAAAAGCTAATGTTATAGTTGTCGCTTTTGTTAAAAAAAAATTATTTATAGAATTTTTAACAGTTTTTAAATGACAATCCTTCTTAACTGTCATTGGCTCAATTTGAAATAAATATCTTTAATCCCAAGCAATTTGTATATGCTTTCAAATACTTTTACTTGCGGTTTTTTGCCTTCTAATTTTACAGAACAAATATCCTTTAAATAATTTTGTGGCAATAACTGAAAATATTGCTTCTATCTATTTTTTCCATGGTTATTTTCATGTGCTTTTTTACCAATCTTAACCATATTATAACTTGGGTGTATTTCGCTTGCATCTCCAGCATCCCTTAGCTTAGTGGAAGTTTTCAATGTTTCGTATTCACGTCTGCTCGACTCCTAGTTGGCTTAAATAATTCATCTCTCTGTGTGGTCAAAAGAACAGAAAGACTGGACACTGAAACTGGTGTAGAAGCTTTAAATGGACAATACATGTCTACGGGATGATGCCATCGTCATTCTGTTTCGATGGATGAAAAAAGAAAATTGAATTTATTATCGACGTATAAGTTGTAAATAATTTAGATTGACCCAGTTTTCTTTCCTAAAATAAATCTGCCAAAGAATGTATGCTGGGCAGGCCCTTAAGGTTTTATGTAAGGATAGAGATTGCTCTCCTTTTATACACAGTCCAATGATCTTTAAGAAACAGAAAAGTAGAAAGGTGTTTACATTTGACATAAACTTTGCATTGTAATTCGACGCTGAAACAAATGAATGACTCAATTTTTTGAGTCATATAATCAGAAAAATTATCCCGCTGGATGAAATTTTACTCCTACACGGATGAAAAGAATGTAAAATGGCCACTAATAAAATTCACAACAGCGGCTGTAAATCACACTAATAGAGGGCGGAAATATGAAAAGAACACATTCTCCCGCTTTCTATGTCTGTCTTTAGCTTCTTCCTTCACATGCACAATGACTAACCCGAATGATACGTGGTTGAACTTGTGATATATAGAGTAACGAAAAAATGCTGTCACAACAGAAAAAAGAGGAACACAGTGCACTTTGCCAAGAGTGTACGATAAGCCCTTCGTTATGATAAAACTACCTTGTTGGTGCAGCGGTGGAAAATGACGATGAGAGTTTTTACTTTACCAGCATGAGTTACTATCATACATAGTGATATGTTTGTTTTATGATGCAGTGGAGATTAAATATCTGATGATGATGGTGGTTCAGACGAGATGAATGAATATAATGGAATTAATGGCTGGGTGCCGCTCCGGATACTGTGGCATTCTTATGGCATTGATGCGAATGTATCCTATGAAATATGTACGTTGCCATAGAAACGTTGTGTTCCCTACCAGAACCTGCTATTATACTCTGTAATTATGCTTCATTAAACATACCTTCGTATTGAAGCGAAATCAGGAAGTCGCTTTTGTATTCCTGATATACAAAGAGAACTTAACTCGTTGCGATAAATTGCGTATACTATTATGCGCACGAGTGATTTCCATACATTTCTATGTTACCACTTAATGAAGTCGTGGTTAACGACATACGTGCTGCCCGACAACAACATCTGGCTGACATCGCCGCTGGCTTTTATTAAAGAACAACAAATGCAGTGTTTCCTAGAATGTTCTTTGGAATTGTTTTAAAGGCGAAACCATATGGGTGTCACAGGCATAATACATCTTTTCATTAATTCTCTTAGGTGATTACTACAAGCGGTGCAATTCAGTTCAAAGCGATTGAACTTTTGTTTTAATTAATTTTTTATTTCTTTCAAATTTTCAAAGTCTGGCATTCGAAATGAAATATAATCATATCGGCTGTGAAAAAGTATTGGCAGAAACTAATAAAGATTTACTGACATCTACTTGCAGGGTAGTCATTTCATAACAAATCCTTGAACAGACAATCGTATTTTCAAATCCCTGATCCACAGTCTAATTGCAGGTACAACTAGGTACATTTTCCACTGCATTATATAAAATCAAAACATTTAGGATAGTCGTATAATAAAAGACCTTAATCTTTTCATTTCGAAAATATTCGCGAAATCAATTCCGTCATTTAGGGCATATCAGCTACCATTTTAAATCACAATTCCTCGGTAGACCCTCTGCTTGAGAATGCGGATGAGACCAAACAAAAGGTTTAAGAACACGAAATTAATAATATTTCTTTCCTTCTTTTTGCCACATTCTATAGCTTTCCTTTAGCTATTGCAGTTGATTACGCAGCCCTTCCTTTCTTCTTCCAATCCATTTATTGAATCTGACTTATTTTCTAACAAAGGAGCACATTTCGCATGGAACAGAGCGGAGGGAGACCAATAAAATGGGCTCCATACCCATTCCATTATTGCGAATATAATATCGGCCATAAAGTAGTAAGCCTAACTGCCAGTGTGCCATGGAGTCGAACAAATACAAATTTATTGTAAATACCAGGGTCAGGCGGAGACGTGGTAAGTAAGTTATAATATAAATTGAAAGAAACAGTTTGAATTCATTTCTTTGCAAACTTTCTTCGACGCCGTTCCTAAAATTGTAATTGAAAAGTAAACGTTACCATGGCACAGATGGTGACACTTAATCAATTTGCATCTCATTGAATGTTTGCCTCGTGAAAACCGATTTTGATGGACGTCAACGGAAATGTAAATTATACCGATATGGAAACACCGGTTTCGCTATAAGGAAATAAGCTAATAAAATCTACGCTAACAAATGGCATTTTAATTTAAGATATCAACCTGCTAATGCAAAATTAATAATATATAGATTTTTTTGTATACTCTAGACTACTTCGCCCTTCTCTCTCGTACAATACATAGTACATGTTCACTAATCCTTAGAAGGACACTTTCAAAGTTGTTTATTTAATACGATAATTCTTTTATTTGGTATGATGATTTTTGTAATTTGATGATCGGACTAAATATATTTATTATATATTAATATTGATAAAACAAAGTACTACTTTTACACAGTGAACGGTCATAAACCCACAGAAATTCATCTGCCTTTCAGTATGAATTTATTTTTTTTTTTTTTTAAATACTTTTTTTGAGACTAATTTTGTTAATGGTATAGCTTAAAATGTTTAAGTTTTGTTTTTTAAACAAGTCCAAGATACCACGCATCGGGTTTGACTGCACATAAAAATAGTACAGTCTTAACAAATTTCTTGACGGATTTCAATTTGAATTAACACAAATTCCTCCGTAACAATATAGATAATATAATTCGATTTTGTAAACACCACTATCTCTATGGGTTTGTTCCAAAGACCAGTTTTAATTAAAAACAATTTAATTTTATCGACGTCTTGACATATCGAGCTAGCGATATGTTCTTCAAAATCGTGTTTATAAAATTTCTTGTGGGTAAGAATATTCCCAGCCAAACATCCCAGAACATTAGTATCTTCATGTGGTTGCTCTTCTAAGCGAGGAGATACTCCCAAGTGACACGGACATGGCAACCCTACCCTTTTACGAATTGACCGAGACAACCCATCCAACATCGAGGATAATACCAAGATGACCAACTATCTCAAAACCAGAGGAACATCAACACCCGGACTGGAACACACTGAGGCCAACCCAGACAACGATGCATACTTCGAGTATGAATCCAAAAAGACAGCTACAATTTATGTAAAATAGATTTAAGAAAGCAAACATAGTTTGTATACCGTTGGGTCCCTGCTGTTGTGCCAACACATTTAAAGATTATTTATTTACCTACCACAATTTATTACCTAGCCTTAAGTAATTGAATATAAAAAAAAGTTCAACAAAAACAAATGCCTTTATTCCTACATAAAATTAGTTCTTATTAAAATAGAATTGCATTTTCTAATACAATATAATCAATATGATGGTATTTACGTACATAATGTACTTAGTTAACCACGGGACTGATACAGCCTGCATGGAAATTAAATATTAATCCGACTAAATTCAATTTCGTCAGGTTACAGTATGTTAGTTCATTATAAAAGTTTTTTTTCTTTAACCAAAATATTGCAGCGTGCAGCTGCATCACAAAATAAATCTACACAGTATTCCTCCTTATGAAAAGTTCCTTTGTTGTTCTTCCCTTCAGACATAGCAATAATTCTGTTATGAGACGTATTGTTTCGGTTGAAGTTGCCTCTTCGTCTTGTATACAGGCGACGGTGGTTTTGGTTTCTAGATACCACTATGTTGTGGTTCAGTAATAGAAAGTTGACGATATTCGCTTCTTGTTTCTGTGGCAGTAAATGCAATTAGAAAAAGTTTGTTATGTTGATGAGGTAATGGTGACTAAGCTAATAAAGTTGTTGACACTTCATCTTATTTGGAAGATGCAATAGGATTTGTGGTAACATGTTATACAGTCGGCTGAAATGTCATGAGGCAGAAATTTATTGGAAATAGAAGTACAGATCGTAAATACTAAATATTAAACTTATTATGTTTTTATTTTCTGGTGGCGTTTGAATAGAAGAAAAGCTATTATTTAAATATTTTTTTTATATCAGTAAAATATGTAACTAATCTTTTTTTGAAATCTATACAGGACTCTAATCGCGTAATTTACTAAACGATTGAGCACAACGACACCGTTTTTAGATTGCTTTTTATAACATCATCGTCGCATCGATCAATCGAATCGTTCATCGTTTTCTTTTTGAACACTTTGAACATGACTGTAAACAAACAAACAAAAAATGAAAAAAATGTATGGAAATTGTTTTTTGTTTCTTGAAGTTTTTTTTTTTTATTTTTATTCGTTGACATTGATTGAAACGAAAAGGGTCATTTAATTTAATTTAATAAAGTAGTAGAATTTGTATTTTTAGTCTACCTACCCTGCAGAGTTGTTAAACGAATCAATGAATGCAATTATGGTTACAATTTTTTTTTTTTGCAAAGAATGTATTCTTTTACAACTCGGATAGGAGCGAGTCGCCCTAAAGAGAACTTAAGTGTGTTTTCCTTTGGATATTTTTTTGTATTTCTCTCTAAAACTGAAATTCTCTAATTAAAACTGGAAAAATGGACCAAAAACGATGAAACTACATATTGCAAAATAGCCATCGTTCAATCGAATCGTTTCGACGAGGGTATTGGACGTTTGAATTAGTAACGTGAAGCAAAAAAATCTGGGCAAGTGCGAGTGTCACTCACGCACCGAAGGTTCCGCACTTCTTTAGAGTGGGAAATTGCAAACAAACAACCAACAACAATATGTGTGGATGAGAATGAGTATCCATTGGAAAAGTTCCAATGAGAATGAGAATGAGAATGAGAATGAGTTCGATTAAGAGAACACACAAATAACGAATGAAAAATGGTTAAAAGGAGCGTACTTTTTATAATGATGGAGTTTTTTTTAAATATCTTTTCAAATGTTAACTTTTCCGCAAATCAGTCTTCGGCACATATATAGCTACGAGCACGATCTACAAAAAAGGCATGTATCCATTTTTTTGTAAAACAAGAAAAAACAGCTTTTTTGTTTCACCAAATTACGATTTACTCTTAAACCAGTCGATGTATCATTACCATTACTTGTCTAGAGGTTATACCGGATGTTGTGTGCAAATTTCAGCCTTCTACGTCAATTAGTTTTTGAGATGGACCTAGGTTCGGACAGACGGACAAAAGCGAAACTAATAAGGTTCCGTTTTCTCCCTTTGGATACGGAACCTTAAAAAACGATGATCGTGCAATCCTTTCGACGATTATCGTTTCTTGGCTGTTACACGATGTAAAAGCATCGTCGAGTAAGGCATGTCAGCTATAGCCATATTAATTACGAGGTTTATACATTTTCAACGTACAGATCGATAAGGCTATTGTAAGGTAATTTTTTTGTAATTAGCATTGCTTACCTCCCAGTTCGCAACTTGAAAAATAATTATTTTTAAAATCTCTCACACAGATCTTCAGAGGAAATTACATTACTCCTAAGTCCTAACTATAGCAATCGTGAAGTTTTCTGGAAGGAAAATGTGTTTTAATTACAAGACCAGGTACAAGTTAGTCGCATACAATAATTTAGGTCACTAAATTAAGTAGATACTCATTAAAACACTGTAAGCTAGAAATAAATTGCTCGATGTATATGTAATGACAAGAACAAATAAATAATTTTCCTGACTTAAGCAAGAAATCAGTCAACTATAGCTATACCAATATAAATTTACCTTCACAAGGAAATCCTACTCTTGAATTATTATTCCACAGGCGATATTCATTGTTGCAGTTAATCCAAGCAGCATAATTACATTTTAGAAGCAACGGTGATGAGATTTCGTGGGCTACCCTACACTGTCTGCAAGATGTCATATCAGAATCAGAACTTGAGCGAAACTTCGTTAATTGCATATTCGTTGACTGCATCTTGATTACTCATTTGCATGTTCACCCTTGTTCTTATATTTGAGTGCATATGGTTGCGAAATTTTATAATCCTTATATAATGTAAAGTTCTCAGCATGTACTTCGATGACTTATATTCAGTAGGTAGGTTACTTTTTATATTTGTGTATGTCATGACGATGTCAAACGTTGAAGGGCTAGGTGAATCTCACCTTATAATGCTCCTTGATCTGCTCGACTGACTTACATGAAAGTAGATATGTATACGTACCCAATTTAATTACTTTTTTAATGGAAGTATGTATTATTTGATGCTTGTAGAAGACGTCAACTTCAGTAGAGTGCATTTTTGTACGAATGTGATTTAAATTCATGTGAAGTTTACGGATACGATTGCCGAGAGCAATCACATTTAACTTTTATTATATGAAGGATGAACAATAGCACAATTAAAATATGTTTGTAGAAACTTCCATTTAAATATAAAATTTAACGATTATGCATAATATTAGGGACGAAGGAAAGTCCTTTTCAGCTTTTAGAAGTCAATTATTCAAGTGATTGGAGTGTGCACTTCTTAATCCTTCTTCCCTACTGTTTACTTAAATAACTCAAATCTCTTTGGCACTAAAAAAAACTTACCCACTGCCAATGAAATGTGGAAATGAAGAAATTTATCGATTTTAGTTTTGAAGTATATGTAGATAGAATTTTTCTTGTAGGTACGCCAAGGTACCAGAAGATATGCGATTCGATTAAATCAATTGCATACAATAGAACCGTTGCTTGGAGAACACATACATTTGCACACACTCGTATACCTACTTATAAATGCAAATCCGTTCACAGAATGTACATCTATTTCAATAGAAATTATTGGTCGCTGAGGGATAGAGCTCATTGGCAATTTGATTGGTATTTCGACACACACGAGATGGGTTCATTTCGGACTATTTCCATTTAAAATCCAATCAGGATTCTGTTCAATTACTGTTTGTACTTGTAGTTTTCCTTTCGGGTTTGAAGATCTAACAACGCTGAACTATATGGAGGATGTTTTTAAGTGAAAGCCTCTGCAGTCGTTGCCTTCGTTTGTTTACTTGAAAATTACAAAAGTTGGAGAACATTTTAACACTATTAGCAACACAAGGACTAGACATGTTAGAGCAATATACAATTTCATACACAAGACCAATCATCACAACCATGAGTCCGCTCAAAAATTCAATTTGTGAAATGAAAACGAAATCAATCGAACCATATCCTGATTGAAGTTGAAGTCACAGCACCGCCAAAAGTTTCCAATTAGCCACTTTGCCATCATATACCCGGAGGGTCGATAGTTGTTGTCGTCATCCTCTAGGTCGATGTAAGAGAGGAGTTTACTAAAGTTTACAAGAACTCCATTCGAATGATTCGATTTTTTCATCAAGAAGTAACGATTCATTTGGGAAGGAAACACTCTGAAAGCTGCCTTTTTATTGAATTAGTTTACATCAATTTATTTCAAGGTCCTTAAGGCTTATTTATCCTGATGCTGTATTATCCCTCATAACAAATTAACTAATAACGAAACAGAACTAAAGGCGAATGGCAATTCCACCAAAAGGACATTGTCTTGTAACATCCTTTTACGATATGGAAACACAAAGCCATAAACGATTGTCAATGAAAGTGAGTGTTTGCATGCACACTTAAACACAAAACTGCCCCGATAGATTTTCGAAAATCCAACATATTAAAGTCAGCTGCCCTCGTAAAGTTTTGAATAGTGTCACACAGTAAGGTCATGCTCTTTTAAAAATATCATAATAATAGATAAGTGAAGTGAAAGGATCTCATTCAAGTGGGACATTCTTACTACCATAAAACAGGCCGTTGTCCACAGGATTTTCTAAAAATGTGTTTGTGTAATACGGACTGGAAACTGCATGAGTAAGTTGAATGCACAAAGGCTACACAAATCAAGATGATAAATCGTTTGGAATGTATTTAGCTTGTAAAAATAGAAAGGGTTTAAAAAACATTTTCATTAAACTGGTATCATGAGGCATTGTTGTCTGAACTCTGAAGTGTTGAGCGGGTATAATACAATAGGTAGAACCCATGAAATGTTAACACTAATAGGTACCTTAATTTGATGTGCTTAGGGTGCACTATACACAGTATTGCCAGACAAGTGAAATCTATATCAATGTAAGCGAGCGTAGACAGGAGCAATAGACTTGGCTTCGGTTACCTGTAGTGGGCGACCAAAATGAAATCTGACGTAAATATTTTCAAGAATCTTAAATTGAGATAATTTCGTATTGAACCTGAGCCGGCTGATCGCGATGAAATAAAAACAAAATATTGCTGAAATCCATATGGGTTGAGTGAGTGGTTTCAAACTGATGTTGTAACAAGTCGGAATCCGCATACATACCGGCAACACATTTAATAAATAAAAGCACCTTTACAACTAGGCTCTGGGCGCAGTGACTTATAGTAGTTAGTGTACCTCTCGCGAATGTCTGACAAACACCCGAGAGTATTACTGTCTTGAAAAAGCTTCTCAATCCAGCCGTTCGAACTCGGCATAAAATTGTGGGTCCCTTCCAAAAATAAAAACTCACACAAAAAGAAATGTTATGAGAAACTAGATCTGGGGTACATAAACGGACCTTCTTTTGCACTTTTCTATGAATACGAGGTCAAATGCAGTAGTTTTCCAAACATAGAATGAACCTTGACTGCGATATAACCACAATTTTATCCAATTTGCGGTCCTAAAATGTCATACATCCAACTATTCATAGGTGAGAACAAAGATCAAGCGTTGATTTGAATTTCGTATAACGGCGGAACTCGTTATGGAATTGCCCAGAGTCGAAATTGCTTATTTGTCCATGCATATATCAACTTCCAGGAATGCATCAATATATACAAGAAACCAGTGAGCGTTGTAGGTGTAGCTAGCTAGGTATATTCATTATGAACATCTTCCTTATAACTTTTCTTTTGAGATATTGTTTTGCTACCCTAAAGCGATAAGCTAAGGAAAACGCTGTGTTTCCTTGATCCTGTCAAGTACAAGATGAAAAAGAGGTCGAGAATATGTTTCAGATTCTCTTTTTAATTGAAATAGTTCTTCTTGGATGGGAATATGTGCAAGTGATTGTTGCAATTAATTTTCTTTTTCCTTGAACTTTCTAAAGAAATTCTCTAGTGTTGTTGCCGAGCAGAAGGTAAGGCGTAAACATTTTACTTCGCCTATGGCTTCACTGGGATGATGCTTTATCTACTGGTTGCCATCTGAGTTGACAATGTGCGAAATGTTTGCAATAAGATATAACTTTCTGATACGATCTTATAAAATTTCCCAAGAAACTGATTAAACCATTGGTGTCCGATTTATCAGATCCTAGAAACCAATATTGCCTGCAAGCGATACGCCATAAGTTTGGCGTGGAAGAATCATCCTTGGACCAGATGTTAGCATTATTCTAGAGTTAAATAGGGTTCCTTTTTCAGAAAGCACTGTAACGTGAAGATAAGAAAAATGTCGAAAGGGATATATTATGTCTTCATTCCTGTAAAGCACGACGCACGGTTATCTGTTGTATCCTTCTCCACAGCACACACGAAGAATTGTCCTCGTGAGATGTAGAAGCAGTAAAATAAAACTAAATTGCATCGTAAATGGTTATGATGAGCGTGTTCAAAGTGAAAAACTATTTCACAGATAAAGATACGCTATATACACTTAGAACAAGGAACATTTTATGTAAAACATCCAACATGTTAACATCAGTGGAACTTTGCTGCGCACTGCTTGATGCATTCACCAATCTGTCATTGACAGTTCGGCATATTTGTGTGCAAGGAAACAATAAGCCAAAGCCAGTGTGTTTTAGGGTATATTATAGACAGCTCCCTAGTATTTAAATTTATTCATCAAAATTCGGCTAAGTACCTAGGTACTCATAGAATTGAGGGTCACAAATATCGAATTTATTCTAATTAGCCTGCAAAGCATAACATCAGAGCATTTTGGTTAGATACTAACTAACATAAAATCCGATTTGGATTCCACGGGTGAAGCTTTAGACAAACCTCCTATTGTTTGGATTCCTCGGTTTACCGGTTCACTAGAATTCAAATAATACACTTCATTGTAGTTCAACGCTAGGATAACGTATGCGTACGTTGTTGGGAGATTTTAGATTAGAGCTATTGAATTCTCAAAACAAATAACGAGCATAATCGTGCATTGTTAGTTCATTAGATAATTCCAGATCAGGCAACACCTATCATGAGCGGTGATTGCACTTGAATAGGTAATCTCCAACCGAAAACCAACATTCAAACTTTATTTAAATGTACAGCTTTTGTTTTAATAACAACCAGTTTTGCCCTCTGGTTTCTGTATGCAATCGCCTGTTAGATTAAAAATAAACCGCAACCCCTTTGCCCAGTACAAATTGCTATCGATGGTTGTTTTCTATCGCACTAAATTACCAGGCACAGTGACATCTCGCCTTCACTCTACAAAAATACAGCTCAAAATAAATGTCCTTATAATTGGCATATGTTTTATAGACATGTGATCAAAAATTCCCCAAATGTCATAACCAACATCGACTCTAAAAGAAAAGATACATGGGCCCTACATCTACATGTAGATGTAAGAAATCCTTGCAAGTTTTTCGGTAAATACCCGCGGTAAACAGCAATATGCGTGCGTGGATGGCATAATGGCATATACATTTTTCTGAAATTTTCCAGCTTTCATTGGAATACTTTGTTTGATGCCATGCTAATCAAAGAGCGACGTTCTTACATTCGTTAATGATATAAAAAAAAACGTGGCACACCGGAAGAGCCGACAGAAGTAAAAATTTGAACAATTACGTGTGTATTTTAAGAATCGTCAGGAAATGTTTTTTGAGTTGTCAATAATTTTCATTTAATGCGCATATTATTTTACACGGGTACAAAAATTGCAAACTATTGCTTAAAACGTAAATTTGCAATTACATGAAATATAAAATTTAACTAATTGGTATTCTTTTAAATGGATTCGAAAAGTTCCGACATGAATATATCCATGTTGTACGTATATACACAATATAATGTTTATATTATACATAGTTATATTATTAAACTATTTCAACCCAAACTCAACTCTCGTGTAAACGGGGCCAATATTATGTAGAGATGGAGACTACTGTCGTCACATGTGGAAACCGGAGCACATCACTTTCTTCATACCAGTTAAAGACGTAAGCATTTATTTTATACAGGGACTGAGTGAGTACGGTGTAGTATCTGTCCAAAAAGCCAAACTCATGCCTGATTCATATCCATACGCAATACTCAAAGAATCGAAGAGACTTGATATGTTCTTGCTTGCTGGGCAGCTGGGCTGATGGATAATTCACATTTCACACGCAAAATGAAGTTGAGTGGATCCCAAATATTCGTATGCATGTAATAAAACTGTAGGCGATTTCATGTGTTAACGGTTGGCGTGAAAACTACTTCCAAAATTTCTATGAAACTTTTTGTTGAAATGTTCCTTGAGATTCTAAGAAGGACATAGGCTGTTCCGTTTATTGCCATGTCTATTTTATGCGAGCGGTTTTGACAAAAATGTTCTTAATCAATGCAAACAGAACAAAATACTTAAGAGAGCCAACACTTCCATAATTATTTTAAGTCATCAATCAGTTTGGTGTTTATTTTGTACCTTTTAGATAACATTTTAAAGACGCCTGTAAATGACTTAAATCAGCATTTCTATCCAAAATTAATTTAGGGAATGAATAGTTAACAAGCTTTCCAATTAATTGCGTGTATGCAAAAAGGAAGTGTGTGTAATTTAGGAGAATTTCAAATTCTACGCATAATGAATTTGACGAGATTTGTATTTTCAGAGGGAAGAGTTGTTGGTCTTTGTAAATGTTTGCATAAATAAGTCCACGATAAATGGTTGCCTACGCTGGAAAATGCGTATCCATAAATACCAACCTACTAACATCAAATCAGCAAAAAATGAGTCATCTAACTACATAGAAACAAGTTCTTAAAAGAGTGTTTCAGCGATTTTTTCCGTATTATATGATCTGAAAAAAAGCACTGTAATCACTAACCTAAATATTTATCAACTAGATTGAATAATATTTGATGTGATAAATATTTTTCCAAGTGATGAAACAAATTGAATAAAAATATGTAAAGGGATCCCATGTTATATTACAAAGTATCTATTTATACATATCTTAAATGCTCAAAATGTTCAAGTCTGTAAACGAATTAAATTATATTTTCAGTAAGATGCATTAGATACATAATACTATTATGAAAACTATTCTTTATACGTCCTATATTATCAACAAACCCAACCAACTTACAATAACTAGGAAATCTCCTTTTTGAGAATAGTTCAAGTGGAAAATATATCCCAAAATGTAAACATCCATCATCAAAGGAAATATGAGGTTATTGCTGTAAGAATATTAGAAATGTCAATCGCGTTGGCGTACCCTTTTCCAATTCAATAAATTCATAACTCTACCTATATCCCTATTTGCTTTAATCTGTTCCCCAACGAAATGCCGTCGTCACCATCATCATTGTACAAAAGATATTTTAAGTTAAAGAGACTGCAAAATAGGCTTGTTGCACTTTTCGAATAAGCACAGAATTTTTAGGATATTCTAATAATCCGTTTCCAATATTCGACCTGTCTTTGATATTAGTGATTCGATTGAACTTTGAACAACTTGTGACGTCATTCATCTCCGCAAAAGTCGCTAACAAGGCATCGGTGATGAAATAAATTAGGATGCTAAACTATGCATTGCTTACCACTTTATATTAACGCTTTTGTACTTTCTCTTAAAGTATAGCTGGTAATCTATATCTTATGTATTACCAACAATATTTGCTTACGCCTTAAGAGTAGGGCAAAACATATTTATGTTATACTAGCCGGTCCCGCCCGGCTTTGCCCATGCTATACAAAATTGTTTCCGTAAAGAAAATTTACTACATAATTTAAGTCATGTAGAATTTTTGACAAAAAATATGATACTGTTCCTATATATTGCGATCAAAATAGATAAAAAAAAAGTTCCAGCACAAAATACATGGAAAATATGTTTTTTAACAAATTTTCCAATTTCCTTTTAAAATCTTCCAATTTTCTCGCCGTATGAACCTTCTTTAGGCGTTGTTTGTCTACGCACAACAAAGAAAAGATTGCCCAAGTCGGAAGATCTGTTCTCGAGTTACGGCGGGTTTTATAAAAAATGTATCTTTTTTTTGTATTCGAATACGAATCTTACCCTTAAAAACGTTCCCTTTGTTTTCATTTCAATTAAGGTACATCATTTTAATGCTTAATAGGAATGTCAACAGATCGCCGTCTTTTTTTTTTAACATGCACTTACACTTATTTTCCAAGGCAAATTCAAATTAACTGATGCATACAGTAGGATAACTTCAGGTTGATTGAAATTTGTGATATAGTGGATTGAATATTGTTATAAATTATGGGAATAATTTAGTTGTGGTGCCGTTCTTTTTTAGAATATTACTGCAAATAGCGAGTCATTTATTTGTGAAATGTTTGTAGAATAAATTTAAAATAAATATTACAGAACACCTGTTTTTACTTTTATTTCCTCATACTGGGCTCAATAGATTAAGGAAGCATTATTTTTTATTTGTATAGAGCATCTTCATAACCTTACAGCATTTCAATCGGTCCATGTTTCTCTGTTTCTCGGGAACCGCGATTAGAGGTTATCTAAAATTTATAATCTTATTTTACACACTCATAGTTTGAACGAAAACATTTGCTTAAGAACCTTTTTTTAGGTAGATAATCTTTTATGAACAGTTGTTCCATATTCAATTATCCTTCAATGGCTCCTTCTATTGGCGGAGCAGATTTCGAATCGAAAATGTCTACCTCGAAATGTTTGAGACCCTTCTACGCTTCAACATCAGGCATCCTCTTAAAAGAAACTATTCTTTTAATGTATTCAAAAACATACCTAAATTCCATCGTTTCGAAAATGAAGTCAAATGTCATTTCTTATTGATGTACCTACCAAGTTGTTCATTTTCATGGCCTTCGTCGGTCTTAGAATAAGTAAAACCAGAAGTGGCTATGTCCTACTTTGCATGAACAAAATCGTACACTTACATCCGAGCTCCTACATATACATGGCTTTTCTGTATTATGGCCGAAGTCATTGTGAACCATTTCTTTAGATTGCAGGCGGTTGAAGTGTTGTATGCTTTTCTATTATACCCATTGAAGGCAAACTTGATTAAGTCCCTTATATCGTCCAGCATCGCTTGACGACGGGTCACAGCGTTATATAGCTCCTTTGAGTATATGTATTTAAATTCAATTCAGGTGGAGTAACTAGGTAAACTCAATAGCACTGCCTGACCCGCCTGCTGAAGTGCATAGGAAGTAGAACGGTTTGGTTGTATTAGAAATCGTAAGAGAAGGTAGGTGCTTTCCTATTCAATAGACCTGGGTTTGAGTGTTTCTATGCTGCCACTTTAATTTAATTCAGTATTCACTCAAAATTAAATTATAAATTATACTGAAAGTATAGCTAGATGCTGGAATACACATGCAATTTGTAAGGGAAATTAGATTAGAAAAATGTAAACAGTTTCTAAATGTATGCAAATCATATAATGAAAAAGGATGTTTAAAGAGTTTAAAAGATTGGGCGATACGTATTTCGTACAGTCCTGAAAATCATTCAAAATAAATTTGCAAAATTTGGAAGCCTTGTTCAGGCGTCAGTCCATTCAAGTCAGTCCAATCAGTTAAATTTGAGAAATTTGCCACCAATGAGAAAAGTTTTCGCAGCTTGGATGTTGGATGGTATTGTTTCCCCCTATTTTGAAGAAAAACTTTTTATCAAGTGAAGAGAGTGCCGCTGGCTGATGGAGTTTGTTCAATATTTTGTGAAATGTCCTGTGGCAAAACCCTCTATCATCCTTGGGTCTGATAATGGTAATGATGTTTGTTGTAATGTCTTTGCCGTGGCCACTCAAACGAGCGACGACCTATTTCCTATTTTTATCCGTAATATTACACAATAATCTTGCCTTCATTCCGATTTGCGATATTTTCTTTTTATTCTGCTAATGTAGGCGAAGGAAAAGCAAAAATGCATTATCTCATAATTACTTTATGATTAATGTACCTACCTACAGTTCGTTCACAATCGCATGTATGCGTTTGACGTGCCACTTTTAAGATATGGAATACATAGAGGGGGTAGAAATGGAAGGATTATTCCTGCCGCCAGTAGTGAACAAAACTTTTGGTTATTATGGCCCATTTTATATGTTTATATAGAGGGCAAACCATATCTCCAATGACTTGTCAAACACATGAATCCGATTGTCTGAACGCATGGAAATCATATGCCTTCTCATGCAAAAGAGTATTTCCGTTTTTGACATGAGACTGTGGCTGTTCCATTTGGGAAGTCATATGAGACTGTTGCGACTTAGGGGTTTCTAATGCAAGTAGAAGCTCAAATTCAACTTTTATAAATACTTTATTATTTTGGGGTCTCTTGCGTGTACCTAGACCAATAATCCGTTCTTATGTCTATCTTCCATGCTCTGGTATTTGAGGTACAGCTGGATTTTGTCTCTTCATTTCCTCAGCCAATGGAACCCAAAGTTTGGAGTTACTTTTGGCCAATTTCGTAATCCTCGTTTCGAGAACCATCTACGAAAATGGGTACTCGAACAGTGTCCAATGCGATTATTCCAAACTGGAAGGTAGTTTTATTAAGAAATATGTGTGAAAGTTGATTTTGGGTGTTGTGTTATCTTTGGATTTGATAAAATAAACCCACCATTGAAGAATTTACTACAAAAATACAAATAAAGCCTGCTAAGTGGTGTTAAAAATCTAACATTATAAGCATCCCTTCCCTTCCCTCCCTTAGCTATAAAAAATTTCAATTGAATATGAACACTCACTCGACCCTAATTTTATTAAGACCAATCTCAACTAGCTTCCCATGTGTGCATAAATACATATTCCACTCTGTGAGTACTTGCAGGTACCGAAATTGTCGTGCACGCAAATTAATTAGACATCACTAGGGAAATTTATGTTCTAATTATCGTTAGCAGGTTCTGTTTAACTGTTCTAGTGAATTTAAATATTTTTCTTGGTGATTTTATAATGAGTATCCACATTTTTCTCAAATCTGTTGCCTTATGGATACGAAAAGATTTTATTCACTTTTCAATACAACTTTTGCAATCTGAAATTGAAGACAAGATTTCGGCATCATACCAATCAAATAGTTGAAGTTCATGCCCGTACCCTCTTCTGACCGTGTTGCCGCCATGTCGGCAGAATGGCCTGTAGAAAGTCAACGAGACATGAGTCTCTAGACCGAAACTAAGAGCGACCCAACCTTTCCATTTATTAGGTGCCGGGAGTAAGCCCCAGTTGAAATCCCATTTTAAGCCAAGACGTCAAGCTATCGTGTCGGGGCTGCATGGTCTGTAAGTGGTTAAAGCAACTATGCCGCAAACGGTCGCCTCCGATGCCCGGGCAAGGTCGGTTGAATCAGTGCCCTGTCCTGGTAAGACGGCCAGGGTGGATTACCCCTTCCGATCTCACTTGTGGGATTCAAATCAAACAAAAACAAACAAAATGGATAGAAAAAAAGAAGAAGAAAAAACAAAAACAAAAGACAAGCCGAGGCTGCCAGAGGTTGGCACCCCATCGGAGGACGAATTGCTGGCCTCCAGTCAGGAGACAATCATCCGTCCACCAAGCGGCGAGAGCACTAAGGCAAGCACCTTGACCGCAAACCAAAAAACAACCAAAAGACTCAACAAACATAAGTCCGCAGGGAAAGCTATGAAGAGCAAGTACCAGATGGCGCTCTTCGTCAAAGAATGATGCTGTCGGAACGGTCCACGAAAGGACTAGGCGGATAAGGTCAAATACCAGGCAATCGTTGATTAATATAACGAGCGCCTGAAGAGCAATCCGGTCCCCAAAATACCAAGGTTGCTCTCGAAAAGGCAGACCACAAGCTTCGGTTTGGCATAAGGCATGCCAAGCTTAAAGTATTTATTTCCTCGGGTTCTGAGGACGATGCGGAAGTCGATAAGCTAATGATCGCCGACAAAAATTCGTCTAAGCATAATACTGAAAGTCATACAGATTAACCTGAGGCACTCAAGGTGTGCCTCCGATAATTTGATGGTTTTTCTAAGGGAGGAAAACATGGACCTATTTTACAAATATCAGGCCACAGGTAGGCCTAGAACATGCATCCTCGCTAAGAAACATCTTAAAGGTTTTTTTATGTCCCAAACTTAGCTCAGATGATTTAACAGTGGTTAAACTGAAGTTTGCGAACCAAACCAAAAACCTGACATCAGCATTATATGGCTCATGAGAAACCAGCACCGCCAGTGGAGGGGAGCTCAGAAAATAGTGAATGAGGTGAGTAACTTTTTGATTTTCTTTTAACTACTAACCTATCTGTCTGCAATAAGGGCACGACCCCAACTTTTATCTTCCCGCTCACGGGAACTTTCCGGGGCGGGGAGTTTCCAACCCACAGACGGATCCTCTATGACTTGGGTCTCAAGGCCGAGACAAGTACCCCAAGAGAGTTAATTATACTATAAAAAATACACCCTTGCTTCCTTACTAGACATAGAGGGAGCTTTTAACAACGTACACACTGAAGCAATTCTGGAATCTGTGATTGAGATCGGCGTAGAGGAATTGATTAGTCAATGGATAGTCTCTATACTCAGAAATAAGAACCATTCAGGCAACACTAGACAACAGCCACTTAACGAGATTTGCCCATAGAGGAACGCTACAGGGCGGCGTCATATCTCCCCTACTCTGGGTAATGGTTAGGTCAGCGAAGTTTCCCTCCGTGATAAGCGGAATTATGGAGGCCGTTCTAGAAAAGGTAAACGCCTGGGCTGCAATCAGCGGCCTCGGCGTCAACCCGAGCAAAACTGAACTGATGCTGTTCATTACCAAATCCAAAATACCCGATTTTCAAACAAAGGCTTCCAGGTAAGTTTCCCTTCCAGAGCTCAGTTTCGACACGGTCATATACACTGACCGATCTAAGATGTGGTGTGGGGCCGGGGTCTACTCAGAATCGTCGAAGATATTTGTATCATATCGCATGCCGGATTTTGCCAGCGTCTTCCACTCGCCCAGATATCGCCAGAGGCACGGCAATAATAACGGAGCATTGGCCAATTGGAGACCATGCAGCCTAATTTGGGATCCCATACAACACTCATTGCCGCAGTTGCGGCATTTTCTCCGCAAATGCCCAGCACTAGCAAGAGCCAGATTGGACCGCCACCTCTACCTACCTACCTACTCGTAATAAATCGTAAAAACTCTTTTTTATTCGTGTATAGTATCTCCATTTAAAAATGCCTTCAAAATCGTATGAACATTTTTTATTCTATCACAGTGTACATAATATAGCGCATTTTTAAATAGAATTTTAATTGCTGTAGGGTAGTTAATTTTCAAGCTAAAAAAAAGAAAAATATTTTAAAATAAACAGTTTTGATATTCCCATATCCATAATTATAGTCGGCTATAAAACTATTAGCAGGATGTAGAACCGTAGCATTACGAAAATATTACTATCGATTTAGTCTATTGTTTTATTTCATCACACATTTTCGATGTGCCATAAAAAATGCCCCGAAAATGTTGCAAAGCACTTCTGTGTGTACAGCGGTGTGCTGAGCGATTTTATAGGTCGTAAAGTGAACTGCAGTTTATTCTCTTGAGTAAAACAGTTTATAGTACTGTAGGGGACCACATTTTCGATACTATGGTTGCGAATAGGTTTTACAAGAAAATCTACTAAAGGTTCGGGATAAACATGGACAAAATGACCGTAAAATTGCAAAGTTGTGCCAATTGAACGTAAAGGCGAAGATATAAAACATATGGGAAGGACCTAATGGCTTAGCTGCAAAAGCGAAGCTTGGTTATAAAACAGGTATAAAAGTGATATGTCACTAGATGGAGCAGTTGTTTCGGCTATCAAAAATTGAATACAACGTCTTACACCAGTAATTCATGATGATGGTGTCTTGTAATTGTTTGTTACATATGATGCTGCCTTTGGCAAGTAGAGTCTTCTGGAGTTGGTTGCCTAATCAGAGGAATTATCTACAAAATAAAACAAATATAAATATAAAGAAACTATAGACACCTTACATCTACGGTTTATCATTTTTCACTTACTCCAAGAGATCGCAACCGTTTACATATGTCAGTAACGACACTCAAAGTACCACCCTCATTATCTCTACTTGCTGTACATCTATTATTTGACAAACTAGGCTACCTAAAGAAAATACTATTTCTTCTATTAAAATTAACTGACGGAAATCTCTGAGCCGATATAGGGGTTCGCCATACCGATTATGCGACAGTAAGCTTATTGAAAATATTATAAGACCGTCTTTGCAACTGTGAGCAATAAAATCAAACGAACCATGGAACGAGACAAATTTTGCAATAAACATGTGTAGGTAGCTGTGTGCGTAATACTTCGTAAAATTATTTCAACGGTGTTGCTTACTTTCAGATCAAATATCTGCAGATATCCTAATAAGCAAATGTGACCTAAAGCCATAGGGCGACAATAAGCAAATTTTCAATTTATTCAATTCTGTTTACCCGACGATGAAGATGATGATGACGACGTCAAAGACAATTAACTCAAGGCACACAACTGTCAACTGGGGCGACAGATGGTAGCGGGATTGAAAGCAAAAAGCCCCCTTGTTTATTTAAATGCTTGTCAATAGGTGGGGTAGTTCTGCCAGTGTTAAAATACGAGTAGATATGGACTGAAGCTTTGTTGGCAGATAACCGAAGTGATGAAGAAAAGACTTATTATCATAGATGTAGTTACTTGAATAAATTGTTTTTAAATTTCAAATGTTAACAGCGACTTTATGATAACAGGTGCCAAAAATTAAGAAAATTAAAATAAACTTAAACCTAAACTCTTTTTGCATTTGATTTATTGGCAAAATGTTAGGTTTGTATACCATAGTTTTAGTTTATATTTGTACCTAAAGGGACGTTTTAAAGCGTAACACATTTTCTCTTGAAGCCGTCACGGAGTCAGGCATAATTTTTTTTTTTAAATACATAAATGTGTTTTCAGAACATGGATATAAACATATAATTATATTTTCTAAACAAACATTCCTATTGCACCAAATTATTATCCACTTTCTAACTCCACATATCTATGTACAGATTTCTACAATAAACATGTAATAGGAAAACCAATACCAAAAAACATGAGGGCGCTGCTTTTTTTTAATCTGATTCTAACCGCATGCGGAACCACATCTACACGGTAGATGAGGATGTACATTTTCCAATGTCAAAGTAAACTTAATTAGTCTAATAAACTGTTAACTGCATTTCAATTTAAATATCAGCCGTATAATTTGTAGGTAGGTACATACTTTAGCAAGCATCGTGTGCGCCGGAATGCTACAGGCTAAAAATAAAAGGATAAACCTTTATCTGATTTGTTTTAATTAAAACCTAGTCAATTATACGCTATTGGGTGTGTCTGATTGACAAAGCTAATTTGATACTTGTCTAATTTGAATACGATTAAACGATACAATGAAATAGCGTCAGTAGGTTTGCATGCAGTCTAATGGTTTGTTAATTCTTTACTGTAAATAAAACAAGAATACAGTGGGCATTACGAATAATCATTTTTAGCGTTCACACTAAACATTTTCTACGTCACAATAAGTATGGAAAATTTCGCCATTGTGAGTACGAAAAGTTAAGACTGAACACCTGTTTAAAGTTTTTTTTTTTTTAATTTGTTCTGGGGTGATTTGTCCTTTTCAAGCATCTATTTTTTTAAATAATTTATGTACAACTATTTTGAAATAAATCGGGACGCAAATTTGGAATGTTTCAATATAAAATTTAATCAGTGAATGGAAAGCGCTTAGAAAATCATCGGAGACTACCCATATTCAAGTCGCACGAATATCAACACAAAAACGGGCATATCCAAAATGAGTAAATACTTTAAGGCCAACGTATAGTGAATTAATTATTTATGTTTTAAATTAACATGAATTTTGTATTACCTTCTTAAAAAAAGATGTCTCCTATTAAACGAAAACAATTAGGTATTATCTTTATTATATTAAAAATGCATCTTAAGGTACATTTTTACTTTTCTTCAATGAATCGAAATGGGGAAAAAATGGGGAAAAAACGGAGATGGAATGGGGAAAATTTAAAAAAAAAATCTGGCATCACTGGTTGAGACAGGCAGTCGGTATCCAATTTTTTCTTAAAGCAGTCGGGTTAAAGTATATAGATCTGTATTTTTTTTTCAGAATGTACCTACATCTCGCTAATAAAAAGAAGTACCTACCTAAATTGAAATGGATTGTAAAATATGTAATCGAAAAGGATTGTAAAGGTTC
The DNA here is from genome assembly GCA_963082955.1 of Cheilosia grossa. NCBI lineage: Eukaryota > Metazoa > Arthropoda > Insecta > Diptera > Syrphidae > Cheilosia > Cheilosia grossa. The sequence continues at coordinate 10,061,257 of OY720147.1, forward strand.
GTACCTATCAATGACAAGTTCTTCGAAACAACTTGTGTGTATTTCAAGCATAGACAGAAAAACCACCCCCGACAACTCCCATTGTCTCCGGACGATATGGCGTCGTATTCTAGAATTGCGAATAAAAAGTCGTGAATAAGTAAATCCTGAGCTAAGCTCTTAAACAAGACAGACTTTTCGTGATTCTGCGCTTAATTTTTTTGATTTGATCTCAAAATTTTGTCCGTGAAAATTCATCAACAAAGCTGTAGTATACACCAACCAATTAGACTTATCTCTATTTGTCTTCCCTTGAGTAGTGTGAAAACGGAGCTAAAGAAACGAATGTGCTCAAATGGTAAAGATGACGGGTGGTGGTATTTTACGACACATCAGATTATAATATTACAACGTCTCAAAGATTAACTCGTACATCCAAAGTTTATCAAAACTCATTAAAAAGTTGCATAACTAATTTAGAAAATCATTTCCTTTTTCTTTTGTTATCATCTTTTAGCCACAAAATGTGTGGGTAACTTACTGACATATTAGTAAGTTAGATTTTCTAAAAGATCATCAAATTGATAATAGGATGTATTCCGCACTAAACGTCTGAAGTTGATCTGAAATTCCTGCAGTTGTCAAGTAGATAAATGTTATTCCGACATAGGATAAACTTTTAAAGACGAAGATTCAGTATATATCTACCACTGGAGTTTTCTTACAGTGCAAACAGCACACTTGAGCTTCAATTGAAACAACAAAGCCTGCTACTAGAAGTACTTGGAGAGCACGCAAAAAGTGTTTTAGTTCCTTCCTAAAGTACCACTAGGTAGGTATTTAGAGAGCACCACTCAGTAGGTTAGTATTGCAAATTTTCGGCTATCAACCAAACACAATAGTTCTAAATCTCTGCATTGGCAGAGGGCGCCTCGGCGTCTACACATCAATATTCACTTGGACAAAAATAAATTGAGGGTGCATATCACTAAATGGACAGGTGAAATTCAATAAGAAAATTGGCTCTTCCTGAAACTGTACAGACAAGTTTGGCATTTTGTTTGAGCCAAGTTATCATCTTGTGCTCATGCAGAATATGATATGGCACTTCATTGTAGATTTCTCATAACTTTTTGGTCTGTAAATTAAGCTGTACAACAGAAGTAGCCTCTGTTACAATATATACCAGAATTAAGTGGATGGGTGGATAAAGATAAATAAGTCCTGTACTTGTGTGGCAATCGATCCCTTTTCTGACCCATACACAGTAGGTGTTACGGTACATACAGCGTTAATATTGTACCTTCATACAAACCTAAGTCCCTTTTGCACTCGATTGAAAGATAAACAGTTCGCCATCCCGATTACAATAGCAATTAAATTACTTTCGATAGGTGATGGCTGTTTTCTGTGCGAGTTTTCCTGTTCTCAATTGGTCTGAAAACATTGTGTTGGCTTCTGATTTTAGTACTGATTTAAGGTTGAGATTGGTGTGTTTCTCTGTCCAATTCGGTCACACAATAGATCGCTCTGGGAGATATTTCAAATCCATTTCACCTGCCATCTATTTAGGTATGTTCGAATACTGTTCCATCTGCACCGAATAACTTACACGGTCACTAGCTGCGTATAGAAGCCAACAATTCGTTGCACTAATGAACTTGTTCACTTGGTTGACTGAATGCTTCATGGTTTCCAGAAGGATTGGATTCGATTGTGTTTGTAGGATGATGGTAAAAACGGGTTAATTTAAGTTTGTATTCTGCAATCGAAATGGGGTTGGATGTTGGAATGAAGGAATTTTTGTTTGCAAAGTTAACCTGGTATTCCAAAATGGTATTGCTTGAGGAACGTATAGATAGAGTAAATAAATTCGTTTATAGTTTGTTGGAGCTGCAGTTGATACACATTTAAGTAAGACTTTACGAATTTAAAGCTCGATGTTGTAATGACGAGTCAAACGAAATGACAATTCAATTAGCTATGGAAGCATATTCCTTTTTAAAATTTGTAAAACCGTTTTAGGAAGAAGTAAAACACGAAAATACTAAAGACTAGTTACGCTTGTGGTCGAAAATCGACCCCACCTTTTACTTGTAACACTAAAAAATGTAACACAGTTTTCGAAAATTACTTTGGTGTTATTTTTTTTGTTTATAAGCGAGAAGGCGACCTATAGATATCAACAAAAATACGCCCCTTTGAAAAAAGTCTTAGTCATGATTAATATTAAAATACGTCACTATGAAAATTTAGAGCAAAAAATGTGTGTCCGAAAATGTTCTATTCCACACTAAAATCATTGAAACCAACCGTCGTCCTAGTCAACACCTCGCCTCTGAATTAAATGAAGGTACACAATTGCTTAATTTTAAGGGTAGATAAATTGCATTTCTTCGAAAATAGGTTCTAATCTATGATGATAATACATATTTGAATGCGTTGCTATGGTAATTATGGCGGCGGCAAGTTCAATGTCACCAAAATGGGTTGAATTAACTGATAAGCATTTTATATGGGGAGTTCTTATCTTAATTTTATCGGTCTTAATGGCTACATATTTCAACGTTCTTAATGGCTACATATTCCAACGATTTCTTGTTTGTGCACATCTATGACACAGTACCTTTCGAATGATACAAGTTTCATTCTCCTCAATTCATAATAAATAAATACTTAAAAAGTGTACGGAAACTTTGATGTTCACGTATTAATATAATGATGATTTCTTTTAAGGGAAAAGTTGAAAGTCGAGTTTGAAGTTGTAAGGAATGTCTGGTACTTTACGCAAGAGTTCATGGTTATCAAACATTTTTCGTAGGAACAGGTAGGAACAATTTTTCTCAGTGTCTTTTATATGGTCCAGAAAGGTATAAAATTAAGTATCTACTTTATAAAGGTACTCAAAGTCATATCTACTCCTACCGATAAGGGCATTCGAGTTATTTAAAAGGAACTTGAATGGATGGTACTGAATATGATAAGAACTATGCTTGATAGCTTACGCTGTATTAGCGTAGCGTGCTGTTAAAAATGGGGTTCAAAGAGCAGCTCGCTGAATTTATATGGAAAATTACTGCCGCAGTTGTGGGGAAGACTGATTTATTATCCCAACCTCAGGACAATTTATAAAACTAAATTCAACTAAATATATTTGGGTTTTGACTACAAAAATCATTTGGGAGCGGTTCTATCATTCAATATAATACAATCGGGAGTAGTATAATTAAATAGTTTCTGTGCTAGACAAAGTACATCGTCAATACGCGTCATAATGCATCGTCATCAAAGGGATGTCAATTCACTACGTTAGGAGAAACGATATCAAAATGTCATGAGACTTCAAATAAATATTGTATGGTCTCAATGAAGTGGGTATGCTTATTGAGATAGTTTACTTTTTATAGCTTTGTTAATGTTTATACGTTTTGGACTGAATGAATGTTAATGCAGTACACTACCCTCGGACATGCTTTGCAAAGTTGAATCATTGAATGCAAGACTCTACTCAAATCTACTACAAGCAGTATTTCTATATAGTTACGTGTTCATCTTCCATTTAAATGCTCTAACCCCAAATCATGATTGACGTGAAATCGTTTCCAGTTGTCCTATTTGTCAGAATATCTTCAAGAAAGGTTATGCAATTTTTCCAATATTTATCAGCAAAGCACATACCAGCTGAGAGCAAACTTCACTTTCTATCCCACAAATACAAGTATCGTTCATCTTTCGACTTTCCGGTCATACATCAATGTCCCCTGTTGGCAGAAAGATGCAAAACTATCCATGCCCCATGCATCGTGACATGACGGATGACATGTGGAAAATTTCAAGAGATAACATACCTTTCAAGAATATCCACATCAAGATTTGCTCGTACCTATAACTTGGTGCCTGCGAAAAACTACGAGTGTTCGCTTTCTTTGTTTCGGAATAACAGAAGACCTCCATGCTTTACGGTCCAACTTGCTTTGTATAAAAACATTTTCTTTCATCATCAACTCGAGAACAACAAACGGTGAGTTGAAGGAAGACACGCATGGCAAATGAAAAAAAAAAATGAGTCCTGTTAACAATGAAATCAAAACTTTTGCAATAAATTCCCATCTCAGTGGTAGATTTACATAAGTTCCTGGAAGTTTGTGCACTTTGTACCCTACGGACGATATGTGAGAAAGTTTCGATTTTTTCTATGCCAGGAGTTCGTTTTGGATATTTTTGTGTTGTTAATGGTCTCCTGTGTCTGTTATCATGATGATCCTAGCCGCAGCCTCAGCCAACAAACATATGGAAAAAACCTCAGGTGAACTTTTAGTTCTCATGTGGGAATTACAAATTTCTCCACATGTCGGGAGTTTGGTTTTCTGGCACTTAAGTATGGTACGATTGAAATTGGAAAAAGAAAATCTACATGAGAGGTTTCGACAAAAAGTTTCCGCTAAAGTTCGACATGATATGTGCTTTGTTTTAATATTTTGTGGGTGTGGGCCTGGCTAGCAACTATTATTTAAAGGAATAGAATGGCCTTCAATAGTTCTTTAAGTGGTACCTTGTTATCGACTCATCGAAAACAAGTGATTATAGATCAGCGAATTTTATTTTCGTCCCCTAGCTATACAAACAATTAAAAAAAAACCAAAATGTTTGAGTAGTTTGCTATGGCCTTTTTCGTTAGTTCGTTATTTAAAATTAACTGCCCCGCATAAACTACGAAACCATACAAAAATAAAACACACAGCTGACGTGTGTTTAGTACCTTGTGTCACTGTCAAACAGCTTCAGTTTGGTTTGCAATTTAACCATGGATCGTCTTACAAATGAACAACGCTTGCAAATTATTGAATTTTACTATCAAAATTCGTGCTCGGTTCGAAATGTTCATCGCTGCTTTTTTATCGAAAAATTGTGTTCAGCGATGAGGCTCATTTTTAGTTGAGTGGGTACGTAAATAAGCAAAATTGCCGCATTTGGAGTGAAGATCAGCCAGAAGCATTGCAACAGCTACCAATGCATCCCGAAAAAGCCACTGTTTGGTGCGGTTTATGGGCCGGCGGCATTATTGGGCCATATTTCTTCAAAGATGATGCGAATCGCAGCGTTACTGTCAATGGTGAACGCTACCGAGCGATGATAACAAACTTTTTTTTGCCCGAAATGGAAGTTCTTGACTTGCATGATATGTGGTTTCAACAAGACGGTGCCACATGCCACACAGCACGCGAAACAATGGCGCAATTGCGAGGCGAGTTTGGTGAACAGTTAATTTCACGTTTCGGGCCGGTCAATTGGCCGCCTAGATCGTGCGATTTGACACCATTAGATTATTTTTTGTGGGGGTATGCCAAGGCTAATGTGTATAGGGACAAGCCCGCTTCGATTGACGCACTGGAAGCCAACATCCATGCATTCATTCGTGAGATACCGGCCGATATGTGTGAAAGAGTATGCCAAAATTGGACTCAGCGGATGGGCTACCTGAGACGCAGCCGCGGTCAACATTTGCATGAAATTATCTTTAAACATTAAATTGCAAGGTTCAAACTATCGATTCAAATAAATATTTCGAATTTTTTGTGTTTTTTTTTTAAAGAAATTCTAAACCTCTTAAAAAATCTACCTTTACAAAACAGCATCCTCTCCGTCTATCAATGACTGTGTAGTTTGTACTCAAAATCAAGTAGTTTAATATTTACACAAATAAACTATGTATCTATAAATATGTTATCCTTGTCACAAGACTTACAAACAAATAAGAAACAAAAATGCTAATGAAATAATAAAAAAAAATTAATAATTCTCTTGGGTGATCATATATTCCATGAGCCGAAACACTCTTGACAGTCGGCCACCCACTTTGATGACATTCATCATATTAGTATAAATCACTTTGATGTAGAAATAGACTCAATGCCTTCGGGTTCAAGTTTGGCTGAAAATTGTCTGGTTCTTGTTTGTTTCTTCTTACTGCGACGTTGATAGGACGTCATGTACATTTTACTATATGAGTATGGATAGGATATGCATATGTGTGTCTGCAGTTAAATACTTTTTTTTATATGGAGTTATAAAGTAATATATACAAATATATGCAGGTGGTAATGTTAGACTATAATAAACGACCGACAAACAATTTTTACGTACCTACCTAGCCTAGTGTAACACAAATGCGGAAATCCTATGAACGTTTCACTTGTATTGATCGCTTACCAAATGCTGTGCGCCTCCAAGCTATCGTATTTTAAATACAACAAATTCAAAATAAGTCCTTTAAATGTACTTTACTGCGTAGTTACTATCACCACCTAAGTTCACTTAATTGCCATCAATTTTAGCGTGTCATAGCAGAAGAATAGCGATTTACAAATGTGTACATTGACTTAGCATAGTAATTGTTTTCTTTGCGTGTTAAATTTTGAAAGCGAAAAGCTAATTCAGTTGATGTCAAAAGTAAACGATGTTGTATAGTAGGTTATACAGAATTTAACCTCTTTTTACGAAACTTGCTACAAATTTGTGTGTCCAAAATTTTGTTGTCCCGAGCACTTATCAAACCTAAATCAATTTGGAAAATTTTCGACGACTTTGCCTCGCGTCGGTTGGTTTAAACTTAAAATCATTGCGGTGGATGTTATGGGAGTCGAATCAACTGACACATTTTTTGCAATCTAATGGAATCAAACTATATTAATAATTTGCAAACTTTTCTTGCACACATCACAATTTTACATATTTTCTGTTAAAGGGCACAATGCATGCCGCTGGTGATGGAGCATTTATGGGAGCATAAACCCCCGCTTGCATAGAGAATCAATTCAAAATGCATCACATCACCTTTCGCAGCATTAGCATAGCATAGAACAAAGATTACGAATGTATACATTTTCGCGGCAATTTAAATTTTTCTAAACATACTTACCAGCTCCTAGCGGAATATTTCTACTTGCAATATCAATGAAATAATTTAATTAAAAGTCAAGCCTGTTCCATTTATTCACAGAATCCTTGTGCAATGATTTTTATAAATGTTTCAGGCAGTAGATATTTAGAAATATATTCTCAAGTTGAAAACCTGACCCACCAACATTTGAGTTTCAGCAAAAATAATCAGTCAAACTTGTCACAACTTTTTGAGCCCTTTCCTTGGAACTTATTTATATTTTTCCGACACCGGGTGTTTTCTTTTCTTTTCTTCATTCTGCGAAGAGAATCAGTTAATCCAATAACCCACTTGAAAAGTGGAGAAGAAAAAGAAAAATCCCAAATTCAAATAGGATTTCTAAACAAATAAGCTGTAAGTCCCGCTACCACCTTCAGGATAATAGCATTAGATTAAGGGTAACGATTTCAAAACGAATTTCTTTAGTTTACCAATTTAATTTAATTGTTGATCCCGTCTGCAGGGCGACTGCGATATTCATTAATTTACTAAATACAATACCTACGTATGTAGATATATTTTATATTATAATCTCTTAAAAAAGAGTTCAGGTGTGGCACATAAAAGTAAAATACGTTCCTTACGTATAGGTACACAAGAAGACGAAAAAATAACCATCAAACAAACAAACAAAGTTCTGAACGAAAACAATAAAATTATTGCTTCTCCCCAAAGTCATTCGGCAAAAAAGCAATTGAAAGGAATAAATATGAAGCCACTGAGCCGAACTTTTTCACGCAACATCACAATAAAACGTGAAATTTAAGAAAAGAAAGAGCATTAAATTAAATAAACGCAATAAAGGTATTTCGGCCACCTGCTCGGCTCTCTATAGGGCGTCAGCGGTCGGCGCCCAAGGTGCGAGATCACAAAAATCCCCCTTAAAGTGTCTGTGCGAAATAAGTTAAGCCCCTGAAAACAAAACCGAGTACACAGGTAAGAAAACAAGTGTCAGATTGGCCCCAAAGGATATCCCCATCACCATTGTTTGCGAACAAAAAAAGTTCTAGGGCGCATTTCGTCGTGTTAAGTTTACTGGTAATATCCTTTCCTCAGCCAAAATACAAACGGATGTACAAACAAACACTTTGTACCCGATATGAGTTCAATTTGTGCCTCTTTTTCTGCGTGTGTATTTGGTGCGTCTGGATAAGTCGGTTTTGCACAGGATTAGGACATGCCATTTGTGTTTGTGTACTTTCATTAGCTGGGTGGAAGAAGGAAGAACTCTGATGCTGTTGGTGGATGTTAAGTTGAGGGAGGCTCGGTGGAAACATTTTCTTTTCGAAATTGATCCCAGCAGTGGTTCGAGTATCTTGTATGTTTTTGATGTTGTTTTTGTTGTTTTATTTTTTTGTCTTTTTCTTTGTGCCTGCAACAAAAACGCAAGTGGCGGATTAAAATTACGGCGTGTGATTTTGTCATCACTTTGCTGTTTTTGTTTTTCTACATTTCGCCTTTTTTCTTTTATTTTCTGCCCTCCTTCGGGAAACAGTTTTGTGCGCACCTAATGGCCAAATTAGAGTTCTAAGGCTTTTCAATTTAAAGTCTTGCAATATTGATGGGATTTCAGTTTTTCCTTATTTGAAGGTTTTCTATGGCTGGGCCGCAAGTAGTGGCTACCTGTACGAAAAGAATACACATCATTAGCCATATGAGGAATTCATTTAATTTTTGGAATAATTTAAAGCAGCAAAATTTGCCAGATGTGTGCACCAATAATTTGTTCTTAAATCCATAGACTATCTATTTTGCTACTGACTTATGTATATCCTTTAAAATCATTTCTAAAATAAATTCCTAGTATTCTGTTCTTAGTTCTGGGAATAAACTGACTGAATTAGTATTAAAAATGCCTCCCCCTTATACGATTTCATCAAATTGAAAATGAGCTTATTTTTAATTTTAAGTTTGAGAATGGGAAAGCGAATCATTATGCTCCGAGCATTATGCTGGTGATGGTGGGGGGGGGGCCATATCATATCATTGGGCTTTTATATTATGAGGTCTTTATGGCAGAGATTTATGGTTAGATATGTCGGCGTCAACTGACAGAAAGTTCACAACGAGATAATTTCGAAGCAGGTATCTTGCACAGGCATTCTACTGGTATAGGCCGATCAGAGTTAGATAATGCCCCCATTCCCCAACTACCTTAGAGCTACATCTGTTTATTATGACATTCCGTCATGTTTGTCGGCGTTGGCATACAGAATGCAGCTGATGATTCGATACACTCATTCACATTGAAACCCATTTTTCGAATGTTGATTAAACAATAAACTTGGAAATCTAAAGAATGATTATATTCTTCCGCAAATTTCAATTGCAGCCATCGACCGAATGCCTTCCGTTTTTGTAACGTTTGTGAGTGTGACTTTGCATGGACGAAGGGCACTTAAAGTCCTCTTCAATCAGCTCAATCGAAAATCGATTTGTAATTTCTATCAAATATACACCAGAGGTATACGAAATAGTTGGAAAGCTTTATTTTCTTATTTTTTATTAGCGAATAATGCATTTTTCGCAATTTTGATCATAACCTAGGCACTAAATAGACCGTCAGCTGCCGCGCCCCTACCCGATTTCCCCTGTAAATTTTAAACATTATCTCTTAAATTTTCTATCTGTAAATACGTGTGAGGCAGCACAAAAAAACTCTAAATTTCGGGATGAAATGATATTCATCTCTACAGGGTTATTAAACCGGTGGATAACTAACAAAATTTGTAAGATATTGCATTTTTTTAATTAGCACTTACCCCCCATAAATCCTTAGATCTACTAAGCATTCAGCTCGTTGACATATTTGTTATATTTTATTTTATTGTTATTGCACGGGACACTTTTTGCTGTATTTGATTGTTCACGGGACACTTTTTGCACTCAGAAATTTTCCAAATGGAACAACATCCACTTTTAATTTATGGAATTGTTTATTCGTCTATTAAAGCTTCTTATGTTGAACAAAATTCTTTTAAGCAAATAACTCAAATGGTATTTATGATATAAACACCAGTCCACATCGATACAAAATTAAGAACACATTGATTTATCTTAAAACTCAACTGTCCTGTGTCGTGTCTTACGTTCAACTCTTTTTAAAATCAAAATGTTCTACTCTGCCTCGGAACATTTTTTCTCTAGATACGAAATTACCTTTAAGAGGATATGCGACACCTCTGAAACTCTGTCAGTGATTAAAAGGAATTTGGAAATGTTTTTTTTTTTGCGTACATTTCTATATGGAAATATGCCGATGCATTTGTCATATTAAACCATATGGAATTATTGTGGATTTGACTGACATAGGTAGACCTGTTAGGTAGGTAGGGTACAATAAAATCTTATTAAGGTGATCTAACACGGTAAGAAATTATTGTGTCGTGGGAAGAAGTATACAAATTTTAAATACGTGTGGAAGGTGGGATAAAGAATAATGTATTTTTTGGTATGCAAAACCATAAATAAACAATTTTCAGCAACAGTTGTTGCTGTACACGCAGAAAAATCCCTTACTTAAAATCAACCAACTTTCGGTTAGTAACTGTCAAGTGATACTGTTAAAATTGCTCCTACAGAGTTAATCGATTAAAAATAACCGAGCCAACTTGTTTAACGAAACTCGGTTAAAAATAACCTTTTATCATTTTATTCCAATTTTTTTCGGTTATAAATAACAACTGATAAAGTGTGTTATTTTTAACAGTATGCATTTTACCTGTTTATATCGGTGGTATTTACAACGAATACTCGGTGTTTTTCAACAGAGACTTATTCAAAATTTTAACCCAATTTTTTAACCGAGTAATTTTTGAGCGTGTAGACAAATATTGCAATGGTCTTAGCAAATAATATGTTAACATGGCTAAGGCCTTAGGCTCCAACTGATTTTTGGGAGTGAATGTGATATTATATGATTAAGTATACTATAGCATTTCGTATTGCGGTTTTAAGGGAAAGGATTAAGATATACACATTACGGAATTCTTTTGAAACCTCACAGACAAAAGAGCATTCATAAATGACCCAACATTACTTTCGGGTTTATCCTTACAATTTTTTTATATTACAAACTATTAGTCAAAATGGTCATTCCCCATGAAAAAGGATATAAGTAAAGTCCTTCGCTACTCGACTCGTTCATCTTATGACAGTGAGAATGAGAAAAAAATTGTTTGCCCTTATTCCTTTACCCCTGACTCTTTAGTTCTCTTTGTTCCTTCTAACCGGGGATTGTCACGTATTATCCACACAGATTGATAGTATGGTTTCGCAGATATTAACACCGACCAGACTCTTAATACCGATTTACTATAGTTTTTCTTTATTGGGTAAGGCTACCTTTATCTACCTTGGTAGGTACTCTGTGTTAAGGGATTGAAATTGGTATAAGGTTGTTACCCTTTTCAATTTAATCGAAAGCGAAGACTTTCCTTAGTATCATGTACTGCATGAATGCGTTGCCATAAAAGTTACAATCTGACCAACAAGCAGTTGAATGCACTGCAGCACAATGGATCCAAGGAAGGCACTACGACAGCAACGACGGGATGAAATTTTAATGGAAGAGTATTACACGTAAATGCAGCAAAATGAATTTTGTAGAAGATTAAGATTGTGTAATGTGAATAAAGTTATGGTCGCATTAAATATTTTTAATGCTCAATAATCTCGTTGTCCGCGACTCCACTGAATGAAAAGTTTTTCTCGTAATTGTGCAATTAAATAGCTTGGTGCGGATCGACGAGAACTAAAAAAAACAAGTAATTACTTCTTGAAGTGCTTTGCCAAAAATAGGTCACATGGAATAGGGTAATTGAAAACTCCGTTTATAAATTCGGGAACTTCAATAAATATTATTTAAGTTCTCCTTTCTAAGCTTTCTTTAAAAAAGTTTCGATATTATTAGTAAATGTAGAACGAGGAGATAATCTGAAAGAACTAATTTATTTCGAGTTATGGATCAATGTCGTAAAGGATTAGGTAGGTACTATAGGTCTAGCGGTCTGTCAAATGCAGTAGGGTAGAAGCAAACTTTTTGACAATCAATTCCTTTTCTTAAATGAAAACAATTGTAAATGCATAATTAATCCCACAATTTAAATTTCGTCAGTTATTAGCAGGGGCTTTATTCTTACCCAATAACGATATAGTATCTCTTAGTCATCAATTACACTTCCTATTCTCCAGCCCAGAACCGATTAATCCACTTTGAAGTAACATCAACAATTTATAAAGCAAAGTGTCACTTTCAATTGAAATTTTAATGTACATTAAGTTCCCTTTAGCAACCCTGTTTCGAAACGATAAACACGACCCCAGTTACAGCAAAAATCTTTGTTTTAATGACTTATTAATTACTTTTAAACGCGGCACAAAATATGCGTGTTTTAAATACATTAAACACCTTCTAAGGTCTCGAGAATTTTTCAAGATAACTCACACCTTGTTTAAATGATGTTCCTCCCCATTAATCGAATTTGAAAACCATCTTTGAAGCTTTCTGTACTGTTTTTTATACATTTTTGTATCATATTATGTTATGTTATGCGTGTGTATTCCAAATGGGAACAGCATATTTGCCTTGCACATTGTAAAAATTAAAAATTCAATTAACTAAAATTGCTAAATAAATTGCCCATAAATGGGAATTATTTTTCATTCAGCTGTAATGAGCTTAATTTTCTGTCGAACGCCTCCAACACCATCCAAGCATCTGGAGGGAGCTTGCTGATATACAAACAAATGCGTCAGAGGAGAGTGTTTAATTATTGCCAAAAAAGAGCTATTGAAACATAGAGTATAGCAGCAGCTGCGGCAAGTCGTGCCTGGCTCTTCCTACTGGCTTAATAGGCCATAAATTAAATCGATACGTGTAGCCAATTTGCCTTTGTGTGCATAAAATAATTGGCACTATGCTAACTAATTACGAGCATTAAATTATTTTATGTTGATAATAAAATTGAAAATTCATTAATTAAGATATAAGTGTCGTAAGGATAATGCGGAATTGGAAGATTTTCTTTCCGATAGAATTTATAGACAAGCAAATATGTTTTTAAGATTAAGGTCGAAAGTTGTGAATGACTTTGTTGGATGCGAAGGAAAAACGAAAAATAAAAAACCTGTGCTTAGAAAATAGTGATCCTGGAAAAGTAGAAAGATAAGATGCAAAACTGATATTATAGCTGAGGGGCAAGACTCTTGCTGAATAGAACAAACGTAATTCTGCTTCACTCATGGGATTAAAAAATTCTCAGATTCAAACTCTTTAAACATTGAAACGACATACCTTGTTTCTTGGCTATATATCTGACACATGTTTTGAAAACTATGCTGTGAAACTATGTAACGTCATTTTCATCAAAATCATCACAACTTTGCTATATTTCTAGCGATTGAAAAAAAAAAAAAAAAACAAATATAATATAGGCTAGTTGGCACATTGAGCTGACTGCTATACAAATCATGGATCCTTATGAAACTTCTGTGTCTATCTCATTTCTTTAATAACTTGACACTCCCGTATCCAGCTCTCAAAAATCCGCAGGGATTTCAATTGGATGATCAACATAGGTACGCATAAACAAATTATTTGTTGCATCCTTTTTATACATCTCAATCATCATTCGAGTAAAAATGCATATCCCTTTTATCGCTTAAGATATACTGTGTATTAGCTTGACGTACAATGAATACCTACACTCCATTCGTTAAATACTTATACACAACCTCTTAGATGGACACTCAACAATACTTAATGTATTTCAAGGATAAAATATCTCTTAAAAACACATCGTCTGCAAACTAAGACAAACTACACTAAAGGACGACAAATGAGTAGATGGTATACCAGAACTCTAGTTGGTTTAAGGATTACCAGAGCCGCTGGCACTGGTTCAGGAGAAAAAAGAGTTTACCCGAATAGAGATACGGGATTCTGTTACAACAGCTTAAGGATCGAAATGGAAAATGCTTTGTTCAGTTCAGCTGTTATCCTTGTTCTGCTTCACACTGACCGACAATTGTGAGAGTTCAACTACTGTGAGTCGATTTTTTTTTAATTTTTCCTTAATCTTGTCGTTCGTTTGTAGTTGTTTTTTTTTTTTTTAATTGTCCTTTTTTCGTCGCCTTTAACCCGAGAAGGGGAGATTATTCTCTTATATAATTAATAAATGTCATTCCCTTAATTAAAATTGTCCCTTATAGTTGGTTCTCGTTTTGACGCTCTAGTGGTAGATAGTGTACTTTGATTAGTGCAAATTTGTAAATTGTTTTTCTGTCTCTCGGAACAGAACAATGACAGATTCATTCATTGCAGAATTAAGTTGAAATATTTCTAATTACACAGATTATTGGCCTTTTATATAGGAGATGTCTCTTTTGATATTGAATATGGGCATTTCAATATTGAATATTTAAATACAGCATTTTCGCTTGTTTTTTTCTTCTTTTTTTTCTGTTGGGAAGATTGTTGCGTCAAAATTAACGCCCAAAACCTTTGCCCTTTCCATCCCTCCTATTCCTGACCCATTTTCGTTTTTTTTTTTTTTGGCCTTTCATACCCTTTTATTCTTGTTTCTTCCGGGGGAGATGAAAAAAACAGATGGTCTTAGAGCACGGACGGACAGTCGGGAATCTCTCAACGGGTGGACGGACGGTCGACAATTCGCAACTTAAAATAAGGGATAATGACGATCAATCGCCCAAAGGCCGCGTGTGCCCATCCTAAATATAATTGTAAACTAAATAGTATTGTAAACGATAACTTCCAACTAGACCTGGGTTCTGTTAGTTTACCCTTTCTGCTGCGAATTACATATCCTTCCACTCGTAGGGTTGTTCTGGATATAATAATTATAATAAATAGTCTGGTAGGGGTGGCTTAAGGCGAACCTAAGCAACCTCAGAGATGTTTAATCGAACAGCGCGAGATCGCTGGAATGAATGTGGATCATAGTCGGAAAAGAAGCTGTCAGAGCTCGGGATGCGAATAGCTGTCAGCGCAGCTGACTCACTTTTTGGTTAGCCGCCTGATAGACAAGACGCGAGAAAAGTTTAAAAAGAAAAGGATTGTCCACAAAAGCAGAAAAGTAATAGTAGAGGAAAATAAAGAGTAAAGACAATTTCACGGTTCTACTGTAGCCATTTACGGCCACTTAATACATTCGCGACCCGGTGTGATGTTTTGTGACCATCTTTTATGGCCGTTATCTATCGAACCATATATGGTAATCTGAAGTTATCCGTTGGCCTAAAACCGCAAAGTGAAATAGTTGTTTCATAAAGTCTATTGCATTTTCCCATTTGGAAATTGCGTGTTCACACATCTTTTTCTTTTTTTGCCTAACACTTTTGCGTTCCAACTTTTCGTTCTTATTTCGAACGGAAACATTTTGTAAAACGATACTGAGAGCTTCCAGCTCCCAATTGTAAATCTCATTTAAAACAATAAACTTGTGAAAAACCCCGTTGCGGGAAAGTAATTGCGATCTTGTATTTCATAATTCGGTCCTTATTTTACCATCAAAACGCATCCTACCAAAGGTTTCGCAATCTCCTTTTTTAAAAGAATGCTTGGCGCCCTTATTTCAAATTATATCGATGACTCCCTTTATTACATTAAAAGTTAAAATTCTACCGTGATCGAACCCACACCAAGCTGACTAGCCAAATCGGGGCATCAACGTGCCGCTTGTTGCACTTTCGTCTATTCTCTTTTAACAACCCATTCGCTTCCGACTTGAAAGATCGGAAGAAAATTATCATTTCAACTTGTAACCTCTCGGGCAGTGGCGGCTGCATTTGTTTAGGTACCCGATTTTTGTGTGCTCTAGAATTGTTTTCATTTCCCATTAAATTAAAGTGCAACAAGATTTTGCAGACGCGCAATGCTGTTTGTAATTTGTTTTCCAATATGTTGTGTATATAAGCCAGGTAGAATTTCTTCAATTGAGCGACTTCTAGTTAATACCTGTCAATTGTAACCGGATTTACAGCCAGAATTCTTCGTGTTAAAGCGTAGTATGCACATGATCTGAAACGAAATTTTCCGGTTGTCTCCAAATGGACAGCGAAACATCTGCGAAAAGGCAGCGGAAAATTATTTGCGGAGAGTTCCATCAGCTGCTGCACAAGTAGCAGTGTTGCCATCACCGGCTATTTATCTCCGATTTGGATACTCGAACTTTCCGCTGGCTCCTTAAAATTGTCATTTTGGATGTATCCTAATTTAGACTATTTACTTTAAAGTTTGGTGACTTTAAGACTCCTTAGGTTTTATGATTTTATAAAACAAAAAAAGCATGCTTCAATTGCGAACGTACTCTTTTCGTATAAGGCCCCAGTTACTTACGTACGTAAGACGAAACCGTAAACATTTTCTTTTGCTTTTTTTGACCACCTAAACTTGATGTTTGAATTCAATCTTGGTCTTCAAATGTTGCTTATGAATTATAAAGTTGGTTTATCAAAATAAATTCTCAATTAATTCTACAAACAGTAAAATAAATCAATGGTAGTTGATTAGTTTTAACCATTTTCTTAGGGAAAATTTTCTCTGCCAATATATTTGCTTTGACCGCCTATTTTTAATTTTACATTGTCTTTGAAAACAATTTAATCAGAATATTGTGCCAATGAATTAGAAAAAAAGTGCATTTTTGATCTTCATATTTGAGCTTTGGTATTTTTGTGTCCAACATTTTCCAATTTGGCTCAATACCTCCTATAAAAGCTGGCAATACTGCAGTACAAATGTCACATTTTTGCAAGCAAATAATGTTCCGGACAATAAACGTGTGCGAAAAGAGAGTGGAGAATTGTACGAAGCAATCTACTACAAATTACCCAATTTTCCGCCATCATTTCGCAACAGCTGCGTACTGCAAAACGAAAAGAAGAGCGAAATTTTTCGTTCATGATTTCGTTGTGCTACTTTTGTATGGGGTTTTTCGTTTCGGATCATGTGCATACTAAGCTTAAGCAGAGAAAAACAGACCTTCAAGTTAGTTTGTCTATGTGGGCCCTCTTGAACTCACCACTGAGTTAGGTACTTTATCCACTTGAGAGAATAGTAGCAATAAAAAAAAGTATGAAATCAAAACGTTAAATATAAATTTAAATATACAGTTAAAAATGATTTTCTTACAGCTTTAGGCTCTGAGTTTCTATCAACGACGACTTACTGCAAATAAAAGAACAAACATTATTATTTTTTCTGGTGTTTCATATTTTTGTTGGTGACTTACTGCTTCATTTCACCACTAGCTGATAAAAATTCAAATACTTGCCATAAAACGAAAATATCAAATATTGTCAATACGATATACCAACCTATCATAGCCATTTCCAAGCCGACTTCCCCATGTATGGCTGATAAGCATAATAAAGCATTAACACTTTTGGCTAAGGAATATTAAATCGACTCTGGATGTTTGGTTCTTCCTGCAGCAAGGTTTAGTATTATAATTTGGCACCATGTTTTTTATGCGCCAAATAGTCTCTCGCCGCACCTTAGATAGGTATATAAAAACGTACAACGTTTATGCACAATAAAAGTTCTTTCAGTAGAGATTTAAACGTTTCGGATTATAATCCCTTGTGTGAAATTTGTCTGTAAGTGGTTTCGTAATATTTATGTTGCATAAGTAATGTTCATTTTATAATGGCTTAACACACACATAAAACACGCAGACTTATGCAAAAAAAAAAATAGTCTTACCATAGAATTGTCCTGCTTAAGTCAATTGAATGTAGGTATAATTATGTCCACGAACATTGATCAACTCAAGTCAAGCTTTCGGTAAGTGGCAACATTTTTTTAATTCAGTTCACTCTATCAAGAATACTAGTATTCATACTGGCGTTGCTAATTTTTTGTGTTGCATATCTTGCAGCACTGCGTCACAAGCACGAACGCAACCCTTAACGACAAAGATGATAACTGGCACCAAAAAATCAGTTGTCAACTACTGAGTGCGAAGAGTTTTGGAAAAGTTTTTATGATCTTAACGACATTAGTTCTCGCAAGTTTTCTAATTTCCAATTTGCCGAAGTATGTGCCTTATCATATAAAGCAAATGGAATAGTTATAATGTGCATTATTAATTTAGTTTTGCGTTGGCACATTCCACCATTTATAGCTAAGATAAATGAGCACGCATTGAACTTTTGCAGAAAGCCAAATAAACATCTTTGAGTTGTTTTGATAGATGGAATACACATTCGATGGCGGGGTGTTAGTCCAAAGTTGCAATACGAACGGAAACACAAGAATGTGATTTCGCATAATTAAATAACTGAAGAAGTTTGTGAGACAAATATTTATAATTATTTTGGAAATTGCGAAAACGTGCTTAATATTCCTTTACCATCAACTTGGTGGTGGGTATAGTTTCATGTGAGTTGGTAGTCCTTTATGTATTTTTATTTTTGAAGTCTTAGACAAAATGTTGTATGAATAACTTTACCTTTATGTGTACCTAAGAAATAAAGTTACCATCCTTGACGACGCTTCTTTACCTCCCTTCACATCTATTATCTAATATATATGGATTGTTGAACTATCTGGAAGATCAATAAACCATTTTAAAGGCAAAATATAGCTGTCATAGTCATAATTGACCAAATAATGTAAAGCATTACCGCATCCGTAAACGAGCAATACGTCACTGAATTTTGTGGATTTATTGTAAGGAATTGATCGAAAGAAATGTATAAATATTTTTGAATGGTAACCACCTGCTTAAGTTTCAAAGAAATATACTTTTTTATTAGAGCACCAAGGAATCTTATTTTGGATATAAACAGGCAACAGGTAACCTAAATATTAGTCTTATCACTTTTATTATCCCATTAAAGACAACGCCACACACACGAACAATGGCTAAGTTATCTGTCTTCAACATAAAACAAATGCCCTTAAGCCCTTATTAAGTTATTATTTTTTAAATGAGTGAAATAAGTTCAATTTTCTTAAACTCCTTTTGCTTTATTAGACGCCTTTGAATTGGCAGTCCAAAAGCTCAACTAATTGCTCCATCTCCATCAACCCAAATAGTAAACGCTTCAAATTTCCACCTACTTCAATTCACGCTTGGAGGATAATTTCCCATTTGAAAAGCTGGTAATATCTCATTTGATAAGTTTTTAAGGAAATTGTGGTTTTCTGAAGTTTCCGGGTCATTTATTTCACGTCAAAATTACGTCGAGCATTAACAAAACGGGGACACCTTAATTATTATCATTTTATTTCGCCGCGAAGTAGGTACTAGGCGCTTCATCCTGTATTCCAGCAAACAAAAACAAAACAAAAATTATTCACATTTCATTTCTATGCTGGGTGATGAAACACTTCCCAGTGGATTTAATTAAAAAAATAACGCATTCAAATGGAGAATAATTTGGAAGATTTTTTCTCAGAATTTTATTCCCCATTTAAAACCAACCCATAAAATATAGGTCAAGATTCAACCAAAAGTGGAAATATTTCCCGGAGAAGTGTGTTGTAATTACATGAACTACTGGACTTATTGAAGTATGAACCATTAAAAATTTGCAAGGCATCTTCGTGCTTCCACTTCATGGCAAAAAGTTCGGTATATAATAAAAATATGTTTCCCAAGAAATGCCAGTAATTATTTCGTCCTGTGCTAATAGGAAGTCAACTGGTTGTTGAGTTCAGTATCCCCTTCTTATTTGTTTAGCAACCTCTGTTTGACTGGCAATTTACTTTCAAATTTTTTTTTCTAAGAAAATATTTAAATTGGTTAGATGGCCAGATACTTGTATTTCTGTTAAAAGCCCGCAGCACTGTCATTAGAAAATTATTAGTAAGTCAACAGTCAAGCAATAGCTACAGGCTCCTATATCTTTTTAAAAGAAATATAAATGACAGTAGTTTTACCAAAGCATTTTCCAATATTTATGTACAATGTACATACCTACAACAGGCAACAAAAAAAAAAATGCAATTGAATTAGATACCACAACACTTAACGTGTATCTTTAATAAGCGTCAACAATCGATTGATTTATGGAGTTTTCGCTTCCCTCTAATAATTTTGAACACAGCAGGCTATCATCAGCTAACGCATCGATGCATAGCCACAAAATCTATTATCACTTCCGCACAGTAATTAATTCCGTTTCCACTGTCATGGCTCAATAATTAGTAGGTATTTGTGGAATATTATTAAAGGCATATCAATCACAAGTCTGCCAAACTTCTCACAGCATCTACATCGTATTAGTCTGAGTTGTCTACCTATATTTTGTTCATGGGCAAACATTTTTTTTATTTTTTGTGCTTCGAATTTAACGTTCGGATTTTTTTATTTTTAATGAGTTTCCATGAGTTTATTGATGTCACAACATTTGCTTTGCATTAACTTTTTTCTGTCCTTTTTTAATACATTAAAACATTTTTGATACCAAAATATATATAGCTAGTATAATATATATATTGAAGCTTTAGTACAAAAAGCATTAAGCTTGCCTTTTGCGAGTACCTATCCACACAGCATAAACAGAAATAATAATTACATTAATATGAAATGATGAATATCTATACCACTTTTATGTATGAACACTATCACCAAGTTATTAAGCCTTTCCTCCTATATTTAGCAGTAACGCTTTCACAATTTTGTACTCAAAAAAATGCTTTTATTCAGGTAAAAGGATAACTTGCAAAAATAAATCAAACATGGGAGGCTGAACTTAAATATCGTATTAATGGAACTATTCATTGAAATCAAATTTATAATAAAAATAAAAACAAGTAAACAAGGTGAAAACTGGGGAAAGTAACAAAACAGGTACCTAGTTTATTGTTCGCAGGAGTGTTTTTTTAAACAACAAATAAACAAAAATGTGCTCGAGTTATTTATTTCGTTCAATTATTTATGTTTTTTGCTAGTATATAAATAAACTATGTTCCTTGTTGTTCTTTCTTGGTATAATTTTTGGCAAACTAAGATGTGAGCTAACTCTGAAAAACTTAGATGACCATTGCACATTGTACAATAAACACACCCCATATTACTCGTAGATTAGAGTAGAGTATTTGTAATTTCAGGCAAAAGGCAATCGCTTATAAAATAATATAATAGATAGGTCCGAAGGTCTAGCAACCTTTTATTTGAGTGAGTTTTAGTTTTTAATTGAGTTGAAAAAAATCTCTGGGAAATTAAATTTTGCCTACTTTTGCAAGAGTGTCGCAGGGGATCTGATTTGTGTGTTGTCAGGGCATTAAAAGTGATATCTGAGGTTGAGTATATTCTCTCACCTTCAGCATTGCTTAGTGGTTTATTTGATACTACTGGTGTTATATTTTTGATTGCCATTTTATTGAAAAATATTGGTAGTTTAAAGAAAATTTAAATTGGATTCCAGATTTATTCAGCTTCTGACTATGGTTTAAATAATTGTGTGCCTTTTGAAATGGCAGTCATATCGATATCGAAAGATACCATTTGAAAGTGTACTCCCGGTAGTAGGTATATCATGGACGGTTTGAGTCTAAAACCTTTAGCTTATGATGTCCATGATGATATATCCTCTTGTGGTAACCAAGTGTTGGTATTTGGTCGGCTCTATTTTTAGGTAACAATTTTTCTAAGTTTCCACTTTCTGAAACTTACAATGAAAATACCTGACTTAAAATGAAATGCAAACGAATCATATGAAAAGCAAAACATCCGTATCTACATAACATTAAATATAACGGTATTTATAATCTCATGTCGCTTCATGTGTTTGAAATTCGAACAAAGTAATTTCGCCTCAAGTATCTACCCTTTGTCATTTTAACAATGCTTCCTTTCAAAGCAGAAGTATCGGTAGAAACCTATTTATTGCTAGTGCTGTACAAGCGACGAACGGAAAAACGTAAAAAGAAAACCTTAACATCCAATTTGCATCTCAATAACCTGATGAGAAAAGGAAATTCTAATAAAAAAAAGAAAAAACAAAATATTTGCAAAGTCGATGGTTGCGAAACTATTGGAAAATATGGTGCAGCTGACACGGAAACTGCCATTTACACCGCCCACTTTTCGAGTTCCTCCCGAGAGATGAAGTTCTTGCTTTTATTTTATGTAAATGTAAATACCACACAAAAGAATATGTTTTCAGTACCTATATACTGTTGCTCCTCATTTTGTTTTGCCTTCTTGTTGCCATCCCTGTATTTTATTTTATTTCTTTTTGTCCATACAATACATGTACTGTACAGTGTACACATAACCCTTGGCAGTATCGTTCAGTACACAATTCTCTGTGGATATTCCTCTATAAGTGAACTCATAAACTGTATAATATCTACTGACAGACCTATCCCAATAGAAAGTGTTCCACAAGAATGTTTAGCGCAATGATGAGGAGGAACATTGTTAAAGGGTATAAGTCCCAGCTTGAGATTAGTTCCTAAATTTTTTTTGGAATCAATTTTGAATTTAGTTGCAATTCTTCTTTCCGCTACTGCCACTCCTAAACTCAAGTAGATAAGGCCAAATTATTTAGAGTCGGGTGGTGTGTATCGACTTATTACTGATTATAATTACTCAGTAAACAAAGCAAACAGGAAATTTTCTTTACAGGTGGATTCATAAACGGCCTGCTATGTGCGAGAATTTAAATTAACAATTATTTTATAAAGCTACCAACATGAGCACGGATCCGTTTTATTGGATTACCTACCTTAACTTGAATCTCATAACCTAAATATTGGCAACAACTGTTATTATTAATTTCTTTGCCTTCCTTTCTCATGCCGCCTTGGTAGGTTTTGAGCTACATCTACAAATAGCTACATAACATATAAACTCAAATTTCAGTCGGAGCTCAGAGAAGGAGAGAGTACATATGTGCGTGCTTAAGAACGCACTCGTACGCTTCAGTAAGCCCTTTTTGCGATAAACTAATAACGACTGCAATGTTCTTGTTTCATTCGACGGATAAGCTTCTTCCTGACGGAAGCAGCTACAGCCGATTTTAGCAGCTGCACATAATTATATTTTCACAGCCATAGAACAAGCGGAAATCAAAAATAAGTTTAATTGGAACACACACAGGTGGGGAACGACCAGGTGCTGAGTGATGGCATTATGATGTGTGCGATACAGATTCAATGTTTTAATATTTGTTTAAAAATAATTATGCTACAATAAAATGTTTATTTCGCTCTTGCGCTACAATGAACTTGCGTACAATGAACTTTTTTTTAATTTATTTAATCCGCAATATATAAATATATTCAACTGTGTACGGCCTTGTCAAATGGAAATTAAATTAAATGTGACCCTTTTGTGAGGTGATTTAATATGTAATTCATATTAATTGCAAAGCGAAAATAGAGTTACTCGTGGTAGAAGACATTTGGTAGGATTCTCCTTATAAATTGTTAATAGTCTAGTTCTTGATTTTGCTTACGATAAAACTAAATGCATATTCAACGAGCTTCTTAAAAGTATAGTTGTTGGTAATCATATTCGACCCAGCATGTAATATGGCCACTTAATTAAGGCCAGCAATTTAAAATAGGGCAAACAAAAGTGACTATAAAATCAATCATAAAAAAAGTTGGAAAAGAACACTTCAAACTTACAATCATTCTATAACCAATAAAAACAACCCTTGGGACACATTGGCATTTATGGAATCCTTTGAATTTTTTTTTTTTTTTTGTGCTTAGAGACTTTTATTTCGACAATACGTCACGTGCGTCGTATTCATAGAATTGGTTAAGGTTTTTTTATAGTAAATATTTAAATGTATGTGCAACGGCCATTTTAGGGAAAGACATTTAATACAATTTGTTGTTGACTAACCCATCTGTTGTAAGCAAACTCCAGCAGCAGATAAAAAGCAAATAATGTCAAAAAGAGGAAAAGTTCCAACACCGAGAATGGAAGCGAAACCCTTGAAATAAATCGAGTCTCAGCTCTCAGAGTAATTAAATTTTTCAGGCACGCCTGGCTATGTGTTACAAAAAAATGCCAACAGCAAAATGCTGGAGTTAAGTTTGAAGTTAATACCGGAAAATCTATCCGGTCACATATCTCGCCTCCACAAAATCAATTTTGAATGCAGTTTGCTTTGAATATGTCAATCAAATACAATTTGAATGCCTACAGAGTAATCTGCTGGATTATTCTACTCCACATCACGTAATTGGATTTATTTTCTTTTATTTTGTCGCTTATCATATTTTATCATACAGGACGATTCTCAAAGGGTGAAACGAAATTCAAGTTTGAGATTTAAAAACCCATCATCTGTCGGTTGGGTTCTTCTGTTACTAATTATCCTTTAGTTAGCAAATAAGCCATTCTGCGGTAAACACCCTATGTTGCGGATTTTGAGACTTTGTATTTACGAAATGCACTATAAACTAAATGAGTGATATATGTTAGAAACTTTTTAGCAGTGAATGCATTGCATACTATTATGAGTGCGCACAGCATTGCAGATTAGGTAAGTGAAATTCCCACAAAGCCATACCTACTGACTTCGTTTGTAATTTATATCCAAATGCTCACAAAGCTTGCGTTTTTATAAGAGTAGGAGAAGGGTGTAATGGTTGCTATCCCTTTTAGAAATGCAACTAAGAACTGCGTTCTGGTTCTTTAGCTTTGGGTGCAGTTCTATGTACGACTCTTGATATTACAAAGGAAAATGAATAATCTCTTTCGTGGCAAGTGCACTTTGTATTTGAAGTACAAATAGGAAATATAAATATGGTGACTTCCACTTCAGAATACAGAAATTTTATTTTTTGAGAGCATTAAAGCGGTCAGGCGATGGTTTGCAATGAAGTTTTTTTCTGGCATTGCAAATAAATGTTTTATTTTTAGTTCTGAATGTTAGTCGCACTGAAAGAAATGAAAGATTGTAGCTAATTTATGGTTGCTGAATACAAAGTGAAATTCTGTTCCCGAAACGTGCGGTTAAGCCTACGTTAAAAGCAGCAAAGTCCGCCTATGTGTTGTGCAACAAGGGAAAATTAAACATCGTTTTATTAATAGGCTTTTTAAGCGGAACCAACTACGGCGATATTTCAAAATATCACCTTTGCTAAACCAAATTATGGTAAAGCCCGGAACATCAAAATAATTTAAAAATTAAATGCTCGTTTTTGGGCCAATACGAATCCACCAAGCCTAAAATTGTAAAAATCGAACCATCCATTCTCGACTTATGAGTGCACACACGGGCGTCAGTCTAATTTATATATAGCTTGACCCACCCGGTTCGTTTGGACCTATCTGGTCTAAAACAATCTTATCTTTAAAATTGGAACTAAAAATACCCGTCCACAAAATTTCATTGGAGTCGGTTGAGTGGTTTCGGATATCGACAACAGCGCCGCCTAACAGGTAGACCGTCAGCTCCCGCAGAACTACCCACTTCCACCGCAAATATTGAGCATGTTGACCGCGAGAGGTAAATATAAACTACAGAATAGCTTTTATCACGTAAGCTGCTTCGCAGTGTTTCATTCACGTATGCAAAAAATGGAAAATCATAATAAATAAAGTAACCTATCGCAATACTGTATCCTGTAGCTTTCTATTAGTGAAATAATTTTTGAAATCGGTTCAGTAGTTCCGGAAATTACGGCTCACAAACAAACATTACCTCTTTATAAACAGTGTGATGTGATGTGATGAACATGGCTTAAGCTTTCGCAACTTTTATTGGGACAGTAACCGAGGTGCAGTTTAAATATTAATGTGTGCATCCATGAGTTGTGACCGTAAGTGCTTTTATTTTTTCAAAAAAGCAAGCATAAATACGCATTTCAAACAATACCAAAGAGTATTTTAAATAACGATATTTCATATTATGATTCTCACTCAGCTTCTAATATATGGTGAACAATATGACCAAATAAATTACTGGATGCACATCAATGTAACACTTATATTACCAACAAACAAACAAACACTGTTAAGCGTAGCATTATAGCATGGGAAAAGTATTTACACAAAAAAAAAAATTTCGCTAACCACCGATAATCCAATCGAGAAGGACTGTGCTCAATATCATTCCAGGATATCACATTCCATATTTTTGTCAGAGTGGATTACATGCCTATCTACCATTGGAGCGCTTAATTCGATGTCCAGAGTTTCATTCTGTATTTCCTTGAAATAGTGTATTTTTTTTTTTTTTGTTTATCATGTGTTCTTCCTTCATGTGATTTCTGTTTCAGTTTTCATGTATCTCTCTCTCTCTCTCTCTTTCCAGTTAATGGTTTTCTCGGGTACTGCTGTACAACAACTGCGTCGCCGAGTGGTGTCAATTAAATTGATTCGGATCAAGATGGGTTATTGAGGGATAAAACCAGCAAATTGAAATTTCTGTATCTACAAGATACAACCAGGTGGTATGTACATTGCACATTATATTTTATATACATTTATCTACTTCCGTGTTCCATGGTATGCACCCACCGTTTACTTTTTTTGTAAGTGGATGATGAAGTGTTAACCCTTGGGCAAGTGGCTCGCTCTTCGAGTAGGAATGTCTGGAGTGACATTTAATTTAAAATGTACGTAATCGTAGTATAAACTATTGGATCAGTAGTTATATCAATGTGACGATACGTAGGTACATTAGACTAAGATTTAATACCCTTATCACTTCTTGCTCAATTGGCCTATAGCCTATACCTTTATTTCCTCGGGCTAGACGGTGAATGTTATTTGTTGATCGTAATTCAATTATTCTGCTTATAATTTGGGTTAACTTTGCCAATAATCTTTTTTCATAAGGTAGAGAAAAACGAGTGCTTAATCTGTTGGAGTTTAAGATAATTATTTATAAGTAAGCTGATATACTGATTTAGGATAAAATAACTAACCATGTGCCAGCAAAATTTTAAGATTCTTTCCTTAAAATAATCAGAAAGGATGAGCCATTTGCATAAGAAAATACTGATTGTACTAAACCCAATTATAAGATGAACTTTATACATATAACGAGGAATTACTCCGACATTATTTCATTCATATTGATTCGCCAATGCCCTATATCATCGGCTAAAAGCTATAATTCTAAGAATAAAAATAACTTTAAAATTCTATACAAAAGTAAATTCGAAAACATACAACTCCCTAAGTCCCTTAAAACCTGAAATACAATAAAATTAAACGTTCACCCCCATTCACAAAAACCAACCAAAGACACTTGATTTGTGTGCCCATCAGTGGGTGATAAAATGTGCAATCATTGAAGTGAGAGTAAAGTGCCCACCGGATCGAAATACGACAGCTTTTAATTAAAAAAAAAAAAAGAATCAATACTTCAGGATACATGCTGCACACTTAATATGATGGAAACGAAAAGCTTTAAGGGAAATACAAATAGCCATCAAATTGTCTATACACGTACCTACCTACTCATATTGACGTAGGTATTCGGTAAAAATAATGGTTCACCAAAAATCTGTTGGAAAAATTTACTCCAAAATCAATCTGATGGTTGAGATCGTTAAGTTGTACAGAACTTGGCCTTATATCTGCGAAACGATCAGTTCTCATTTATATAACTATAAAGCAAATGTCCTCGAGTAGAACAAAGGTGACCTTATTTTCCCGCTTACGGATGTCGGTCCTCCAAAAAGAATGTTTACAGTGGCGTTTGCGAAATTCTGTATGGGTGCATATTAAGCTTAATGCGATAAATTATATTCACCTGTAAAGTAAAACACGCATTCAATTAACGCACACAACTTGATGAAGAGAAATCATGTAAAGCGTAAAGCTTGACCCTCGTTTCGGTCAGTGGGCTGTGACTGTGAGTATGGGATGGTTTTTCAATATGGCGACAACATGCAACCACATCAATCGACAATCATTTCCATGCGATTAGATATATTAATTAATTTCGTCTCACATTAAATGGATTGCCTTGAACGAATGTTGGGTAAGGGATATGCCGACGTGGTATACTCGCTAGCGGTTGCTCAGATGTGCGACTACCGGATGTTACTGGAAGTTTGCAAAAATAAAATCAAGCTTCATACATGATTACTAGACGCACTTGGTTACGGTAATCGATTTATTTACCTTCAACGCACATTAGCTGCTGAAAACGGATGTTGGTTGGGCAGCAGATTTAATTAAGTAGTTTTCAAATCGCGGTGTGGATTGTGGAGTGTTGCTTTGGATAGGATTCTTACTTTGGAGAGTAATATAACATCGTCTAAGCGATGAATTAAGCCAAACGTTTTCCATATCCTGCTGATTAACAACTGATGGTGATTAGGAAATTAGGAAACGGGTTTTATGTGAAATGTTGGGTAGTCTGATATTTAGGAGGCAGGATATAGAGCAACATTTTCGAATCGCTTCCATAAAGGTAATAGAGTTCTATTATACAACCACAAAAATAAGTACCTACCTAGTATAGTTTGCGCGATAAGTCTATCAATTGAATACTAGATCAACGAAAACTCTGTCACCATGCAATCAAACGTCTGTATACCATTATGGCCACTAAATAACAACATTTCCAACGTCAGTTAAGAAATTATTCTTCAAACAAAAGGAAAACAAATAATAGAACTGCAATAACTTCTCAAGAAAGCGTATTTATCCCACTTTATCTAATTGCATAAATATAACTACACCGGCAACTCCAACTAAAGAAGTCCTTTCTTAATTATGCCCAACTATTTGTTTAAGACAAACAAATGGCCATTCAAATGTTTTATATGCAAGGATTCTCTTCAGTAAATTAAAAAGGTATCCCATCAAAGCAAAACAATTCTTGGGAGGGCAATTTTAATATTATAATTGTAACCACAGCAAAGGAAACGTTTCATCTGCTCCCCAGTTGCCTTGACGCAATGATTAGCCCTATTCATGCTTTTGAGCCTATTCAACCGAGAAACCTCTATATGTATAGGCGCACGTCAAGTTTCCAAAGTCGTGTTCTTTTTATTTTTTTCCGAAGAACAGAACAGAAATGGTTGAAGTATTGAAATCTCGGACTGCAACGCATTTGGTAAATTTATTCATGGTCCTGTAGCCACCGGAACTGCTAATTTCAACATTTTCTTTTCATTTATTAATCGAAAGGCCTAAAAAAAGGATAAAAGATTGGAAAAAAAACACGACTGCCAGCGAGTAAAAGCAAAGCGCATTATAGCACTTATCCATCCGACCGAAAAATACATCAGCAAAGTTTCATTAAAATATTTCTATACATATATACTTTTGAACGCTATGGCGTCATGGCACCAACCGACATCCTTTGGTATGTTTAAGCTGGTGGATTTAAATATTAGCTTGAATTCAATTTCCCTATAAATTTAATATTATAATGTTGATTGTATTAATTTCATAAAAATATATATATTTTTTTTTTTTTTGTAGGTATTTTACTGTTGAAGTGTTGTGAGGATTACCTACTTATAAAAAAAGTCCATGATGAAAGTTTGCACTGTATTTATAATTGTGAATAATTTCATCACACATCTATATCTATAGAGATGAATTTAATGAAAAATTGAATTACTGCCCTCTTGAACCATTTTTGCTTGAACGGACATGGGCATGGACAGGGCACTTGTATTGAAACAACATGTCAGCAAGTTTTATTTTTGTCAATGCAACCTAATATGCGCTCACGCCCCACAGAAGATAAAGACGATTCTACCAAAGAATGTTTCTACGAGCTCCTCGACAAAACATACGAGCTATGTCCTAAGTATGACGTTAAAATTGTCTTAGGTGATTTTAATGGCAAAATAGGAAAGGAGGAATTCTTTGGTAGCACAATTGGAAAGCACAAAATACACGACACCACGTCTAGAAACGGACTTAGGCTAATTGACTTTGCTGCGGGGCATAATGTTACTATAGCTAGCACACGGTTTCCACACCTCAACACTCACAAAGGAACATGGCGGTCATAGGATCATCGAACAGTCAATCAAATTGACCACTTTTGCAATCGACGGCCGGGCGGCCAACATAGACTCGGACCACTAACTTGTAGTAGCCAAGGTACGAATGGGGATATCTCAGACGCCACAAAAATGGGGAAATGCTGAGAGGAGATTCAACGTTGAACGGCTACAAACGCAACAAACCCCCGGAACCTTTGCCGGTCGTGTATCCCTCAACCTCTCGAGAAGTCCATGAAGCAATCAGAAAGGCCGCAACTGATGTGCTTGGTTTCACCAAACCACCCCCACGAAACCTCTGGTTCGATGAAGAGTGCCGGCAAGCACATGCAGTAAAACAACATGCCTACGAAGCGGCGCTGTACAGAAGGACGAGAGAAGCTCGTGAGCTCTACGAGCAGAAGAGGAGGGAAGAACACCGGCCTCTCCGAAAGAAAAAGAGAAAGCATGAGAAGCGCGCGATCGAGGAAATAGAGAGGTGTTACTCCAGGAACAATGTTCGGAAGTTTTACCAAAGGGTAAAAAGGACGTGTCATGGCAAGAAGACCCGAGCAGAAACTTGTCGAGACGAAGAAAGAAACCTTGTAGTGGAATCACAGTCGGTTCTGAGGACATGGAAAAATCATTTCTGCAGATTTTTAAACGGCGAAGACGAAATAAATTCCGCTGTCAGGCAGAATGAAGCATTCAACCTGGGCGATGAAAGCCAAGACTTCCGTCCACCTGACCAAAATGAAGTGAGGATAGCAATATCCAGGCTGAAGTCCAACAAAACTGCCGGACCAGATGGCTTACCTGCCGAGCTTTTCAAGGCAGCGGGAGATGATTTGGTAGAGTGCATGTACCAACTCGTCTCCAAGATTTGGTTAGAGGAAAGTATGCCTGATGAATGGAACCTCAGCATTGTTTGTCCGATCCACAAGAAAGGAGACCCTCTAAACTGCGCCAACTATAGAGGCATCAGTCTCCTTTACATCGCATGTAAGATACTCTGCCATACTGTGTGTCTGTGTATGCCTGAAACCATATGTCAACGAACTGATTGGACCCTATTAGTTCGGTTTTAGGCCCGGTTAGTCCACAACCGACCAAATATTAAAACTGCGGTAAATCATGGAGAAAACCCAAGAAGTCGATACCCACCACCTGTTTATCGATTTTAAGGCCGCATATGACAGCATTTATAGAGACGAGCTATACAGGGCCATGTATAGTTTTGACATCCCTGCTAAACCTGTCAGATTGTGCAGAATGACGATGGAGAACGCTCGCTGCTCCATAAAGGTCGGAAACAATCTAACCGAGACCTTTGTAGTCAAAAAAGGATGTGACGCGCTGTCAGGTGACTTTTTAAAAATAATTCTGGAGAAGATTGTGCGAAATTCACAAGCCAACACTAGAGCACAATTTTCCAGAAGTCTGTGCAACTACTTGCATACGCTGACGACATTGACATCATTGGCATAACACAGCGAGCTGTCACTGGTGCATTTGCAAGTATCAGTAGAGAAGCTATCAACAAGAAGGGACACACTACATCGACGAATCGGACAGAACGTCACGACAGACAGCTATAATTTTGAGGTAGTTAGGGACTTCGTCTACCTCGGCTCCGCTATAAATTCTGACAACGACATCACATCAGAAATCATACAAAGAGTTACACTTGCCAACCGCTGTTTCTTTGGCCTAAGAAGGCAATTGATTAGTAAGGCCTTGTCGAGAAATACTAAGGAGACTCTATTTAAGACCCTTATAATCCCAGTCCTTCTCTATGTTGCAGAAGCATGGATGCTATCAAAGGCGGATGAAGATCTCCTTGGTCGTTTTGAACGCGAAATTCTTCGAGTGATTTTCGGTCCCGTTTGCGTTGACGGGCTTTGGAGGAGGAGATTTAACAGCGAACTCTAAGAACTGTACGGCGACATCGACCTGGTCAGAAAAGTGCGCATCAGTCGACTAAGATGGCTAGGACATGAAGAGCGAATGGCCACCAACGCTCCGGCCCGAAGAGTCTTCGACTCCAACCCGGAGGGACAACGCAGTAGAGGAAGACCTCGCCTTAGGTGGCGCGCGCAAGTGGAAGGTGACCTCAACCAACTTGGAGTGCGCAACTGGAGGCAGTTAGCCAAAGATCGCGCTAACTGGAGAGGCGTATTGGTTGAGGCCCAGGTCCACCCCGGACTGTAGTGCCACCTAGGTAAGTAAGTAAATAAGTAACCAATATTATAACTTACACTTTTATCAGAAAATGGCATTAAAACGTTTATAGAAACCCAGACAGTCTCTGCGTGGTAACTGTCAGAAATTGTGGGCAAACCCGATCTACTTTGATACACGGACTAAAACTTTGGATGCAATTAAAATCGCATGCAGATTGGTCCCATATTAAATTATTTGATTCCGACTACAGTCGACTAGAGGTTGCGATTCATTCAAAAATATTCTGTTTCCATCCATCCGACTGATGTATATGTTGCATGGACGTTTTCTTTTACTTCAAAAAGCTGCTTACACCTACTTTACTAATTAGTCTCTAGACAGCAATTTATTAAATAGACAATATGTAATACATTGGTAACTAATTCAACATGAAGATCAATCAAAATCAGCCGGTTACCGCAAAATACCGTTAATTATGGCATCATTCAAATGTTGTACCCACTAATCGACTGCTTGAACTACGCCAACCCCAATACGTACATAGATCCCTCAATTTGTTGGTGGCATGCTCCGAATGTGTCAGAAATATTATCGTATCATCGGTAAATTCAAAGGGATCATTATTAAAGTTGAATAAAAGCGGAAAAGCTGGAAAAAACGGAACATACAAATAAATAAATAAAGCATGGCATTTTCATTAAACATCAGGAAACAAGTATTTGACATTCATTTCAATTAAATGTGTATGTATTTACATGCAACAAACTCTGCAAATGGAAATTCAAGCAATGAAAGTGTAAAGCACTCGTCCTGCTGAAGTTGGGTGTAAAAGACTTACATCAAGAAGAAATAAGTGCGAAGTACTTGTACTCTATGGCATTGAATGGGATTTTTTCCATGCCATTACACCCGTAAACAAATGCATTTGAGCGAGCATTTGACTTACTCGCTATATGTAAATTGTATATATACCTATGTTTGGGTACAGCAGTGTCCTTGGTTGTTCTTTGACATCCTTTTAAGAGCAAATGAAAAAGTTTTCTTTTTGTACTGCTGGGTTTAGTGAACTGATGCAGGTTCTTTTTGCCTGGAGTTCTTGTTATGCAGACTTGTGCGAATATGACGTGGAAGCATTTGTGTTTTCTTGAAATAATTGTAACACACTGTGTTACAAGGGAGAATATTATTTTTTGATACTCAGCACTTGAAGTAGGTAATGAAGCAGGCAGTCTATGCTCCGAAAACAAATTTCTTTTTATAGCCCATTCGATCTATGTCGGTTTGAAATAGTTCACATTCTCGTTCGCCCATAGTAAACTCAAAGTGTTCTTACATAAACAGGGCTGATGCCGACGCTGAAAGGAATTTTCAACGCTAGCTTGGCGTTGACCTACATACCTTCTCCTTGGCGTAGGGTTGAAGTCGTGTTCACACCAAAGATAGGTAGGACCAGCTACACTCTCGCCAAAAGTTTCAGACCCATGGGTCTGTCTTCCTTCCTGCTGAAAAGCTTGGAGAGACTGGTTGAGCTGCAACTGCGCTTCAAAACCTCGTTGCTAGGATTGAAATTGCTCTTGATTGGAAGGAGTGTGCGTTGGGTATTTTCGTCGATATTGAGGGTGATTGTGATAGTGCGACCTTTGATAGCATGTGCAATACAGCCAGACATATTGGTGTAGATGAAACACTGGTGTTGTGGATAAGAACAATGCTAATTTACAGGAAGTTGATTGCCGAAGCGGATTGTGGCAAATGCGTCATGAAAGGGGTAAATAAAGGCTGCCCTCAAGGTGGTGTTCTGTTTCCCCTTTTATGGTGTATGGTAGTAGGCTCTTTGCTAACGGTTCTAAATCTTCCTGGAACTTACACACAAGCCTACGCGGATGATGTCACCGTTCTGTCTGCAGAGATCCTTGGGCTTTATCGATGATTGGTGCACAAGAAATGGGCTTTCAGTGAATCCTTTTAGAACTACGGTTGTTCTCTTCACGAGAAGGAGGAAGGTCACTAGTCTGACTCAACTTGTGCTTAAAGGCGTCACTATCCCGATCTTCGATGAAGTCAAATATCTGGGAGTAATCCTCGATAGTAAGCTCCTTTGGTCCAAGCATGTTGAATCGAAAACCGATAGAGCGCTTTCAATTTTCTTGCAGTGCAAAGGCACTTTTGGCAAGACATGGGGCTTATTTCATAAAAGGGATCCCTTGGATCTATAAGGCAATGGTAAGACCACGTCTCTCATATGCATCGGTTGTATTGTGGAACATAGGCTTTCGCGGAATCGTGTTACTGCCTCTTTTGCCAAACTTCAAAGAACGGTTTGTCTTTGATGCACAGGGGCCTTCCCTAGCACTCCGGGCTCTGCTCCAGATGCTATGGTGATCCTCCCCCCTCGTGATATTTTTATCATGGGGTGTACACTGAAAAACATCTATGAATTTTGAAGAAGTCGAGCGAGAATTATCCTTTGACCGCTGTCTTATGGATAAGCCGTCCGACGAGAAACATAAGACTACCCTACCCTTATGAATGTCATCAAATTAAAATATGAATTATTTTGAAGTGCACCAAGGACTTAATAATTATGCCATTCGTTCACTTCAATGAAAATAGGCACTTGAATAACACTTGCACGAGCACAATTTTAGCCAATAGCGGCTTCAAAAATCGCCTGCTATATCTCTTTAAAAAATAACTACCATAAAACTTGTTTAACTAGTACTCACCGCCGCATGGTTTACCTCACAAATTGAGACGCTTTCTGTAGCATACAATTAATGGCGTTGTCACTTCAATTACATTAAATATCTAATTAAATGTTCCGGTCCTTTCATAAAAGCTCAGCATGTAACAAACCATAAATATACAATTTGCAATCCTATCAGCTGACCACATAAGGCGAGTTGTCCTTTGTACGTATGTCCTTGCCAGATATAAATTAATATAACTTCAAGACAAAATTCCCACACGGTAGGTAGTACCTACCACCACCAAGCAAGCAAGGATTACGTACTTAAATTCGTACAGAGAAACCAAGTTTGTGTGCCTTAGCCCGTAGACTGGACTTCCATGCATACAATCAGTAGATAATGCAGAAAATATTTCAAGCTGTTTTTTTTTTTTTTTTTTTTTTTTTTTTTTTTTTGGTTTCTTGGAGACATTTTTTCATCTACGGTTTTCAGTGCGCCTTGTGAAAGTACTTCTATTGAAACTCGATTATGTGCGCTTTCATGAACGTCCTTTCCATATGAATATGAATTACTTACATGAACATGGATATAAGGTAGGTAGGTACTTTTAAAATGGGAAATGAGATTGTTTTTCGACTTTGGATTGAAAGAGATGTAGGAATGGCATATACATACTACAATGCACATGGCCAATGAGAGGGCACTGCAGAAGGATTGTCTAAGAATTGTGTCCTAAATTCAAAGACAAATGCGATGGACGTAAGGCAGATACAAGGTTTTTTAAAATATATATTTAGTTCCGTCTCCCTGTTTTTTTTTTTTTTGGTTTAAATATTCTATAGAATATTGCTCATCCAATTTGTTGGTTAAGTAAAGGAAATGTTAACATGACTTGCTTCCTTGGCAAGTAGGATCTGCAATAGATATATAATAGTAGTACGATTTATATAGAAATACTCGCACAAGAGGACAATACGTTCGGACTGGTTCTAGATCAAATTATTCTCTGATGACGTTTGTTATATCTGTTGCGAAGATTGAAGATAATTGAATATTTAAATGAGTTCAATTTATTAGAAAAGACATTGACAAGAGAAAATATTCGGAAAATTCCAAATTTACGTTAGTATTCAAAGAAATATAGTTGCCGGCAATTTTTTGTGTGAAATGTGAACACGAATTGATCGCCATTATAAAATCTAAAGTCTACAGGACACAAGTATCCTTAACAGAGAAGTCGCCTACGAACTAGTGGAGCATGTATTTAATGCACTACCTACTTTAAGAAATTCTAGAAGTTGTATTCACAGAATATCCGATGTGATTAGACAATTAGACATATTTGTGACCTTAACATGGGGTATTTATTTGTATTTCCTAAAATAGTTCCACATTATCACCTGCATTCACTTTCTGATTCTTCAATCTCGAATTGCATTGGTTGGCTTGATATCACGTCATTATTCGCATTTGCGAACACAACGCACTTACATAAATTAAAAGCAACTTTGAATGGTCTTATATAATATTCAAACCTTCTCAAAAGAGCATTTAACAACGCATTAATCCATACGTTTACTTTTTGTTCGAACGGAAGCATTTTTTTTCGAGTCTATCAACCGGAAACCAAACATATCACAATTCGCTTCATTGTCGAGAGCGGATAAGAAACAATTCAGCGCTTCAAATTAGGTTAATTAATTTCTGGTTGTTATGACACCCCCACTTGGCCGCCCATTTGCTGCTGCTGTTGTTATTGTTATATCATTTTTTTACCATCCCACATCACGTACTGGTTTTGAGTTCGTGATATCACAAACTCACTTTACGTACTACATATATCCCTATAAATATCACCAGTCTGTGGTTGCAATTAACGCGGAAATTTTATTAAACGATTACTCATTCTGCACGCGCACTGATAATGCGTGTGTCCATTTGGTACGCTTCAACTGTCCAATAATCGGATTCCGGTTTCATACTCATTTCGATGTTACGTTTTGTGCTATCCTTCGGCATTCTTTGGAGCGCAAAAGCGAACATTATTAATACCCGCTTTGTTCGCCGCCCTAGGAAAAAATGTTATGGTGGTTGGGCTTGGATTGTATAAGTGATGGTGGTGAAAAAGCAGTAGCGAAAAAAAAGTTTCATTCGAAATTCCATCGCATTTCTCTATAAATCGGAAATTTGTTTCCTAAATTCGCCCGCACGGTGGGCGTTTAGACATCAATACTGATTATTACCATTATTGCCAGTGACAGGATATATCCAACAACTTGTTCGACTGAATAACGTGTAGAGACAAATTCATGGTACCCGCAGTAAGAGCCGAAGGTGGAAATTTGTAATATATTACAGGAGAGGGCCAGAACAAAGGAGGGGAAATGTCGAATGGGACACCAATACTACATAGTACATATATGGAGGAAATCAATCCCCAGTGTTGCCGCTAGGAGAAAAGAAATCCGCTCGACCACAACGTAAAATCCGCTAGAAATGTTAGTTTTTGCATTGCAAGAATTCGCTAGTATTCGCTATCAAGCTGAAAGTATAAGTTAAAAAAATACTTACATAATATTTAGAAGTAAATTATTATTGAATAAAATTAATAAAAGAATTAAAACAATCATCAAATTCCAATAAAGAAAAAAATAATTATTGCTAAGTTGCACACCAATACATGTAACGGTACCCAAAAAAATCTGCCATTGGCATGTGCAACCATACGCCGTGCAAAATATTTTCAAACAGGTACGGAGCTGCCACTTTTTTTAACATTTTTTGTACTACCAGGGTTTGGTAATAATAAATCACTGGATTTTATTTTAGTGGCAACATTTTACTAAAAATCTTCGGGAGTCTTAAAAATCCACTAGATCTAGATACAAAAGCGCTAGAACGGCAACACTGATAATACCCATGAACAGGACTTTAGGCGTTTTCGGTGTTTAGACGTTATTACTCCCAGAGCACTCCTTGTCGACTGCTGTTGGACAGAATATTACGCAGAAATTGATTGTCGGTAATAAAACTGGAATGGATGTAATTTAAAAAGAACCAGCATTGAACAAAAGATATGAAGAGGAATAAGGGACAGCGAAAAACGGAATGGAGGTCTGTTCGTATTACACTTACACAAGAACAGAGAATGCAGAATGACAAAGTGGTCGGGTCATTGAATGCGGATGCGTTTAATTTTATCACTTGAAAGGTAAGAAAGGTGGTAGAGGGTAAACTTTATGTAACAATCTTAAGTCGGTGATTTGAAATCATAATTTCTTTAAGTTGTCAACTAAGTAAAATGTTAAGTTCTAAATATTCAATGTAGGTA
Source organism: Cheilosia grossa (assembly GCA_963082955.1). Lineage (NCBI taxonomy): Eukaryota > Metazoa > Arthropoda > Insecta > Diptera > Syrphidae > Cheilosia > Cheilosia grossa. The sequence goes on from OY720147.1 coordinate 10,099,284, forward strand.
CTTTTTTGCGGGAAGATTACTATGCATATGAGATTGATCATATGGCCGATATTGGTATCGTAATTTTCCCTACCTTAATAGGCTATTCACCGAGCTGCTTACTGAAACAAATAATCATAGTAACTGAATCTATATGAGATTTTAAAACGAAAAGAATATAATATAAATATTTCTCTATGGGTAATTAAGTTATGTTAGATATAAGTACCCTCTGTAGCTACCCATGGCTATAGTAGCCAACAAACCCACTGACTCCCCGATTCCCTTCAAACAAAAATTTTTGACACAATTAATGTCAGGCAAAAGTTAAGGGTAGCTACACTTTTTGGTATTTCAATTCTGCTAGTGCAGTCTACAGTAAACTTTTTTTCCACTAAACTTCTGATACCTACGTGTGCAGAAAAGCATATATTTATATAGTTATTTATAACTATATTATATAATTATAAATATTTGTTAATATAAATAAAATATAATTTTCTCAAATTTCTTTTTTTATTTGAAAGTGCAATCCTTCCGGTTAATAATGGAAAATAATTTCATTCAAATGGCTGCCTCGGCTGACCATGCAGTAGCCTACGATCGGTCCAATTTTTAAGCACATTATGCCTCTGGACCAAATTCCGCACCAAACAGTGACTCGTTTTGGGTATATCCGCTTTTCAATGTATTCGTGCGGGTTTTCTGTGCCCTAAATGCGACAATTTTGCTTGTTTACATACCCGCCAAGATGAAAATGAGCTTCATGTGAAAAGATGATTTTTTTGCAAAATCGACATCTTCTCTAAGTCGATCGCAGGCCCACTTAGCGAAGCGAAAACGCATTGGATGGTCATTTGGCTTCAACTCCTGAACCAATTGGATTTTGTATGGCGTCATACCAAGGTCTTTATGCAAAATTCGTCTCAATGATGTCTCCGAAATGTTCAATTGTTGAGAACGACTGTGAATTGATGTTGATGGCGCTTCACGCACACTTTCTGCCACAGCATCAATTTTCTCGGGTGTACGCACTGTTTTTGGCTTTTCACGCTTTGGTTTATCGATGAAGATGCCAGTTTCTTTCACTTTTTTCACAAGATAACGAACATACGGAGCTGACGGTGCTTCTCTTCTTCCAAATTCCGTACGCAATTTTCGCACACATTCTGCAACATTACCATGATTTTCAAAGTAATGTCGCAATATTTCCCAGCGTTGTTCGAGCGTATACACAACCATATTCGTTCAGCGGAAGGATAAAACTAATTATCTGTCAAATCAGACATGAGCTAAGTGTTACCATTCGCGAAATAAGCACTAGTTGAAAAAAAAAAGTTAGATGGCGGACCCATTATAAGTTTCAAGCATACGGTAATAATTTTAAAACATTTGGTGAAAATCCGCACTATATGATCAACAATAATACGGTTCAGTCTTATTTTCAATACTCACTCTCAGTCACCACGCATACGTACATACTTTGGACAAAACATACCCATTTATTCAACTGGACTGAATGAAAAACAATATCCGGAAGAGTGCACATAGTATATCTGTTGGTTATGTCTTATATCTCACGCTGGGGTGACAGTACAGGTAAACCGCTGGAACCTGGAAGGCAACTATTGTGCTCTCGGACTCAATACCGCTATGTTGATATATCCTGTTAAAGGGCATTAAACCTTTTTTATTTATGTTCGACATTACTACAGAAATAAATCTACACCTATATGTCTACTGTCTAGTTAGTAGACGATAAACAAATTAATTCTATTTTTGTTCGTCCCGTCCAGTAGCGCAAATAGAGATTAATTTTTTCTTCAGCATTTTCCTGAATATAGAAAACTATAGCGAGCCATCACAGCTGGATACACATCCGCTAATCAACGTCAGCATGGGCGCCGCTTTGACAACTAAGAGGGGGGATAACTTGATTGAAATGGGTAACATCCGTACGTGACCCACTTGCATAATTTAGCTGCACTTAAAATCGCTATTCCGTATCTACGGATTCGCTTCGCACGTACACATCGTGAAACTAGTTGTAGCCGCCTCGCCGTACAGAATTGTGGGAAAACACTATTCCTAAGTGAAAGGACATCACTCGTTGGGGATAACAAGTTGAAAAAACGATAAAAGTGGGCCAGATTGGTAAACGGTACGGATTGGATGTGGTGCGTACCTAGGTACCGGCCAGTATTGATTTAGCGGGGGCAAGTGCAAACTTGATGGCTGGTCAATTATTAAAATAACGTTTTTAATGCAAATTGATTTTTTGATTGATCATGGCAGTGACTAGTGAGTTACCATAGAGTTACATAGTGTTTGCTCGTAGTTCTGTAGTAGAAGATGAGATATAAGTTAGAACCAAGCTTGCAGCATTTTGCAATAAATATTAATTATGTGAAGTATCATCCTTTTGTTTGAAAGTATATGTTATATGACACATTTACTCGTTGAAACCAACGTATTCGTCTTTTCATTTGGTGCAATGAATTGAGAATACATTATATGATTGGAACTAAATGGTGTAAACGACCATCAACATATTTGTGTCAAGTTTTATTGAGCATATATACGCTAAGTGGCAGTTGAATGCAAAGCTTTCTTTTCTTGTTTACGATTTCCAACGAAATTATAAGACTAGTAGCTATAGATTGGAAACAGGTTTTCGGATCACTAAAAATCCCATAGCTTATACATAAAAACACATAAGACTGCATTTGTCCTATTTCACTGATACTGATCTCAAAATCATTGATACATCTAATTTTACTAATGATAGGTACTTATGCACGCACATTTGTTAACTAACACGACTACAATATTATGAATCATATTCATATATGTTTAGCCATGTGTTTTCAAGTAGAAATTAATTGACAAACAGTGATGGAGTGCCGCCTACGTGAAATGTTTTTTTTTTTAAACCAACGGAACTGATTGATACAGCTTTCATTTAAAAGGCAATTTGCATATATGTAGTTCAATGAAAGATAGGTAGGTAACTCTAACTACAGACTGGTTCATTTCTAATGGAAAATCAATTCTGCTGCTGCAGCTGCATAAATAATGTAGGTACCATTCAAAATAACGATAGTTTAATTAATTCGAAATAGATACCAATATTTAAGCACTGAATATTGTGGGAACAAATTTCAACTCTTTAATTAAAAACTGATGTAGGTAAGTAAGATAAAATAAAATTTCAGATTTGAAAAACATAATCCCGATAATAATGTTTAAAATTTTGTTAAATCTTGTAAATCTGCTTTGAACACGTTTCCAAAATGTTCTTCTTGTGCCATACATACTATAAATTTTGTTAATTCCTCCTTGTTTACTATTTATTTAAATGTTCTTAAACATTATTGTCATTGAATTGCACAGTTGAGGAACACTGCTGTTGATCTTATATAAAAATAAGCGAAGACAAATAGTTAAGAACCACTTTCACTGCCTTAAACTCAACATATTTGCTTGTTTTTTGTTGGGAAGGTTGTGCAGAGATGCAATGCTGTGTGTAATATGTTTGTCAATATGTTGTGCATAAGCCAGGTCACTATAATGATAGTATTTCTTTTTACCAATTGGCGAAATCTAGTAAATACAAATGTAAGAAAAGTAAATGTTTGTCCGGAAGCAACAAAGATTGTGAATTATGATTGATTAATATTGTTATCATCATTTTAAACAATTCTCACAATCGTTTTGCTTCTTCCTGACTTTGTTTTATATACAATTGATTCTCGATAAGATGTTGCTTTGGTAATAAACCATCCATTGAACATACTTATATGCTTTCATATTGGGTGCATCGGAACTCGAATAAAAGAACAAAAACTCGTTTATTAAAATGAATATAATACCTATATATAACTACTGTATCCTCGTGTGACATTAAGATGCAATTAGTGTGTTATATATAAATTTCCTCACCCATACAAAAAGTAGTGTGTTTATCCGACCAAGTTTTGCCTAATTGATAGGTAAAAATAATGTTTGATAAAATTTGCTTACGATTTTCTACAAACATAGTTCATGATTTGGGAAGCATGCGTGTAACTTTCATGTCTTGAGTTGAACAACTTATAACTAAATTGTTCTTAATGGTAGCCTCTCGATTCCGCTTTGAACGTTTTAACTCTGGTTAACAAAAGACCAGAAATGCATTAAAAGTCAAATGCAAATTAATGTTTATTGCTTTTATGAAAAAAAAAAAGATGTCTTAAGATACCTTTACGACAAAGGCACACTTTCTTCTTTGCTCCTCAACTTTGTCACAAAAACAAAAGCATCCCAAGTCGTAATTTGCCACACAATTGTATATTCAACTTAAATTATTGCCAATCCATGAAATTACTTCGCTTAAAAAATGGCGCACGGCAAAGAAATACTCAAATATACCTATTGTATTCAACTGAGACGTGGATTTATCTACGTACAATACAAATACCAAAGCTTTAATGCCGAAAATAATCTCCCACGGGAGCGTTTAATATAATTGTTCAAATAAATATCATTTGTTGGTGAATAAATGTAAATTACCAGTATTTTCGTTAATACTTTATTGCTGTATATATACCTACTAGCAGAAAGGAAATGCGCTTTGAATATTAAGTTTTGATTCTAGTAGCAGAAATGATACAGAGCTAGGTGTTTCATTTCATTTATAGGTACCTTGATTACGACAAATGTATTGCTTGTGGTACTCTTGGAAATTGGAGCAGTGTAGACTAACAGCAATTGTCGCTGAGGGTACGCCTGAAAATGTATTTTAATTTTTATTATTATTGTTAAGAAAATAATAATTAGAACGTAAACACGAATTAGAGGCATTTCGAATAATGCTACTAATTCATGATCATTTTGACTTCCTTAAGTGATTGCGAGTTGTAGTATTAATAGTGGCAGTCGGAGAACTAAAGCAGAGTGAACCTTAATACAGAAACCCTATGCTACATTTGACCAAAATATGCTTGCATAAGAGAAAATAAAACGAAAATGTCAATGACATCATTTATTTTTGTAAGCCGAGAACAGGATCAAATTTACCCCCATTTAAGGCTACAGCTACTATGGTTAAGAGTCTTTTTCATATTGTATCTTATTTCATATCGTGATAATGCTACAATTTCTTTGATAGACAAAATAGTTTCCAATTATCGGGCCTTACAAGTTGACCTACATTTTGTGTATCAAGGACCCTTATATCATTGACATAGAATTTGTTTATCTTGTATTTACGTTGAAACTTTTTGTGTCACTCTCTTAGCCCAGAATTGATTCATTTGTCGCCAGTGCTATTTCCAATATGCTCTGACGTATGTATATACCTTTTACATACGCACACTTTTTTCCGAAAGAATTATCGATGGAAGTCGTACAAGAGAGGAAACATTTCATTCCGCTTAAAACGAGTACCAACAAAGCCTTTGATGTATTGCTTGCATCACTGTCAGCACCCATGGAATTTAAAACTAGCATGTATGCATTTCTATTTTAGATATGCTGATTCATTCATTCAATTGGTGTCGAGATGCATTTTCAACAACTGTCTAGATTTGTCATGCAATTTGAGTATTAAAAAATGCAATGCTTTCCGTTATACGTATGAATAATATTTAATGAGCTTACTGTAAGGTTTTTATGGATTTTTTTGGATACCTAGATCTAATGGTCTTCCCTACTTTAACGCTGTTTTTTGTTTGTTTTTGTAGTAAATATTTATATTTCTAAAATTAATAAATTATATTAAGGTTCTGCAAAGATATTGAAGGTGTATCATAAATCTAAAACTGCCTCCTCCCGCGTCCCTCAGATACGATTAAATGAAGGAATTATAAATGTCACAAAAAATATTGTTTGGACTTTTTCAGGTCACAACGGTTTTTTTTTTTGTGGTTAGAAAATAAGAAATCTCAGAAAGCCGTCATACTTGGGATGTTTAATCGAAATAAAACGAAGCTGACATTTTCGTTTGGTTCACTTATTTCTGAATTTGATAGATTGGTTTAAACTGAATTTAATTTTTGTTTAGCAAAATAAATTTTTTAGGTATGTTGCAAAATTATTTATTCTAATTAATATACGCGATCAAACTACTTTTTATAAATTAATTGGCGAAACAAACGAAATAAAAAAATTGCAGTCGCCACTGCCCGAGGGAAAAGTCGAGAATGACACTTGTCAGAGGTCGATACCGAGAGATCGCGAACTTTTGCAACCACAGCCAGTGAAAGGGCTGTGTTCGGTTTGCTCAGCGAAAGGGGTGGGTTGGGGAACGTTGAGCGCAGAGTTTCCAAAAACACCTGCGATAAATTTTTTTTTTTTGAAGAAAAAAATAATGGGCGCCACGTAATTTTAGGTAAAATTACGAAACCTGAAATCAAAAAAACCAGAAAAAGGAAACAAATGTTTTAACTCGTTATAAAAGCTCCGTTGGAGCGCGGTCTTTTATTAAAAGGGGCTTTTGCCTTTGGATTGGTTCACGACGACACAACAGCACTATATATTAGTGTAGTATATATCTATATACTTAGGAAAAGTTCGGACCGTTGGCGTGGCCCGCTATCGCGTTGTCTCGAAAGTTAAAAAAATATTAACCGGGTCGCGTGTCCCGCTTTTTCGGGAATTTACCGAAACGAAAGTCTACCGAACTAATAATTATACAACAACCTAGACCAAACGATTTTCACTCTACTTATCTTTGTCTGTTGGATTCCTTGTCCTGTCTCAATTATTCCTCTGATGCCCCTTTCTGACACCTCAAAATCCTCTGTCCGTTTATCCCGTCTCTCCAGGATCCTTTTTCCTCCTTACAGGAACTCACTCCACTACAACTCTACTCTACAGTTTAATTTAAAAAAAAACCTCCACGGTTTACTGTCTTCAAAAAACAATGTTGCCTAATTCGCAACTCAAAGTCAAAAAAAACTCGCTCTCACAAAACTTCGAAACTAGAACTTGTATACAAGCTGGTCAGCCAAGAAGTGACTCCCAGGTTTTTGGCTTAGTTCGAAGTCGCTCGGCTTCCTCACACACACCCTCTCATACATTCGCTGGTGTTAGGCCCCAACGGTGGGATCTTTAAGTTGGCATTCAGCAATGCCTCCCACGACCATTAACCACCACATTCATACACATTAGCGGGCTAAACGGTCACTTAAGTGCGACACCAATGCGCTGCCGTAACCCGCTAATCCTCTCAAAACTTCCATTCACTCCTCTCTTTATACACTGGAATTCGCCTTGGGAGGATCCTTCCAGTACATTTAAGATTAGCCAGCCGACTTCGAACTCTCTTCTCTTCTTTCCAGAGTTAGCCTTCTCTAATAATTATTTCTATAACCATCTGTCATAGAAATCAAAACAAAACAAGGTAATTCGTGGAGGAATTTTGCACCCGGCATTTTTCCCCACGAATTAAAACAAAGTTAATTAGAAAAAAGAAATAGGAAAAAAGGATGCTGGTGGACGCGATAGTTCCCCCCCCCCGGACATCGGGTCTTACACCCACCTCTTAACGTGGGACAACCCAATAACTCCCAATCGCTGACAAGGAATTCAACAGGTATTCTTTGTTTACCTTTTCCGCGGTTACTCTAGCTATTTCGGTGGACTTTCGCGCAGATTTGGGGGATGAGACTTGCAGATAGCAGGCCATTCCTTACAATTATTGAATTTAGGGTGGGCTCTCGGCCTTTATTTGCGTTGCAGCAATGTTCTTGTTTAGTGTTGATGTCGCCTTGATGTGTTTATGTTCGTTTTCGATACGTTGTGTTCTCGTTGTGTTCTCGTGTTTCTATGTGGTGCTCGTAGTTGTTTTGTCACGCACTTTCCGTGCGGGTTTTATAGTGGGAGTGCGTATAATACGTGGCCGTCCGCCCACACTCTCTGCTGCTCCTCCGTTGCTCCATCGTCGGGACATGAACTTAGGGATCGTCTTCCCTATGCCCATCGAGCCAGACTCTCTACCGTGATAGTGGTAGATCTACCGAAGAGTGTCTTTTCATTGGCCGTCCGCCTACACTCCTCTGCTGCTCCTTCGTTGCTCCAGCGACGGGGTGATTTGAAAAAAAAAGGGATCGTCGTCCCTCCACCCATCGAACTTAGTGTTTTCGCATATTGTCACTCGTTTTGTGTGTGACAGTCGTTGGGGTGTTTTTCTGTTGGCTGTCCGCCACACCCTTTGAGTAGACAAGGTTATTTGTCTTATATCCCTCGGTGGAGTGTTGGCTAAGGGGATCGTCCTCCCCCCACTCTTTCGTTTCTGCCGACCTCCTGTCGGTACCATCCGACCCATCGTCGCTTTTAATCGACGGTTGCGAGTCTCCCTTCCGTCCAAAGGGCTGCGCAACCGGAACTTCCTCCTCGACCACTCAGACCGCCCGTCTGATGGCGTGTGACCGGCCTGTCACTATTGAATACCTATTTGGTTGTACCCCTAAGGCTCCAAGGAGGTGGTCCGAAGGCTGATGGGAGCCTCGGATGCCCGTCCACATCCCAGGACCTCGAGTACCGAACCCAAGAAAAGAGGGACCATGGGTAGGAAGAGAGGGGATCTGAGAGCAGACCTTGTTGCGGTAAAATTTAACGCAACAAACCCCACCCTCACCTCCTGGAAAATGGGCTTGGTTTTCGAAGAAACCCAAACCATTTTCCAAGGTATAGGTTGACACCACAACAAAGGAAAGACATTCCCATCATTGGCCAAAACTGCCCGTCTAGATCTCCAAAAAGCAAAATCAGAAATGAAGGAAAAAAAATAAAGAAGACAATCTAACGCTACTCTATCGGGACTTCTAGACTAATCGGCATCGTGATGAGGCTTAAGATCCTTCACGTGCCATGTTCCACGGTCTTTACCGTTCTCATCCGTTAGCGTGTATGTCCAAGGTGACACCCGCTTTCTTATCCTGAAGGGACCGACGAATTTAGGAGCCAACTTTGCGGCATAATAATTAGCGGCATCTGATAACGCGAAATTTCTGCGCCATACCAACTCGTTCGGGAGATATTGGGTATCTCGCCGTCGGAGGTTGTAGACTTTCGCGGACTTCTTGGCGGCCGCCGCTAACTTTCTACCTATATCTAACCTAAGCTCCCTAAATCGATGTTCTATCTCGGCCCTATCTCCTACATCTAAACCTCTATCTTCTACAGCTAAGTCCCTATCTTCTACAGCTAAGTCCCTATCACCTACATCTAAATCCCTACTCGTTGAAGCTGCCTCCGCACTACCCGGAGCTGCTTCCCTATTCCCGACGTGATAACTTGCAGGAGCTACCTCTCGACCACAAGTCATCATGTCCCTACCAAAATTCGCATAATATGGCGAAATCCCTAAAACGTCGTGTTGGGCCGTGCGTATCGCGCACGCTACTTTCGCCAACTGCGAGTCCCAACCTCGATGATTTTCAGAGACATACGCTCTCAGTGTTGTCTTTATAATTTGGTTAATCCTTTCTGCAGGATTAGCCTGTGGATGATAATGTGCTGTATAACGTAGTTGTGACGCGTACGCCTGGCAAAGCGCTTTCAGTTCCTTGCTACGGAACTGCGGGCCGTTGTCACATACGACCGCTGATGGAACGCCAAATAAAAGAAAGACATTGTCTTCCAACTCCTTACATACTGCCTTTGCGGTAGCAGATCTCAACGCGAATAAAAGGGGAAATTTTGTAAAATAGTCGACGACAGTTAAAATATAAACGAACCCCCTACTGGACTTGGGAAGAGGTCCTACCAAATCTACACAAATCATTTCCCAAGGCCTCGAAACCCCTACACGTTCCCTCATTAGACCAGCGGGTTTCTCATTCACCGGCTTAACCTGTTGGCAAACTTTACAATTCCTAACGTACCTAGTTATATCCTGTCTCATTTTAGGCCAATAATATTTGCCTCCTACTCTAGCAAAAGTTTTTCGGACCCCCATATGTCCAGCTAACGGACTGTCATGGCAGTCTCTTAAAATCCCTAATCTACCTGATTTACCTACAACTAATTTCCACTCATCGTTATTCTCGTGGACTATAATGTGACTGGCTTTCACGAACTTGAAAAGCCGCCCATTTTCCACTCTCCACGCTGGGTATGCTAATGGATTCAACTCAATTGCCGAAATCATCTTCGCCACCCAAGGGTCCAAATCCGCATCCGAGATCTCGGCTACAACCGGAACTCCTCGCGACAACATATCCGGGACGACATGTTCCTTCCCCTTGCGATGAATGATCTCAAAATCGAATTGCTGAAGCCTCACTGCCCAGCGCGCTAGCCTACCTGACGGGTCCTTAAGATTACTCAGCCATACAAGCGAGTAGTGGTCCGTCACAACCGTAAACCGAACACCTTCGATATACGGACGCAACTTCTCAACTGCCCACAGTACCGCCAAGCATTCCTTTTCAGTCGTCGAGTAGTTTCTCTCACACCTATTGAGAGACCTACTCAAATAACAAATTACCTTCTCTCCTTCCTCAAACTCCTGAGATAGTACGGCCCCGATACCATAATCTGATGCGTCGGTTTGCACCACAAAAGGTCGCTGGAAATCCGGGCATGTCAGGATCGGTGCCGTAATCAAACATTCTTTCGCCTTCCTAAAACTTTCCTCACAATCATTCGACCATACAAACTTCCTACTTTTCTTTAACAAATCTGTTAAAGGCCTAACTAAAGTGGCGAAATTTGGTACAAAACGTCTGTACCACGAAATAGTCCCTATAAAGCTCCTTACTTCCTTCACATTCTTTGGTGTAGGAATCCTAACCATGCTTTCCACCTTTTCCGGATCAACATGTAATCCGTTCCTATCAACGACGTAACCTAGGAATTTTAAAGAGGGCCTACAAAAGTTACATTTTTCCCGACTAACTTTCAATCCCGCCTCACACAACCGCTTAAAAACCTCTTCCAGTATCTCAAGATGTTGTTTGAAAGAGTTGGTGACGATAATGATATCGTCCAAATACACGAATACGTGTGGCTCCAAATCGGCACCCAAAACGCTGTCGATAAATCGTTGCCACGTCGCAGGCGCGTTATGCAAGCCGAATGGCATTCGCTTGAACTGGAATAGGCCTCTATTCGGAACCGTAAAGGCTGTGAGTGGGCGCGATCCCTCCTCCATCGGGATCTGCCAATAGGCCGACTTTATGTCTAACGAAGTTAAAAACTTCGCATCTTGAAGCTTATCTAGGGTCGTTGAAATATACGGAAGTGGATAAGCATCCCTATCTGTAACTTTATTAAGTTTCCTATAGTCGACACAGAACCTGAATGAACCATCCTTCTTTCTGATAAGCACTATTGGAGATGCCCACGGACTGTTTGATTTCTCAATAACTCCCGCATCCAGCATCTCCTTTAGCTCCTTATCGATATGTCCCTGCATTGCCGGTGAGACCGGATAATATCTTTGCTTAATTGGTTCTGCCGACGTCCTAATCTTATGCTCTACCAACTGTGTGCACCCTAAGCCCTCTGGCATAACTTCGAAAATTTTGTCTATCAAAATTTCGAGTTGCCTGACCTCGGCCACGTCCAACTCGGACTTCTCCCTAATCGCTGAAATTGAGCCAACCATCTGTTGACTCGAAAAACTCCACACGCCTGATCTCAAATCCGGGACCACTCCCGTTAGTGCCCAAAAATCTGCACCTAGGATCATAACGTGTGGTAGAGCTGGTATCACCAAACACTCTAAAAACACCGTCTTCTCCTGCACCACAATTGGTAAAGATACCACCCCTAAAACTTCTATCCCTGCTCCATCCGCTAATGCAACCGATTTTATGTTGCCTCTACCTAACACTAGCCCTAAATCTTTCAAAATATTCCACCCGTCCCTACAAATGATTGTGCGTGAAGCGCCCGAATCCAAAAGTCCTAAAAACCTAATTCCATAAATTGAAACTCCTAAGTATGGTCGCCTATCTTCCCCGTTTGCCTCCAAAGTAAAGCCTAAATGAATTTGAGAATACCCTAACTGGTCACCAGCAGGCGACCTCTCTAATTGCGACGGCGCTCTTGTCCTGCTGACCCAAGAGACCGTTGCGCGTTTCCCGCACAGCGCCGACAATCCTTGCGCGACGTCCCTACTGCACCACAACCATAACAACGCCTAGGAGCGGAACAACGATTAGCGAAATGCCCTTCGCTATCGCAATTAAAACACCTCATTGGTCGTGGTGATCGACGCTGTTGGTTGTCTGGAACGACAACCGAAACCCTTGGTTCCTCCGAACCAATGTAGGCCAAATCCGGTTCCAGGAGATGCCTACCCCGAGTAGTTGGAGGTGGAGCAAACGTTTCCACATTTGCCCGCACTGTCTCCAGCTTCCTTCCCAAAGCGACCAGATCACTGACGCACTTGGGCTCTGCGAGTCCAAGCTGCGTCTGGTAAAATGGCGCAAGATTCCTTTGCAGGATCGACAGCTTCCTTCTCTCCGTCAGAGGATCGGAAAGTCTGCCGAACATATTCTGCATCGTTGCGACGTAAACACCTATGGATTCATCCTTCCCTTGGGTACGACGTCGAATCTCTTCTAAAAGAAGATCATCGTAGTTGGGAGGTAGAAACTCCAGTTTCAATTCCCTCACCAACTCTGGCCACGAAGAAATAGTTCGCCTAATCGCCCTAAACCACAGAAGTGCCTTCCCAGTGAACAAATCGACCGACGACCTAAACAATTGGGATTCACTAATCCCCCTAGCTTCCCTAAGTTCCTCAACTCTCTCCAGAAAAGAGTTGACTGATGCCCCGCACCGTTCACCCGTAAAAGAAATATTCCACTTGGAGAGGTTTTCAGGCTTCTCCGAGTGGATATATAGTCGCTCGTTGGCAAAGGTATTTGGGTTAGTACCCAAAACCGATGCTGATGTAGATGGTTCTATACGTTGCGGCTCTACTGGCCGTTGTTGCTGTTGTTGTTGATGTTGTTGTACGACTTGCTTGTCGTGAATAGTTGCGTTCTCATCGCAATCACTCTCTTCGTCTTCACTATCCTCTAACTCCCCGAGGATATTGACCAACTCGGTCTTTAATTCCTTTTTTATCGCCGTCTCGTCTTCCGTAATAGCACGAGACCTCCCTATTCTATTCATTGCCCAGTCTATTTTCGTAAAGGCCTTCTTGAAATCTGAAGATCCCCGCTCAGGGTGGCTCGCTACGAGCGCCTTGATCTCCACTAATTTCTTTTCAACCGAATCCCTATCTTGTTCAAAAGTGAATGGGTACGTGTCCGATTCTACAACCGAACCCCGTCGCTCCATTGCCCTAGCTGCCCTAAGCGATTTTCGCATTGGGTCGACGTCGCCAACCGACAACCCTCTGCGTTCAATTTCGTAGACTAATTCGTCCCTAGCTAACCTATTAATTTCCATATTGACAACCCAAAACAAAATAAGCAATGACCAACGAAAAAGCAAAACAAACTATAAACCAAAATAAATTAAAAAAAAATTAAAATAAAACCACCCGCTGCTTTAGCAACGAACAATCCCCACCAAGAAAAGAAAAACAATTACAACCCAAGTTGACGAGGAGAAAAAAAAAAATTAAAAAAAAGTGTCTGTTGGCAACCCTACCAACTTTATGGAATAGAAATCTAATAATTTAGATTCTCAAAATATTAAAATAAAAAGAAAAAAAAAATCGGTGAAGAAAAAGAAAAAATCAAAACCCGAGAAAAATAGAGGTGGCAACCCCGTTTCCAACGTAAATAACCTCACAGTTAATATATAGAGTACCACTGGTTTATGAACCACCGGTACCTATATGAATCTCTATACACACAAAAATAATCCCGAACTACGAAACGGCCAAAAATATAAAGAACAGCAAAAAATGTATATATAGTTATATAAATATGTTCGAATAAGAAAACCAAAATGTAAAAACAGAAAAAAAAAGAACCAAAACAAATCCACCTACTTGGGTATTTCCACTGTGGGAAATCTTACTCCGCTTTTCTCCTTGTGGGTATATGGTTCCAAAACAAAACTCCTGTCCTCTTGGATTCCCGAAACTCGAACTGTTTCCTGAATCTTTCCACCACTATTCACTTTGAAACCTAGAAAACAAAAGCCAAAGTAAAAAGAACCACAAAAGAAACACCAAACAAAATACACGAGACACCTCCCCAAGCACAAAAACTCCGATTTGGGTTGGAATTGTGTCACACAGATTCCTTCCAAACTAATCAAAATGCCCCACGTTGGGCGCCAAATGTTGCAAAATTATTTATTCTAATTAATATACGCGATCAAACTACTTTTTATAAATTAATTGGCGAAACAAACGAAATAAAAAAATTGCAGTCGCCACTGCCCGAGGGAAAAGTCGAGAATGACACTTGTCAGAGGTCGATACCGAGAGATCGCGAACTTTTGCAACCACAGCCAGTGAAAGGGCTGTGTTCGGTTTGCTCAGCGAAAGGGGTGGGTTGGGGAACGTTGAGCGCAGAGTTTCCAAAAACGATAAATTTTTTTTTTTTGAAGAAAAAAATAATGGGCGCCACGTAATTTTAGGTAAAATTACGAAACCTGAAATCAAAAAAACCAGAAAAAGGAAACAAATGTTTTAACTCGTTATAAAAGCTCCGTTGGAGCGCGGTCTTTTATTAAAAGGGGCTTTTGCCTTTGGATTGGTTCACGACGACACAACAGCACTATATATTAGTGTAGTATATATCTATATACTTAGGAAAAGTTCGGACCGTTGGCGTGGCCCGCTATCGCGTTGTCTCGAAAGTTAAAAAAATATTAACCGGGTCGCGTGTCCCGCTTTTTCGGGAATTTACCGAAACGAAAGTCTACCGAACTAATAATTATACAACAACCTAGACCAAACGATTTTCACTCTACTTATCTTTGTCTGTTGGATTCCTTGTCCTGTCTCAATTATTCCTCTGATGCCCCTTTCTGACACCTCAAAATCCTCTGTCCGTTTATCCCGTCTCTCCAGGATCCTTTTTCCTCCTTACAGGAACTCACTCCACTACAACTCTACTCTACAGTTTAATTTAAAAAAAAACCTCCACGGTTTACTGTCTTCAAAAAACAATGTTGCCTAATTCGCAACTCAAAGTCAAAAAAAACTCGCTCTCACAAAACTTCGAAACTAGAACTTGTATACAAGCTGGTCAGCCAAGAAGTGACTCCCAGGTTTTTGGCTTAGTTCGAAGTCGCTCGGCTTCCTCACACACACCCTCTCATACATTCGCTGGTGTTAGGCCCCAACGGTGGGATCTTTAAGTTGGCATTCAGCAATGCCTCCCACGACCATTAACCACCACATTCATACACATTAGCGGGCTAAACGGTCACTTAAGTGCGACACCAATGCGCTGCCGTAACCCGCTAATCCTCTCAAAACTTCCATTCACTCCTCTCTTTATACACTGGAATTCGCCTTGGGAGGATCCTTCCAGTACATTTAAGATTAGCCAGCCGACTTCGAACTCTCTTCTCTTCTTTCCAGAGTTAGCCTTCTCTAATAATTATTTCTATAACCATCTGTCATAGAAATCAAAACAAAACAAGGTAATTCGTGGAGGAATTTTGCACCCGGCATTTTTCCCCACGAATTAAAACAAAGTTAATTAGAAAAAAGAAATAGGAAAAAAGGATGCTGGTGGACGCGATAGTTCCCCCCCCCCGGACATCGGGTCTTACACCCACCTCTTAACGTGGGACAACCCAATAACTCCCAATCGCTGACAAGGAATTCAACAGATATTCTTTGTTTACCTTTTCCGCGGTTACTCTAGCTATTTCGGTGGACTTTCGCGCAGATTTGGGGGATGAGACTTGCAGATAGCAGGCCATTCCTTACAATTATTGAATTTAGGGTGGGCTCTCGGCCTTTATTTGCGTTGCAGCAATGTTCTTGTTTAGTGTTGATGTCGCCTTGATGTGTTTATGTTCGTTTTCGATACGTTGTGTTCTCGTTGTGTTCTCGTGTTTCTATGTGGTGCTCGTAGTTGTTTTGTCACGCACTTTCCGTGCGGGTTTTATAGTGGGAGTGCGTATAATACGTGGCCGTCCGCCCACACTCTCTGCTGCTCCTCCGTTGCTCCATCGTCGGGACATGAACTTAGGGATCGTCTTCCCTATGCCCATCGAGCCAGACTCTCTACCGTGATAGTGGTAGATCTACCGAAGAGTGTCTTTTCATTGGCCGTCCGCCTACACTCCTCTGCTGCTCCTTCGTTGCTCCAGCGACGGGGTGATTTGAAAAAAAAAGGGATCGTCGTCCCTCCACCCATCGAACTTAGTGTTTTCGCATATTGTCACTCGTTTTGTGTGTGACAGTCGTTGGGGTGTTTTTCTGTTGGCTGTCCGCCACACCCTTTGAGTAGACAAGGTTATTTGTCTTATATCCCTCGGTGGAGTGTTGGCTAAGGGGATCGTCCTCCCCCCACTCTTTCGTTTCTGCCGACCTCCTGTCGGTACCATCCGACCCATCGTCGCTTTTAATCGACGGTTGCGAGTCTCCCTTCCGTCCAAAGGGCTGCGCAACCGGAACTTCCTCCTCGACCACTCAGACCGCCCGTCTGATGGCGTGTGACCGGCCTGTCACTATTGAATACCTATTTGGTTGTACCCCTAAGGCTCCAAGGAGGTGGTCCGAAGGCTGATGGGAGCCTCGGATGCCCGTCCACATCCCAGGACCTCGAGTACCGAACCCAAGAAAAGAGGGACCATGGGTAGGAAGAGAGGGGATCTGAGAGCAGACCTTGTTGCGGTAAAATTTAACGCAACAGGTAGATATAGTAAAAGGAAACTAAAAACATAAAAATCTATGCCCCATAAAGACTTATATACTACATCTGACAATAGGTAGGTGCTACTGAATATTCAAAATAGTGGAGGGTTCAATAAATCTTTGTCCTTTGAATATTGAGATCCTTCTCGAATTACACTTGAACTGTGACTTAATCTAAACAAAACCGTTAAACTTTGATTTAACATACCTACCTATTTGTGCCTACCCGCAGCAAGAAAATATATGCAGACAATGTAGACATAATCCTTTAACTATTTTCCTCTCTTTTTACAGTACAATAATAATTTTGTCACTCGAATTTCCATGTGGAAATAATTTCTCACAAAAATTATGAAATCAGAAATGTGTGTATGCACAGATTCGAAAACGCATGACTCACACATCAATTGACCTTTTATGCAAGGAGATGATAGCTGAGGAACAAAAGGAAGATATCCATTCCAATGGACAAACCAAAAACACAAAAGTATTAGCGGTAATAAATCACATTGCGATCGATAAGAAGGTTTCCTTCCTGCGAGAACTCCTAAGTGAAATTCATGTCGATTTGAATAGAAAAGAAGCAAAATGCTTTCGCTTTCGTTACATACCTATATGCGTCAGTAGCGGAGCGTATACCACACTGGATATCTAGCAATTTTTCATTCATTCAACTGACATTGCGAACTGCAGCTTCCGCCGAACACTTTTTTGTTAGTTTTATCAGTCGATAGCTGATTCTGCGGCACGTATCTGAAACTGAATACTCCTTGAGCATTGAAGAGGTATATGGATAAATGTTTTGGCTTTTTAAAGCAAAGTTGTGCTTGAAAATAAATATTAAAGATAGGACTGAAAATCGATACTGCTTGTAATCGGTTATGGTAAAGCGCAGTGAATGTATTCGAATATCATACTATGTGTAATAATTCAGTCAAATAAAAACACCAACTTGAAGAGGGCACAACAATGTCGTCATTAATTATTTAAAAACCAATTGCCGCAGAACAGAGGTGGCACGAGCGCTTTTTTGTATGCAAAGTAGCTACTGGAGAAAAGGAATATTTATTTTTGGATTCATTGCAACATTTACCCTTTCAAAGAGTTGCGAGCCCAAACCTTCCGACCTTCTCTCACCGACTCTAAATCATTAAAAACAGCATTCGAACGAAATGAGCTTTGATCTTCTTCTGTAACTGACACATAGTGTTCACTATGGCAAGACTGGTTCTTGTAAAACTGTACAAGTAAACCAGCACAAAGAAGTATTTAATAAAACATGAATTACAAACATTTCCGTTTTCAGTACAATATAATCCTTTTATTTAATAGTTAAATAAAATGTTCATCAATTCTAAGCAATCCAACATAAAATGGTAGTCGATTGAATTTATAGAGCATATTATATTCTCATGACAATAATATAGAGACAAACGAAGAATTTTTTCTCATTAACTAATGTATATTTGCTTCAAATCGTTTTCGCAATACTTATAATTAATTTTGCGTCCACCTTGAGAATATGTAACCCGTTTGTACTATATGCAGCCACTCAAAATTACTGACACTGATATTTTAAATTCAACTTTTCGGACAATAGATTAAAGTACCTGAGTAGTAACTATTAGCCCAAGTCCATTTAGAACTGAAAAATGTTTAAAAAGAGCGTACTTCATATAGTGATCGACAGTTTTTTGTAAATATCTTTAAGAATATTAACTTTTCCACAAAACTTTTCTTCGGCACATATATCTACGAGCATCATCTACAAAAAAGGTATATATCCATTTTTCTGTAAATCAAGAAATAAACAGCTTTTTCTGCGAATGGACATATTTTTTTCACCAAATCACTTACTCTGAAACCAGTCGACGTATCGCTAACATTGGTATTTGTGGTTTAACTAGAGGTTATACCCGATTTTGTGTGCAAATTTCAGCCTTCTACGTCAATGAGTTTCTGAGATAGACCTAGGTAAAAAATTGGTCTAGTGGTCGGACAGGCGGCACTAATTAGGTTCCGTCTTTTTCCTACGGGTACGTTACCTTAAAAATGGGGTGGGGACACATGCAAAAATAAAAATAAAACTCTGGAATTCGCACCATTTATCATCGCAGTACGTAAACTTTGTATTAATAAGGCACTATTCTGTGATTGAATGTTGCAAAATTTAAATGATTTCTCGTATTCCAAATCCGATTGGCAATTGAGACTTTCCTAAAGACTTTCTTCAACACAGCCGGTGAGTAAGTAGATTTGAGGTGAGCCTGCCGACATAATGTAACCAAGGAAATGTGTGATTGGGCGCCCCTAAGAAATACAGTTCGGTTTCAATTATGCACAGGTGTTAATGTAGCTCGGTAAAATGCAAAGATTGGTGTACCTCAATGACGACCGCATTTCCTACCACTGGGGTAACAACTTCATTAATTCACTTACTCCAAATGAAAGCTATTTCGCTTTCTGATTAATATGCTGCCGCGGTTACCTACGGGTAACGCATAAGGAGTTGGTAAGTCAGTTTGTTATTTTATATGAGTGATGACAAGTAGGTGTGTTTTGGCTGTCGTAAACTTTATTTGTTTTCTACAATAAGTGGGTTTTACAAAATGTTAGCGTTATGGGTGCCTCGCAAACTTCGAAACTAGGTTGCCAATATTTTCGTTAATTTGTTTTTAAATGTTGTTTTAGTTTAGTTCAGTTTGCGCAGGCTCCCTACAAAATATTATACAATATCTTCCGGAATTTTAGAATTAGTATCTAGCAGTTGGGCGTATCCGATTTTTAAGTTTGATATAAGAAAACTAAAAAAATTATAATAAGTTTCATTTTAGTTCGGTTCGCAACTTATCTTCTTTTGCTTGCTTCAAAGCCTACTCCATACTAATGAGTGGAAAGGTATATAAAAACCAATCAAATATAGGTACTCTCGAATCTTTCAATTTCCTTTCACACAAAATTAATCACGGAACGCAATGATGCTGAGTAATTTTTTAAGCATTGTGTCACCACTGGCTTTAACGCGGTGTCATATGAGTTTGTATTTCAAGAGATTTATAAAGTGACTAGACATTAATATGACTGTTTCAGGTCAAACCAGACATGTTGGTAAGTCGCTCTGTCACCGTGGTTCCAATATGAAATGACAAGAATTTTCAAAAACAGCAAAGTTTCTACTTATTTTTCTGGTTAATCAATTTAAGCTTAGCAGCGAGACCTCGCTTCTAGTTATTTCTCAACTCTAGCATCACAAAAATTGGAGCCTCAATGAATACCTGCAAATGTTGTAATTTGCGATTTATACAAAATTACCCACTGTAAATGCTGCCTACACAGACACAAAGGTAATACAAAATCAAATGACAAGGTTCCCGGCTGTATGAGCATCTAATCTAATTCAATTAGCAATAATGTAGAAGGCATCATTTTTATAACATTGTTTCCAAAGCAAATTCTATGACAACGGCAGACGGACTTGAGTACACTCTCTAAAGGCGGATGAATTTACCCAATATTTTTGGACGGAGGACTTTGTCTAAAAAATGTTGGAAGCTTTTACCATAAAGTTGCTCATTTGTGGTGAAATTTGAGCTAGAGCTTTTACAATATTACACACCCATATTGGAACGGCAAGTACATACTGTGAGCTTGCGAATGTGTGTGGGAAACAAAATATATTCAGTCTCAGTCTCTCTTCGGAAATCGGTAATCAGCATCAGCAAGCTTTCGCGAGATTTTCGAAAGGATGATGGAATCAAATAATTTAATCTCTCTTCACCAAAGTGTTTGTTTCAGCTTTCAGAGTCCACCTGCCTGACCAATAGCTTCGTTCAAATCTGTCTCATGAACGATGGTCCTAATCAAACTTGACGGTAATTTGCCAACATGCACATTGTGCATTGGTAAGTGGTAAGTCAAAAGAGGGTGTTATTGTTTTAATGTTTACTGTTCCTCTGGCTTGTTCTTAGGCCTTTAGTCGGACTTAGTACTTACACAGTCAAAATTATGCGTGATCACATTCGTTTTAATTTTTTTTTAGGAGATAATACATTTTTCATAATGAAATGACACTTTCCGATTGTTATGATAAATTGTCCATTTGTATGAGGTATACCATTTGTTTTGCCTTTGTGTCTGTGATTTAACAAGCTCATACATACACACATAACAATATTATCGTTTCTTGTGAATAGGAGAGTACCTAAATGATTGCAGTTCGAGGGTTGTCAGTGGATGTCGACGCTAAACGGAGAACGTCTTTTGGGTGGATTTGAAAGGAAGTAGCTAGAACTGTTTGCGGGTAGACGTATGCGTAGGATAAATTAATCAAATTTAAAATTTAAATGGGGTAGGAACTTCAAAAGCAAATAATAAATAATAAATAAGTTGATAAGATTAATATTGTTTAATGTTATCTGACTGTAGATAAGCAAATAAACCTTATGATTTCACAATATTTTTGAAGCGTGGAGAAACTTTTTTTAGGTGACCATGAAGGTCAGCAGGTTGACTGCGAAAAGTTGTTCGTGTAATTTTTGGTCCATGTTACTATGAAGAACTGAATTGGGACAGGAATATTTGAATTTGTTGGTTCGTTAGACATCGAATTGACCTCATAGCATGCGCAATGTGATGTATGAAGCTAGCTTGAGAGCCATAAAAAGTGATATAAGTCGGTAAAATATCTTTTACATTTTACTAAATTACACATATTTTTCTTATTATGTCATCCTTTTGTTTTTGCATTAACCTGCCTACTTGTATTATAGCGACCGTGTTCACACCAAGAATCCAGTCTTTTAGATTCCAACCACATTTCCAAGCATATAATAAGTAAGAGGTTAGAGACTTCTATTTATATGTAACCAACTCTGAAAAGCAGCCCCTCTATATTATTTCTGTAGTGTATTTTTACCTCTTGCGGTTCACACACTCAATAAATCCTTGAAAATGAAGCGTCAATTTTTTACTTTTATAAAATATTAAAAAAAAGAAGAAGTAAATATTTGCTACATAGGTACATTAAATTTCAACTACGCAACTATGATTCATGGAAATACTTTTTTTTCATTCATAGAGAGTCGATGGCCGAGGAGAGTAACAGTCATAAGCCACTAAAAAAAGGTGAATCCGCTCAAATTTGACCGAATGACCGATTTCCACTTTTTTAAATTCGATCAAAAATCCGGTCAAAAGTAAAAATAAGAATAAAATAAGTCTGGTCAAAAATAGAATGTAGTAATATATTTTAACTAAAAAGATATATAAAACAAAAACAAAGAATTAATTCAAATGCTTTGCATCACTACGTTTTGCAGAAAAAGGATCCTCCAATCTAATTCAGTCTTCTTAAATATTGCTAAATGTAGATATATATATTATCTACTGGAAACAAATTTTCATTTATAAATTACTTATTCCAAAACGCATCATCTTCAGCTATCGGAATTACTTGAATTATAATTTGTATATACCTTCCTCGTTTGTCCCTATTTTTCTCATGATTCATCAGGAATAAGGCTGAATTGTATCTAATCCCTTTTGTTATTTTCAACGCGTTTATTTTTATCTTATCTTCTCTCTTCAATACATCAAATTTCACAACACAAATGCATTATAGTGACAAAAACCAAACTTTAGACAAATAATTTGCAACAACATAGCGGTTCGTATTCAGATTCGCCTCCTATAAATTTTGCATGGTAGGTATACCTACTCACTTCACTTCAGTCTTGTTAGAATGCATTCCCCCAGTCCCAGTCACAGTTTTGGTGAGAGCATTCATATGAGATATGAGACTCCCGTTGTCGTGGAGTTTTCTAGGATTATTCACAATAAATTGGTTTCTGTATGAAATTGTGAGCGTGTTTGTTAAGTATCTATGGCGAAGTTTCATTCAAATTATAGAAATTTATCTTTATGCCTAGTCATAGAACGATATTATTTTTCCGGTCAAGAAAGGTTTTCCCGGTTTAAATTTTTTTTCGTTTCGGTCAAAAATCGGTTAGACCGGATTTAAAAATTTTCTGCGGTCAGAGTGAAGAGATTTTAGTCAGATATGACCGGAATTCGGCCAGAATGGGAGCTCTGGTCTTAAATGCATTATAGTGAAAACATAATAGGAAATCTAAGAGAGAATTTTATTTTCAAAATTTGCGGTGGAATTGGGTACGTGTGCGGAAGCTGACGGTCTATGTAATATTATAAACAAAACATTTGGGATCCATTTAACTTAATTTTGTGTGTGAAATGTGAATAACCTATCAGCCCAGCTGCGCGGCAAGCAAACACACATCAAGTCTCTTCGATTCTTTAAATATTGCGTATGGATATGAATCAGGCATGAGTTTGGTTTTGTGGACAGGTGCACCTACACCGTACTCACTCAGTAGTCAGTACCTATCCTAAATAAAATAAATTTTTTGCTAACGTCTTTAACTGGTATGGATAAAGTGATGTGTTCTCGCACCTACCTTGAAAAGCATTTGAATACTCCAGACAGATACTAATTTTTATTCCATTAGGTATTCCTTAAATCACAGCTAATCGTTCAATGGCCCATCAAAAATACATAATTTCAAATTATAAATGAAACGAAGGGATTTTGCTTTCAACAATTTCATTTGAGATCTGAAATTTTTGAATCTTTTTGAAATTGGGTCGACTCAGACACCATCATTTTCTTTTCATTATAAAGCCTCCATTAAATATTTCTGTTAATAAATATCTAATGAAGGTAAATCCCGCTTCAACTTTTTTCAGACACATACAGAAAATCATACGTGTATCGAGCTCAAATGTGTCTATCATGGATTTCTGTTATATTCATATTTACAGAGAAAATAAAACTAGTTTGTTATTGTTGGTTGCATTTTTGGATGTAGCTATTGGTATAGTCCTTGCAGGGATGGTAGCGCCTTACAGAATTCGGCTTATTCATACTCCCTGACAGTGTACAGACAATAATAAATATTTGCCTTATTTCGCATACAATTTGACAAAAGCAGAGACAAACAAAAAGATTAGAATGCAAAGCGAGGACTGTTGGGAATAGTTTCTATATAATATACGAGGGGATACATCCTCGTTCTATTCCTCTAGACTGAATAGAATCTGTTTAAATGGAACTCATATACTCGTGTGGTTTTTCCCAGTAAATGTGACTGCGGAGGGAGTACTGTACATTTTAAGGTACGTTTAAATTTTCTGATGAAATATATTTGAAAACGAAACCGGCAGACATAATAAATTTGTATTGTTTTTGAAAGCCAGTTGTATTTTCTCTTGAGTTACTGAAAAAAAAAAGCTTAATTTTTTTATACTGTATTTTTAAAGACATGGAAGGTATCACTTAAATGGCGATATTTTCGAGCAGCATTCAATTAAGTTTCTGGCACAATGCTTAACAAAAGAATCATGTGATTGGACTATCTTTATGGTTGGACTTTTTTTTGTACCAATGTGTTAATTCTTAAGTGATTTTTATAAAATATAGACCAAATGGAGAGTGAGTTTCCGTAGGTGAATGGCATCGTGAAATTGAAGAAAATGATATTCGAAATCACATCTTTAAAATTAATTTTAATTTAGAAGAAGGTCATCTGGTCTGCTATAATTCAGAGAAAACTGCGACTTTCCCCCAGAAATTATTGCCTTAAATAAGAGGTTACTCTACATTCGCATCTCATCTCTTTTGAGGCAATTGTAGGTCAACAGGATACTATGTCCATAATTCTATACTGCACTATAGATCATTCAAAACAGCTCTCCAGAATTCCAGGAATACATTAAAGCCGTCAAAGGAAGTGCACCATCTCAATATTACCATGACACTGATTAGGTATCCAACTTTGGCATTTGCATCACAAAGTGAAGCGGGCATCAAAAGACTTGTTATACATAATTCGACTAGGTTGGTATTGTTATACGGATTTGAAAGTTCATATTTCAAAGGGACCTTTTGTTCATGCATACATAATAAGATGCATGCTTAGATTTTCGAACATTCTAGTCTAAGTCAATTTTGTAAGTTTCTCCTCAAAACTGCAATGGAACGTGCACTCAATCAATTAATTATTAAATAGCAATGTGATGCATAAAATGCTCTGCAAGTTTTGTGGAATGTAAAATAATGCAAATGACACAACATCCTGCAGTTTGCAAGGATGACAGCAGCGCCTGAAAAAATAATGTAATCCGCAGTTTCGGAAACGTTGTCCTTTAATTTCATAAAATATACAAAAAGGAAAGAGAGACAAATTTAAAACCTGGCGAATGTTGAAAAGGACTGTAAAATCCTTTGGCTTCAACACCCTTTCAGATATAATTAAATTCATGTACGAGTAAACTCCACCCCCGCACACAGAAATGGAAGAAGCTGAATGAGCATTCAGGAACCATGCAAGGAAATGTACACTCACAGCAATAGGTGCACTGTATGAATATGGAAAAAGTCACGTAGTAGGTAAAATGTCCCTTAACTCTGAAGACTGTTAGCGTGTTGTTAGCAATGTTGTTATTTTTGCAACACTGCCATAATTTCCGGCTTCAAAAAATGCCAAGGGAAACCAGCGAGTGTTTTGCTGAAGAGAACCAGAGGACGAATTTTCAAAAACAGAGGAACTGTCTGTCATTATAAATTCGCTATGATGTCTAAGAATGACAAAGAATACGTTGTTGGTATATGATACTCTATTTGGAATTGTGATAGGTGAATAACAAAAACAAAGCTCAGCACTTGACGGTATACATTTTTTTTTTTGTTCCTGTGTGTAGATAATACTGAGGGAAGGAGTGTTTCATTTCCACATCAATTAGTCACGTCTTCTTCTGCCAATTTGTTTTTATAAACTTTTAATAATAAAAAAATTATGAAACAAGGCGAATAATTCTTATAGAGGAAGCTATTCGGAGTAACATCCGCTTTCCATTCGCAAGTTATACTGATTTTAAAAATCATGCGAAAGGCAGCCTTTAAAGCCATTGAAGGTGGATACTTGGCCAAAAGTCTCTCTCAGTGCTTGTGAACATGGCTATAGGGGCCTTCCTCGAATATCTATTCACTTTTTTTCACTGCGCCGCCTTTTCGGAATGGCTGACAAACATCTGAGAGTACAAAACAAATGGTTACAAGAAGCTAGGCCTACGGTCCATTATGATACAATTGAGCCAGTTATTTACTCATTCAATCATAAACTATATATATATAGTTGGCGCAACAGGTCCGTAGGGACCCAAGGCCTAGCTTCTCGCAACCATTCGTTTTGTGTGAGTTTTTATTTTTGGAACGAATGGAAGGGATCTACAATTTTATGCCGATTCCAAACGGCTAATTGAGAAGCTCTTAAGACAGTTATACTCTAGGATGTTTGTCAGACGTTCGCGAGAGGTGGCGCAATGGAAAAAACCCCAAATTGGAATTTGGTTTTTTGCGGGATTCGAACCTGGGACCCCTCGCTTAGTAGTCCAACACACTAACCACTAAGCCACTGCGCCTACACAACTAAATACGTTAATTTGAAGAGTCACAACTTTTTATGATTCTCAATTTTAAAGGTGTAAAACTGAATCTCTTCCAATTAAGCCGTCGCTGTCCTTCCACTAACGAGAAGCACTGTCCTTCATTTGTTCATCTGTAAATAAGCACCCTCTTCACTTTGACATCGTTTTACCATCAAAATTATTTTTCAAATGATCTAAACAGCATGTAGTAACAGCAATTCGATTTCACAATTTTAGATTCAACAACATGACCATGCACAAGCAAAGGATGAACAAACCCGGTCTGCAACTTAAAACAAACAATTAAGACCAGTGAAATTCAATTAAAATTATTTGAACAGAAATCATCGCAACGAAGGTATTCGAGAATAGTTAACTGCTCTACTGTGGTCAAGTCAAAATGCTGCTAATGGCATATCCAGCTTAGCACTCCATGCGCTAGTTCAGTATGCAAAAAAGGATTTTCATAGCGTACCTTTTGATTTGCATATGCTTTGCTGATTGGACAGGATATCTCTCTATATTTCCATATCCAACCATACAATTTCAATTTTGTTAATGAAATAGGCTTTTAACGTTCAGAAGTATTCATTAAAAGATTATGGCAATAAAAAGGAATGTTGACTTTGCAGAACTTTTGGCTTGCTAAATCTACTAATTAAAACCAGTGCAGCTATATTTTAAGCCATATCAAGATTATGGCCTGGTATATAGTTTGGAAGAATATTCTGGCTGAGCGAGTATTTCCATATTCATTTTGGACCGAAAGGCCTGTATGGTACCACATTTCGCATTTTAAGTGCAAATTTCAAAATCTGGAAAACAGCTATGCGGAAAAACATGTTATCAAATTAATGGCATAGGTCCCTTACGATACACATGAGAATATTTTCATAGAAAATAGCCGTATTTTATTATCAGCGTGATCTGATCCGAATCAGATCATGAAAATAAAACAATACGGATCATAGAAAAATTTTATTTTCGAGTTGTGGCAACAGTTGCTTTCAAAACACAAGGGGTAATGTATGAGCATTACAAACTTCATATTGCCACCAGCCATATTACAAACTTTCTGTACAACGTGACGTCACAATATGATGACAATTGACATGACATTTCATTTGCTTGTGGGGGGTGTTACCATATGAATCAAATTAATAATTTTTATTTTTGGATATTTTTTTTAAGAAAAGTAATTTAAAATTCTGTGTTAAAAAATGCAACAAATAAACAATATTTTGCTGCTGTATTTAGGTATTTCGGTGTATTCATGCGAGCGAATGATTTTTTTAAACATTTATGAAATGTTCTCGATTTGCTTCAGAAACATTTCATAAACATTTGTGAAACATTTCTGTTTTTGCCGGTGTATACGCCAATTAAGTATTTATTAAGCGTTTATGAAATACTTTTTAATGTCGGAAATTCACGACCAGAGGCTCGAAAACAACAACACGGCTTCCGTTATATGATGTGTTTTGTTTCTAAAAGGAAATGAGTTTACCTACAATCAGTTCAAAATGTAATAGAAATCTTAATGCAGTTTGCACCTCTGGTCCGCTCAGATTGGAATTCTTAGACAAAGTAAATGACAGCAGTTTAGGCACGAAATTCCAGAAGAACAAAAAGAAGTTAGAATTCGATTTTTCTGTGATAAAAAAGAAGCGTGTTTCCCTATAACTAGGTTCGAAAACAATTTAAATTCATGCAGGTAGCTAGTTTCGATTTTTTATTATTCCAAGATTTTCTGGACATTTGTATTTTATGTTAAAAGAACAAAAACACACCTCTGAAACAAATTATTAACGAACTGCGAAACATTTCATAATCATTTTTTTTTTTTTTTGTTAAATAAATGTTTATGAAACATTTACTTAAATATTTCGCTGGTTTGGACATACCTTTATGGAATGAAAAAGCAAAATCATCTCGAAGGCGGGAAATGTATTCGATGTGAAAAAAATGCTTTTTGATTTTTTGTGTTGTGAAGGGTGTTGAATATTTTAGTCTGGCAACG
This sequence comes from Cheilosia grossa, assembly GCA_963082955.1. Lineage (NCBI taxonomy): Eukaryota > Metazoa > Arthropoda > Insecta > Diptera > Syrphidae > Cheilosia > Cheilosia grossa. Next base: position 10,127,564 of record OY720147.1, read on the forward strand.
TGACTGTGTGGCTTGGCTAATGGCTACCGTTTACAGGCACACCAACATTGAAAAATGAAACAAGCCACCTAGTACAATACATTTTCAGATCATGATTCGTGATCTCGATGAATATCAGGATCATGTGCTGTTGTTGTAAGTGCATGTATTTCGATGATCTATATGGATCATGGCTGATAATAAAAAAGGGCTAATAATTCCCATTGCCTCCATTAATTGGTGTCGATTTGCAATAAGATGATATCCTCCCAAATATGCAAATGGGGCTTTTAATTGATACCATGATGGTGCACGATGTCATTGTATTTTAGGACACCTCCCTAGCCTATTGGACAGAAATGACATGTTTTTTATTTATGTGGCTACAGGCATTCATGACGTACCTTAGTAAAATTGTGTCAGAAGTTTGGGAAATTCCACAAATCTTGCACAAACTAGCTAAAATGCATCCTTATTATATATATCTCTATAATTTGAGGAAGATATTGTTATTTATTGCCTGCCTCTTAAGTTTTGTAGATTTCGAAGTATTTCCAATGACAAATAATATGGATTTATTGTTTTTTTGGTAGAGAGTACAAAAGAAATTTCAGAGTCATATCAGATGTAAATAAAAATAAAGTGCACGACTGGGTCGAACGAAACTTTCGTTGATCAAAAGTTTGGTTGGGGATAGTAGGAATAATGTTAAATAAAATACAATTTTGTGTTATTCATCTGATATCAAATAACAATGTGAGTTTTTATAAGTTGAGAGAGTAAGAAAGTTATAAGCGATTAATGTACGATATTATTACAAGATTTTTGAGTATCTACAATACAAGCGTAATTAGAGTTTCTGTTTTTTGCTCTCTTAGGCAATGTTTTTAATCCTGGCTGGAGTAGATTAGTGCTTTGAGTACCAATCTGTTATTGCATTTTTATTAGTAATGGGGCATTGAGATTATTACAAAAAAACACAGCGGATCGGAATTTGGGCAGTCATTTTTGAGAAATATTTAAAAAACTGTTTTATTTAATTTTTTTGCAAAACAAAAATAAATAGGGGCTCTTATTTATAATACCTACTTAAATTATCATTAATATATGAACTTTGATCGAAATCGTTAGAGCGGGTTTTGTAAAGTGATACAAAAAAATAAAACTATAACAAATTTTGCTATACAAAATTTGAGAAATACTATTGCTTGGCCAAGTACATTAGGTATTCATTTTTATAGTTTTACACAAATCGAAAATGATTTTTTGCGAGATACAAACATATTCTACAATTAGCGTTTTCGGTGATATGAATTGAATATTAAAGAAGCAATGATTTTGAAAACATCAACATCAATGAATACATCGAGGTATATGTATTTTCATCAAAATGTTTATTGCCGTATTAAATTTTTTTTTCAAACATCCATTGTACGATAATATAGAGAAAAACTGAGATTGCTATTAGGTAAGAAATGACCATATTATAACTATTAGAAATTAATTTTTGTTACAATCGTATGGACCGTTTTCGAGGCAAGGCCAAATTTCAAAAGTACCATTATTCGGTTTTATATGGAAAATACCATTATTTCGAGGTTACCGTGCAAAAACATAAAAAAGGCCTCCAACTGTAGGCCCTCAAACTTCATATCCGAAGTTTGAACCAAATCCGCACAGCTGTTTAAGGTGTAGCCCTCAGGAGCATACGGACAGAATTTCGCGACGCAGCTAAAAAGGCACATGAAATAGTCCGCTTTATTGTGATGAGCTATTTTTTTTTTTTTTTTTTTCAATTCTAACTATTTTTCTTCGTATATGTGAAAAGAAAGGGTTAACTATTGTAGATATTACAATTCCTTATTTGATGCAACACACATTTCGTTCTCGTCTCGTAAAAAAATATATATGAAGGGAAATGGGACGCTTAGTGTGTGTTTGTATATCGCGGATCAATAAGTTACGCATTTATGCTGGATGCGATGCAAGTCCGTTGACAGTTCTCATAAATTAAGAATTGGTTGAAAAATTGACAGAAGGTGTTAAGTTGTCACGTTGGTTGAATAAATTACGATAAAGCTCATTCAATGGTGAAAACTTTGACATGTCGATGACAGTCCAATCACTACACATTCGGTAGCTACAAGGAAATATTTTGTGCAACGGATTTGGGCTATGATGTTGATTTTGTTAGATTTTTTTGATATTGAATATCTGAGTCAACACAACGAATGAGTCTGAGTCTAAGTTAAGAGGGCTCGCTGAGAGCCGGTAAGCTAGAATAAGATAAATGTTCATTTTAAATTAGATTGAATCGTTTTTGTCTGGCATACGGGTGAAGCCAATGAAGCTTGGAATCGCAATTAATTAGTACACGCAGAAAAATCGCTTATTTAAAATCAACCAACTTTCGGTTAAACCTACCAAGTGATACTGTTAAAATAGCTCCTACATAGTTACACATACATAGTTGGCGCAACAGGTCCGTAGGGACCCAAGGCCTAGCTTCTCACAACCATTCGTTTTGTGTGAGTTTACTTTTTGGAACTAATGGAAGGGATCCACAATTTTATGCCGATTCCAAACGGCTAATTGAGAAGCTCTTTTAAGACAGTTATACTCTCGGATGTTTTTCAGACGTTCGCGAGAGGTGGCGCAGTGGAAAAAACCCTAAGTTGGAATTTGGGTTTTTGCGGGATTCGAACCTGGGACCCCACCTACAGAGTTAGTGGATTAAAAATAACCGAGTCAACTTGTTTAACGAAACTCGGTTAAAAATAACCTTTTATCACTTTTTCTCGGTTGTAAATAACAAACTAACTCTGTTGAATTTAACCAACTGGTTGATATTTATCTAGAAACTTGGTTCTTAACAACTGGTTCTGTTTGTTATTTTTAACAGTATGCATTTTACCTATTCATATCTGTAGTATTTAACAACGAATACTCGGTGTTTTACAACAGAGACTTGGTTAATTTTAACCAATTTTTTTTTAACCGAACTCTGATAGAGCCAAGTTTTGAGCGTGTAGGTCTTCAGTCCAACAATAATGTTTCAGCTATATTACTACAGCTGGTCAACGCCAACTAATATTATGAAAAGAGTGCTAATAAAAATGAAAGCATTCATGCAATAAGAAGAAATGCAAACATAGAAGCAACGATCTCTCTATGCCACAGATATTTATCCACCTAAGTTGTCACCAAAACAATATTATCGTTTACATCGAGCTTGAGTGGGCGAATACAAAACAAGACTCTACCTAGAATTCTCATCGCTGTTTTATGAATAAAAAGGTGCTCGAGTATCGCATGCGAATGGCGTGTGCATTTTGTTTGATTTTCATATCCGATAGCTACTTCAGTCCAGTGCCCAGTCCAGTGGCATTTACTGGTATTTTCGTTTGGTGGATATAGGTATCCCACACATTCTTTCTAGAGAACCATTTTGGTGGGAAACACATGGGAAATGCCAATTTTGTTGGTGGCATATGAAAGCCTTTTGTTTGAGTTATTTTTCAATTTTCTTTGTTTATTTAATTCCTATTCAGAATTGAGTATACTGTCCTGGAGAATTAAGCGAAGTTTATAGAGTCGGACAGGATATTCGATTTTGTTTAACATTGTTCCTGTGCGACCACAAATCTGACCGAGAATTTTGTTTTCCCTTAAATTATGCTTCAATAAACTGGTAGTGTAACGGTATGTGATTGATGTGATTGCAACAGGCAAATATTGTTAGTAAAGTACGAAATGAACTAAAATTTTAACTATAGTTCTATGCGCTATACAAAGCCTATGGAGACGGTTGTTATATTTTCAAAATTCCATCCCCAACACGCTCAAAAATTGGCTCTAACAGAGTGCGATTTTTGCTCGGTTAAAAAAATGGGTTAAAATTAACCAAGTCTCTGTTGAAAAACACCGAGTATTCGTTGTTAAATACTACAGATATGAATAGGTAAAATGCATACGGTTAAAAATAACAAACTTTACCAGTTGTTAAGAACCAAGTTTCTAGATAAATATCAACCAGTTGGTTAAATTCAACAGAGTTAGTTTGTTATTTACAACCGAGAAAAAGTGATAAAAAGGTTATTTTTAACCGAGTTTCCTTAAACAACCTGACTCGGCTATTTTTAATCCACTAACTTTCTAGGAGCTATATTAACAGTATCACTTGGTAGTTTTCAACCGAAAGTTGGTTGATTTTAAATAAGTCATTTTTCTGCGCGACTTTAGGTGGGTTGTGGGTAGGAACAAACATTATTTTAAGAACTTGTTTGCTGTTCGGACTAACCATTATGAAAACACATTATTTATGGACTGATATTAAATGAGTTTGTGGTCAAAATCAATTGAACTCAGTAATTTGATTAATTTCTAAATATTTCTGCGATTCGCTTTCGAGAATATATTAACCTGACAAACTTCTTTGTTGTATTTGTGTTGTATTTGTAGTGTAAATTAATTATATACACACATATATAGTTCTATTTAAACCCAATAAAATGTAATAATAAGCTCTCTTGCAATAAACTGATGAGAAAATAATGTAGTTGCGAAACGAAAATAAAGCGAACAAGCACACTTTGATTCATAAGGCCAAACCCTCAAATCTATCCCCCCATTGAAAGAGAAAACTAACCCAGCTCAAAACTAGATATTCAATAGTCAGGAGAATATCACTCCGTTCAATATTTCAAAATAATAATTCGTTTCATAACGACACCACTATGGGGGAGAAAATCGATGTTTGCATACGATAATATTAGTTATTCCACTTGGGGCTACAATCATCGATGCACGATGCACATATTGTGTGAAAATGAAAAATATCCTAAACGCAACACTCTTGGCAATTAGCAATTAACTAATTGGAACGCTAATTGGGGACATGTTGGCATATGCGGCGGAATATGTCTGATAAATGAGAAAATTACTAACAAAAGCTGTATCCTGGGAAAAAGGAGCAAATTGATGGTTGAGAGGAAATCGAAAGTTTGCAGGATATGAGAACTCTTGTACTTGGCTGATGCTTTTGTTTGCATGCAACACGTATAGATTATTAGGATTGGTAGTTAATCGATACTCATCAGATGAATGTGGGAGACTCTGACAATCGCATACGCGTCGAATGAATGTGCATCCCAAGTTCTGCAGAGTGAAAGCCATAAACATAAACTCTTTATGTTTGCTAATTTTTACAAACTCCATATTTGCCAAAGAACTTCAACCTTAAAACTTCGTTAAGGGATAACACACAACAGAAACACTTATCGATTATTAGCAAAAACATCAGCAGGTATATCTTAAACCCAAATTAATTCACCTCTATTATATTATATTACCGCTATCCTAAAACTTTGATTAAAGACAAAATAATTTCAAATTAAAATTCAGAAAACAAATTTCATTTTTCAAACGACGTTCTTCCTTCATAGTTAATGTAATGAAAACTTTTGCTTAGTTCGTTCATTGCGGTCTTTTGCAGTGCAGTTTGAGTAGAACTTTTCTCTCGTTGTTTCGGCGTTTCTAAAGAATATTCGAATATTACGAGATATAAACTTTCACTCTGATTTAGCTTATTCATTCCGCTCACAAAGTTGTGACTTTCTTGCGAACCTTCTGCTAATTAGTTATACTTTCAGTGTATTTTTTTCAGATATACATTAGAGAACTATATCTTAGTGTCACACAAAGGTCCTTCTAACACTTACTTGGGCAACATTGTTGATTTTGTTCGGTCATAGAAGTGACTTGCTGGACGGCATGGAAAATATTGTGGCTTTGGAGACATTACACGCAATTCAGTTGCTGAATTGAAATTGCAAGTAGATATCTGCATCAAAAGGACTGAAAGCGTATAATACACAACTTGATTATTTTGGTAGTTGAGCTTTAGGCAGATATCGGCGATTGCTACAATGCAATATTCCACATCCGAGTCAGGTCTGTTTTGCTCTCCTGACCGAGAGTACCAGGTTTAACCAACGGAAAACACAAATGAGGAGTGTCGTCACTCAAATAAGTGGCCAGTGTGAAACGCTGTAAAAGCCATCATTCAACATGCCGTAATAAAAAAATTCAAACTCGAACTACAACTTCAAAGTCGCTATCGTATATTCGATTCGTTACTGCATACATTAACCTTAGAACTGATTGCATTATACGTATATGCGACAAACTTGTCCGTTGGATTGCTTGGTGCTGCTGATTCTATTTTTAAGAAACGTTCTAACATTATAGGTTCTCCTGATCTATGCAAATATACCAACGAAAACTTTAATAAAAGTTAAACTCACATAAGCTTCATAAACTATCTGCTGAATAAGTTTAAGTACGAGTACTGCACGTGCACGCGCAAAACTTTATAAATTGAAATAGTGAAAATTCGTTCATTCTAAATTTACGATTTGGTGCAAAGCTCATGTTGAACGGTATTCCTATCGCCTGCATAGAAATATAAATTTGCGAAGAAGTAATTTTATCTGTGAACGCACGTCAATAAAGCACTTCAATATTCGAGGACGCAAAATGAATACTAATCGAATGGGGTTCTCGATACCTTAATGAAATAAGAGAGTTAAATTGTTACTCAAATTGTTTGTGAGAAGTAGATTTGAATTGAATTGAGAATTGAGGAGTAGGTGAGTGTTATTTTTGTCTTTATGTTGAGTTGAGTTATGTTGGGTTGATTACAAGAAAATGGTTGTGAAAACAAAAGAGTTAGTTCCAAACCCTCAGGTTTAATTTGGTAAAATGCCCGCTATGCCAATAATAACAGTGAGGACTTAACATCCATCATTGAGCCATTACAAGAAAGTACTATGCAGTATTTTAATGTTCAGTAGTTTCAGCACGATGATGTCACATTCTGACCGGGCTGTATGTTTCTGACTGTTGGAACTATTTTAAAAATAATGTCGGTTAGTCTCCAGATGACCTGATTTATCTGCTACACATGTAAATGTATACCTACAGTTAGTATATTTCGGCGTGGAATCGACTCCCCAAAAAATAAACGCCCTAATCCGCTAAGCACAGCTAATATAAAACAATAAAGCCATCCTAAAATTGTGTGCCAAAATTTACACAAAATGTCGAACACCTCTAACTCTTTTAGATTCTTCCTCGAATCCCAACCAAAAATCATAAATCTCATTCAACTCCAGCAAGCCGAAAATTTAATTTTCCTTAGAAAAATATACCAGAATGTTTCATCAAAATTCATTTGATTTATTACTGGACGCAACAACTTTTAAAACCACCTCTCACGTCCAGCAGTAACAAAAAAGTTATTCGCTATCGCCCCAAAACAGAAATTATTAATACACATCCAATTATTCTGCAGATTTTGTATTCCAAGCACTAACTTCACGTTCAATAAACCCTAATAGCCAATTAAAAGTCAGTGTGTAATGAATGGTGAAATATATTTTCGGATTCGTCCTGCCACCCTGCACCCTCAGAGTGAGAAAAAAAAGAAGAAAATTATCAAAATTCCTTTAAAAAAAAATTTAGTTTGGTCTTTTTGCCTTGTCATGATACCTTTTCCCGCTTCATACATCACGTAGTAATCTACTTCCCAAAACCGATGCTATCTACACAGCATACCTTTTGCACTGACACGGATACAGTCACTTGGGTGACCTTACCTAAGTCCACGTGGGCCGTATAGCTGTTGTTATTTGCCCATTTGTACTTTGTATGATGGTCACCATAGTTTTACCCAAGCAAAACCCCCAGAAACCATTATATCCAATAACACCGTACTGCATGCTCTCGTGTACGTGAGAGATTACACGGAAAAAAGGGAATCACCACCAAGGTGTATACAGGAGATATATATACTTTTTCTCCCCCACACAAAAGATTTGAGGCATAATCATTTTTTTGGGATTGTAAATTACTTTTTATTATTGTCCTTTTTTTCTGTTGGGATTCTATGAATGTCCTCACAAGTATAACGAAATACCAGAAGTGTAGACACGGGGCTCATTGTGTGTCAAGGCACGAATTCCGGATGAGGATTGCTCATCATATATAGCACTTCATGGTGCTTAAGCATTAATACCTCCTTCACGATACCGAATATTAAGAAGGACACGTCAAGGCACATTGCACTTGGCATGAAGAATTGTGAGGAATTATCTGGCTTCTTGTATTCAACGTTACAACCATATAGAGTTGTAATATAAGATATAATGTTTCAGACGCAATAAAATTACGAATTTGTGGACATGAGTAAAGCTATACGACAGAAGCCAATGTCAAAGCACAATCCAACCAAAGTAAAGAAGAGTTTTAATTGTACGGGAATACCAAAACCCACTTTTCGCAAATTTATCCTGGCTTAGATCTATTCAGATACAAATACTACGTCACTCTGGAGATGAGCTCTCTTTGCCGTAATTCATTCCCCACCAAAAGTCATTAATTAATCTCAAAAGTTCTAAGAGTGACCCGAAGCTATCTGCATTCTAAATCACAACCACTTAACTCTGCCTCAGTATGTTGGGCTGGCGTGTATCTATGACACAATGTCAAGACTTTGCTAATAACAACAATTATAAACTCGACCTGATGCTTTATTAGTGTGGTTTCTGGTTGATAGGTAAATTTCGGTTAACTGTTTGGAATTTGCTTACACAATGCAATTAGTTTCAATTAGGATAGGAGGGAAAGTTTCCATGTGTATCTATGGCTAGGTATTTTCTGTGTGTAATGGGATATGGATAAATTAGAATAATGTTCCAAGTAATTGAAATAATTTGAAAATTATGCGTCAGAAACCTACTTATGCACAGGCTACAGGTAGCTCAAAATCGATTAACCTGCACCTGTTTTTGAATAACTGAAATTGATAAATGAGCGGGAAATAGTAGAGCTTATGTGTACTTAACCCAAAGGGAGCTGCGTACTGGCAATCTGTGTAATTTGATTAATAATCCCTCTTAAGAGCAAAATAGTGACTAACAAATCTTCTTTGAACTTTGATCGATAACTGTAGTATGTCCGTGAATGTGTGTCTTCATTATATCCCACAGCTAAGCAAAATCGGAATTTCAACTCTTTTTGAATACCTACTCATGTACATAAATAAATAGTTTTACATTTTAAATTTTAAAAATTTAAAATCAATTACAAAAATTTATTAAAATATGCATCCACAAACCATCTTCAAAATAAAGGAGCCAAAATAAATATCGATTATTTACAATAAGTCGCACGAGGTCGAAGTTGTACAGCTTGTCCTTTAAAGACAGTTTTCCTCTACTACGTTGATAATAGCAGCAACAAATTACTTCATATCTGCAACGTCCATATGGCCAGTAATAATATCTGCTTCTGCTGAAAGGCCATTTGGAAGTCCAGCAATTCGAAATGACCTACAACGTTTACCCTCCAGTCCGTATGCCAATAAGAATGCGTATCCGTTTCCTATTAATTTTTTTCCATTTCAATTCAGCACTCTATAGTTCTCATGTAGTGCTTCGCTGTGAGATTAAAAAATGCATTGGTTGACTTAGCACTCATATCTGCGTATATTGATTTCATTTTGTAACGATAACTCGCATTTTTGTCAGTAGTTTTTGGAATAATTCATGGAAAAAGCATTTACGCGCAGACACGAGAATTCATAGTTCAAGCATGAAATACTTACCGATTGGGGCGATTATGTCGTATTAAATAAAACGAATTAATTAAACCGATAAGGCAACTCAGTGTGCCTGAGGCATACAAATTCAAAGTTTCATTAGTTATTGGAACAAATTTATTAGCATAACGTTTAGCTGGAGGAGAAATGCCCATTTAATTGTATAATGGGCTGTTTGAATTAATTCATTTGAATTGATTTTCTGTAAGCAATTGGCCCAGCTGAATAATGTGCATTCGCTTCGGAGAAGGGGATTTATGTAAAAGCGAAGCCTTTCGGATCATCCATCTAAGACGACTTGGACAAGTAGAGTGGATTTTAATTATGTTTTATAATAATTGCGAGAATTTGTAATTTATTCAAACTAACTACCTTATTCCATGACGTCGATAATCTTACCACTCAACCCATGTGTCCGGCTTCAACTACAGAAATCTATTATACTTGACAGAAAGCAGTCCATTATATGAACCAAATTCCCAAATTTCTATAAATATGTAATATACAGTATATATACATAATTGTCACTCACCTGTCATATCATTTTCTCATGCTGTTATCCATGGCAGTTATTCCATATGCAAATTTAATTCCCTTCTCCTCATCTTGTTGGGCTTGCCACAAATTAAGATTTAATCACACTCAAGAAAGCACTTCTATGAAGGTGCCATCAGATCTCCTTCTAAAAAATTCACGACAAATAACGACAGTTTCTTATTGTTCAATCCCAAATCCCATCAGAATACAACGCTAGATATTAAACCCAAAGGCATTCACACATCATGCTTATTTCGTAAGGTGTCGCTCACATTCGTATACCTGGGCAAATTAAATCAATTATTAACGCTTTAATTTTCCAAATAAATCTATCTAATCAGTAGTGCATATAGGAAGTTCCGCACGAACGCAAGGATTACACGAAACATTATTTTGAGGTTATGCAAACACTGAAAATTCAAAGTAAAATGGATACCCAACAAGATTTAAATGGGAATTATTCGGAGTCTAAAGAAAATGCTTACCCAAATGTCTACAGGGATTCATAGAGGGAATACATTCCCCAATCGTTCTAATGAACAAATATCTCTGATCCTTGAGATACCGAACTTTTGGTTAGGCCAATGCTCGAGGTAGAAGTCAAACTGTAGATAATATAGGTTTGTTCTTGAAATGTATCCATCCCCGAAGAGGTGATGTATTTATACAATTTCGTATTTACCTTTCATCCAGTTTTGCTTTTGTCAATTAAACATTTGAGGAAGAGTTTCTTCGGAAGCATTTAGGCATCAGCATGTCTTAAATTTAATTAAGTATCGGACCTTCTAGTGGAAGGACTCTAATTTGAAAATGTGGAAACATAAATGAGAGTTACGTTTTACATTAATTCCACTTCTAAATACAAAACAAAAAAACGTTCCCACCATCATATTCTTGAATATTTCTTATAATCTTCTATGCAACCCTGCACAAGGGAAATTAAATAAGAGCCCTTTTGAACTTTCATTATGATAAGGATATACCGAAAAAAAGCGACTTTAAAAATTACTATAATCCTACTCACTTTTTAGACATTTTTAAAAGAACAACCGAAGTACATAAGCGCTAATAGAAAGTTCTATAATTTTCAGAAGGTCCTTCACAAGGGATTTTTGGATAGTTGAAAATCAACCAACCGCGCTATAGAAGTTCACTGAAGCCAACCTCTTTACGATTTTCTAAGGCACTTCATCTACAACCAATGAAGAACTGAAGGAACAAAATGAACAAAAAAAAAAACTCTTTGTTTGTTGATGATGAAGATGACGCTGACATGGGGTCATTATCACTAACAAAAGTTTTACCCTTACGGAAAAAAATGAGTTCGCTACCCCGTCAACTTTATAAGTAGGTACCTATCTCAGGGACATTTTTATGGGTTTCAATCTTCGCTACAATAGCAATGAAGTATATTCACTGATGGTACAATGCCAAGATTATATGCATAGAGGAAGGACAAATTGTAGAAAATTAGGAGTGAACTGAAACTGACCACTTTTAGATGAACAGTAGGTAGTCACTTTAGAGTGACAGTAGAAACGAATTGACAGTTATGTCAGGAGTTAATTAAGTTATGTGAAGTGTATCATTGAAAACGATTGAGTGCATTGACAATTTCCTTATTAAGGTGATGCGGAGGCACGTTGCAAGGGCGATGGCCAGTGATAATAACCTGATCTCGAGGGATTATTACCCCAATTTAATGTACCACGAGAGTACGCTTCGGTCTGGCTTCATCCCACCTGAGGCATTTCTTTATGTAGGCATGAAAGGGTTAGTCCGGACAAAAGATACCGCCAATGCTCAGGAGCTCCTCCGTTTTAATACCGATATTGCGGAAAGGGATAAAACAGATACTCTAAAGCAGTTCACCGAATTTTGGTGGCTTGAGGAAGAGGTGAGGGTGGATACGCTCTCCCGGGCCGGTGCGCTATTTACGTAACACCCTCCCTAGTCTTAAGCTAGAAATTAAGTTTGTAGGTTTAGGCTTAGAGTAGGGGGTCTTTGGGAGGGGCCCACATGAATAGTGCTTCAGAGAGTCGACCGACACTTATGGCCTCACACGAGTCTCGGCGGGTGAACCCTTGAATCGATGAGATTGCTCACCACCCTGATAGTAAGTTATTGAGGTTAAGTAGCCTTAGGCAGTTTTAGGTAGTTTTAAATAAAATAATAAAAATGAAGAATTCAAGTTTGAGAAAGCTTCTGGAATAATAAAAAACAAAAAAACTAAATGTAGATAGATTTAAGGCCGAAAGGCAATCATTTTAAGGATCTTGTTAAGCTTAGAGCGCTCACTTGGAGCCAGTAAGCTAGAACATGGAGTGCTGGAAAAATAAAAGAAAATCTAATACGGTTAAGCAGCGGCTTAAAAGTACGTTAAGAGAAGAAGCCGATTTCAAGCCGGTACTTTTATATGATATTTAGAAAAAAAAAATCGTAAAATAGCAAGCAGTTTAACTAAACTGTACTTCAGTAAGCGCTTTCCATTATGTTTCGATAAACCTTTTTATTGAAATCAGCTTTTCGAGTGCTCAGTAGAGCTAAATTCCATACAAGAAATATCCAGACTTATATGTTCAATGCCCTTCAACGGCTTTCTTAAAAAAATGATTGTCACCCCTTAATTCCATTTTGTATAAAGCGAGTATTAGTTAATGAAAACTATAGAAAATTTCATCTATGACAACAATCAACCGCAGGATTGTTAAAGGGTGTTAGATCCAACCAATTTAAACACACGGAAAATGGCTGTAATAAGTATATTTTATACTAGCTAAAGTTTTCTGATAGAAAAAGAACCATTAATATCGGTTTAGCTGCTATGGGTGAAGTGTAGCCAGTATGTAGTATTTTTAAATAAAAATGTCGAAAGAGAGCAGAAAAAACGCTACCTACTGAAAATAAACATGTTTTGTGGCATGCACATTAATAACTATGTAGCTATAGCGTATTTTAAATCACAATTGAGTGAGTGTGACCTCCTATCAATCTCAATTACATTGCATACCCTAACTCCCTCAATCCCATGCGCCATACACGCTCTACTACTTTCTACTAATATTATTTTATACTCCAATTTTAAAAAATAGAGCAAAAAACAACACAGAGCACAAAAGGTGCACAAAAAAGGAAAGAAAAAGCACACACCATACAGCACAGAAGGTACAAAGAGAGAAACAGATTTTGCATCACACACACAAAAAATGTCCTTCACTGAACGCTTCAATCGAAAATTTTACTTTTTTTGAATTGTATAATTTTTATAGCTTAATGATTATTGTTCAATTTCAGGACAACGTAAAAAGATGACTTACATGTTAAGATCTTTGTACATAATTGAACTTTATATTAAAAAAAATCCAAGTCTATGAGCTAGAAGGCATTCGAGAACTACCTCTTTTCTTAAATATCAGCTGGAGTTATGCGCACATATACGGACGTCATTCTCTTCCTCTTTTATATTTATTGGATTGCATCCCCATTCACTTCGCATACTTCTCTTTCGTTTCACTTAATCGGAGAAAACTTCATTCAGTTTTTGTTCATTTGTATTTACACTATCATACGCCCAGCCCATCATCGCACGTCATCAGCCATCTGCGCATTTCGGCAGAAAAACATTGTCGCTGTTGATTACATCTTCATTCACCTCGCATACTTCTCTTTCGTTTTTGTTCAAATGAATGTGCGTGTGCGATGTGCGTGTGCGATGTGCGAGTGCGATGTGCGCCTGCCAGCCCACCACCCCAAAGCAGAACAACGATCAAGAACAACGACCAAGAACAACGATTGCTGATAATTTTCGATTTGACAAAATAAATTTAGTTTTTTCATGTTAGATTTTGGGTTGCAGCTCAGCTTTTTGATGACACAGAAAGCTGGTTTATGGCTCTAAATAATTATGGAACTGTTGGCTCTCTTGATTATTTTGTTTTGTTTGTATTGATTAAGATTTGTTTGAGCAATGGCGAGTAAAAGGTAGTAAAGTCAGAAAAAACACATTTTGGTCAAAAACGCTCTCAGAATCCTAAGGAACATTTAAAAAAAAGTTTCATCGAAATCTGTGCAGTAGTTTTCACGCCAACCGCGAACACATGAAAACGCCTACAGTATTATGATAAGTAATAGAGGGTCCGCCAAATAACTTTTTTTTTTTGAAAATGCTACAAAAAAAAACTACCGAATATTTGCTCAAATTTTTTTTTTTTATTTGAAGGTATAATCCTTCCGGTTAATAATGGAAAATAATTTCATTCAAATGGCTGCCTCGGCTGGCCATGCAGTAGCCTACACGATCGGTCCAATTTTTAAGCACATTATCGATTGTGTGCAGCTGTATTCCACCAATTGCTCCACGAATATTGTCCTTTAAAGCGTCAATTGTCTCTGGCTTGTCGGCGTAACACTTATATTTTACGGCACCCAACAAATAATAGTCCAACGGTGTCAAATCGCAGCTCCGAGGTGGCCAAACGACATCAGCTCTGCGGCTGATAATGCGATCTTCAAAAACAGGGCGCAAAACATCGAGTGTAGCTTTGGCTGTGTGGCACGTAGCGCCGTCCTGTTGAAACCTAATGTTGCCAATATCTTCCTCTTCAATTTTTGTGAACAAAAATTCGTTCAACATGGCCCGATAACGATCGCCATTGACTGTAACGGCCACTCCTTGCTCATTTTCGAAGAAAAATGGCCCAATTATGCCTCTGGACCAAATTCCGCACCAAACACTCGTTTTGGGTATATCGGCTTTTCAATGTATGCGTGCGGGTTTTCTGTGCCCCAAATGCGACAATTTTGCTTGTTTATATACCCGCCAAGATAACGAACATACGGAGCTGACGGTGCTTCTCTTCTTCCAAATTCCGTACGCAATTTTCGCATACATTCTGCAACATTACCATGATTTACAAAGTAATGTCGCAATATTTCCCAGCGTTGTTCAAGCGTATACACAATATTCCTTCAACGGAAGGATACAACTAATTTTCTGTCAAATCAGACATGAGCTAAGTGTTACCATTCGCGAAATAAGCACTAGTTGAAAAAAAAAAATTAGATGGCGGACCCTATACCTTCAACTATAATATTTCTAAGTACCATTAGATTCAACGTACACAAGCGTAGGTACCAGCGATTTTAAAATTGTTTATAAAAAGTTAGTTCTCCCTCTTTGAAAATAAATCAAAAAACGATATTCGTCCTTGGCAATCAATAAACACATAACACAAACAAAGATTCTGATGACCAAAGTCGGCAGGTTACCGACCCGTGAGCTCCCTGAATAAAAATAACCCAATGATTTGAGTTAAAAAAGGAAACGAAGGTCCGAACTTGGAAAATATGAATTTAAATCCCAAATAACGAAAACTTTTAACTAGCCCGTACCATATGAAAGGACTTTCTTTTGACTTTGACTTGGGAATTATTTCCGTTGCTGCCGATAATAAGAACAATGAAAATTAATTTCAGAAAAAGTAGAACCAAAGTTCTTTGGCAAAAACCTTTGTAAAATTAGTCAATAGGTAGGTTAGTTGCTTGTTCATTTAATTTACTATGAAGTTAAAAAAAATCAGGACGTTGGAGTTGAATGCAAGAAAATATTATTTTTAGCAATCCTAGAGGTGTATATTGAAAAAGGGATTCAAGTTTACAGCATGTAATATGTATTGCTTCCACAATTATGCTGGTGAACCCTGCAAAGCTTTTAATGTGGTAGGTTAAGCTCTGTTCAGACGATTGAAAGATCTGACAATATTGTCAGTCTACAAATTAAAAAATTGTCCTAAATGTCTGCCAACCGTGTGAACTGGCAATTTAGTCTACCAATATTTGCAGAAAAGTCATTGTCAGATAATTGCCAGACCGCCATCTGACAATGAAATTGTCAGGTATCTGCCAATCGTCTGAACACCCAATTTTATCATTACCAGGCCATTGCCAGGCGTTAAGGACATTTGCTGACTCATTTGCTATTGGCAGATGTGCTGTGGTTACGGCATCTGCAAATTTTTCATTGTAGACAAATATTTTTCATGATTTCAACCACCAATTTTCTTTAGATTGGTGCAAGATGTGTGAATCAAATAATTTATTTAGTTCTTAGACCTGGCAATATAGCTTGAGGCTAATCTAGTGATTCTCGCAACTATAATATAAATTTTGGGGAAGTTTTGGCAAGATTTTCAATTGGTTGGAATACGCCTGACCTAACTACCCATACCAAAATAACTGTGTATACGAAGACAGCACAGGTAGCTTTTCCAATTCAAAACATGCCAGAAGTCTCTTGCTTTTATAGCACTCCTTCCCTTCATAGCATTTAACTTCAACCAAAAGTTACAAAGGACATCATTTTTGGGGGCAACATTCATAGGCAAGCCATACTCTATGTAGATGTTCTTAAAGTTCGTGTAGGCGTATGCTCCGCATGTACTGTACCTGCTTGAAAATCCTGTACTTTGCATTAGTTTGCAAACTCTAGTCAACAAAATCGCTTTGTAAATAATATCTTACGAACTACAAGCAAACTTTACTATTTACCTTGTAATGCTGTTGATAGAACAATGGCATATGTGCTCTCTATACGTAACAGGGCAAAGTAGGTGCACGCAAGTTTAGACCCATATGTTGTCGCATTATCTAGAAAAACATAGACATATGTGTAATTCGCTAAACTCGAATATCTGTCTAATAATTTTGCAGTACACTCAGCCAAAGTTATCGTATGAGTGATATATTCTACAAGAAAACTTTAGTCAAATAAGCATTTTCCACTCTTCAAATACAATAGCTTGTTTTCCTTCTTCCTCCCATTACGCTTTGTCAACATCCCCTACGACTACAGCAGACAAAAAAACATACCACTTGCATCTAAAGTTCACTAATGCAGTTTTTCATTTATAGAATCCCCATTCCATCTGCCTTCATATACAATGTTACTACCAAGTACGAGTATATCGTGTTGAAACACAAACTTTTCCCCTTTCAATTTCAAACTTTTCGCCTAACTCGCTCGCACACGATAATTCAATGTCAATTAAGAAAACACATAACGAAATTGTATTTGCTCTTCCTTTGATTCATGGAGGATGTCATAGGAGTCAAGTAGAAACAAAACGACTAATACAAGCTATATGCTACCCATTTAGACATTCATCTTATTTCTCGTCTATCCATCTAGCAACGCTGGTAAGGGACATATAAGTAAAAAATTAAATGAAACAAATCCCATCTAGTTGAGGTCTTGTCCATTTATCTAAATGACCAACAATTTGTTTACTTGTGCAGAACTCAACCTCAAATTCACACGTTCTGTTCCAAGCTGAGTAAACAAATCGGGGGAGAAACGAAAAAAGCCCTGCTAGCAAACAAATCAACAGGGCACCCTTTACAACGCGACCCTCACAAAGTCTACACACAAACAAAAAAACAGAGCACACACAAAAAAATAGCGAAACTCGTTAAGGTCCTCTGGAACGCATACAAAATCAAACCTCGAGCAAGTGCGTTATGTTGTTGGGCCAACACATAAGAGTGGAGCGTTTTCCCAACTCATCGTTGGTATGACTTACATGAGCACATGTGTGATGCAGAGAAATCGTTTCATGTTTCACTTTGAAATGATTAATAGGACACAATTCCATTTGAACATTTCACATGGAGTTGTTGGCCGCATTTTTCACGAAGAAAGTATCCGTTCTACTGTCCCTCTTATGTCCTTAGAATTTGTTGTGCTTTTATTTTCTATCCTTCCCTTCTGATATTTTGATTGCAATATTCAACACTATAGAAGGACGGAAACATTGCAAATTTGTTGGTTGTTATTGCGAACAGGTGTGGGGTGGGGGGAGGTGGGCGGTCAAACTTGAAATGATAAGTCGTTGGCCATTTTGATGATTACTTTGTTTTCAAGTTGTCTCTCGATTTTGATGTCACTATTCAGTGGTGTTATACTTTATTTAATAAAATTGCTATGTAATTCTGAATGTAAATAACTGGAAAAATTACCCCGAATGACGGAAGGAATGTTTGGAGAACAGTACCTTTTAAGAGAAGTGAATGGTATAGGGCTCTAACATTTCAAAATGTCGCGATTTAAAGACAGGTAGGATATGTTTGATCAGATAGGCTCATATCTAAGAGAGTTTCATTAATGCCTTCTACCTACTAGCTTTGAAATGCCTAAGCCGACTGGATTATAACCTCTAACAAAGACCAATCATCTGCAATTATCTTGTGGGAGAAATTATCTTGGTTTATATGTACATTATTCTTATCTTATTAATTTTCAAGGAATATTAAACCTTTTTATTATTATTATTTGACTCCCACGTTTGGTGGTATTCTTTTGGTTGCATGTTCTCCACTTATAGATGTTCCAGAACTTACTAAAACACTGAGAAAACTAAATTTGAAAATTTTGGTACCAAACCCTGAAATTTGTTTCCTACACCCATAACTTGGCAAGTTTACCCATATCTTGGATGTCATCCCCAATTCGAGGCTATTGTAGCCAACAAAGAGTTACGATAGCTCTTTAAGGCGCGGTTGTTAACGAACTTAATTTTGGTCAGGTATGGACACCGTACACCAATGTCCTGTTGCCCGCTAAGCCTGCTATTCTTGTTTTCAACAACCTTTTATCAGCTGCCCTACCTAGTCGTTACGGTACAAGTACTGCCATACGGCTATGGTAGCTCTTTTCTGTAGAGTTCTGCTTAGGCTAAGGTTATTCTGACTTGTGGCTATGATAGCTCTGTGTTGGTCTAAGCAATCCTCTATCTTCGTTTCTACTGCTAT
The DNA here is from genome assembly GCA_963082955.1 of Cheilosia grossa. Classification (NCBI taxonomy): domain Eukaryota; kingdom Metazoa; phylum Arthropoda; class Insecta; order Diptera; family Syrphidae; genus Cheilosia; species Cheilosia grossa. Next base: position 10,146,546 of record OY720147.1, read on the forward strand.
TGCCTATAAGTATCAAAGAAATCGTGCTGTTCAGACGTGTTATTATTCTATTCACCAGGTAAGAGTTTTTTAAATTATGTTAAAAATGTTCTAAAATTTTGAATGCATTTTAGGAAAGTGGAAAAGAGATACCGACTCTTTTTGTGTTGCTTCTTCAACAGATAAGGACGGATATATAAGTAGGTATTAACCAGGTTTCAGGAGGTAGCTTGCATACTGTGAGCTTTCTAAATTTTTAAGAAGACAGGCTTTTGATAGGCTATGACAGCTTTCGTGAGGGTCTGACAGCTCTGCATATGGCTACCACAAATCTTTGGAGCGGCTGTGACAGCCTCTTATGATGTTCCGACAGCTCTGTATATGGGTATTACAAATCTGTTGAGAGGCTGTGACAGCGTCGAATGCGTGCGCATTAGCTCTGTGAGGAGGTTATACCAGCTCTGTATGCGGGTCTGATGGCTATCTTGGATGTCTTAAAATATTTTTTGTTGGTTACAACAGCTCTGTTAATGTGCAGTACCCATGTAACTGAAGGCATCACACCTTACTTTTGGTTATAGCAGCCGCAAAGGTAGCAGTTGATGTGCCTACATACAACAGAGGTGGCGCGTTTAGTAGGGCCATCGCAGCTCTTTAGTTTTCTGAGTGAAAAGGCAGTTTATTTTATATTACGTTGGGTCATAACCTTACAATTTGATACATTATTACTTTAGAGAACAGATATAAATTAAAATTTCTAGTACTGGAAATAATAATATGAAGATTATTATGATAATCAGGAAGAGCTGAACGTTATATCAGTTTATGATAATACTACACCCTTACCAAGCACCAATAAAAAGCTATGCTGCTTAAAGAACAACTATGTACCTATTTCAAAGAACATTTTTAAATCAATTGTCTTATATGATTCTATTATAAAGCTCGTTTCAAAGAAAAACGTCGGAGGCTAACAGAATTATGTATTTATATTTTTTCATTATTTATTTTAGTTAATTATAGTTTTTCCTTGCACTATGAGAGATTGTCAGTTGTAATTCTAGAAAAAGTCATGATATTCCATCAACACAAGGAAGAAAATTGCTATCTGTTCGTCGAGCAAAATAAACTGTAAAACATAATATTTTCTATATTTCAAATAACAAAAATCTGTTTTTGGAAATAAGTTTTCCTCTTTTTTCAATTGAATACACCAAATTTTCTTGTAGCGTGATTCAATTTCCTACCTACTTGCTGTTCGGAATAACCAATTTGGAGTTTTCTCTTAATGCGCCATTCAATTTTGAAATCCCGACATGAAAAGCAAATCGGGTTTTCTTAATTTCTAATTTAGATTGTCGTTTCTTCTCAATAACGTTCTCTGTAATAGATGGGGACGGTACTGCCATACGTATTATATGCTTCAAATGCGGAACATTAATTTAATTACGAGAGCATACGCGTTTGTACCTCTCCAACTCAATCGTTCAAAATCGATTAAAGATTAAGGAGTCTGATTTCGTTGGATTTGAAATTAAATGTTTTGCAAAGTTGGTACGTGTGACACGAGTGTGCACTTAACGCTTACTTCCTTCACACCAGACAGAGATATAATAGAAAATAAGACCAATATTATGATTTCTCGCATTGTGGCTTAGTTGAAGGCAGTTGTGTTTTATGGTAGCAAATATCGTCGAATGGAAAAACACCGGTGTATATATTATTCCCTACACACAGGCTTATCTAAAATCTAATTTGCGTGCGTTGTTTGGTGATGTTGATGTCAATAAAATGTGGGTAAAAGTACTTCAAAGAGCGTTGGACTTTAAAAAGTCCTATAGGACGGCAATCGCCCTAGGGATCAATAAATATAAAATTGTTTAGTCGTGCCGGGCTGAATGTATTTTGTATTGAAGTAGAACAAAATGTTTCGCCAACTTGCGTGTATATATTTTTAACCTGCCCCACAACACAATGGTTTTATGCCCTGTTCTCAATCTCATTTGAGAAGTGCAAAATAAGTCCGTAAAACTACTTACAAACTTAGACTTCATGGATCAATATTTTAAAATAGGTACTCTTATTACTTTCATAGCAAGTATTTAGTTAAACGTTGGCCCAGTTAAAATTTTGTATTTCTTCATTTCCTTAAGAAAAATAAGAAATCTACAACTGCACTATATGAACCATAAATTTCCAAAGCACCTCATTATTATTGTAATCTTTTGGATGCAATAATTGTTCTCATTATTTGCAAATATTTCGAAAGCCAATAAACTCTACCACCACTTGCCGGAACACACCCAAAATCAAACTATTGTTTTGCGAGTCTAAACACTACTTTTAAGAATTTTCTCTTTTGAAACTCTATTCAACGAAACCTATTCGTGTCGAAAATAAATAGAAAAACCTCTCATAATTATCCAGCTACATTGTAGCTATGATAAGTAACTGAAATATTTTACAACGTCAGTCGGTTCCTTGAAAAAAATTTATGTTTTACATTCTAGCAATGAACTGATTGTAAGCATCCAACACACACAATTGAAATGTTGGTTATAAATTTTAAGTACGATACCAATTTTCAACAAGGAAAATGTACTCGAAAGCCTATAAATGTCTGCTACACTGCTAGGAGTGCCAGTGCAACCATGAAAGGATCATCGTTCTATTGTCTTCTGCCCATCTGATGTTGCACGGAAAACAGACATTTTCAGTTGGATCTTTGGGGCAGCCATTCGTATAAGAATTTTCATTTATCTTTTCTGGCACTTTGCCCATTGCACAGACACCATAGGTATGTTGGCATTGTGAGAAATATTATTTCTCATAAGATACAAAAATGTATTATTTATTTGTTGAATACCTTGGAGCTTGGACGATGCACGGAATAGGCAAACAGGCAGAGCCACCACCGGTGTCTGCAATGAGGAGAGCACTATCGCACCGTAGTGTGACTAGTGACTATGAATTGATCAATTTTGTATAAGCATTTCGTTTTCATGTGGAATGACGATGATTTGTTGTTAAATAAATATCGCTTATTAGTTTGGGTTCTAGAATAAAAATTTCAGGACAACGAAAAAGGATTCTACTTCTTTAAAAAATAGTTTGCCAAACTTCAAGATGTCACTGTTAATAGTGCCTTCGAGAAATTCGGAGAGAAAATATAATAAGAAATTGGTACGAAGCGATGGTAAAACTAAACTTGAGCTTGTAGAATTTTACGTACAAATTAGGTAATCTTTCCCAACCCTTAAGTATTGAATGAAAATTGAAGTATGGACATTTTTTATTACTTTTCGTATAATTTCGAGAACCTGGAAGATGGCGGCTTGCATTGAAAAAAAAATACTCTTTTGAGAAGATCCATTTCCATCTGTATTTCAAAACTAAAAGTTCTTCTTATCTGAGTGCATTCCGAACACAAACTGGACATTTTTTTTTTTACGCTAACACCACATTTTCCACCTTTTACAAATTTGTAGCAGTATACTTTTTAACCTTAATTCGTTGCACTTCACTGTCTTTTTGGTGTCATAACCAATCACTAGCCCATAAAAGAAGACTCAAACACATTTTTATTTCCCTTCGTGGAGGAACAATTTTATGAACATCAGACATTACAGCAAATTACCCCGAAAGGATAACGCCCAATGTTGTTACATAATAATAATATCCACGACTAAAGTGAAACAAAAGGGACAAAACCACCGAAAAAAATCTCAAGCGAATATCCTAGCCTAAATCAAAAGAAGCCAGCACTCCAAAGGGACAAAAACAGATAAGGGTGATAAAAGAGTAATTTGTCTCTGTGTGCGGACAGTATCCATTACTTTTTTCGGTTCGGTAATTTGAATCATCTGTAATAGAGACAGCAAAGGAATTAATCGTGAAATATGAAACAACCAAGAGAGTTATATTCATTTGAGGGACACAAAATAAAAGGGCAATCGATCGTTTAAGGGGCTATAAATAAAAGTTCAAATACAATTTCGGGGTGGCAAAGTCCGGTAATGTCCACGCGGACAGCCTCGGGTAGCACGGCATTAGAACCAAATGGAGTTATTTAACTTTTGGCATAATAGATTACCAAGTAGGAGTATTATATGGAAAGCAATTACAATAAATTATCACTGTAATGCTGAAATTTCCAATGTCGTTCAAATCGAAAAGTATGTGACAACATTTATTGGAATTTATTATTCAATATTCTTATTAAGTTAAGTTTCTATGCCAAACAGCAACTGTACCTGTATTTTGTTAATATTTTTTAAGTCAATTGCAGCTTCATTGAAAAAGATTTTCAAAGGAGTAAATCTAAATACACAGAGTAGCTAACGTCTGTGACGGATTTCAAATGTTATGTCTATGCTGTTCCTACTGCCTTTGAATGACCTCTTTGTTTGCATCTTATGTTGGAAACCTACTGAAATCGTTTTTATTCCCATCGCAAATGGTTTGGCAAGGTTTTATTATTATTTTTGATTAACTTTCAGAATCGTTGTTTAGAACTGAAATCAAAGATTATATGTCCACAAAAATCTCACAAGCTTAATAATCAGTCAACAAACTTTGTAATGGTACAAGACTTGCAGTCAAAAAGTTCATTTTTCTGAATAAGATGTATGTACTACCTACACAAACATTTCTCAATATTGTATTCCTTACATCCAAAATTTACGATTCTAATTGTGTCCACGCTTCCCTTTTACTATCCCCATGCCCCCATGGGATCCGTGCCCCACCGGTTGGAAACCACTGGCCTATACCTTTACTTACCGGTTCATGTACCTACTTGATAACATGTAAATAAGCTTTCCATTTCACGATAAAGTTCCAGTCGGCAGTCTAAAAGTTCGTTCAGTTAGGATTTCTACACTGCACATTTATTTTTTATTTTTTTACTTTAAAACCTTATGTTAAAATTAAATAATTAGTGAAAACCCTAACCCATAGATTTATTTAAAAAACTCTGTGTTTTGTTTAGTGAATTTTGGAGGTGGGACTGTCATATTTGCATGGTAAAATCCAACCATTACCGTAAACTGACTTGGTTAATAGTTGTTCACGTTATCGAGAGTGTACTGTATAGCTTTTGAAGAAGGCCACCCCCACACAGTTGGCTTCATTGGTTTTGATAGAATTGTGTCCTTGGGTTGGTTGATGAATTTGCTAAAAAAGGCAATAAAGCTCAAAGGATATGAGAATCGATTTTGAATAATAACGACATTGTGATTCCTGTAGGTGTAACACTAATTAATTTTGAATAAAATGCCCAATCATTCGTACTTGGTTTCCACAAATATTTTAGAAACAATAGCTAGATAGGCTTTAATGCAACAAAAATTCAGGATATTGACATCCGAGTTATTTGTTGCGAATCACGTCATTTACATTGATATGGAACCTATTAACTATTTTATTTTATATCCCGACAAATCGTCTTGAAGGTAATTTTTATTTAACAGAACTTTTGTGTGTAGAAAACTTTGCTGTTTTGGGAACAAGTTGCGAGTCAAAATTAAAAAAATTTAATGACATGGAAAACCAATATTGCCAAATATATGAACCTGAAGAAAGAGAATGTGATGAAAAATTAACACAAAAAAAGAGAAGAATAAGCTATGCCATCTGAAGAGTTTTTCGTTGACAACTGCATCCTCTAGTGGCATTTTTCAGAAAAATGTGTTTTTCAAACCATAATATTTGAGACAACCACCGTAAAAGCTTTCTGTGTCTTCGATTGAGGCAATCATTCCAACAACCACAACTTCTATGCAACATTAAGCCTATTCACAGTAACAGAGTATATATTCCAAACACGTACCTATAAAACATGGCTAGGCATTATAAGACATGCTCGTACCATCCACTCGACATTGGGACAGTTATGCCAAATTGTTTGACACCGAAAATATGGGGAAGTTTTTGAAGTTGTACTCAACGAATGAATGGAGTGTACCATTGTTCAAGAGTAGATGGCAATAAATAAAAGCTTTCAAAATAGTATTTGAATGAGGACAGTATATTACAATTATTCTGCTACATTTTTATAATTTGCTATAAGGACATTTTGGAAAAGTTTTTACAAAATGTTGTTCAGTCTCAGCGAACTATTTTCTAATAAATTTCGTACAAATTTGTATTTGAGGAACTTTTTGCTTTTGGACATGCTTACATGTTTTTCGCAAGCTCAATGAAGATTATGATCGAATCCCTACGCAAATTGATAATACATTTCTCTATATTATGTGAACACTCTACTTACATACCCTCAACCCACTTAATTTCTAACTCCTTTGATAAAACCTATTTGCAAGTCAATGGATCTCCATTATGGTGCTCAACATATTGCTACTATTAAGGAGATAAACATTCTGTACTTGCATGGTATGCATAGGTCGTTTGTATGTTCCTTCATAACACGCAGCAACCATCATTTCTTGGAGAAACATGCCACACATCAAAGCATAACTCTCAAATTAATGGTCATCCTTATGATGTCTAACCCATAGTCGTCCATGGTACTCTTCGATGGAACTGCAACCAAAAAATCTCATTCATACGACACTTATAACACACACACCCTACCCAATCGAAAGTAATAAGGATCAATTTTATCAACATAAACCCAAAGAGTCCTCTGTACACAGAGGTCGCATTTATTCGTATATGTATGTCTGTCCAGTTCCAGACAATCTTTTGAACACCCTTCAACTCGGAGACAAAAAGGAGTGCAGTGTTGAGTTGCTCCTGGTTCAACAGAAGTCACCACAAAATTTTAACCAAAAATCTCGTAAACTTTGACATTTTATGTTGATAAACCTTTGAGGGGTGGATTATGTATGAACGCTTGTATGTGGTTTGCTGTCTTTTGCGTTTGCTGTACTGTGTTTATTTTGTCCCCTGGATAGATTATTAAGGGGCGGATGGCCATTGTCATTATTGTTATCGACTCGACTTAACATTTTGATTGAGGGCTAGTGTGTCGATGAGGACAATTCAGTAGCGCCAATATTCAAGACGGGAACCCCTATAATAGGACCGAAATTTAATAAAGGCAAAAAGGGAAAAGATGGTACCTAGGAGATAAACGCTTTCATTTTATTTATTTAGGTTTCACTTAAGTTGTTGCTTATCATTGTGTTTGTGCCAACAGTAGCAAAGGATTCTATATTGGAAAATTGGGAATTTTTAGGGCAAATCGGCTTATTCGGACTGTTTCTCATCGAAGGTTTACACAAAATTGTTCTTAAATCGGTGTCATCGAAGATTGAGTGAGAACTCTTTTGGAAAATTGATCGTTGGGAGAGTATCTATAAAAAAAAAACTATACCTATACTGGTATTAACCAGTAGAAAAGGCTGAGATTTGTGATTATAAGACGCTCCATTGAATAAATTATACTTTTTATTGAGGTGTTCTTTGAAACTCGCATGGATTTTATTAGAAACGATTCATATGCAAAGTGTATGCCTTAAGATAATTGGGCATTTCAACTTGGTCAAAGGGCAGTCAAAATGTATTCACATTCGTCATCTGATGAGGAGTCCGAATCTTACACCAGGTGAATGATTGCAATTAGATAAGAGATTAGTGTGCTGGAATACCGAACGAGTTGTCTCAGATTTCACTCCGAAAGAAACCTTCTCTATTCATCAACTCGTACCTTCGTGGTATAAAGATGATAGTTCATTGTTCACTTGTATAACTCCGCCATTTGATAGAAATTCACTCAAATTGAATTCAAATTTCACTATTCAACATCACTTGAAAAGTCTATGACTAGTAACTATTTTAGTATGTGTTTAAACCAAATGAAACATCACACTTATAAACAAATCCTGGATTCAAAGCACAACAAAACACATTGGTCAACCAAGCAGATACATATATCTGATTTAAGTCCTCTACAGCAAGATACCAAAGGAGTTCGAACCACAAGAGTTCGGTTATCCATTGTTTGGTTTACACAAGCATCTACCACCACCAAAACCCACATCCTCAGACACGAACTCATATGCACATAACAGCACTCGGTAATACCTAACAAATGCAACCAATAAATTTGTAATCATCAAGTCTTTTCTAGAAGTGCGGGCGTTTTATGTTCTACACAATGTATAGAACAATACGCTTACCTATACGCTGTCCATTTTAGCTCCCTAAGGTGGTACTCATGTTGTGTAGTTGAGAACAAAAACACACTTGTGCAGACTTGGAGACGATTGATGATCCATCGGCGGTCAATTAATTCGGAACGAGGGTGAAACTTAAGACTAAGACAATCCATGACCTGGCTAAGCATTCGGCAAGGATTTTGCTTTATTATCTTGTTTGTCTGCATTGCTGTCATATTTTCGGACAGCGGATAGTAAATACAATAAGTTTTTCGTGTTTTACATTTTTAAAACAGAAGAAAGTGCAGGGGTGGTAAAGTTTATTTATAATCTCTGGCAAAAGTTTTCTTTTGGTGCTGCATCTTTGAAGAGAAGAGTGCACACCTTATAGGACATGGGAGTATATCTGACTTTGGTTCCGACTTCTGTTATCGATTGGCTTAAATATTCCGTCGAAAGTAGAAGTTGTTTCCTAACCGATTGTGCCAGTCCATTGGTCTGGTAATATTTTGACCCTTGGATCATGGCAAACTATCAGCAGCTAGTTTCAAATGGTTTTTTACCCAGCGGTGAATCAAATACGGCCATTGTTCGAAACTCTGTAGAGCTCTAGTGCTCGCAATCCATTTTCATGGCGAAGTGCAATTACGAGTACCCTAAAGCGATTTGAACCGGGACATGAAATAAATCTGGCCGTTGGCTACTCTCTTCTTAATAGGTCTTTATTAACATGAGCAGTAAGCCGTAGCGGCTTTTCCTTTCTCTAAAATATCAGGCCAAACGGTTATTATAGCAACATTACCACATGTATCTACGTCCAATGGATAACAATAGAGCAAACTGTTATTTTGAATGATATTTATTCAGTTACCACATCCTGGCACTCGGAAGTTGGGGCAAGAGCTATAAGCTATTACCAACATCATCGTCAGCCCCAAACACTGCACTATGTACATCAGTTGAACCACGAACAGAGAGGTGTGTGCAACAAGGCATGATTGAACGCCCTATAAATGCAGTACTAATCAATACATGATAGTTTAATCGGATTTATGTGAAATTTGTGCTGTAGTGAGCGTTGTGGAGGCAAATGTACTTTCGCCACAACAGTATCGATGAATATTTGAGCTCATTTGGTAGTCTTTTACACGCTCAAAAATTGGCTCTAACAGAGTGCGATTTTTGCTCGGTTAAAAAAAATGGGCTAAAATTAACAAAGTCTCTGTTGAAAAACACCGAGTATTCGTTGTTAAATACTACCGATATAAATAGGTAAAATGCATACTGTTCAAAATAACACACTTTATCAGTTGTTAAGAACAGAGTTAGTTTGTTATTTACAGCCAAGGAAAATTTATAAAAGGCTATTTATAACCGAGTTTCGTTAAACAAGTTGACTCCGTTATTTTCAATCCACTAAATCTGTAGGAGCAATTTTAATAGTATCACTTGGTATACCGAGAGAAAAATAGAGTGATAGTAAGCAAAAACACGCTTAAATTAATCCATTTTCGAGTCATATTCATCGCTATCCGATCTGTGCTTAAATCAAGTACGGCGGCTTGAAACTGTTAACACGGCATTCTTACTTTTGGAATACGCGTGTTTAATATAAGAACTTTTCAAGTAATTATACGTCCCTAAATTGATACCGATATTTTCTTATTCTTAAAGCGCAGGATTAGTGAATTAAGAACGATAAGTACTTAATATAAGTATAATCATTATTGTTTTAATATATTAGTCACTTTTAATGTGATAATGATTTTGATTATTATTAGACCGCCTGCTATTGATTTTGGAACGTCCTTTCTTAATTTAAGTGAAAACAATCTATGTTAGATTGATTTGACCTTCTCAAGGTAGTAATTATATTTCTTGTTTCTAAATATTACAAAGCATTATTGATTTAAGAAGCCCGTTCTTAATACAAACCTTTGATAAACGGACCTGCTATGTAAATTTAAAAAAAAACTACATTCATTTTATAAACAATTTTATTCTTTATTAACAAAATTTTAAAAACAAAACATTTCATATTCATTAATGTATCCTCTTACCTCACAACCAGCCTCTGACGGAAAAATTGTGACCACCTGTTGCTCCAAATCCTCAAAATGTGAGGGGTTTAATTGCAGCTTACTGCAAAATACCGTCTCCAAAATAATTGAAATTATATCATCTCTTTGGTTGTTGTTGAGCCTTTTTTGTGTTTTGTAAAACTCTAGCAGAGCCTTACCTTTCACGTTGTTTTGAAGCAAATTGTTTACATCCTTAGAATGGGGAATTTTTTTTAAGTAATCGAAATACGTATGTACAATTAGGTGTATAAGATTTGCAAAAAAAATAGGTAGGTATATCGAATAAATGTTTTTTCTTACCAAACAACAACAAGAAGCGATGCTTGATGCACATTGGCTGGTAGAACTCTCCTTCCCATTGGCTTCCGTATTAAGCCAGGCACTCACCTTTGAGCTCGCTGATATACTGTCGTCGTCAATGTTGTGCTAAAAAGGAAAAACATGGAAAAATTATTTTTTTATTCAAGAAAAAAAAAAAATATCTATATCTAGATACTTTTGCCGAAATTCAGCCCTCAATCCTACATGTGGAATCACCAACAGGTCGTCTTTAGAAAGATATGGAAGACTTCTAAATGTAATATTGCCAGCTAAATTAAAAAAAAATATATTTTTGATTTGCAATGATAAAGGTACTTACCCAATAAATATTTGTAGATATCTTCAATATCTAGCTCCTTTAACAGATTTAAAAGTCTTTCATTATCTACTTCGTTATTATTATTATTTTCACGATTCTCAAGTAAATATATGAAATCACTAGACTGACCAAAATTATTGTTATCCATTGGACTAGTACGAACACACGACGCGACACCAAAACAAAGACAGAATGAGTTGAAAAGATCGAAGATCGAATGCAGTTTATATTGAATGTACGAACTGTAATAGTTTACAAAACAGAGTAAAAACCAAAGAGAGTAAGAGTAATATTTACTTTACTCTTTATGATGAAAAGTTGATCCACTTTTAACACTTTATTTCTTACTTTGAGCCTAAATGCTCAATGCTTTCTAAATATAATCTTAAAAGTACTTAAATTCGGGTCGTGGATTTTTCCTCAGTGAGTTTTTAACCGAAAGTTGGTTGATTTTAAATAAATATATGATTTTTCTGCGTGTACCATCGAAAATCGTTGGGACTTCGCAGGACTGAGATACGTTCGGAAGCGTCTTCTCTTCAGTCGGTTAGTCACCAGTCACAGTTTTGGAAGTAATTTATGAGTATAGATCAGGCGGGCAAGTTCCATTGTTTTCGGGACACGCCAATGATTTCAAGAACTGCTGTAACTAAGTGGATAGTAATGTTGCATTCTCTATAATTTGTTTGCACTCTTATAGAAATTAGTAAATTAAAGTTTTACTTATTGCATTGCATTGTATACAAAATTATTTTATTAAATAAACGTCTATCGCTTATGTGTGTAGTATGTAAGTAATTATTTACAATTGTTTTGACAGTTCTCACTTAATATTGACGTAATATCGCCCCTACCAAAATTCTTCTGAGTATATGCGTTCAATACATTTGCATCTATTGTGATCATCGTAAACAATGGCAATGATTCCGTTCATTCATTAATCAAAGGAGGGATACCATTAACGCCTTAGAACTAGTAGCAGACTTGCATTTTGTGCTATGAAGCTATGTTCATTGCTTAGCCACATACGAGTATATTTATATAGTATAGGTACCAAATTAATATCTTCATTAAGCCCATTATCCAAGAAAGCTTACAATTGCATGGTTTTTATAAATACCTATCACGACATAAGTGAGAAGAGGCATTTAGTCTCACTCTGTCATCTTATTCACGTCTATAATTACCTATTTCCAATAACTGTCATAGCAACAACAAAACAAAAATACCTTCAGCACAATGTACTCGTACACAAAACCAACAAATTAAACTTAAAATCAGCACTATCACAATGGTCCACATGCAAAAGAACTCCTATCACAAAATCGTTTTGTAAATTATTGACAGCAGATTCATTCCATGGTAACTTTCCTGGTACCCCCACATCCTTCTCTCAATTCGCAAATGCGCTGATGTGGCAAAATCATTGCGCTGTATAGGTATATGTGTAGATTTAAGACCTCATTCAGACACGATGGTGAAAATTTTCTATTCGAATGCATTCGAAATGGGTTCCGGTGGTGGTGCATTTCTATATACTCTCCTATTCTCCATGCCCAATCGGTGGTAATTAAATGGTTTTGGTTTCGCTGCTTTTAGTAGCGCCACCGGAGCATGTGACTCTTAGGTTGGCAGCACAAGGCTGTAGCCGAACACCGAACTAATGCATTCGATTAGTATTTAATCCATAAAAGCAGAAAAAGTGCAAAAGGAGCTGGTATATTGGTATTGGTCCAATGCATTAGCAGTTCGCGCACATTCTTATGTTTTGGCGTTGGTTTTCTGATACCATGAGTAATTATTCATGTGAACAAGTGTATAGATGTGGACTACAAGCGAAGAATTCGATCGGTGTTATGTGTGGAAAATACAGAAGAATTCTTGTTTTTTGTTCAACCACTCAAGGAAAATCAATTAATTGGTTGAAAATTAAAAGCGAGTAAACGAATGTGTGGTTTGAATCGATCGACAGATCCAAAGAGATACGCTTCTCAGACCACACTAAGGGAAATTATATTTACTTGTTGCGTTGGCGATTATTTTCATTTTATTTTAAATAAGATACAGATAGCCGACTTTCAATTTCAAATTCGGTGGCTAATTGCCGAAATCCAATAGTACCGAACGAAATCAAATGCAGTTGGTTAACCTCACTCTTCACCGCGCGCAGAAGCAAGTCGCTCCGTCCGATTCAATTGGAATGACGAAAAGAAAAGGACACCTGTCATATTTCGCAATGGCAACTGGATCACCACGCTACTTGGCGATTATTCGAATATTCAACAAATGTCAAAGTCGATGTGCAGCGTTATCTGTTTTCAAACAAATGTAGGTACTAAAAACATCAGCATGTGCTGTTCTGTTGTTGTCTGTCGCGGTCTCCGGTTTGGATGATCGGACGTGTTCTTGTGATAATCTTTTAATTTTGTTTTAATCTCAAATTATTGTTTGAAGTGACACTCCCATTTTTTTTTCCGACACAAACATTCATCCCCTTTTTCATTTGACCTTCCTTGGGCCAATACGAATCCATCCAAACCAAAATCGTCGGTAAGTGGAACGATCCGTCCTCCAGTTATACGTGCACACACGGACATTGGTCTCTTTGATATAATATAGCTTTGCATCCGGCACAATTAATTGGTTATAATACACAAGTGAATCCATGTGAGCTTAGAGATTAAAAGCGCAATCAAGTTTATATAATCACATTAAATACAATAATCCGTATAGTTTCATATGCCAAATATCTCCACACATATAGAACTGGTTAAAGGCATTTCCGCGAAATCAATTTGTAATATATGGCTATAATTGGATCGATTTGGTCAATCGTATTAGAAATGGTCTTAACGGTTTTATAATTTTTTTCATTTTAAAATAAGAAAACATTATTATTAAAAAAACCAACTAATGACACGATTGGCCTCCGTTATCTCGAATATTAACATTTTTCAAATATCTGCATAATGATCCTTCTAATTCTTAAATACATCCTAAGCGATAGTAGAAATCATGTGGCCTGTCAAAAGCACACACTATGTTAACGTATGCTAAAGATTTAAAATCTAGTACCCACAGTCGGCGCAGTGGCCTAGTAGTTCGCGCGTTGGACTACTAAACGAGGATCCCAGGTTCGAATCTCGGGAATAAAAAACAAATTCCAACTTAAGGTTTTTTTTCACTGCGCCTCCTCTCGCGAACGTCTGACAAACACCTGAGAGTATAATTGTCATGAAAGAGTTTCTCCATTGGCCGTTTAAACTCGGCATCAAATTGTAGATTCCTTCCATTCGTCCCAAAAATGAGAAACACAAATATTGAACCCCATAAGCTGCCGGCTGCTTTTGGCTTTATATTCTATTGAAAATCTTAAAGAGATATTGGACATGAATATTGGTGGCCATACCCTACTTTTGAAAGGAAAAAACTGTTTTATACTGCAATTTTCGAATATTTTCCCCTAAACCCCACGGCACACTGTTTAAAAAGAGTCATTTATTATATTCTGAAACAAATATTTTGCCGCAGTAATCTTGATTTTAGGATTGGTTAAAATAAGATTATATATAAAGTTATCTAAACAGCGTGTTTCTATGGATGCATTATAGTCATCAATGTACAACACACAGTTATATACCCAAGGTTATACAATCAAATATTGATAATTACTTACATAGGTGGCGCTAGAGTTCGGGTAGACCTGCGCCTTGATAAAAAGTTGATTTTTTAAACAAACATGTCCATAAGAACCATAGTGACGTGGTCTTTGTTGATTTTCAAACTTTTCGTGGCTCAGCAGTTCGAAAATTGGTCCCCCTTTGTCTGATATCTGAAATATTAAATGTTACTGTGTCGAAAAAGAAGTTTGCCACACAACCAAAACCAAAATAACTTCGGCTAAAAACCTATTAGAAAATGCCCAATATAATGTGTGTGAACTATAAATAAAAAGGAATATATTTGAAAAATAGACACGTATAGCGTTTGTAGGCATACTCAACTGACAATCTATACTGACAAACGAAAAAAATCCTCCACTCCCACTAACCGCCGCCGTTCGGAATGCGCTACGCCACCTGCCTCTTACACCTCAATAGGAGTAAACGCTTGGATTATGCTAATGGAATAAGTGTTTTCATTACAAATTAAGTAACCTTTGATGGATCTTAGCAAATTATTTATCCGAAACACAAGTGCTGGTATAAAATTTCACTGTGTATAAGGCAAGCGAAAACCTAAGTACTACATAATTATGTGCCAGGGAATTTCAAATATTTGCACTCACATTCCTGGGGAAAATCCGGACCTCTTAACGAAATCTTTAAAGAAGGTGCCAACAAAGTGCTTTAGCTCTATACATTTTGTATGTATTATATACACTATTTTAGTCTATGTGTTTACTTAAGCCCATAGACCATTATCAAGGACGTTAATTTCGACTCATGTGTAGAACGTGTTTTTGCCGATGTATCGTCTTATGGTGGCGCGTTCAAATGGAATGAAATGCTAAAGGAAAACACGCTGCAGGATGTACAAATTGAGTTCATGTTGGCTTCGGGTATCCGATTATAGGCATTAATTCAGTCACATTTACAATTGACTCCAAAAGTGAATATTAATTTAAATCTTGATATAGAGACTGATGTGGTTAGGTGGCACCTATTTATTTCAATTAAGTAAGGGTAATAAAAAAATAAGTGTGGAGTATATCATGGCTCCTCTATATGTGTGGTCTGTTTGAACTCAAGTATCCATTAGTGCGACGAATCATTGAGTAAATCGCTCACTTTATCCACTTTTCATAAGCCAATCGAACCGAATCAATCTCTGCTTAGCAAGTTTCTTTTGTTCTCATTGTAATTCAAAGCACACATTAGCATACCGAAAAGGATGCGACCAACAACAACAGAAATCATGTCTCACTAGCACTAGAATCCAATTTTATGATCAATTTACTTAATACATGGTCATCGACCATGTCATTAAGTCCTTATGAAATATTCATGAGTCCAGCAAGCGACTCGTAAAATACCCTTGCGTCCGATTCTCTGTTTCGATGTAGACACACACTGAAACTGTTACAACTCTGTGTGCTGACAAAGGGCTTCACTGACAAGCTCATCTTTCTCTAAGACTGTTTATACTTTCTGGCAGCGTAAAATATCAATAAAATATGTCATGGCTTGTTATGTTATCCTTTGGCGCACATCATATGTGAACTGACATAAAAGTAAATGGCCATACCATAGTGACACGAACCCAACATACAGCCAATGAAAATCAAAGTAGCAGAGTTCCTGGAGGATTATTATGTGCAAATGTGTAGAACAAAAGAATCCTTACGCTGAAATCTCTTTTTGGTCATAACCGAGCGAGTCGTACATTTTGATTAATTACAAGACTCGGTCGCAAATTATCACAGAAGGTTGGAAGTATAAGTCAGTTTAATCACACGCTCAGTCTCAAAGGGAAAAAGAGACCATTAATATTTCCATTAACTTTGAAGGACTCGAAGCCAATGTGAAATTAATTGCGCCCATTCCACAGTAAACTACATCAGCAATGGGGGGACTCGTTGACATCGATAAAGCTAAACACACCTGTAATTTGTTTTCCGTTTCCGATCCGCATAAGCAAATAACACGCGGTTATGGCCAAAAAGGACTAATGAGGGTCAACGGTTCATGTATGTGTTCTTTGAGCGAGTATGAAGAGGAATCGCTAGTAAGTCCACCGACACGCTACCATGGAACTAACCCCACATTATGTGCTCGATGCGATAATGAAATGTGCGAATAAGTGTGGGGTCGTTTTGTGAGGTGACGGTTTCTGTTTCCTGTTTGCACGAGAAGGTAGATATAGCCACGCGTAGAGGGAACTAGAATGTATTTTGTGGAACGCGTTGCTCTGTTCAATTTTACCAAACGGGTGAATGCTCTAGGTCTAGGACGTTCGCTTAGAGTTTAGACAATTATGATGACATTAATGGAGAATATTTATTTTTCCATAATAATTAAAGCAGACCGTGTTCGTGTTCTTTGTTCGAAACTGAAAGTGTTTGCAAATGTGAAACATAAGTGCGGATGTGGAAA
Source organism: Cheilosia grossa (assembly GCA_963082955.1). Classification (NCBI taxonomy): domain Eukaryota; kingdom Metazoa; phylum Arthropoda; class Insecta; order Diptera; family Syrphidae; genus Cheilosia; species Cheilosia grossa. The sequence goes on from OY720147.1 coordinate 10,163,464, forward strand.
ATGTTCAGCGACCCGTAGGACGACGTGTGGACTAGGGTTGTTAAAGTTGCGTGTAATTAGCATTTTTTTACCAAAGCTCATTTGTCATTAAGAGTTGTGTGTGGTAAGTACAACAAGTTCCAAACATTTGGTCAGACGTGTTGGTGGTATATAAATGCACACAGAGGTGAGAATATTTGGTTAACAATGTGCAAATGGAATTCAGTGGCACAGGTAAATCTGGTGTCGTGTACTAGAATGATTAAGTATGGCTACCGCAATATACTTTTGCATATTGCGAACATTTTAAATGAGTTATGTTCTGTGTGCGTAGTTGCTTTAAATATGCACCCGTGGTTCGGGTGTTCTTATACAAAACTTTTGCTTTCTGTTGAGTTCGTAATTTGTAGACTGCTTAGGGCTTATGGTGGTATATTGCAGTACAAGGTAAATAGGATTTCGTAAAACGATTTGAATTAGATCAGTGAGGTTCTGAGTGTTCATTATTATCTGGAAATCTATATTTGTTCATTATATGAGAATTGTGTTGTTCAGATGTTATATTCATGCGTATGAATTCGAAAACCAAAAGAGCTTGTAAAAGACCATTAGAAGAATAATCTTGTACGATTAGAGTACCAACCGTTCGTTTGTATTTTTCACGAGGTCAATACGGAGACCCCACAAACATATGTATTTCTTAAACAGGAAAAATACATAAACAAAGTATATGTATTTACAAACTCAGTTAAGTATACCTGTGGCTATCAGATACACTCTTAGTTGAAACTGACCGCACCCTCTTAGTTGAGTCTAAAATACTTACTTCCTTCCATTCCCATCGAAATCTGATTACAAAATTTTTGGTTTCATAGAAAAAATGTTTCGCGTTGCTACTTAAATAATGATGGCGCGGAAAAGTCCTTTCGGAAACTATGGATAAAATCTCATGAACTTACATAAAGAAAAAACTCACGGACCACAAATGCATAGTTGCTCGACAGTCATCCACACTGCATGCTATTGCATATGACTGCGCTCCGGCGTCAGTTAATAGAAAGAAAATTAAAGTGAACAGAAATGAGAAAATCCCATAATTAAGTCGTACGGTTTGTTTGCCTTAAACGGAAGAGAAAACTTTGCCCAACTTCACCCTCTCCGTTGAATATTTTCCTGATCCAACTCCTGGTTTGCCATCATTATAAATTGTCCACACTGTGCATTTTAATTTCGTCCTCCACAAGACTGAGTTACATTAAGTTAAAAGAACGTCATCGGGTCCGGACGTATTAATTGTTTCAATACTTAAGGATTTTCCAAGTTCCTATTGTTTCTGATCTATTGTATTCCTGAAATTGTTTTTACTGTTCACGGGATTTCCTTTTGTATGTACCTAAATAAATAAATAATTTTGGAGATATTGCTTAAAATATGAATGTGCAGAATGTCGTTGGAATATAAAATAATTCGGTAAATATTTTCGTATTCGAAATCATCTAGTTAGCGTTAATTTATCTACTAAACAACTTTTTTTATACCTGTGTTCGATCCACAGTGAATGAATCTAAAGTAAGGATAAAGGAAAAAAGTTCGTCCTCGAACAACTAAATCGATGTCGAGAGCTGCACTTTTCATAATAATTGTATATTTTCTGGAACAAATTAAAAACGTTTTGTTTGATTTCACAACTTCCAGGATACTTCGTTCTTAAACTATTGGTCGCATATTATTCACATACGAAACAATATAGTATTAAGCAAACTATTTAAAATAACAATTACAAATATATATATATATATACTTATAGATGGCTGCACTAGTTTTATTTGCCAAGATATCGTAAATAATTTTCACAATTTTCGTTATTCAAACAAAATCCTACTTCAGAGTTCGGATTGATATGAGAGACACTCAAACAGTCCAAGAGACACCGCAGCCGATTTTCTCATATCCTCACAATTCCTTGTGCAGATATCATTTTTGTAGCACAGCATAGATAAATAATAAATTAATGTGCTTCTTGAACATTGGCAATTGATTTTTCTTGTCATTCCATCTATCTAAATATTCTTTGCACAATATGTGAACCAAGGGGAAGACAAAACTTCGCAGACAAATGTTATCCAGGAATAATATTGCAGAAGTGAGTTTTAAAACTGAATTTTAATACGAGTGTTCGTATTTTAATTTTCCGTTTCTTCTGTTTGGTTCTATTTAATTTTATGTCTTCATATCCTTGCATATCGTTATGTGTCTTTAAGAATATTATAACAAAAAGCAAAAGAAGACCGGCTATCTAAATCGACCAATAGAAATTTTATAAGAACTTAATTTAAACTTACATAAGGTCGTCTGATGGTCTATTCAATAATTGGAATATCTACAGTAAGAATTCCTCCTACAATTTACATATTTAAACAATCACTAAAAGTACTCAAATGATCAATTACTGGTGCAGTTCGAAATTGTTCCAATTGCAACCCAACCTAACTCTTAAACTAACTCTCACACTGACTCTATTTCGTCACTATGATTTAAGTGGTGTTCCCACATTGTAATCAATTCCACTGACACGAATTCACCCAACCGTATGGCTTGTAACTAATGAGTTATACGTGCATACATTATATTTTATGACAAACACACTTGCCACAATCCAGCATCTGTATGGTATAGAAACCACTTTGCAACCGACTCCTGTTAACTCCCAAATTGTAATTAAACTCTGTTCTATAACTACTATTCTATATAAAGGATATCGGCATTCGACAAGGTGTGTAGAGGCATCAATGAGCTGTCCAATACAGAATTTAATCAGCCCGAGGAAGCGTTGGTGGACAAAGACAAATTGCTTTATTAGACTACGGCAGAAGTACTGCCACACAGCTGCAGGATACTCTACAACTACCATTAAAATGTAGTAATTGCGAGCTAATTGCACTTTTGACGTCCCGTTGGTATTTTGTACTGGACACTTGGGATTTTCAATTGATTTTCTCTGCTTCTACTCTCTCCCTCGTTTGAAAATAGGATCAAGGATATTGCTTGCTACTCGGCATTGTTGTCGTCGTCGTCACGACTTTTCTGTAATCGCAAAAAAAAAAAACGATTGAACGATTCAGGAATATAGATTATGCCCGGAAGTTTGTAGGATTAAGTCAGTACCGAAAGTATGTGATGACTGGGCAACAGAAGATTGTTGTAATTAAGGCGGTTAATTAAGAATTTTTTTCCGCTTTTCTTCCTCAAATTAGACACGATTATGGTAATCAAAAATGAAACAAATATGTGACGGGAGGATATACAGAGTTTCCTTATACAATGCTTAATTCTTTTTTCGAAAGATGGAGGCAGTTGACTAGTATTGGCCTCTTTATGGAAATACAAATTGGACGAGCTTATAGTTGGTGTTTACAAGATCGTAAAGTTTTTGCCAAAGATACCTCTTTCAGTAACAGGTTTGATTTCATTTCATCACTCAATTACGGCCAATACCTACATCTGCCAATTTTTAACGCTTGCAGTATTCTCGTATAAGTACCTACATATGTTTCCTGAATATCAAATGCAAGAAAATACCATACTTTTTTATCCCCTTGTACCTTATACAATTCAAAGAAACCCTTTTTCGCACATGTTTCGTCTGTAACTTCATTTGCGATTCTTGGGAACATTCCATTGAACAAGAAAACGGAAACCATTTGTCCCAACGCAACGCAAGTTAAACAAGAATGAAAAGGTACCTACACGGTGTAGTGTGACGGCAAATGCTGATTCGTGTTGTACAAGAGATGAATACAAGGGTAATGATTTCATAAAAGCAAACTCGCAGCACTAAAGGACAGAAGCATATGATGAATGGGCTTCATATCCAAGAGCCAAATCAGTATTTGTTATCACAGAACGAATAAAGCATGTCGTTGTATTCAAATTAATAGGTAGATTTTCACATAAGCAAATTCAAATCATTGATTATATTCTAACACCTGTGTTATAGAGTATGAGTGTGAAAATCAAAGACAAAAGAATTCCTTCTCCGGCGGCAGTGAACTTTCATCTGGTCGCATCCTGTGAAATCAAATTCATTATGCTTATCTTGCGACATGCCAATTTAACTGGGAACTATACGGGTATTCGAGCCTCACACTCCGTTTGGGTGACAGATCGCAATTGATGTCCTGCTACTGATGGTCTTGCGCCGAGCTGGGCCACCTTGTTCTGCCGCCAGTTTGTGCGTTGGTGAATTATTTTGACACAATGCGTTTTCAAATTTGCATACTAATGAATTGGGTGCAGGAGCGGTATTATTGGTAATCTACAGAAGCTGTGTGATAAGCAGTAGGCAGTATAGATGTCCATGTAATGAATCTGTACTGAGTTTTTATTTTCAATTTTTCTGTGCAAACCACCCACCTATACCGTTCTTATGTTTTTCCGGATGAATATCAAATTTATATTATTCATCGCAGACGCCACAAAAGAAAGTAATAAATGCACAACAACAATTTAAGGGCAGGGAATGCAAAACATAAATAATGAAACAAAGGCTGAGTTGGTGTGTCAGAAATTTAATTAGAATCCATAGATTACGCTGTCGTCATAAATTCATGGTGCACCGTTAGCGGTGAATGCATTGTGAGGTGGTATTTTGAGGCAAAGGAAATCAGAGTGGAGCCTTGCGGCTATTTGATTGACGTCTATGGAATTAATTATCAGAGAGCGCAGCAATTCCATACGCCGGTACATTGGCCTCCTAATTGATTTATTTTCCATCTGGATTTATTTTGCGCCATACCAAAGTTTGCTCGCTTTTGTTTTGCAATGAACGCTTGTGTTATGCCAGTTATCGGTAATATAGTTTGGAAATGTTTATATTATATTTTTTTTATTAGATTTTTATGCCTACATACAAGTTCATAAGTGCACGTTGATCACTTCACATCCTAGTTGATAATTCTGCTTCTCTACAGCAGCCCTGGGTTCCTACGGCTCTTCAAAAGGAAAGTTTGGATGCACCCGTAACACGGTTTGACCACTATAAAAGTAATACCAAAATGGATACAAAATATAACAACACCACTTTATGCCAACATGCACCGTCAGCCGGAAACACGTCTTACCATATTAAACATCCCCCGAGTGATGCGAAATAACCTCATCCTTATTTACGCAAAGCATTCAAATTGCATCACCCTTCGAAACAATGAAAACCAAAAGTAGAACAAAATATTCAGCAACAGCAAAGGAACCACAGAAACCCTTTTTCGCAAACATACCTACCTATCATTCGACCTACTATACATTCATCGAAAAGTTCAACCCCACATGTAGGCTTCTTTCATCTCCACACGTCTAGTAACTGTTGGAAATATGTAAACAAAAACAACAAAAACAAAAAAAAATGTCCACGCACATACACGGGAAGAGAACCACTCCTATGAAGGTACAACCACTGCCCATCCCCATGTGACCGGCAACAATGCCCCTTTAGGAAAAATTTATTGCGGTCAGTTACACAACACCACATACTAAAATGAGCCATTTAGGTTTGGGGCAAATTACTTTCAGACGGGCAATTTGTTTTCACCGAACAGACCACCGCAAAAGAGTTTACGCCAAAAGTATTCACCCTCTGGAACAAAAATTATTCATTCCCTCAGAACCGTTGATGCCCTTTGTTCCACCATACGGCATACCGTCCGTATCGAGTCCGAATTTCACTTTTGCATGTTCACAGCAATATCCTGATTAGGCAGCATAGGAATTGTCGAGTGCTTCTTGTTCTCTGTAATTGGAAAAGAGGGAGAGAATGTAAATAGATTTTCCACGACCATGGACCTTGTCCACGTCTTGAATCCGACTCGGATCCGACCAGTAATTCCACTTTCGTGGCAATAATACCATCGATCGAAATTGCCTCGATTATCCTCGACCTAAATGGTCAGTCGGAGTCGGAGAGAACTTTTTTCTTCCGTCAATGTCATGCAATACAAAGGCGCTTCGCTATCCTATTGAAGTTTTATGGTGGTCGTCAATCAATTGGAGCGTACATTTCCCTCTAAACGTCATCTGTTCAAGGACAATGTTAATTGATTTCATTTCCCAAGTAATACTCGTATATAAATGAATTGTGTTGAAAAAGAATGCAAAAAGGCGTTTGCTACAGACTTCAATATTCTGCTCAGTAATAATTTATTGTTGGAATTCATTGGGCAGTGAGATTGGGAAAATTTGAAACAGCAAACAGTTTCGGAAATTAACAATTCAGAAAAATAAAAATAAAGACAAGGACGAAAGTGGAAAAATCAAATTAAGTTCTAAGTATCATAAAAAAAAACAGTCTGATGAGGTACAGTCACGATATTGTATCTCGTGCTGACAGAAATGGGGTTGGACCATAAAAAAATGTGGCCCACTTTTTTGGAATATTTTTTTGACACGTTTAATGAGGTTAGTAGCCTGCGTCCTATTTGTGAGGCGCGAAAGCCGGCAATCTGTGACAGTGTTCGAAATTAGTTTTTCCTTATGGACTAATGTATTTATGGGTATCGGGAAATGTTTTCCTTTTATCTTGAATGTCCGGATAACGTTACAGATTAAAACATGTTCATCAATTAATAAATTTATAAAGAAAATCCAGAAACAAAAAATAAAAAAAAAGTAACACACCACCAGTTCACCAACGGTGATTCACATTTCATTTTGTCTAGATATGTTAAATATCGATTCTGAAATGACGCCGTAATCGGTACGACTATAAGACATTAAATTGGGTTTCTTTTTCCACTACATACAGCAACATACTAACTACATCGATGTGTATTTATTGACTTATATTGACTAAAGATTTTTATTTTTTTTTTTGTTGAAAATTACTTGAATTCAAATCTTGTACTAGCAAAACGTATTTCAAATGCTAAGTACTGTACGTTAACTTTGCATCGCCTATCTAAATGCGCTCCTGCATTTCCAAGAACAAAGAAATTTACTGTATAAAACCTGTGCATCCATTTGTTTCAATAATGGTCACTTGCAATTTCAGAGTCAGATGGACTCCCTCAATAGCACCACACAAGGCAATGTGTCGTTTCGGCAATGAATAACCTCATACGCAATGGATACTGAAAATGCATTAGTTCAGGCACTCACACTCTCAGTCTCACACACAGCTGACAACGGACAATATGGTAATATTGTTTTCAAAGGACTCGTCCCGTCGAAACACGCAAACCTGACCCAAAGAAATAATTTATTTTCGTAGCAGGCTGTGTGTTGTTGCCAAAAACTCTTTTCAAAAACTGACTCTAACAATCTGATTGCTTTGGCATCAGCTCAAGAATTTACAAATGAAATCCTCTTTGTTGCTTATAGTGTAGCAAGTTTTTGTTTCGGCGAGAAATCTATTAGCACACCATTACGGTGATGCTTGTTGATTCATTGTTATGGGTGTTTGAAAGTTTTCACAACCATCACGCATTTGTATGTGCAACATGTAGTCAGAAGTTTTAGGAATAAATTGAATATGGGTTCTGAGAAAAGAGGAAACTTAAAAGAAAAAAGCTACGCTTAGTGGATACTCGAGTGATTTTAGACATTCAGTTATTTTCAGTCTTTTTTCGATGAGAACGAGTTTTGGATATGAAAAATGTGTGCATGCAATACAGAACAGTGTGTTGATGCAGTGGGGGTCCTATTCGCGCTGTAATTGTTATGCAGGACAGAAATTGATGACAAACGTCAATGTCACTTGTCAATAAAGCTATTAACTTTCACGCATATGATGAAATCAAACCTCAGTCTTGATATTTAAACGCAGGGAAGTAGACCACTTCTTACTTTAGATAATAGCCTCCAGGTGTTTGTCAATAGTTTTTCTGATTCTATCCAAAAGTGGGTAAGGACTACAATAGTAAACCTATCCCAACGTAAAACGTTTCACTCACCCTTCGCTACTGCTGTTAAATGTTAGTCAAAGATTCAGTGTATCCATAAAGTACCTTCCACAATTTATTTTAATACGCAACGAAGAGAATTTCCCTCAGTTGAAAATGAACTGGATTTCCCCACAGTATCTCTAAAATCCATACTTCACTATCACTCTGGGGAAACACACAGTCCAACATGCGGATGGAATTCGAAAAATTACAAGTTTAATAAAAAGTTCAATTCCTGTCCGGTTTTAAGATGAAAGTGCTTTGACCTTTTTCTATTACATTCCTCATTTATTCTCACTGTATATATATAATTCCATTCTTTGAATTTCAATTTTCTTTAGAATACAGTGGGATTTTTTTGCAAACAAAACACACATTCTTACATACGTTACTTACTCTTTCTTGAAATTCATAATTAATTATAAATAAAGACACAGCGGACCACTTGAAAATAAAACGCGCTCATAAATAATAAACAGAAAGAAACTGGTCCATTTCAGCTGCCTGATAAAAATGCATTTTCCAACCTTTTCGCCCTCGCATAATTATAGTTCAAGTGTAAAAGAAAAGTTTCCTAAAGGACTGTCACGGTTTTTGGCAGCAACTTAAATAACTCTACACTACAGCAGGGGCACATTTCGTTTACCGTCTACGAAAAGTGGCTGTTGACCTTTTTGCAAGTAAACGAACAAAAAAATTAGGTTGATTGTATGCAGATTTGCTAGATGGCTTTTACTGTATTTTTGAGGTGGGTTACCCCTGTTTTCGTATTAAATTGGCTGTAGGCCAGCATGAAGAATTACATTTTGTGGCGAGTCGTAAGAAAAAGGTAACATAACATTGTAATAGACTATCCTTTTAACAGAATGAAAGAAAATTATGTTCAGCAAGGATTGGGAATGTTTGTAGTATATTTTCGTGATTCGATTACTTGACTTGTAAATAAGTGGGTATCTTTTTTGCAATCTTTAAAAATTTATTCAACATTCTTACCTTGAACATACATATCCACAAGTGGTCTCATTGGGTTAATGTGGTTTGTGCTGGACTACTGACTGTTGGTTGCACGTTCAGCGTTCACCTTTCGGGAAAACTATAAAATATACCTACGTATTTTATAGATGGATTTCTTGGAATTTTTTAGTTTTTTGTATATGTGCAATTTAAGTGGCAATAAGTGGTACTAATTATCAAAAATTTTCTGTTAATTATAACACAAGGTGGGGCTTATGAGATTTAAGAATGGATCAGTGGCACAGCGAGCAAAAATTGTGGAAATATTTTTGCAAAATGTCTGGTCTGGGCCGCGTAAAGGAGACTTTAGAAGAGCTGATAGTCACGATTTGAGCAGAAGACGCGCAAATGCTGTCAAAGAATCCAATTAGCCAGTATATGTAAGTTAAAATATGAACCTAATAATAAGTTTTTACATTTAAGTTAAAAGGTTATTAAAGACGTCAAGGAAAGGAACGCTTCCAGTACATGATAAGTAGTATAAAATCTCACAACAGAAGTAACTAAAGTGACCTGCATAACAAATAAGGGATCCACCGCATAAGAGAGTATAAGTCCCAAAAAAAAGGTTCGTGAATTATGTCATAGATACTATCTATAGATTGTATTCTCAAACAGGTAACCTACTTAACTGTTATTAAATCCACACAAATTTTATGATGGATGAAATCATTAACAACATTCAGTTAAGTCAGCTGACACTGCTGACAATATCTTTTATGAAATTTTGAAAAGCAACTTGTTACCAATAACTTCAGTTGGTAACACGTAATATTTTTGCGCTACACGCAGAAAAATCGCTTATTTAAAAACAACCGACTTTCGGTTAAAAACTACCAAGTGATACTGTTAATATAGCTCCTACAGAGTTAGTTGATTAAAATAAACCGAGTCAACTTGTTTAACGAAACTCTGTTAAAAATAACCGATTTATCAATTTCCCCTCCAAATTTGCTCGGTCGTAAATAACAAACTAACTTGGTATAATTTAACCAAATTACTCTGTTGTTATTAGCCAACCCAATGGTTGAATTAAACCATGTTACTCTGTTGTTATTAGCTAATACACATGGTTGAATTTAACCAAGTTACTCTGTTGTTATAAGCGAACCCACTTGGTTGAATTTAACCACGTAACTGTGTTGTTATTATCCAACTCACTTGATTGAAATTAGCCAACCTACTTGGTTGTATTTAACCAACTAACTTGTTAGAATTTGACCTACTTAGTCTGTTGCTATTAGCCGACTCACTTGGTAGAATTCAACATATTCAATCTGTTGTTATTAGCCAACCCACTTGGCTGAATTCAACCAAGTTACTCTGTTGTTATTAGCCAATACACATGGTTGAATTCAACCATGTTACTCTGTTGTTACTAACCAACCGACTTGGTTGGATTTAACCATGTTACTCTGTTGTTACTAACCAACCGACTTGGTTGGATTTAACCATGTTACTCTGTTGTTACTAACCAACCGACTTGGTTGGATTTAACCATGTTACTCTGTTGTTACTAACCAACCGACTTGGTTGAATTTAACCATGTTACTCTGTTGTTAGTAACCAACCTACTTGGTTGGATTTAACCATGTTACTCTGTTGTTACTAACCAACCGACTTGGTTGGATTTAACCATGTTACTCTGTTGTTACTAACCAACCGACTTGGTTGGATTTAACCATGCTACTCTGTTGTTACTAACCAACCGACTTGGTTGGATTTAACCATGTTACTCTGTTGTTACTAACCAACCTACTTGGTTGGATTTAACCATGCTACTCTGTTGTTACTAACCAACCTACTTGGTTGGATTTAACCATGTTACTCTGTTGTTACTAACCAACCTACTTGGTTGGATTTAACCATGCTACTCTGTTGTTACTAACCAACCTACTTGGTTGGATTTAACCATGTTACTCTGTTGTTACCAACCAACCTACTTGGTTGGATTTAACCATGTTACTCTGTTGTTACCAACCAACCTACTTGGTTGGATTTAACCATGTTACTCTGTTGATACCAACCAACCTACTTGGTTGCATTTAACAATTCCAATTGGTTAAAATTAGCCAACTTTCTTGGTAGCATTTAACCAACTAAAAGTTAAATTTACGTAACTTACTCGGTTGGAATTAGCACATCTACTTGGTTGAATTTAACCAAACTACTTACTTCTTATTAGCCAGTCCATGTGGTACCAATTTACCAGTTTACTTGGTTGAACTTGAGTGCACCTGAAAATTGAACCATCTAAAAGGGATAATTTTATCGTAAAATAAAAAAAAAATCTTTTTCATATTAAGTACATAGATTTTTTATTATAATATCGTTTGTAATGTATTTTTGAATACAAAATATATGTTTTCTGTTTATTACATGTTTTTATTAATTTTAATGCAAAACTTAATTTTACTTAAAATATATGGGTCATAAATTTCATCATTTAAAAAGAAATGTGCAAAATTGTGTATTTTTATAAATTAATTTACATAATATTATTTTAATTAGCATATTTATGAAATCTGCAGTGTTAAAGCGAAATCATTTACATTTATAATTTAATCTATTTTTTATTTATAGTGGACTTCTTAAAATAACGTACTGCTTGGAGTTAGATAAAATATTTAAAGTGTTAGGAATTGGCGATAGAAAAAATTCAAGTGGAATAACAATTTGTTGAGGTATTAATGGAACTTCTACCTCATATGCATAGTAGTGTTCATCGAAACATTTAGTTTTAAGTACTATACCAACAAAAATCAATTGACTTGAGTCATACAAATATATTTTTTCCAATACAAAAAAGTCGTACAAATAACAATCTGAACTAAGACTTTTTACTAAGACGGATCCCTTTTTATAATGTACAGAAGACATGGTCGCCCAACTGACCATAGTCAACGTTTTATTAGGGTCCAAATATCCGCCAGAGAGTAGATGTTCTTGGCTGTTTATTCAAAAAGCATTTTTTAAAATTAAGACAGAGTTCGATAAGGAATCTACCGCGGCCAATACCTTGTTGGGAGAGTTAGGTGTCAAGGAAAGTTAGAGTTTTCCCCTTCCAATTCATTTTCTTACAATGGTTGTTTGTTTCTTATGCAGATCCTACTTAAAGGATCTCAAAGTTCTAAGGCACCACTTTGATTTCAATCACAGTGACCATAACTTCACAACTTATAAATGTCGCGAAGGAGATTGTAAGCGATCGTTTCCAATTTTCAATTCCTTTAGAAGACACTTTAAAAAAAAACACGATTTTCAATGTTCAAATAATCCAACAAATTCTGAGAAGAATGCGGATATACTTAATGAAAGTGTTGTTGCAGAAAAACAATTAGAACAAACCAATAAAACTGAAAATACAGAAACCCTGTCACTTGATAAATCACTATCACTTTTTATAGCATCCCTTTATGCAAATGTGATCTTGCCTAGAAACGTAGTGCAAAAAGTGATTGATGGCTTAGCAGAATATTTCGGTTCATTAAGTTCAAATTTGCAGAACTGTGTAGACAATATATGTATTGAGCATTCTCTATCTAATGATGTTTCAAATCAATTAATGCAAGCACTTGTTCCTTCAATCACCTCCCCCTTAGAATGTTTCCGAACAGAACAAAAAAGAATTTCTTATTTCACAAAACAAAAATCATACATTGAGCCTAAGGGAATAATAATCGGCCAAAGGTTCGATTATGTCAAAAAAGGTGGAATAACACGTATGGAACCTATTCCGTGCCAAGAACATTTTATATCTTTAAGAGATATATTGCAAAGATTTTTCTCCCTCGAGAACGTACTTTCGGAAACTTTTGAATATATGGACAGTCTTCGAAATAAAGATGGAATGGAAAATTTTATTCAAGGTTCACATTGGAAAGAAAGACTTAAGCACCATTCAAATCGCATTGTGTTACCTCTATTTATGTACTTCGATGATTATGAAATCGGAAACGTTCTAGGAAGTCATGCTGGTGTTCACAAACTAGGAGCTGTGTACGTCTCAGTTCCATGTCTTCCACCTTGGCGCTCCTCAGTTCTGTCCAACATATTCCTTATTTTATTATTTCATTCATCCGACAGAGTATCTTTTGGTAATAATGTTATATTTCAACCAATTATTGATGAGTTTAATTTTTTAAGCGAAGTGGGCATAGAAATAGATATTCCATCTTTCAAGGGATCTTTATTTTTTGAACTAGCTCTGATTCTTGGTGACAATTTAGGAATACACTCTCTGATTGGGTTCGTAGAGAGCTTTTCAGCAAATTTTTCTTGTAGAGTGTGCAAAGTTACAAAAGATGTATTGAAAAAGCAACTTTACGAAGATACAACACTTCTTCGAACAATGGCAAGCTATGAAGCAGATCTGGCTTTAAATAATTTATCTTTAACCGGCATTAAGGAAAAGTGCGTTTTTCTGGGCATAAACAACTTCGACTTGTTTCAACAGGTGGGCGTCGATATTATGCATGATATGCTAGAGGGTGTTGCCAAATACATTTTGAGTTTTATACTTTCAGAGTATACCGAAAAAAACAAATTTTTTTCTTTAACAATTTTCAATGATAAGCTATTAGCTTTCTCATATGGCCCTGATACTAAAAACAAACCTTGCCCTATCGAAAGAGAACATCTTAGGCGGGGAAATGTGCGTTTATCTTCAGGAGAAACGCTTACTCTTTTGCGGTTTTTGGGTTTACTTATAGGTGACTTTGTGCCGAGGGGTAATATTATTTGGGAAATGTATATAAAATTAAGACAAATTGTTGACATACTTCTTAGTATAAATGTTTCTGTTGGAACAGAAGATTTCTTGCAAGTATTAATAGCTGAACTTAATGAACAATATACTACACTTACCGAGGACTGTCTTAAGCCAAAGTTCCACAATCTCATTCACTACCATACCGCTTTTAAAAAATACGGCCCATTAACATCTTTGTGGTCAATGAGGTTCGAAGCTAAGCATAGGCAATCCAAAATGTCGGCTAGATCATCATGTAACCGAATGAATATCACTTTAACCTTAGCAATGAAACATCAACTTCAACTTAATGAAATGTTTTTAAGGGGAAAACTTTCTAATCTACTTGACGTTGGACCCAAAAAATATGGCATGTTATTTGAACTTGAGAATGGGAAAACTCTAACTTTCCTTGACACCTAACTCTCCCAACAAGGTATTGGCCGCGGTAGATTCCTTATCGAACTCTGTCTTAATTTTAAAAAATGCTTTTTGAATAAACAGCCAAGAACATCTACTCTCTGGCGGATATTCAGCATTAATAATAAAAATTAGTTTGAAACAAACATCTACTGCCTCTAAAATGGTAGGTAGTAAATATTTAGTTTCATCTACAACTACAAAATAGGACCCAATAGCATCGATTGAGTTACCTACTACTATAATGAAGGGCTGTAATGTAAGGCCAATACCTTGTAGTTTTTCTCGCCTGCTGGTAATTGCTGCATCTATCTCTGCATCCGTTGCAACTCTCGTTATGAATCCATCCCTTGCTTCCGCCTTAGAGGGTCGCCAAATTTTCTGCTTCGATCCTTTGACCTTAACGTTTGATGTGGTCAACAATGAAGGGATTAGCAGGAATGCCGCGAGGTTGCTGATCTCTTCAGAAACTGAGAAAATATAAAATAATAAAACAATTATAAGTCATATGCGTCCAATTAATTTTTCTACACAAAATGTGTGCAAATCTGATTCGAAGAATTATACCTATATAGAGAATGCGCTAAAAAATATAGAGAAAATATGATGCAGATTTGTTTTTTTCTTCTAAAGAAAACATAATGGTCAAAACAAAAACAAATTTTTCGGAACAATCTAGTAAAGCTAAAATATCCACGCTTTTTCTGAAATTCGATCGAATCGGAAATTCTTCGATTTATTTCGATTAGCAGGTTATGTATTTATTAACAAATGACGTTTTCTTACGATTTTCCCGAGTCAGCAGGTGAGCGAAGTATTTATCCTTTCCTCTTACTCCTTTTCCCTTGCTTCTAGCAAGTTGGAAAATGTCCTTTTTTAATTTTGGAAAATTTTCAACCAGTCCGTTGCAGTTGTCGCTGTATATTTTATCGAAATCCCTTACCAGCTGTAGAGAAAAGAAGAATTACATAATATTATATGTAAAGAAAAGCCTGAACTATATCCAAATAAAAAGAAAAGATCGAAACTCATAGATAACGCAAGCATTTATGTGACAACTATGAGTAAAATCTGAACTAATAAATATAAGAGCTTTTACTTGTGAAACTGTAGTTCACGTTAAAGACTAAATATATGTATAATGTATTTCTGATATAATTATACTTCTATGAAATATTACCAGTTTAAATCCCAATGGTTTTTTTAAGGCCGGATATTCCTCAAAATACTCGGATATGCTCATATCCTTTAAATGGTGAAGTCGGGCATGGGTCGTTTTCTCCCATTTGTCCTCGGTTGTTTCCCATGGATGGCTAGAATTTTTTAGCCATTGGAGATCTTCTTGGAATTGTCCTTCGAAGTCTTCGAAATTGGCAGCTGTTGCTAGGCGCTTTATAGGATGTGATACTGATGCGGGAGAGGATACTCGACTGGAGGAAGGTGACGACGTCGCAGAAGCGGAAAACGAACGCTTCCTTTTAGTGATAACACCACTTTCCCGGTATTTTCGTTTTAGATTGTGGATGTGATCTGGCAATTTTCCAGCCAATCTGTTTACAACCCCACGACTCGAATTTATCAGCTTGTTGTGAAAATATACCGATCTATTCTCGGTAGGGAACAAATGAACAATCTGATTTGTCCAGTGCCCATAAATTTGAGCTGTGATATTTTTTTCCGGGTTTTTCTTTAAAATGTTGGTGCAGACAATACGCACCAATCGCAGTCGAGCAACGTTATCCAGCGGTCGAGTTTTATCCAGCGACAGTAGACCGGTTCCTTCCAGTGAGCTTTCGAGCAGCTTGTTAAGTTCCTAGTAACAAAATATTTTAATGTGCATATAAATATAAAAAATTAGTGAAATATATTAATAATTAATAAAATAAGTGAAAAAAAAACCCTTTGTACTATCGGCTAAAGCTATTAGTGGCAATCACCTATTATAATCACCTTCTCTTAGTTGATTATAAATGCAGTGTTTTTTACTCAAACTGATAGATAAGTCAATTTATTCTGATTGATCTCTGAATGCATAAAGAAACGCAAATTGAAAGCAGAGACCATCAATCAACACTAATCACCTTTCCGATTTAAACCCTGTACTTACATCTAAACTTTCGCTGAATTGATCATCAGCAACAACGCTTGAAGGGGAATCTAGTGCATCCCCTCTGTCGCTAACAGCGAAATTTGGCAGAATCTCACTAAAAGAGAAATTAAGGCAGTCGTTTTGTTCTTGTGTGTTTGTAGCAAGAGATAATTCTGAAGTTTCAAAAGTCTGAAAAATAAAAAGACTTTATTTCTACCATTTCAAATGGTTAAATAATATGAACCAACCAAAGTCGTGGACGCATTAGGGTGCATAGCTTTCCGCCATTCTTCGAAATTCCGTGTAAACAGAACCCGATGCCCTATAACTGGGATCATTTCCTTTATCTCTCTGGCACCAAGCAGCGCCAAAGACATTGAAGTTATAGCATTTTCTGTTATAAATGAAAATTAACCAATGTCACGTAGTTAATCACTTGCAAAGTATAGGTTTTTATCAGATATACAAAATGGCGCAAATTTAATCACCCTTTCGGAAGATTTTATAATTTTTGCAAATAGCTTCGTACGTCAATCAAATTAATTTAGCAAAAAAGTAATTCAAAAACAAAATTGGAGGATTAATTTTGCACCACCTTGCATAAGAAAGTCGCGTATAAGAAAGAATCGTCTGTGAAAAACACAAGCTTCTAAAAAGCTTTTCAAGCGCAAAAGAATTTTCGTGCCGTAAGGAATCGAAATCAAAAATGCAAAACACATGTGTAGCAAAAATACTTTAAGCAAATTACAACTTTCTTATATGCGAATAATATTGTATAAATTTACGTTTTGGTATATAAACGAACCTTTAAAAATGTCTACGTAGGCTTCCAGGCCCCACTCCTTTAGTAAGGTTGACACTTCTTCATCCATTTTAGATAACTGTGAAGCACGTGTTAATATGAGCATGTGCATATCAAAATACGATCATTTAATTACTAAATTACTACTGACAGAAACATTGAGAACTAAGGCTATGCCTGGTTTTAAGACGATGTTCGCCATTTATTGGTGACAAACGATTCGAAATGATGAAAACATAGACAGAAATCATTTTAAATAGTTCGTCCCAGAAAAGTTGCGAACATCGCCATAAAAGAAAAAAAAAGCCCAAGAAAAACAAAACTAATGCACTCGCTAATGAAGAACCTGAATCCCAGAAGAAAAAAACATGTCAAAACACGATACCAGACTGAAAGGGTTGATATTAACCGAGTGTTTCTCAACTCGGCAATTATTAACCGAGTACTAGGTTGAAATTCTTTGCTTTGGTTCTATTTTTTTTTCACTTGAATATCACCAAAATTGACAATAAATTGTTTAAAACTCGAGAAAAACAACATAGTTAATGCACTCGCTAATAAAGAACCTGAATCCCAGAAGAAAAAAACATGTCAAAACACGATACCAGACTGAAAGGGTTGATATTAACCGAGTGTTTCTCAACTCGGCAATTATTAACCGAGTACTAGGTTGAAATTCTTTGCTTTGGTTCTATTTTTTTTTCACTTGAATATCACCAAAATTGACAATAAATTGTTTAAAACTCGAGAAAAACAACATAGTTAATGCACTCGCTAATAAAGAACCTGAATCCCAGAAGAAAAAAACATGTCAAAACACGATACCAGACTGAAAGGGTTGATATTAACCGAGTGTTTCTCAACTCGGCAATTATTAACCGAGTACTAGGTTGAAATTCTTTGCTTTGGTTCTATTTTTTTTTCACTTGAATATCACCAAAATTGACAATAAATTGTTTAAAACTCGAGAAAAACAACATAGTTAATGCACTCGCTAATAAAGAACCTGAATCCCAGAAGAAAAAAACATGTCAAAACACGATACCAGACTGAAAGGGTTGATATTAACCGAGTGTTTCTCAACTCGGCAATTATTAACCGAGTACTAGGTTGAAATTCTTTGCTTTGGTTCTATTTTTTTTTCACTTGAATATCACCAAAATTGACAATAAATTGTTTAAAACTCGAGAAAAACAACATAGTTAATGCACTCGCTAATAAAGAACCTGAATCCCAGAAGAAAAAAACATGTCAAAACACGATACCAGACTGAAAGGGTTGATATTAACCGAGTGTTTCTCAACTCGGCAATTATTAACCGAGTACTAGGTTGAAATTCTTTGCTTTGGTTCTATTTTTTTTTCACTTGAATATCACCAAAATTGACAATAAATTGTTTAAAACTCGAGAAAAACAACATAGTTAATGCACTCGCTAATAAAGAACCTGAATCCCAGAAGAAAAAAACATGTCAAAACACGATACCAGACTGAAAGGGTTGATATTAACCGAGTGTTTCTCAACTCGGCAATTATTAACCGAGTACTAGGTTGAAATTCGTTGCTTTAGTTCTATTTCTTTTTTCACATAAAAACCACCAAAATTGACAATAATTTGTTTTAAACAAGAGGAAAACAAGATAATAATATTATGTACTCACCAATAAATATGAATTTTTTATTTTTCCTTGTCTTTTTTGTTTTTTTTATTTTCACTTATCACAGATTTCACACCACCAGCCACTACAAAGGTTCAACACTTAATGACTCAATTACTAGTCGCGAGCAGCGTGCGTCGTTCATAATTCGCGATAGTATGCGTATGCGTATAACACGATGTATGTGTTAAAATCAACCGAGACACACTGTTTTACAGATGAACGAGAAGCCTTGTGTTTGTAGATATTAACCGAGTTGACTGTATCTGCAGCCACACACATATTTCTACCTACCAGGAATGTAAAACGAGTTTTTGGTATTGTACCCAAATGTTTTCCATTGTTCGTGAATGATCTGTATCAACAGCCACACACATATTTTCTACCAGGGATGACAAAACTGATTTTTTAGGTGCTGTACCGAAATGGGTTCAATTGTGCGTGAATAATTTGTGATCGCAAAGGCCTAGCAAAGGCAGCACAGCAATGAAAAAGACGATTTATTCAAGGCTGCTCCTGGAAGTCGAGATTGGTTACCAATACTTCCTTGGTTTCTTCAAATTCTCCTAACTGTGCTTTACAAGATGGTATATATAATTTTCTGTTTGTATCTTTATTTTAAAATGTGTATGTACCAATTGCATTATGAGTTTAGTTATTATCAACTCTCACAAAACGCATAGTTCAAAACAAGTCTGGTACTAACAAATTTTGAAATAAAGTGATAAATGCAGGACTATATATACCATATTGTAGAGCACAATTAGATGAAATCTCAGAATCTATCTTTTTGATTCCGGACTCTGCCGGACGCTTCTTTTTGCCGCGTGGAAAACGATATAAGTTTTATTATTATCATCTCTCACCAACGCATAGGTCGAAACGAGTTTGGTACTTACAAATTTTGAAGTAAAGGGCTAAACTAAAGACTATACCATTTTGTTCAGCATGTGCAAAAGTGTAGCTTTTTTCATTAGCTTGGTTCTCAAAATGATTGAATCGCAGAGTGAAAAATTACTTAATTTTACTTCATTATATCTACAGAAACAGATTAGATTAATATTGCGTTAAGGCCATTATGTCAATTGGACTCAATAAAAAGCTAATATTTATTTTGCATTAAATTTGTACCTTTGGCAAATTTTCTTACAATTAGATACCTATCTTAAATTAGTTTTCAAGTGCCTAGCTACAATTAAGAGTAAAAGCCATATTTTATCAGACAAAAATGTAAAAAAAAAATTGTTGCTTTGGCCATTTTTGTCTGTGTTCTTTTTTTCCTATTGCAAGCCAAAAAAGTAGTAGAGAAAACTTTGTTTTTAAGGCTGTATTAGCCTGTTTAGAATTTAGTTTGTTCGTGAAATGTGAATGTACTAAATTCGGAAGGAATGTCGGAACGTATTTTCAGAAGTAGAATATATTCATCAAAGTTCTGAATTTGGGCAAATCGTACTTGTATATATCTTTAAATCAACTGTGTCGATAAAAGTACAATTGCGATTATTTTTTCATCCCTGGTTTCTGCGTTTTGAAAAAGCAGCGTCGTAATTCGTGGTGTGCGTATAACTTGTTAAGAAACAACAGTATGTGTTTGTTGAAATTTACCAAGTTGAATGATAAAATTAACAGATACACAATTTCTACGTATAACAAATATCAGATAGGTACATATTTCGATGAAAATGTTTTATAGAATTGTTTTATGGAAAAATGGAATGTAAAATAAATCGAGGAGAATTCTCTTTTTTTGAACAGAATGTTACTTTATTTTTGGGAAATTCTCACGAGTAAAAGGGTTAAAAACAAACAAGTCATTGGTTGTATTTAAGCAACGTTTATTGGTTGTTTTCAACAGAGAGCTTGTTAGATTTTAACACACATTCGCTTGGTTAAATTCTCACGAGTAAAAGGGTTAAAAACAAACAAGTCATTGGTTGTATTTAAGCAACGTTTATTGGTTGTTTTCAACAGAGAGCTTGTTAGATTTTAACACACATTCGCTTGGTTAAATTCTCACGAGTAAAAGGGTTAAAAACAAACAAGTCATTGGTTGTATTTAAGCAACGTTTATTGGTTGTTTTCAACAGAGAGCTTGTTAGATTTTAACACACATTCGCTTGGTTAAATTCTCACGAGTAAAAGGGTTAAAAACAAACAAGTCATTGGTTGTATTTAAGCAACGTTTATTGGTTGTTTTCAACAGAGAGCTTGTTAGATTTTAACACACATTCGCTTGGTTAAATTCTCACGAGTAAAAGGGTTAAAAACAAACAAGTCATTGGTTGTATTTAAGCAACGTTTATTGGTTGTTTTCAACAGAGAGCTTGTTAGATTTTAACACACATTCGCTTGGTTAAATTCTCACGAGTAAAAGGGTTAAAAACAAACAAGTCATTGGTTGTATTTAAGCAACGTTTATTGGTTGTTTTCAACAGAGAGCTTGTTAGATTTTAACACACATTCGCTTGGTTAAATTCTCACGAGTAAAAGGGTTAAAAACAAACAAGTCATTGGTTGTATTTAAGCAACGTTTATTGGTTGTTTTCAACAGAGAGCTTGTTAGATTTTAACACACATTCGCTTGGTTAAATTCTCACGAGTAAAAGGGTTAAAAACAAACAAGTCATTGGTTGTATTTAAGCAACGTTTATTGGTTGTTTTCAACAGAGAGCTTGTTAGATTTTAACACACATTCGCTTGGTTAAATTCTCACGAGTAAAAGGGTTAAAAACAAACAAGTCATTGGTTGTATTTAAGCAACGTTTATTGGTTGTTTTCAACAGAGAGCTTGTTAGATTTTAACACACATTCGCTTGGTTAAATTCTCACGAGTAAAAGGGTTAAAAACAAACAAGTCATTGGTTGTATTTAAGCAACGTTTATTGGTTGTTTTCAACAGAGAGCTTGTTAGATTTTAACACACATTCGCTTGGTTAAATTCTCACGAGTAAAAGGGTTAAAAACAAACAAGTCATTGGTTGTATTTAAGCAACGTTTATTGGTTGTTTTCAACAGAGAGCTTGTTAGATTTTAACACACATTCGCTTGGTTAAATTCTCACGAGTAAAAGGGTTAAAAACAAACAAGTCATTGGTTGTATTTAAGCAACGTTTATTGGTTGTTTTCAACAGAGAGCTTGTTAGATTTTAACACACATTCGCTTGGTTAAATTCTCACGAGTAAAAGGGTTAAAAACAAACAAGTCATTGGTTGTATTTAAGCAACGTTTATTGGTTGTTTTCAACAGAGAGCTTGTTAGATTTTAACACACATTCGCTTGGTTAAATTCTCACGAGTAAAAGGGTTAAAAACAAACAAGTCATTGGTTGTATTTAAGCAACGTTTATTGGTTGTTTTCAACAGAGAGCTTGTTAGATTTTAACACACATTCGCTTGGTTAAATTCTCACGAGTAAAAGGGTTAAAAACAAACAAGTCATTGGTTGTATTTAAGCAACGTTTATTGGTTGTTTTCAACAGAGAGCTTGTTAGATTTTAACACACATTCGCTTGGTTAAATTCTCACGAGTAAAAGGGTTAAAAACAAACAAGTCATTGGTTGTATTTAAGCAACGTTTATTGGTTGTTTTCAACAGAGAGCTTGTTAGATTTTAACACACATTCGCTTGGTTAAATTCTCACGAGTAAAAGGGTTAAAAACAAACAAGTCATTGGTTGTATTTAAGCAACGTTTATTGGTTGTTTTCAACAGAGAGCTTGTTAGATTTTAACACACATTCGCTTGGTTAAATTCTCACGAGTAAAAGGGTTAAAAACAAACAAGTCATTGGTTGTATTTAAGCAACGTTTATTGGTTGTTTTCAACAGAGAGCTTGTTAGATTTTAACACACATTCGCTTGGTTAAATTCTCACGAGTAAAAGGGTTAAAAACAAACAAGTCATTGGTTGTATTTAAGCAACGTTTATTGGTTGTTTTCAACAGAGAGCTTGTTAGATTTTAACACACATTCGCTTGGTTAAATTCTCACGAGTAAAAGGGTTAAAAACAAACAAGTCATTGGTTGTATTTAAGCAACGTTTATTGGTTGTTTTCAACAGAGAGCTTGTTAGATTTTAACACACATTCGCTTGGTTAAATTCTCACGAGTAAAAGGGTTAAAAACAAACAAGTCATTGGTTGTATTTAAGCAACGTTTATTGGTTGTTTTCAACAGAGAGCTTGTTAGATTTTAACACACATTCGCTTGGTTAAATTCTCACGAGTAAAAGGGTTAAAAACAAACAAGTCATTGGTTGTATTTAAGCAACGTTTATTGGTTGTTTTCAACAGAGAGCTTGTTAGATTTTAACACACATTCGCTTGGTTAAATTCTCACGAGTAAAAGGGTTAAAAACAAACAAGTCATTGGTTGTATTTAAGCAACGTTTATTGGTTGTTTTTAACAGAGAGCTTGTTAGATTTTAACACACATTCGTTTGGTTAATTTTACATGAGTAGCACGGTTATTAATAACCAATCAATGTGTTAAAACCCCAAATTTAGTAGGTTTTTCTTAACCAAGATACTTGTTTGAATTTAACCAAACAGGAAAACGAGACTGGTTGGTTAATATTAACGAAGCAACTTAATTGATAACAAACATTTAGTGTGTTATTTTTAACAACATGTATTTAACCTTTTTAACACGGTAGTTTTTAACAATAATAACTCATTTGTTTTCTACAGAGACTTAGTTGATTTCAACACATTTTTTTTTAACCGAGCGAAAATTCCACTCGGTTAAGGTCAATTTTTCTGCGTGTACCCCGGTTTATGGCTATATCTACCTGTTCCCTGACATACCGATTGAAAGCTTCATCACAACTATATTTTTTCAGTTCACTAAGTCAACATGTGACATCTAAATATTTCGCTGCCAAATATCAAAGTCCTTGTCCCTGCCTGTGCAGCCGGTTGCCATCTATTTTCTCAATTCTTTTCTACTATTCTGGCGCACGGGTTCTCTCTGAACGACAAAACCAAATTGAATATCTAGAAAATAACTTTACATGACATTTCGACAGCCCATTTAGAGAGTGTAATTTCCAAATTCAATTCCATTCGACAACTGAGAAGGACTTAAAATATAAAAATACACAGACACGAATAAGCTGTAAGGTTACCGATTCCGAGAAATGGAGCATTCCCTTAAAGCCTTTAGAATGAATGACAGGACTGCCTCGTCGCATTTGAGTGGCAGGTGTCTTAAATGGTTGGAAGCCAAAAAGTTACGTAATGGACCTTTGACAGGGAAGGAATACGTGTGAAACGCAAACCATGAAAATGTGCCGTAATTTTCACTTCCCTTAGCAAGAGCATCGCTTTAATGTTTCCTTAAATTTGTTCGCAATACACAAATCGATTACCTACTGCTGTAGTCGAAATCCAAACTATGCGGAGAATGAAGATTTCACGAGAGATGATGAAAAATTCTGTAAGTTACTCATGGCAGATTGATTGCTCATATTTGGCGATGTTATGCACGTATTTTGAATGAATAAATTGGCTATAGGGATAAGACTACGCTTTGCATGCAGAGTGTTGAGGTTTGGAGGGAATCGTAGGGTTGTTTTTCTCGAAATAACAAAACAATTTTTCATGCCCTGTGAGTACGTCACATTCTTATCCAACGATCTTATGGATAGTACTCTATGTAAGGTAGTTACTCTTTTTTTGACTGGGTAAAATTTATGATTGAAAAATAGCAATAGTAGGTATGTCTACGTTTATATCTATATAAGCGCCTCAAGCATGCAATCGATTTGAATTCGAAATTCGAATTAAATGCTGTGAGGTTACTAGAGTGCACCTGTTTGTGCCGTATATATTTTGCCCCAGCAAGAGATTTGAAGTGCAGGTTTTGGAAAAGCATTCACTTTACAGTAAGGAATAGAAAGTACTTTTTTTGGGAAAGCTCAAGGCAATATTTTAAGATATAATTGCTGTAGGTGCCTACCTACAATTTGAAATCCAGCATCGTATTACGGAATGCTAAGATGGATTATGAAGCTTTTCCATAAAGCACTTTATAGTGAATACATTTTTATCTTTACCTTTAAGAGAGTTTATCTTGACCGACTTACAATGCGCAGCCCAATTACCTAGGAGTAGGGATTCACAAATTGAACGATAAACTTACCACCACACTTAATAATAAGAGCACTTATTTATAAAAAGTTGAGGACACTCAGACTCTTAAACTTTGTATGTAGTAATTGCAGTAAATTCGCCATTTAAATCATCTAAACAAGAGCCAAACATTTAATACCTCACTCCCCTTGCATATCTCATTCAAAACCCTACGAATCTGGGTGGTGGAGTTTATTTATGTGACCTTATAACTGAAATTGATTCATATTTCTTTACGACCTTGAGACGACATAAGCGAAGCAATCAACATTTTAATAAAATTCTATACGCTTCGCATCCCCACCTGCTGCTCTTCACTCTGACTTCACATACTATGTACGTATGTAGCGTGTAAATCAAATATCCCCAACAACGAGCAAAAGTTATCAAATTTAGCAAACAACGAAATTTATTCAGAAACTTTTTCGAGTAGGTAGCATCCTTTCTCTTATCCTGGTTAGAAATGCAAGAATTACCACTCACCATCTGAATTCTCACAGTCATAAATTGTGACGTGTACCTATAACAACCACAGTCCTAAGCAGCTAACACTGCGTTCTCCTCCATTCCCCATACACCGAACATAATATGCAACACCAGTGCCAACATTAGAAGAGAGGGAAAAGCAAAAAAAGAAATCTGAATAACATCATAGCATAGTCACAGAAGTACACTCAAAAACACAGGTAATAACAAAAACACTCATCACAGAGCCCAGCAATTCACTATCCCTTCACCCACAGAAGGATCCTTGTCAGCGTTGTCATTTCACACGGCAAGTGTCCTCAAATGTTGCAATAAAAATGCAAAACATATGATTACCTCTTGCAACTATCCTGTCACTTCACAATACACAAAGCAACACACCCACTTCATAGTTATATTCTGGAAAATACTAAAAAAAAAAAAAGAAATCTCAAAATATAGGATACGTCGAGAGGAAATTGCTTTTTCCTTTGTCTAGTAACAATCACCCCAGGCATTCTGGCAGAGTTGTTTTCGGTGATAACAAAACGCGCAGAACAGCGCAATCCGTTTGCCAGAATAAACATGGCAATCAAAAGGGAAACCGACAAAGACACTACCGCTGGATATGGCAATACAAAAATACAGAAATCTAAAAGATCCACCCTTAAAGAGCAAGGATTTTGCGCTTTCGTGAATACATTTGCAACAAAATCCAACTGAGGTGACTGCCTCTGCATCAACCGCTGTTATAGCGGTGCCCAGTTGTGTCTACCATGATTTGTGCGGCGGTTAAACTGGGCACTTTTAACAAAAGTTAACATCGACACAGTGCAGGTGGCGACATGATGTCCTTACAGAGAGGTTTGGTTGACACAGGATGTTAACCACATGGGTACTTTTCGCTTACGTTTTTGGCTCATGTGTTATTTATTTTAATTAGCATTCCGGTATGGAGCAGCAGATCCGCGGCGAATAAGAGTGAATGCAAATACCCTTGGTAATGTTCTTTGCATGTAAAAAATATTTCAAAGTATTACCTTGGGACTGCCATACGGGTTCTTCCAGCTAATTAGTTGGTTTTGTAAAAGAACTAGCGGTGCGTACCTACGTAAATCTCATTGAAGTAACGAGCCCTATACCGAAATTTATAGATGCCTAGGAATTAACATAAGCTTTCCTGCTCTCGTACCGTATCATGATAGTAACCTCAAATTATTTTTCCCATTCATCCAAATATCTTCTCTGGGAATAAACAGAAATTCACTGATCAGATAACCAGTGAGGTGTTGACATCCTGCGACATTGTATCACAACGGTTCTAAGGGGAGTAATTGGTATGTTTCCCAAGGAAGGAGAAAAAACATTCCAAAGACACCAAAGGCAGTGGAAGACAATGCGAAAAATAAATTAGTTTGATACACAGGTTAAGTGAAAAAGAGTGAATCCTTAATCTGTGTCGTCGCGTCGGCTGAAGCAAGGGTATATACACAACATGTATTTGATGATGTCTGCGTCGCTTTCTTATCCTTGCTACGGATGTTTATTCGGAAACCAAAAGGATGAAGCCAGAGATTTTAAACCGTCTGAGAAGTCAGGCAGCCATCATGTCCTTTGGCATAGGTAATTCCATTAAAATCCAGTTGCGATGGCACAAAAGGAAAAGAGGCCGCAATAAAAGGCAACATCACACCGGTATTAAGTGCGGGTATAATTGAAAACGTGATGGGACAGATCTCTTGAAAGACGACAATGGGAGGCACTGAGCGAACAGTCAAGATTAGAGGTTACTGAATAATATGAGGAGGTTGCCACTTAAAAATCTAATTTATCAGTGGGTTCATTCGAGATGTTACGTTGAGAGAGATGCATTTTCTTGGGACAGTACTATGGAGATGAATAGATTATGTGATGGACTGAAGCTCATAAATTTTATAACGAAACACTTTACTTATACTTAAATTTCCAAATTAATATTTGTTGTAAAAACTTCATCCGTTCTGACTTGCAGGTTATAAACTTTTTTGTATAGGAAAATGTATTTCATTAAATTTTAAAATAACCTAACACAACTTAAAAGCTCTTGCAAGAAGTCCGGTATCCATTATGCGTTAGGAAAATCACTTTCCGTTTAAACTGATTCACAAAAAGTGATTTTTCTAACTCATAATGGATTAAACTAAGATTTTAAATGTTGCCACAAGCGGCTATACAGCAATATGATGTGTAAAATGAGTAAAAAGCACCTCATTAGGACCAATACGAGTATACGGTATAATGTATACGGCATACCTAATATATACGCTTGTCGCAACTGTCTGCCAACCGTGTGAACTGTTAATATTGTCTACCAATATTTGCAGGAAAGTCATTGTCAGATAATTGCCAGAACACCATCTGACAATGAATTTGTCAGGTATCTGTCAATCGCCTGAACACCCAATTTTATCATTGTCAGACCATTGCCAGACACTTAGGACATTTGCAGACTCACTCAGACTACTATTGGCAGATGTGCTGTGGTTGCGACATCTGCAAATTTTTCATTTGTAGACAAATATTTTTGGTAATTTGAACGAACAAAACGAAGTTTCAGTGTTATTTTCTTAGCATTTTTCTGTAGAGTCGATTTAAAATCACAAAGAATCCAGAAGAGTTTAAAACCCTTTCCCTTTTTAATGTTAAGTACTACAAAAAGGATCTAGAAATATTTATGATCCTTTCTAATCACTTTTTGTTCTGGGTATATTTTGTATTTTCCGTTTTATGATGCTTGTAAAAGAATCGGGAAATGTTTATGATCCTTCTTCATTACTTTTTGTTTCTTCCTTTTATGAGGATCTAAAAATTTCTATGATCCTTTCTCCAATGCAGTTTAGAAATTGCCAAGCGTAAATTTGGTAGCAACTTAATCCCAGGCATCTGGTGCTCTCGGCGTCTAGAACTCAAATTGTTCTTTGTTTATTCATTGAATTAGGGAATGAAATCACTTTTCTGAAGATATTCATCTACGAGCACTTTGTAGATTGCATCTAGAACATCTAGTGGACGAGATCGTTAATATAGGAATGCGGAACAGATATTGCAGGGACCGAAAATGTTCCGCAGTAGCTAGCCGAAATGCTTGCACGAATATTTTTTTTCTTGCTTTTGGATATGCGAAGTCACTAAAACAAAACGATCATCGAATTGTTTTGAATACATATTCCAACACTTGCGATCAAATTTTGGCTCCTTAGTTCTCAATTCCACGAGCAAATTTGCGTAAAGTCGCTCCTGCTGTTGGTCGGGCCACCCTATGCGTCGTGCAAACAATCCGACGTTTATCTAGCAATTCATCCTCCTCGCTGCTCTCAAATGCGTACACGGGCAAAACAATCGCAATTGCATCTTTTTGTTCCAGTTAATTTTTTTTTTTCTATTACTAGGTACGCGCTTCTTAATTAAGACTTCACCACCGAATGAAAGATAAAAACATTTTTAATTTATGACAATGCCTGCAAACGGATCCGCAAATATTTTGCAATCAAACATCTGCCAACCATGTGAACTGGCAATTTTCTACCTGACAACGTTGTGAGACAAATTATTTGTAGGCAAACCATCTGCAAATGAAATGGTCGGAGTTTGGGACAAAACCTGACAACCGTGTGAACTGGTAATTTGGTATTGAAAGGTAGTTCGCTATTGTCAGATCATTTGTAGAATTAGCAGATCTGGCAATCGTCGGAACATAGCTTTATAAGATGCTGCAATATTGTCACCGTATTGGATTTTTCTGTTCTTTATACATTTTAATTGCAACTAACATTTCTAAGGATAAAACATCTCTTAACATTTACCACTCAAATAATTCAAATGTATGAGTTATAATCTGTTAAACAATAATCTTTTTATATCTCTCTCCACCACATTCTCTCTATTTGGAGAAAGTCCTTTAGGCAGAATATCAAGTGAGCTTTTATACTATAGGGTTTATGCAGTACAAGCAAGTCTTTCGAGCTTGTAATTAATTTAAGTAGCTGGTTTACCTAATATATGTAATGCGATTTTAATGGAAGTACATTACTAACGGAATTTATGGACTAATAAAACATTTTCTCGCAACGAAATTATAAGGAAAGTAATAATTTTCAGGTGCCCGTAATAATACGGTACACACAACTCAACGTAGTATCATAAACCGAGAGTGTTAACAGATACAAAAGCAATCGCATGTATCCCTGGGTAAGGTTTCATGGCAAAACAGCCAAGTGCAGTGTTCGGAGTGTAGTAAATAAATGTTATTCTCCTAGACAACAAGAAGGGTACCTTTGGTACCATGGTAGGTATGTACTAAAATTAGACATGTTCTTTTTTTTTAAGAAACCTTACCGTTCCAGATAGTTTGCATAGCATCTGTTATTTTCATTGGAATTCATTGCAGCATTAAACTATCGCAGCAAATTAATTTAAAGATATACAGTTCTCATACCCATCAGAATTAAGTAATTCAGGTTCATGTTTAGATGGAAATATATTTTCGTTCATTCATTCCGAATATGTTTTCCAAGTATATGGCTCAGTGGAATAACCCGTAACCCGTGTAAGCAGCTGCGCCTAGGGTACAAGAACCTGTTGTACCAACTTCAAACACAACAGCAGCGTACTTACTTACTTACTTAAGGTGGCGCTACAGTCCGGGGTGGACCTGGGCCTCAACCAACACGCCTCTCCAGTTAGCACGATCTTTGGCTAACTGCCTCCAGTTGCGCACTCCAAGTTGGTTGAGGTCCCCTTCCACTTGCGCGCGCCACCTAAGGCGAGGTCTTCCTCTACTGCGTTGTCCCTCCGGGTTGGAATCGAAAACTCTTCGGGCCGGAGCGTTGGTGTCCATTCGCTCTATATGTCCTAGCCATCTTAGACGACTAATGCGTACTTTTCTGACCAGGTCGATGTCGCTGTACAGCTCGTAGAGTTCGCTGTTAAATCTTCTCCTCCAGAGCCCGTCAACGCAAACGGGACCAAAAATCACTCGAAGAATTTTGCGTTCGAAGCGACTAAGAAGATCCTCATCCGTCTTTGCTAGGGTCCATGCTTCTGCGCCATAGAGCAGGACAGGGATGATGAGGGTCTTATATAGAATCTCCTTAGTGCTTCTTGACAAGGCCTTACTAATCAATTGCCGTCTTAGGCCAAAGAAACAGCGGTTGGCAAGTGTGATTCTTCGCTTGATTTCTGTTGTGATGTCATTGTCAGAGTTTATAGCGGAGCCGAGGTAGACAAAGTCCCTTACTACCTCAAAGTTATAGCTGTCTATCGTGACGTTCTGTCCGATTCGTCGGTGTTGTGTGTCCCTTCTTGTTGACAGCATATATTTTGTTTTACCCTCATTCACCACTAAACCCATTTTTGCCGCTTCTGCACTAATACTTGCAAACGCACCAGTGACAGCTCGCTGTGTTCTGCCAACAATGTCAATGTCATCAGCGTATGCAAGCAGTTGCACAGACTTTTGGAAAATTGTGCCTCTGGTGTTGGCTTGTGAGTTTCGCACAATTTTCTCAAGAATGATGTTGAAGAAGTCACATGACAGCGCGTCACCTTGTCTAAATCCTTTTTTGACATCAAAGGTCTCGGTGAGATTGTTTCCGACCTTTACGGAGCAGCGAGCGTTCTCCATCGTCATTCTGCACAATCTGACAAGTTTGGCAGGGATGCCAAAACTAGACATGGCTCTGTATAGCTCGTCTCTATAAATGCTGTCATATGCGGCCTTAAAATCGATAAAAAGATGGTGAGTATCGATCTGGACTTCTTGGGTTTTCTCCAGGATCTGCCGTAGTGTGAATATTTGGTCGGTCGTGGACTTGCCGGGCCTAAAACCGCACTGATAGGGACCTATCAGATCGTTGACGAATGGTTTCAGGCGTTCACACAGTACAGCAGACATGATCTTATACGCAGTGTTCAGGAGACTGATGCCTCTATAGTTGGCGCAGTTTAGAGAGTCTCCTTTCTTGTGGATCGGGCAAACGATGCTGAGGTTCCATTCATCAGGCATACTTTCGTCTGACCAGATCTTGGAGACGAGTTGGTGTATGCTCTCTACCAGGTCATCTCCCGCTGCCTTAAACAGCTCGGCAGTTAAGCCGTCCGGTCCAGCAGCCTTGTTGAATTTAAGCTTAGATATTGCTATCCTCACTTCATTTTGGTCAGGTGGACGGTAATCTTGGCTTTCACCGTCCAGGTTGAATGGTTCGTTCTGCCTGACAGCGGAATTTGTGTCATCTTCGCCGTTTAGCAATCTGCAGAAATGGTTTTTCCATGTCCTCAGCACCGACTGTGACTCTACTACCAGGTTTCCTTATTCGTCTCTACAGGTCTCCGTTCGGGTCTTGTTGGCATGACACGTTCTTTTTACCTTTTGGTAAAACTTCCGAACATTGTTCCTGGAGTAACACCTCTCTATATCCTCGATCGCGCGCTTCTCATGCTCTCTCTTTTTTCTCCGGAGAAGCCGATGTTCTTCCCTCCTTTTTTGCTCGTAGAGCTGACGAGCTGCTCTCGTCCTTCTATGCAGCGACGCTTCGTAGGCACTTTGTTTTGCTGCATGTGCTTGCCGGCACTCTTCGTCAAACCAGGGGTTTCGGGGGGGTGGGCTGGTGAAACCGAGCACATCAGTTGCGGCATTTTTGATGGCTTCTTGGCATCGGCGCCACTGGTCTTCGGCACTTGATGCCGGCAGCATAGGACTTCTCGAGAGGTTGAGGGATACGCGATCGGCAAAGGTTCTGGCGGTTTGTTGCGTTTGTAGTCGTCCAACGTTAAATCTCCTCACAGTATTTTCTCGTTGTTGTGGCGTCTGGGATATCCGCATTCGTACCTTGGCTACAACAAGGTAGTGATCCGAGTCTATGTTGGCCGCTCGGAAAGTTCGAACATCTAGAATACTGGAGGAGTGCCTTGCGTCGATCGCAACGTGATCAATTTGGTTGACGGTTTGATGATCAGGTGATCGCCATGTTCCTTTGTGTATATTGAGGTGAGGAAACCGTGAGCTAGCTATGTTTACATTACGTCCAGCCGCAAAATCAATCAGCCTAAGTCCGTTTCCAGACGTGGTGTCGTGTAGGCTGTGTTTTCCGATTGTGCTACCAAAGATGTCCTCCTTTCCTATTTTGGCGTTAAAATCACCCAAGACGATTTTAACGTCATGCTTAGGACATTGCTCATATGTTTTGTCGAGGAGCTCGTAGAAACATTCTTTGGTAGCATCGTCTTTATCTTCTGTGGGGGCGTGAGCGCATATTAGGCTGATGTTGGCGAATTTAGCCTTGATGCGGATAGTTGTAAGGCGTTCACTAACGTGTCGAAAGTGCAGGACTTCTTGCCTAAGTCTGCCGCTTACAACAAATCCGCATCCAAATAGACGCTGCTTTTGCTCTCTGTAGCAGTCACCGTAGTAAATGTCACAGTTTTTCATCCTTCTTTTGCCCGGCCCATCCCACCGCACTTCCTGGATGGCGGTGATACCTGCTTTGTAGCAGTTAAGGGCCTCCGCTAGTTGTTCGGCTGCACGTGGTCTGTTCAGAGTTCGAACATTCCACGTGCAGATCCGAACGTCGTTGTCCTTTTTTCGTTTTGCAGGGTCGTCAACAGTGAATCCGTCCTTATCCGAGGCTATTGGTTGCTTCGCAACTGAGTTGTTTTTCCGTGGTAGGGTAGTTAACCCCACGCACAACCCCCAACCTGGAGGACCAGGCCCTTTTTGCAACCCCTTGGACAAAAGGAGCCGGAATATTCCGGAGTCAGTAACCCTCTGCGGGGATGTGAGAGCTGCCGTTGACCCATTAAGGGCTCTTCCGCCACCATCTCTATTTCAACACCCTGACTAGTGTACTTGGCTTAAGAAAAAAAAAAAAAAAACACACCTACGGCGAGCTAAGGCCCAGTACCCGTTGTGAAAAACACCATACCTACAAATAATTCACAACGAGAGTACTCTTCGTCGGTTAGGAGGATCAGTGGCCATGCAGAAATTCGAACCAACCATATCCAGGGCAATATGATTATATCAATCAAATGGTAATTATTTCCAATGCCCATAATTTCATTGTGATATACAGAGCAATATCGTGATTCTCAATTTTCCAGAAGGTTCCGCGAATTGGTAAAATAATACCAAATGAATATTCAACTAAACAGATGTACATAGCGATACTTCAGTTTGGGGGTATGCGCTTCTATCGTTTGGCCAAATATTAGAATTGCTCTTTCACTGTGATTTGGTAGGCAAATGGTATAGATAGGTTCGTTCTTCTATAATATATTGAAATTCATTCCACAACCAGTGGTAATCCTATTTACAGAACCGTCAATCCAACTCGTTCATTTATTGATAAACGTTAATTTGATGACGGTTAATGTTGGCCAAAAATGCCCTCACTGAGCGGTTGTTTCATTAGCCGCTTATCTGTCTACTGGAATGTTGATCAATATTTAAATGAGTGAGGTTAAACTGCTCCAAATGCAGGATATACTGAGATTGGTTTTCCGATTCCTAATTAATTTTGCTGAATAGAAAATAAAATGAATACCTACCCACAAAGCGATACTTGTGAACCTACATGAACTGTACAAGTATTGCACATAAAAATAACCAAAACACCGACTCAGCAGCAGCACCACCACCAATTTAACCTACGCTGACCCACGAAGCCGACTCAGCGAAAGGCAACATAAGGGCAACGCACGACGAGAACGCCGACACAATCCATTATTAGTTAGTAAGCAAAAGTTATGTATAAATATGAAGTAAATTGAATAAAATAAGCGAGTTTGAACTTCTGAATAGCTATCCCCCCCACCCGTGGTAAGGTGGCTATATTCAACGAATTAACTGCAAAGTTAACATGAACCACATATTCAGTCATTTCACACTTGCTGGTCCCTACTGTTACTCCCACTCAGAGACTAAAGTTCACCGTTTTTCGATGGTACCCATTGTTTCAGATACGTTAGTAGTTGATATCGTCCAACCCGGTCACACACCATAGTGTGCTTCTTGCTGGCCTTTCAATGTATTATGCACTGGTCAGTGCGTGCATGTTTCACATTCGTATGTTTGAAACAACAGAATGATTTTCTCACCCATAATAGCCGCACATACCTAACCATACAGATACATACCAAGACTAGTTCCTCAGCCAACTGAACAAGAAAAAATTCTCACAAATTCACATCACGTCCGAAATAGGAAAATTTGATTTATGCGAACAGAAAATGTTGTCAATACTTGTATTCAGAACAGCAAACATGTTGTTCGTGTCCCTTTGTCAAGATAAATGAAACTTATCGAAAATAGTCTGCCATATTTTTATCTCCACCCATATTTACTCACTCTGATCAACTGTCTGGATAAGGAAGTACACAGCCGGAAAATATTGAAATAAAGCAGACGTTTTATTAACTCTGCAAAAAAGTGGCTTCGCAGTTTGGGTGGTGCATAAGGAAAATCAATTCAATTCAATTTCACTCCAAAGTGCTCGTTGTGAAATAAATGGAAGTGAGATCTATTTTAAATGGACTTCAATTTTCATAAAACACTTCCCCTTTTCGGCAACCGCCATTGAAAAACCACTTCGCAAATTATCATGAAAATATTCTTGGATTCTCATTATGTTCAATTTACTTTGAAAGGTAATAAATTAAGCTCCTTTCTGTGGTAGATATACGCCCGTCTAAGTGTGTTTTCTTTTTTTCAATTTATTTGTGCTCCCCGAAAGTGTGCCTGATCCTTGTGTTTATCTTACCCTCATCTAGCGTTGGTCGGCATTAACTTACAAAACGAAAGAGAAAGCATTTTTGCTTTTATCTTTTCTGTGGACGGTGGCGATGAAGCAAATCGCGAATATGAACATGGAAACAAATCGCCAAAAATTATGTTAATTCATAAGCTGGCGCTGTGGCTTCCCACCATTCCTCCGAGGCACTGTGTACCACTGCTGACTTGACTCCGGAGGATAACGATAAGGGGAGATTGTACGTTTTCGTTTTGATATGCCGAACTGGATTCCTTGTGCGTTATGGTAGTATGCGGATACGGATGTTGTTTTTATCTAACTTGTCGCATGAAAAATTTACCCTCAATTTCTTCTGGTGTGGAATAGGTCAAGTATATATATGCTTTAAGTTAGATACCTCTAGAGTGTGGTGCAATTAGAGGTTTTTGGCATCCGAGGGGAAAGAGAAAACAAGAAATTGGAGACATTTCGAAGTCATTAATTTTAAAAGCGATTTAATGGAGCGAATCTGCTTGTGGTATCTATAGGATATTGGAATAACTAAGATATCTAAATACAAGAGAGTGTACCTATGCGGTGGTTCGAAGTGCGGACAGAGGTTTAATGGATAATGTGTGCTAAGCATTTAGCTTTATCACTTAGCCAGTAAATCAAATTCCTTTGGGTGATGCTAAATCAAGTAAGTAGGTACAGGCACCGCCAATAAGTAAATATAAAGGTTCGGTGTGATACTTCAGTAGATGCCATGGAATATAATATTAGGTACGTAAATGTACCTCCTCCGAGTTTTCCCACTGCTGGTATCGGACCACAACGTTGTGTTGGCCCGACCACATGCTTGAAACCGACTAACACATCACAGGCTTGCTAATTTATAATGAACCAGTTGTCCCGGCAAACAACGTTCTGCCCAAATTCGTTAATGCAATGGAAATAATAATTCCGAAAATGCACAATTCACATGCTCCTTTACGTAATTCGGTCAATTCAAGGTCTTTTTTCAAAATTAAAATTATGTTAAGTACAATAGCACCTAGAAATAATAAAAAAAAAAAAAGTTCGATTCGAAAGTCCACTTTTGTTAGTGACCTCTAAATTCCACCTAGCATTTCATAGAAATGAAACAAATGTCAACTTCTGCTAGCTATTGTTACTCAATTGAAGCTTCAAGTACATGTTGTCGTTCATGTGAACTAAATAAACAAAAATTGTTATGATTTGACGGATAAAGCAAGGGGAAATTTGAAAAACTAAAAACGCCACCTTGCCATGGTCAGTGGTGACCGGTGACTCCAATCTAACTATTCCCCAACTTAAAATCAAATTTAATGCTTTTTTTCTTCTTAAATATTTTATTGCTAAGCGCCAATAACTGAAGTATTGCAATGTCTATGAATGAAAATATTAGAAACACGGAAATTCAAGATTGTTGTTGTTGCCAAAAATATCCAGCGATTATCCTTGCGACTTTTATTTGCCTTAGTGAGAGAGACGAGACGCATGATAAATTTAAGACGCTTAAATACGAATGGCAAATCGTTCTGAATCTGGGAAATCCGCGAAATGAGAAGGTTTGCCTTTGAATTTTCCCTCAAAATCATCGCTTGCATAACATTTGATTTGAAATTCTTCATATTCAAATCAAACGCTATCCGTGAAAAGTTTCGGTACATTGAGGTTGCGCAACCAAATTATGTCTGAGCTGACTTTGAATTTCAAATTATGTAAGACAGAAACAGCCAAAGAATTAAAAAAAATCAAACGTTTTAAATACTACCCGTTTTTCTATCCAGTCAATTATTGTCAAAGTGCGGTTCTTCAAACAAGATCTTATCCCCAATCTCATAACCTTAAAATTTTGTTTTCACGACCGGGCCCGAGATCGTAAAAATCGAACGATCCATTTGCGAGTTATGAGTGCACATGCGGACGTAGTCTAGCTTTACCCATCCAGTTTTGCCCGTACCTTTCGTATCAAGATCCGCCCACATTTCGCAAACTGCTGTTTTATGACGATGTCCATTTAAAATTTGAATTATACAACTTTAGTTTGAATTTTTTGAATGGGAGGTGCCACAATCAGTTTTTCTATCTCGTTTATATTTTGCTAAAAACTATCCTATCTTTAAAACTGGAACCAACAACACCCATCCACAAATTTTCACTGAAAATATTAAGTCGTTTTGCAGATCGACAGCAGTGCCACCTATCGGGTCCAAGAGTATCCTATCTTTTAAGTCTTACAAAACCTGAAATGCAGCAGTACGAACAAAACAAAACAGAATCATGAAAATTGACACAACGGCTATCGAGTTATAACGTCATCGAGTTTCACACGGAAGGAATTATATATATTATTGTTATTAAAGGCTTAATTCTATTAACAACTAATTAAAATCTGATCTCCTTCCACAGGAACTACCTTTTCGATTCTTATTATGGCACTATTTTTTCGATAAATTCGCTC
Source organism: Cheilosia grossa (assembly GCA_963082955.1). NCBI lineage: Eukaryota > Metazoa > Arthropoda > Insecta > Diptera > Syrphidae > Cheilosia > Cheilosia grossa. The sequence continues at coordinate 10,200,956 of OY720147.1, forward strand.
CCTGTGGCTACGAAGTTTTATAAGAATTCGAAATAAAAGTGTTTTTGTTATTTACTTCCAATTTCTATAGCCGGTGGTAAAATGTAGGTCAATATAAATGAACAGGCTTTCGATACGAAATTGAAATTAAGTGAAAACCGCACCACGCACATAAATCCAAAGCAGTGGAACACTTGGAGTAGACTGCAGTTCACCGACACGCGGTTGGGAGCACAAACTTTCCCAGCCAATAACTAATTTATGATTTTGACAAATTTCCGCTGAGAAAGTTTTGCTCTTTCTCCAGTGACATCATGGCCTAAACAGAACCAAGTACGTACTTTTCTAAAGAAACCCTTTACATCCAGCAATAAGGCTACAGAACGGGTTTTGCTAACCGTCGGATAAATTGCCTAAAAACTTTCACAATAGATGAAATTATTCGGAAAGTTTTGCCGTTCCGTAAGTTCCTCTCACAACAGGGTGACGACTATCGCCCCATGGAACCACTGAAGGTTATGAATTCGAAAATGCATTGTTCAAAATCGGGAGGTGTTTTATTTCCCTGCACTATTACGGTGTCACTGTGTTTGGAAAAACTTTCTACCCCCAAAAGTCCCGTACTATGCCAAAATGGATTGCTATGCTTTTGTTTGCTTTTAAGCAAGCAATAGCACACCCCCACGGATCACAAGAACAAAGGGGTGACTAAATTAAATGCAACCGGAAGTTGTGAGGTAGAAATTTTTCGAATAATATTTCTAATAGTTTCAATACAAACTATAAAAGGTATAAGAATAGAAGGTGTTCCTTGAGGAACTAAGTGAGTAAATATGTGTTGAGTATGATTTAGTCAACCATAAATTATAAAGGCTAGAATTTTGCGAAGCGTTCTTCAAATAATTTCACTGGCTACAAAGTAGTCTGAGCGCTTTACGGATTTTGAACTTTGGTATACGTAAGAGTAAAATCTGGCTGTGCTGTGTATTTGGATTGACAAAGTATTTTGTTTTTTAGGCAAGTAGGTAGATACAAAAAAACTTTTTGTTTTATGATTTCTGTCGAAGCAGTTTTATGAAGAGGTTTAATTTAATTTGAAATATTATGCATGGAAATGGGATTTCTTTTCTTTGGTCTCATATAAATATATAAAGTTTTGAATAGTCCCTTTTCCCGTCCTTTGCATAGAAATTTAAGAAATATGATGAAGTACGATCAACGCAATATTTTCTCCAATAAAAATGCTAATGGCAACAAGCCAACTAAAACAGGCAAACCTCATGAAATACGTCATTCAAATTTATACTATAAATGACTCCTGTTTCAAAAATTAAGCATAAAAAACCCCAGGGTCATAGTCAACAACAAATTCTTGGTGCGCTTCTTCACAGCTAATGGGATGAACGATCAAAGAATCAGTTGTTTTACATGTTGGATGTGATTTGCACTGATGTAAAATTTGTTTTAAATCGCCTGTCGATAGGTACAAAGTTTAAAAAACATTTACAGCCGCACACATAAAAAACGTAAAAATTATTTTAAAAATGACCCAGAGAACTTTTAGATCGGCAAATCTTTCAAAATTTATTTTTAATATAAAATTCATTACTCCCGTGCATCTACCCGAATTTCCCCGCAAATTTGGAATTACAGCCCTCTCTCGCGCGCTCTTGTTTTCCCTGTCTGTGAATACGTGTTATTGATGGCCGCCGAGTTTACCTTTTCTATGAAAAACAATTTGTAAATGAATTTATAGCAATAAATGTAAAAGGAATAAATGTTGAGTATGGTTTTTTAGATAGCTTTACTTGTTCTCTATCCATTTTATGCGTCAAAATATGTTCATCCATTCATATTTCAGGTTTTTTTTACATGAAAACTATTTTTGACAGCAAAATTCATGTGGAGTTGTTCCAAAAAAAGTTAATATCATGCAAGTTAAGCCCAAGTTTTCACTAGGGCAAAAGTGAATTTCTAAAACTATTCGCAAACATTGCATAAATTTCTATTACGCTTGGTGGATGTTTTCAACTTGGTTTTTTAGCACCGGATTTTTCTCTAAAGGTATTCCTATAGTAAAAACTTTAAGTTACAAAATCTCTTTTAAGAAGAGTGCAAGAACCGTTTAAGTTGATTTTTCTCTGATCAATATCATGAGATAGATTTCTGCTAGATACTGAAAAAAACTTCAATTATATTAAGGTATTTGGCATTGTGACGAAATTAAATCAGGAATTCGATTTTCCAAAAATTTCATAAACTATAAGAACTTATAAGCTGAACTACGATGTGAGCGCCGTGTGACTAAAGGGTACCAAAAATGTAACTAAAGGGTACCAAAAACAGTCGCCCCCCTTAAAAATTGGGCTCCTGATTGACATTGTCACTGCATATTTGTTCAGGCACTAATACTTAGAAATTCCTATGCAGGAAGAGCAGCTTGTAGGCAAATGTACCGTTTCTGCTCTCAGTTGGACCTCAAGTTTACGTCCTCTTTGGGTATAGCATAGAAGAACAAGGAACATAAAGTACTAAAGTCATTATATCATCGTGACTGCCAAAAGTTTTCGTATACACTTTTGCTTTCACTCCTGTACTCATGAGGATCTCTCAGTCACATTTTATTTCAAAAAGCAATTTCTTTCATGCGCAATACCGTAACAATGCCGGAAACATGTTTTCAATTTTCCATCCAATTTTAAGAACGTAATTATAATTTAATGATTCCTTTTGTGAGCATAAAATAAGATGTTTGAATTGAACAGAGAACAAGTATATTATAAGGACCACAGCCACACATTTTCATTGCCTTGATCTGATATATATCATAATTTAGATGAATGAAATCCCACTTTTAATGCAGGACATTTTTTCTCTCATTGCGCTTTTTAATATTTCTTTCTTTGGGTTGTTGTATAAACTTAATTGCTAATAAGTGTTTGATTAATAGTGGTTCTTGTTATAGCTTCTCCTATTACTTATATCTATTATTCACAATTGAGGTTCTATTGTTTTAACATTCGGTCAATGATTTGAAATTTTCACTGAAACATGCCAAACTGTGGGAAACATGTTTCGAAGCCAAACGTTAATAACATTATGTAAATGCCAAATACCCACTACCATTGGATAAATAATGTGCAACGACTAGACCTCTTAGCCCAAACTTTTTTGATTATTGTTAACAGTATTTAAAGAATAACACATGTTGCTGCTCAGATATAATTATCTTTCTTATAACTTTTTCATTTAATTAAAATGTTGAACTAATGTATTGCCTCCCAAGTAAAATTGAACTCTTATATTGATAAACTTTTGTTTTGCTGAACTTGAACTTTTTATATTACAAACGAACATTAAATGAGAACACACTGAACTAACTCATATGACAGTTTCGTTCAATCCGACAATTGAAATGGGAAAAAGGTACCCACCATGTTTCGTTTAGTGTTCTCATTTAATGGAGCGTGCTAGTGTCAGCCGGACACACTTTTGTAAGTAATTTATGTTTAACTTTTTCTTCACATTAATTATAACAATTTACAGAATGTTAAACCACTGAAATAAAATTATGTCCGCAGCACATTCCCATTAAGAACAACTCATGCACACCACAATATTTACTTCCCGTTAAAACCTTCTTACAAACAATTTACAGATGGTTTCTATTTGGTTGTACCAATTACCTTACCACCCTATTATTTGTAAATTTGTGTTTCAATTATTATTTCTTCATGTATCTTAGGCAAACGTATCTGAATAAATTCCACCTCCTTATAGTCGTCCACATACAGATGTTACAAATTTTCTTATATCAAAGATGTTGTCCTTGTAATTTGTACGCGTAAACTTTTCTGACTTAATTATTTGTGGATACAAAACACCCCTGTTTTGTATCTTCTATTTATTCCTTTATTAGGTAGGTATGTGAAATAATGTTAATTCAATGTTAATTAATGAGATTCTACTTTGTCGCGTTGATGTGCATTGAATTACCATTTTTCTTAAGATGTTTAGGCTTACTGATTGAAACAGAAGTTGTAAAAGGTGGGCTGTTTAAGGGGGTGCTTTGAACATGTAAAAAGCCCAAATGCCTAATTAAAAATGCCATTATCGTTTGTTAAAGAAGAGAAAATATTTTCACATAAAAAATGCCCGAAAAGTTTAGATCACCCAATGCAACTTCCAGAAATCAATTCCAAATCGAAGTAGCGAATAACACCAACAAATTCAAACAGTGGAATTTATTTGCTAAGACTTAGAGTAAACAAGCAATCTGGGCCGTTGCCCTTTCAAAATAGCTTAACACCGCACCCTTGAGCTTAATACCCTTATCTATTAATCATATTTCTGGAATTACTGGTGTCATACGAAACTCGAGACACTTAAAGGCTTTAAGAAGCTAAACGGCTCATAGGGAACACTTAAACACTCTTTTCAATTGCTTCATAAACCTTCTCAAAGTATTGCTTGTGAAAAAAGTAGATATACTATCGACCGACAAAAAAACCTTATCGAATCCCGTTTACACAAAGACTTTGGAAAATTATGTTCTCCCGAGATAATCATCTCCAAAGTAATATTTTCCCCAAAATCACTTATTCTGCCTTTATTTTCGGCACAAATCATAAATAGGGATCATAAAAGGGATTTTCTTAGATGAGATATAAGTCCATATTTATTGCTCTTGCAAAAGCTCGGTTTATTGAATCATTCGTGATGCATTTTATTCGAAAAGAAATTAAGCTAAATTTAATACGTATCACTTCAACCCTTTTTAACTCTTTGCAAAATTGTGCCAGAAAGAGATTTTGCAATCTTATCGAAGAAGCTTACAATGATAAGTCCTATCATATTAACATCATGTACTACACTAATCCCAACATGTTACTTTTACATAGTATAGCTTCCTACCGTCTGTGACACTTTTTTATACCGCTCCAATATCCAAAAGGATGATACCCATACCGTTTGGATAAATTTCTTTTTCAATTCCTTCGGGTTTGAGTAAATCTGTTGTTAATTTTCTTGAAAGTTTTTCCGGTGGGTTGAAAGATAAATCTTTTTATAATGACCGCAGGGCAATCCTTAAGTAATAAAAAAAGGTCAGGAAAGAATGAAAGGAAAATGGACAAACGAATGAAATGTTGACCTTTTTCAATCCAGCCCAGTATATGTAACAAATTTACTTTCGATTTTATATTGTTTTGTGAAAATGTTTTGTATCACTACAAGTAAACAAGAATGTGAGGGCTGCAGGTATTCCTGAAAGGACAATGTGACTATCCGAGTGGATATTGTTTTATTACTCTTCGACGACCAAACACACGACCCAATTGAAATCACATCGACAACGTCAACATGTTGTCAATTTTCCAGACCGTAATTTATTTCCCTGGTCATATTAAAAATACATTTTTTCGGGATGATTTTGTATGCCCAACAAGACCACGTGTGGAACTGTTGGGGTGCGTGTGTTTGCTGAGACACATTAAGGATGGGGGCATTCAATACATTTGGGAATTGCTTTCGTCCAAGACGAACACAATAATGGTTATGACAAGGTCTGTAGAAGAAAGTTGATTTCCAAAGTTCACATTGGGTTCAGGTATCGCATGTCAAAATTAATGTGAATTGAAGCTGTTGAAGTGTGTTTGAAATTTATTATTTTTCGAAATTAGGTCCGAAAATCTATTATCAGCGAATTAAACTGGAATTACAAATGAATGATGGCCACAAAATGGCTGTGAATTATGAGGAAGGGTTCAAATATCTGGGACTGACAGTTTACTAATGTTAATGTCAATGTCAATATCTTTGGACAACGTTCAACTATTTTCTGCTGTGCAAATTGGATGCATGTTGTTTTTTTTTTGTTTAGCGACAAGCGGACCCAGCGAACTTCGTTTCCAAATTCGTTAATGTAATGCAAATAATAACTCGGAGTATGCACAATGCACATGCTACTTTATGTAATTCGGTCAATTCAAATTCTTTATTCAAAAGTTATATTAAATACGGCCCTTAGAAATAGAAAAAAATATCAATTCTAAAGTCTGCTCTTGCTAGTGACCCCTAAATCCCACCAAGCATTCCATAGAACTGAAACAAATTTAACAAAGGTCAACTTCTGCTGTGACTCAATTTTGAGTTAAAGAGTTAAATTTTTGAAAAAAAAAAGTAGTATCTAAAATGTTTTATTGCAAAGGGCCAATAGATATATAGAAATGACTGAAGTATATCAATGTCGATGTGTTTCAATCAAACCGCAATGATTCGCGTATCCGCCAACCGCCAACCGCCAACCTTCCGCTTTTTCACTAAAATGCTTTACGGTACACGACGTACAAAGCGAAAGGTGAGCGGAATCCGAGAAATGAGAAAGTTTGCCTTTGAATTTTACACTCAAATTCGTCGCTTGCATGACATTTGATTTGAGATTCTTAGCAATCAAATCATACGCGATCCATTACAAAGTTTCGGTATATTGATGTTGCGCGAAAAAATTATAACTGATCTGACTTTCAATTTCAAACTGTGCAGTGGTAAGCCCAGAACATATTATAAAGAATTCAAAAATTAAAAAATTATTGGAAGTGACACTATGGTTTTTCTATGCAGTCTATTTTTTTAAAGTGCTGAGTTCATTTTCTCCATCGCAATGAAACTAATTATGCCACTCGCACAGTAACGCGTTGCAACAGTGGCACACAATAGTCATCGCCCCTACATATCGAAAATCGCATCACCACCATAGTTTTCTGATGGTTTATCGTTCATACCATCAACTAACTATTAAATAGACTGACAGCAATTTTTTCAACATTAGCCCCTCCCTCTCGCTCTCAATTGTACTGTCTGTAAATACATACGTGTGAAGCAGCAAAAAAATAATATTCTTAATGGCGGGAGGTGTAACAAACAACTGACACTCAGCAAAGTTCCTACATCGTAGTCGTAGTATCTCTGCCTTTTTGTGGGAATTTCGATTTCCTTTAGCAAAAATTTCTAGTACAAAAAAAATAATCATTATAATGCTAACATACTGCGATTTTTATACAAATGCGATTTTCTTCCCGCAAAATACCAATTTTACTTTTAAAAGTAAGATTTTTTTTATCAAAAAATCGAGCCGATTTGATTTCGGTGAAAAGGGAAAAATGACCACGCTTCATGGGAAAAATAAATAGAGACTGATAAGAACACTGACGGAGATTGTCAGCTGATGGATGCCATCTGAGAGTTTAAATTCGTTATTTTATTTCACCACGAAAATATATACTCTACAAAATGGTTTATAGCTGACTTAATCAACATAAATAAATAAAGGAATTAACAGTGAAAAATTCATTCGTCGAAATAAAATAAGATAAGTTCCTACAATTGTTGTGTCTGTTTTCGTTTGTTTTTTTTTTTGCCTTTTTTTAACCTTTTCTTGAAGATTCCGTTTAGTAACGAAAAACAAAAAAAACACACACATAAGTGATCAGGCATTTAATAAATAAAGATATATAAAATAAAGATACCACCGCGAATGTAAAAAATAAGAATCCACAAAATTCCGACTGCAAATTTATTATTGTTTCTTCCAACAATTTTTTCTAGGAAACTGCTTATTTTTTGGAATTTTTCTTAAACTTTATAAAAGGTGAAAATGGTTGCGAAACTTAAAGGAAATTCTATGGCGAACATGCGAATAATTTTTTGATATCGCTATCATAAAAATTATAGATATCTGTGTCCAAAATTCATTATGGAATAATTTAAAAGAATATTCCTTTTCTTAATTTGTACAATTGGATATTAATTATGTAATATCCAATTACATAATTAGTTTCACTTGATATCAAGAAATAGGAAAATCGAACAACTATTTCTATAAAAATGTAGCGAATTATTTCAACTTGGAACTCAGAAGAACTATTATTTGCCCAACACAGCCCCACACTCGATATTGAAATGAGAATCCACCTCAGGCTACCTGACATCTGGTATGACCCGGAAGAGTAGGGTGGTTTTTTTTTCAAGTATGCGTGTGCCGCCTTTGAATAACATGGAACTAATACATGAATTCAAACTGGGCTACATCAAAGTTGCAACACTCATCTTAATTCCTAACTGTGCTTCGTGCTTATTTTCCAATTCTAAGCTTGACTTACTCGCCGTCAACCAAAATTAAAATTATATACAAAAAATTGGGAACGAAATCTTCTTGGATTATTTTTATTTTAGGTGGCGCTACTGTGCGGAGTGAAACTGTGCCTCTGGGCTTCTTGAATTACGGAGAACAAAAAATGCCATTTTGATCTTTTTCAAAAGGTCATAAGTTTTTTCAGGCCTAGGCACAAAAATATCGATTCGGGTTGGCATCACTGATCTGGGCTTATGCGACTTCCCATTCCCATTCTGTCGACTTATGTCGTTTTCCATTGGGATTTTCAGATTTTGCTCTCAGATTTCATATTTTTCGTGTCCAATGGAACATTAAACGAGTTTTTATTTTCTTGCATTTGTGGTGGTGTATATTTTAAGAGTCAGCTGTTCTTAAATTGTAATTTATGCTTATAAAAATCCACTGCTTATGTTGATATCCATTGCAGAGGCCAAATGTAATTTTCCTCTATTTTTCATAGACGTATCTTCTCAAGATAAAAGTTTGACAATTGACAAATGTTTTGTCGTTAGTGTCAGTAGGTCAGATATAGAGATTCGCAAAATTGCTCTTTGCGATCAATGGAACATGAAATCTGACATAATTTTCTCCATGATTTTTTTTTTCGGGGATTTTGGCGAATATTCTTGGGTAGTCTTCTTGTTTGGCCGGAGACCAATCATCGAAATCGGTCCAGGCATTCTTGGGTTATAAACGTAGTAACTAACGTCACTCTCTTTTATATATTTAGATAAATATGTTGGTTATCAAAAGTGCTAGTAATAAAACTTGTGGAAGTGATTAAGTAATACTGTGTCTTCGTTGATAAACATCCGATGCATAAACGCTGGAAAGGAACATAATTTCTAATCTTAAAAAGTATGGCTATGTTATTTGTATCCGTTTGGTTTTGTCGCTTTAGGCGTTTATGTAAAAAATCTAAGGCTACTTCATATACCATTTTTCACGATTTTGTGTATAGAATTCTGTATATCTTACTGAATTCTAACATAATCTGCAAACCGAGGCTAAAACATTTATTGCAAGTTGATTAGGGTTCTTGTAGGAGCTAGTTTTTCAATTTAAAAAAAAAATGTTCGGTAAAATCTGCTCATAGAAACAAATCATAATAAGCCATGCCTGCAGAGTCAAAATATGAATTGCAATTATAATACCATGCTCATTGTTTGGTGTGGGTGAGCATCGTCCAACAGCTCTAGTCTACAGTCTACACTACTAATTAAAGCAGTGCGTAATTCAAAGTCAACCTAAAGTCGGTAGCTCTACCCAGTAAATTGCAGGATTCTTATATAGAAATAATTCGGCTAAAATATGAATAAATGGAAAGTAAATCATGTTATCCTGACAACATCAAATCACTCGTCTCCACAGGACATCGTATAACAAACCGCATCGGCCTCTTCACTGGTAGGAAATAATTTCAAATGAAATAATAAATAGGAGGATCACATCTAAATATGGTATAAATCCGTTCATGTAATAAGAACCATTTATCCTTCCGGGCCATACATCTAAATATACAAATGTTCATACGGCTCACCCTATCTGTCTCACATTTCGTACTGCCGTTCTTGGTGAAAGGATAAACCATTTCTGCAATTTAACTCGCATTGAGTGACATATGTTTTCATGTCACGTCCAATTTTGCGTCTACATAAATGAATGCATAAAGGATGAGAACATTTTGCAAATGTCCTGCGTGCGCCTCAGGGGGAGCCAGTGGTAAGTATAAGTGTTATGTGAATGACCAAGTGTTTGTGTTTAGCTTGAACTGTATTATCCCTCCTGCGATTGTTTTGATACTCACTGAAGCTCAGTGCCGGCTGTCAGACACAAACTATTCCCATTCTCATTGCATACCCCATTTGAACGAAAACATCCAAGGACAGATTCGTTTAGTTCTGAAATTTCCATAGCGCACTTCTGAAGTCAATTTAAACCTTACCTTTAACAGTATAAAGTGTTAAAGTATCGCCACAGTAATCAGGAAAATAGTAATCGGTTGGTTTCGCAGGTGTTAACTTTAACTTTAAAAATTAATTTTTTATTTACTTCTTTTTTTAAACTTACATACTAGACAAAAACGATTAAATCTAATTAAAAGCTTACATTTATCTTATTCTAGCTTAAGGTGTTAAATTAAATAGTAAGTTAAATTTAAAGAGGGATGTGTTAGTAAGCATCGTACAAATGTTCTAAATAAAATTGAGTGGCCTTTTATTAAATAAAGTTTTGATGACACTTCCCAGATATAGAGAGAGATCACCCATCGCTCTCTGTCACTTCAGTAAAGTGGAAAAAGTAAATTAAATCAAAATGATACTTCGTTTCACCCAGCTAGTACTTACACCGATTTAAGCCATTTATTCGATTTGAAAAATATCTAGCGGGTGTAGCTTTGTGAATTTTATGATTTCATCACTTCACCATCGGACCAGTGTTTTTTTAGTTTGTCTTTGACGGATCTGGAGCGATGTTCGAAGAAATAATATTGCTTTTTTCGGCAGATGATAATATTCTGGACTATAATATAATAATAGGTATGAGTATCATCTACCATGGGAACACTGTAAGACCCCAAGTAATTGTTGGTCATCTGTGAATCGAACTATCAATATCGAAATGAAACATACTTATATCGTCCAATAAATAAACATTATTGGCTTTTCTCATGATTATTGCTGGTTTGTTAATATTTCAAATGTTGATCTCTCACTAACGGCACCTTCATGCAGCTGCATTTATAATTTAACCCAATTTCCACCATATTCGATTTATAATTAATGTGCACGGAGTATCACACAAACACATTGAAATTTTATCAACTATGCAGAGAAAAATGAAATAAAAATTATCATCAATATGTGAGTTGGTTTGCACACTCTGTGATTTCAAGATTTCTCAACCACAAAATCGCCCGAGCACCTAGGACTTCACGTCAGAGTTACATCGTTATTATCATAAATAATAAATTGACCGCATAGTGCTCGTGAGAGTATAAACTTTGTCCGAATGCTTTGAAACTTTGTCATTGCGGATACGGTAGGTACGGATACCGTTCTTCCTTTTACCCTTTGAGTTCTCAAGTCTTTCACTCGTGATCTCATTTATTCCATTCCTCTTGCCGTTGCTGCCTGATTAACTTAAGAAAACTGATTAAAAACTTGAATGTGAGCAAGACAGACCGTAAACATTATGCTGTACAAAGGATGTGGAAGATGTCCAATATAGGATTTACTTAGTCCTGTCGAACGTAAAGGTACACAGACATGTACTTGAGTTCGCGGTAGAAATTATTTGACGAAATGGAAGGGAATAGCAGTACATACACAGGTAAAGCCAAAAAGTCGACTTAAACTTTGCTTTCAAAGAATTTTTAAGTACTCAAGATTAATTATTCTGATGCACAGCTCTCCTAATACCTAATACTAGGTAGAAATATGAAGGAAATGATTCCATAATTAAACAAATAAAAAGTAGCATTGAAATAATTACAATGTTCCTTCTGCGTTCTATTGCTAATTTGAAAGATTTATAAATGTACTTCATTCACCCCATATATGTGAAACTTTTCCAAAATGAACCAACTTAATTATTCCATCTCATACTTAATAAATAATTGAGAATGCTCCTCACAAAGCATTTAAAAGGTAAGTGGGCCATCTCTTGCTAGAATATGTGGTAACATAATTCCAATTATATTTCCAGATGAAAATAAACATTATGCAAAATGTATCCAATTTGCAAAAAGGCCCACAGAAGCATTTAACAAAAGAAACGCCTCAACAAATAATAGAAACCCATTTCTACAAATTAATTTAATTCCAATGCTTTTCGTTTAAGATCCCATTTTGGTTTGCTTTTCAGTTTTGTCAAAAAAAAAAAATAAATAAATCAGTGGGAAGTAAACAGAAGCGAAATAAAAGGAAACTCGCATCAATAATAGATTTGTGTTGCCTCTTGTAGATTTATCGTTTGTGATTTCTTTTTTAACATATCCTTTCATCGATGTGGAATTCAATTAGGGTCCACTGGGAAAATAGGCACTGCCATTAACAAACAAGAAAAAAATATTTGCCCGAGTCTTAGATTTTATGCCGTGTTAGACTTTTTTCCATTTGGGAAAGGGGCTATTTGGCTTTTTAAATTAGCTAAAGTGGCATCGATCGAGATTCGCTTGGAATTGGCAATCTCTGCAACCAGCTTATGACGGTTGATTGGTGCTGATTAATTTATTTTTTGAAATAATTTTTTTAATAATTTAGTACTTACCATCATCGTAGATGAGTACTGTATTCATTAGGAGTCTTCGGAGTGGTGCGGTCGAAGAAAATTCTTGTTTTCATTCATGTGTTCTGAACATGGTCGTGTTTCCTGGTTTTGTGGCTTTTCTGTAAAATGTCCTGAAGGAAGAAATATCTGAGAGTAGTCGTAGACGCCTAGTTGTTGTAACAACACAAATTTGTAACAAAACAATGCATACATCCTGCATTTAATCATCAAGTTGTGTCGAATCACCATAGTCGGCTGCCATCTTACTTAATATCATCTCCGTTAAGACCACAGGATCCCCGAAATAAGCTGAACAAACATGTTTCCTTATTCGCATCACGTACTTTAATTTTTACAGTATCCCAAGGCTTTTTTAAATAAAAAGTAAGAAAATATGGAATCCACTTACATAGACGTACAAAGATAATCCACATCATCATATTTCCGTCATTTCCCACAACTATTACCCTGCCTGTACGTTCTCCATCCATCGGACAACAGACGACAGACCTACGGATGTTTATGAAAAGTTTTCAAAACTTGATCAACTACCTAAAGGAAAGCATATTAGCCACACAATATGGTGCGTTATTAAATCAAATTGATAAGACTAACTACTCAGAAGTCCCCAGAGTCTGCTAAATCTATGGAAACGTACGGTTATTCTGGTTAGCCTGTTGTTTGTGTTTGTGGGTTTCTTTAATAACTTTATAGATTGTATCTTCTTGGATGGCTTTTCGATTGTACCTAATGAATTTAACTGAATTTATTTAGTTGGATTGAGGGTGTATGTGTTATTTATATAGAACCCAACTTGAAAGTTTCTTGGTAAATGTGATAATTTGTTTGTTTTTTGTTTGTTTGTTGGTAAAAGATTGTATTCAGGGCTTGTATAGTGGGTACCAATGAAAAAGGTGGTGGAGGTAGTAAGGGAAACGTTTTTTTTTGTGGTACCTATGAAAACTACCTTAGATAAGCCATTTTAAATCTCCTAATTGATAAAAACTCGTATACTAGGGCTTGCTACTTACGTTTTTAAATAGAAATGTAAAAATAAATATATGTAATCGAAAATTGCTTTATTGTTTTTCAAATTCACTTTTGCTTGTGTTTGAACTAATTTTCAAATGACTGTTTCCACTCTGATTGAGATACCTACGAATGACCCATCCATTAGAAGTTGTGTTGTACACATATGGGAGCCGATGTATGAGAGTTAGCGTTCTTCTTCTACTATTGGGTTTCCTTAATTTTCTCTTCACACTTTTGGCAACAAAATATGGATGTCTATAATTTGTCCAATTATTCCGATAAAAACAGGCGACTATTTGCTTCGAAGGGCTTCAAAACCGGGGAGCGAACTGCGTATCATTCATGTTTATTCACCTGTATTTATTACATTAAATTTTTGCAGCGATGACAATATTGAGTGTGTTCGTTGCAGATTTAAGGTCAGCACAATTTCATTTCATATGAACTGACCTAAATGGAATAAAAAGGTGCTTAGTTAGTTGAAGTTATATATCTTACGAAATCATCGACTTTGTCGGCCTCTGAATGATACGTAACTTGTGCGAACAACTTTTATTGGATATGGCTGCATACAGTCGATTGTATAGTTTCGAACTCGTATGAATAGATCCATGATTAGGCATCTGTAACGAATTTTTATATATCTTTTGAAGTACCGTGATTGATTTGTACATTTCTTGACACCAATCGAAACGAGCATTTTTAGGGATTTTCAAATTATATGCGCTATCCAACGCGAATAAAATTATCATTCAATATTGAGTGTATGCAAGTGAAACTAATGCCCAAGCATACTTCAATCTTGCGAAATAAGTTAACGCACAGAATCGATTTTCTCTCACAACAACGACCTTCCTGAAATTCATCCTGTAACGAAATGCGATTGAATTTGGAGAACCAACGAAAGACGGTGACTCGATATGGCGCTTCATTACCAGCGAACCAGTCGAAGCGAGTTTTTGTGTTGTATGTGAAGCGCAGTCAAATTTTTTTATTTATATTGAAGTATTCGCCTAGACCCATTTAGCGCACCTAACCCCCTTACAATTGGAAAAGTAACACCATTCATCATTTAAAGGACATCGTTCGCAGAAGTGCCTGCCTGTTGGTATAGCAAATTGCTACAACACGAAAATAAAACATTGTTAGTCAATTCATTTCAGTTCCGTGATGGGCAAATAAAGTAATAAAGCTTTCACAAAATACAGGATATACTCAGATCTTAACATCTGACACCTACTTCCCCAAACGACCATATTTCCTGTTCATTATATTATGCCCTGGATAAGGAAGGTACGAAATACAAGTGTTCCCAAAACCACATAATCTCTTACTCCGATAAATATGCTCACATCTGCGTGGCCGCAAATATAATTAATTTTTCTTTCCTTGCCATTCTCATCAGCATATCTGCGAGTTCCTCCGACTTGTTGTATTATACGCCACGCGTACACCCGAGTTATCAAGTTAATTCGTTTATGAATCGGAAGCAAGAGTACAGTATCCCTGGAAAACGTTGTCTGTCCGTTGTTGAAGGCTAACGATCAAAAAATGTAAAGGAAATAAAAACAACACTTCCACTTAATGGGCATAAGGATATCCTTGTCGTAGGTTTATATTTTCAAGTTATTATTGAAGTTCATTTGGGCTGGCAACATGTTTCGATACATTTATATTCTTGATGTGCATGCCAATGGAATCCACAATTCATTCAATTCCATACCCCTGAAGGTATTTCAACACGAGATTTCCTTTGAACTTCATAGGTTTGATAAGACCACTATGTTAGTCCTTTTCGAGTGTTCAATTCGATCGGTATTGCGTTGCAGTGAGATTTAGTTCAGAAATCTAAGCCTCTTTCAGATATATCGAAATTTGCATCGCCGCCGTCTCGTGCTACGTCGCGTTGGCCGGGATAAAATAATCTTTATTTTTTTAGATTTTTCATCGCAAGCATCGTTATATGGTTTCCGTTTTCGGTTGTCGTGTCTTTGTTTTGTAATTTTTCGATTAAATCTCGTTTCCCCTGTGGGAATGTAACGAAATTCATGAGCTGGTTGCGTCGAGGACGATTACGATGTGGGAATGTGATATGGAAAAGCATTCGAAACTTTTTTCTCAAAGTTTCGCAAATTGTGTTCTAAATGGGTGTATAATAAAAGGAAATGGAGAAGTGAAGAAAACGTGAGGCAGCATTTTGGCTCTGATTGCCCTGTCCCTAGTGAAAAATCGGAAAATTGTTGGTTGTATGGCATATCCGAAGTGCGAGGAAAAACTCCCATTCAAATATACTTGCGGGGGTCGATGAAGTGAAGAAAATTGCGTTCGTTGTCGTTGTCGTCGTCGGCGGCGTGGTGTTTTGATGAGAGCATTGAAATTGCAATACGATAGATACACTCGTCATCCCAATTCAAGTGGTTTTTGTCATGCTGTTTTAATTTTATAATTGCTAATGTGTGCAACATCGAAGTAAAAAAAAAGTCCTTAATTGATCAGTGAATGTAAACAATTTAAATAGGTAACGCCGAGTAGCTTGCGGTAATTGAGTATGCCATTCGCTGATTTTAATTACGTTGAACAATTTTTCGTTTCCGTGGTGTTGTGTGATTTGATGTTAACACCCCGCTAAATCGTTGTCATGCCTGATGTGCTCGCAGATGAATTGGATGATCTATGAGGTGGCGGCTTTCAATGTTTTTTCCAATCGATGAGGTGATTTTTTTATAGAACCACATTTTGGACTCAATGGTTTGGTGTTTAAATGTATGCCATGCGGATTATTAATCATAATTGATGGAGTATACACAAACTTGGTTGTTATTGTGTACCACAGAGTGGATGTCAACAACATTGACTGATGTTTGAATTCGTGTCCATAGACATTCACTAAGCAAATGTTTGATGAAAGGAAGAGCGCGTATACGCCACCGAGTTTCACACTGTCTCAGGTGGATTTTCTCATATTTTGCTACAATTTGTGGTAAATATTGGCACACGAATTGAATATGTTCGGGATTTTTTTCACACTAAAAATTGAATGAATAGTTGTGTATTTTTGAGCGATATATCAACTTAGATGGAAACCATGCCATAAGGCAGCCGCTCTGTTTGAGACGGTAAAGACACAATTCATCGTCTACAAGTATGGGGGTACCCCTGATGATGAACAGTAAGTGGCGGAAGATTGAGAGTTATGGAGAGTCCACTTCAGCATTATATACTTGTAGGGCTTAGGCGTGACATTGGATAGTTATAATGCTGATAATGAAATAGATTAACTAAGAAACAGGCATTTTATAAGTCAATATTTAGAATTTGTTTAACCAATTCCTTAAGTTGATAACTATTGGCACACTGGTAATGCATTTATACGGAGCAAACTTAGAAATGATTTAGCTTAATAACTTCAAGTATTTCTAATTTGCATATAAATCGATGGTAAAAAAAATCAATCAAGTTATGCAAATTGAAAAGCAACAAATAATTAAATTGAAATCCTTTTACTATCGAATTCCAATACCACCCAATAAATCATTGACTCAAACGATTTTTTAGTATTTAATCCTTTCCCCATAGCTGCCGCAGCCAACAGACATGTACCATTTATAACATTCTACGTTACAAACTTCTATTGGCTTTTCCACAGTACCTACTGGGGCGAACCAAAAATCAAATCCCGAATCGGGTGCCGTCCGATTGATTTATGACTGCCACAGATTTTCTATATCGATGTGGTATACAGTATTGTGGGACTTGTATGAGAATGAATAATATAAACAAACAATGGGTTCAGAACTGAACAAAAGTGAATCTGATTTTATTATCCAACGAAATACAAAAAAAAAATAAAAAAAATTAATATAACATTTAAAATTCTAAGGTTACCGTGCCTTTACCTAGGTAGTTTCCTATTACAGCTTCCTTTTTTTGAAATGACAACAACAAAAAAATACAAAACTGAAATTTGAGTGTGTCAATGAATTTGGTTTCCAAAATTGTTTGCTCTATTGGGAATAAATTTATAGTTAGAGCGAGCCACTGCGCTAATCATTATTATCAGCAAAATCAGCATAGTCTGTAATAAGTTCCTGCTATTTTAACAAACTGAAAAAAGGAAGTGCTCCGCACTCTTATTGTTTACAAATATCAAGCAACCATTAGACAAGCTGAAAATGTTGCTAAAAAATGTAAAGTAAATTTTACATATGCTACAGCTGACACCTGACAGTGTGAACAATTTTACTTAAAAGCTAATTGCAGCTTCTTAACTGAACGACATAGTTCTTAACTTAAGAAATTTATAATTAGTATACCTAAAAAAATATTACTAGCATTACTATGACTAACCTATGTAACCATACAAAATCAACTTTCGCTTTAAAATACAACTGTTCATTTAACTTGTTGGTGAGTTTAGTCTGAATAAGTATATATATAGTTGGCGCAACAGATCTGTAGAGACCCAAGGCCTAGCTTCTCATAACCATTCGTTTTGTGTGAGTTTCATTTTTGGAACGAATGGAAGGGATCTACAATTTTATGCCGATTCCAAACGGCTAATTGAGAAGCTCTTAAGACAGTTATACTCTCGGATGTTTGTCAGACGTTCGCGAGAGGCGGCGCAGTGGAAAAAACCCTAAGTTGGAATTTGGGTTTTTTCGGGATTCGAAAAAAACCCAAATTCCAGCTTAGGGTTTAGGTCTGAATAAGTGCCCACACAAAAACTCCTGATTTCATACTATTTACTGAATGCAATGGCATTTTTCACAGTCACAGTTCGCAAAACAAAAGCGTGAAGCACCTTATCGGACCGCAATACAGAAATTGGTGGAAAAATTCGAGCTGTTGGGACAAGTTAGTTCGCTCAAGAACAACGGAGAATATTGCTGCTGTAGCCCAAAGTGTTGACGAAAACCCAGGTTTGTCCATTCTTCGTCGTTCTTTGGAATTGGGCATTCCACCGTATTTTGCATAAGGACTTGGGTCTTAAGGCTTATAAAGTTCAGTTAACACAAGAACTCAAGCCGGCCGATCATCAACAACGTCGTGTCTTTGCTGATTGGGTCCTTGAAATGGATGAAAATGAACCGGAATTCCATCGAAAAATCATCTTGACTGATGAGGCCCATTTCCACCTCGGTGGCTACGTCAACAAGCAAAATTGTCGCATCTGGGGCTCGGAAAACCCAAAGGTTATTGTTGAAAAGCCTCTCCATCCTCAACGTGGGACTGTTTGGTGGGGTTTATTGTCCGGCGGGGCCATTGGACCTTACTTTTTCGAAAATGAGGTTGGATCAACAGTTACGGTGAATGGATTGCGCTATCGAGAGATGATTAATGATTTTTTATGGTCGGAGTTGGATGGTATTGATCTGGACAACGTTTACTTTCAACAAGACGGCGCTACGTGCCACACAAGCAACGAAAGCAGTGATCTTTTAAGGGAAAAGTTACCGGACCGTGTTATCTCTCGAAGAGGTGATCACATTTGGCCACCGAGATCTTGTGATTTAACACCTTGCGACTTCTTCCTTTGGGGCCACGTGAAAGATAAGGTCTACGCCATCAGCCCAGCGTCGATTCTAGACCCAAAAGATAAAATTCGTGAGGGTATCGAGGACATAGGGCAGCCACTTTGCGATTTGGTTACGGAAAATTGCATGAAAATGATATGGTCCTGTATGCGTGCTCGTGGTGGCCATTTGGCTGATGTTGTTTTTTATTATTAACGGAATATCTTCCTCTTAATTATGGAAAAAACATCCGATCATTTATCTCCAAAAAAGACATTTTTCTTTGAATACCAAAATAACACCTCTTATTGGAAAACCCTTTATTTTCAATTCGTTGTGTGTTCTTGTTATTGGTATTAGGGTGATATTGTGTTCTAACTCAATTGAACTAAATTGAAATTGGCTTTTGTGATTGTCATGTGAGAGTAAAGGTATACCAAGCATGCAGCTCTGGAACTATTTTATTGATTAGGTTATCATCAGGTTTTCTATGGACCGACTGGGAAAATGTCAATATCTTCAATGTCTTCCAAACATTATGAAAAGCAGTGATCCCAACAGCAAGCAATATAATGCATTGCAATTGCTTCTTCTAGCCTTACAACAGCTCATACTATTCAATTACATATACTCTTCAAAAAATATGTTATCAAATCATCGATTTATCCACACATCTATATCTCGACTCACAAATTGCACAAATCGACGAATATTTTTTCAATGCACTTGCCCCTTTTAAGACAGTTCAACCCAACAATTTTATCCCAACTTAATGTTAATAATATTTTCACATTCCACCGAGGAATTATATTTATTGAAATAATATTTAAGCCTTTTCGTCATCAGACAACAAGCGGACTTTTTTTTACTGTTATTTAAACATAAATGGAGGACATTCCATGGTATAACGGAACAATTCCTACGAGTGTAGCTGGTTCTTAATTAAATTTTTTGTTTAATCGCTGAATTTTATCTCAATGCACGCATGGATGCTTTACATTTATGTTTCGAGTGTTTGTCTTTCTTTTTAGTTATTCTGTCCGCGGAATAACCTCTATTTTGGATATGGTTTATAAAAAAATGGGTAACCACTGCTTTATGAACTTTAATTCGTTGCTTAATTAAAATAATTGAACTGTGTATGTGTATACAGATGCACAGGCGAGGTCTGTCGTAAACTACCTTATCCCGGATCAACGGCTCTACCGGGACGGATATATTTTCCGTTTTACTCGTGGGACCAAATCCAAAACAAAAAAAGAATTAACAAAAAAAAAAATACGTCATCCGAAGATGACCTATTAACCTCCAGCCAGGAATCAGTAGTGGGCAGCAACAGCTAAGAGAGGAGTTCCACTCTGGCAGCGCTCCCAAAACCATCCACCGTGCAGGACACTAGCACCAGTGCCCAAAGGCGGGAAACTAGCCACAAATCAGCAGGTAACCGTCGGAAAAGCGCGACAAGAGAGCCATTTTCATTCTGGGAAAGATTACGAAGAACGAGGAGGCTGGTACGGTTTCTCCGTGGGACCTGGCTGATAAAAATAAATGTCAGCGGATTGTTGATGAGTACATCAACTTCCGTAAAAGCACGTAAAACGGAGGCCACAAAACGCCACCGCTCTCTTGAGGTAGTCAAGACAGACTCTCAAAGAAGTAAGGTAGCGAGGCTGTCCTCCAACCGTCAAAACGCTCCATCAACATCAGCGCCTCAATCGACACGAACTGTCAGTGATGGGCGCTATTGAAAATAAGCTATCCGACATGGTTAACAACTATCTTCTCAACAACCAAGGCGGACCACTCCCCTGCTTAGACTCAGCCGATGTCGTAAGAGGGTACAGGGTCATCAAATGCGAGGATACCTTCTCGAAAGAAATTTTAGTTGGCTGCGCTCTAGAAATATGTGACGCGTGGGACGGCTTGAGACTCAAGGTGATCCTAGCCAGAGAGATTCCCAGAAGACCCAGGATACGCATCTAGCTCCCTAACATGACCATTGACAGTGATAAGCTTATCGACTGTCTAAAGCTCCACAACCCGACGGTTCCCATGGACGACTGGAAAGTCATCAAAGTGCTTGAATAACAGGTGAGGGTGGATACGCTCTCCCGGCCGGTGCGCTACTTACGTAGCATCCTCCTTAGTTTTAAGCTAGATATTAAGTAAGTATAATTAAATTCTTTGGGAGGGGCCGGGCTAGCCAACATGAACAGTGCTGCCGAGACTCGAACGACGCTTACAGCTTCGCTCGGGTCTCGGTGGCACTGATGAACCCCTGTGGGCGGGTGTCAGGCGCCCATGGACGCGATCAGGATGGTGACCAACCAATGAGATTGCTCACCACCCTGATTATAGGTAATTTAGGTTAAGAAGCTTAGAAAGTTTTAATTAGTTGTAAAATAAAAAAATAATAAAGAATTCAAGTTTTCTTGAGTTTCTTGAAAATTAAAAAACAAAACAAATCATAGATATAGATAGATTTAAGGCCGAAATGCAATAATTTTAAGGATATTGATAAGTTTAGAGCGCTCGCTTAGAGACAGTAAGCTAGAATAAGATAAATGCTAGCTTTTAATTAGATTTAATAGTTTTTGTCTAGGATGTAAGTTAAATGAAAGTTACTAATAAAAATGAATTAAAAATGTAAAAAAGTCATCAAAGCAGAGGAACCACACAACAATACCATATCGTTTCTGATGCTGATAACTGAAGACAGCGCGGACCTGATAGAGAAGATTGGCTGCAAACTTCGCTTCGGTATCAGACACACTAAAGTCAAGATCTTCCGATCCTCAGGCCAGACCGACGCCTTTGACGAAGTCGACTGTGCCAGCAAGTTCCTGGAGGACATGTTGATCGAGACAACCCAACCCACAACCCCAAAAATACCCAACCAACGTAAACACCAATGCTGCCGCAAACTATACTAACAATCTATCAGAGTGGCCTAGAAGCAGTCACGGATACAGTAGTGCCAATCCATCGAAACTCTAAAGGATTCTGCAAGGCTAAGCAACATTCTATCCTCTCTTCTGAGAAAGACGGATGGAGCGTGGACTGAGTCAACAGCAGAATCAGTCTGACCTCCTTTGTTCTGAAGACCCTTGAGCGACTTCTAGACAATCATGTGCGTGGTACAATAGAAATATCAATATCCAAGGCACAGCACGCCTACCTTAAAGGAAGGAAAGATCGACAGAGACGGCTCTTCATGAAGTAGTGCGAACAGTCGAAAAGTCAATACACTACAAATAATACACTGTAGCAACCTTTCTAGACATAGAAGGGGCTTTCAACAATGTACATACTGAAGCAATTCTAGGGAAGGTTAGTACATGGGCCAGGAGGTGTGGTCTTGGTGTCAACCCGAGCAAAACCGAACTGATGCTTTTCACCACTAAAACCAAAATACCCGACTTCACACTTGCCCGCCTAAACGGCCACCAACTATCCTTATCCACCAGTGCTAGGTATAAAGGATTCCAAGCAAAACTGCAAACTGAACATCGAGCAACGGGTAAAGAAAGCATGCATAGCTTTTTATGCCTGCAATAGAACATTCGGCAAAAAATGTGGCCTGCAACCAAATTAGACCCTCTGGATGTACACAGCTGTCGTACGACCAATCTTTACCTACGGGCAACTAATTATTTGAGTTTAGGGGTTGATAGCTATTAAGTTCACGCTTCTTTTGATGTATATGGCAAAGTAGGATTGAAATGGGATATATGACTTTAAAGTTTTTCCAAATTTGTATTTTGGTATTATTAGCTTACTTTTTTGGTCGGAAAATGAACTTTTTACTTTTTGACACATTTACAAAAGAGAGACGAGGTATTTTATTCTTTGTGTTGATAGCTAATAAATTGGCGCTTATTTTGATATATATTGCTTGGTTGAATTTGAACGTAAACTATTTTTTTTAATTTTTCAAAGTTTTTGTCTTTGGTATGTCTATCTCACCTTTTTGTCTCAATTAATAGAAGAGTGAACAAATATTTGATTGAATCCATTAGTAGCCCATAAATGTACACTTCTTTTAAGATATGTGGCGCAGTAAAATTCGTATGGGTTTATTTTTTATGAATTTTTTCATAATTTTGTTGCTTTTCCTTGAAAATCAAAAGAGTTTTATAGCGAACTGACCGTTACAAAAAACTTAAATT
The DNA here is from genome assembly GCA_963082955.1 of Cheilosia grossa. NCBI lineage: Eukaryota > Metazoa > Arthropoda > Insecta > Diptera > Syrphidae > Cheilosia > Cheilosia grossa. The sequence goes on from OY720147.1 coordinate 10,224,094, forward strand.
TGAAATTGTGTGCGAACGGCTTGTCCGATTAAAAAAAAAATTACATTTCCCCAGAGCAATTAAATCGGTGATATTTATGGGCAAAAAAATCCTTCAAAAGTCAATGTGGCGGTCCCAGCTTTACCGGTAAGGTAGGACCGCCACAAAATCTCCCACTTCCCGAAGAGCAACTAAATCAGGAATAGAGCAATTAAATAGCAACTAAATAACAACTAATTCCCATGTACTTTGTTTGGCGAAATTCGAATGTGGCGGGCCCAGCTTTACCTACGTCTCGAAAAGTAGAATTAGGGAATTGATAACCCTTTTGAATTCCACAGGCTGTATCTATACTCTCCTATTCGACAATCTTAAACAACCAGGTCAAATGAGTTGTGGTAACAAAACGGCACATAATGCTACTTGGGTTTTTAAAATATAAAAACCGCCACTCCTACTTACCTACCTACCATGTGTATACATAGGTCTTTTGTATGTAAACCAACTGTCGATATTAAGAATCCTGATTTACTAAAGACTGCCGTTGTGTACCATTTTCATTATACCGCTCTTTTATTAAATTTTAATTAGCGATTCTTTCGTACAATGGCAGGATAATCCCATAATGAGTGCGTGTGTTTGTGTTCGGGGAAAACCAAATTAATTTTCATTGTTGGATTACAGGAAGCGCGCTGGTGCATTTTTGATTGCACTTGTACAGCCGTAGCGGGTATGTGCTACACTTGCGGTAGTTTAATATGGCGCATGTTAGCGCAAGATTAAGGAATTGTCGTTAATCTATCGCAACATTGGAGCTTTATTAAATCATAATTAATGTTTACTAAGAAGCACAACAATATGGGAAAAATTAGAATATTTTTTTATTTGTTTGATGATAAGAAACCTTAGCTTAGCTGAAACCTTAAGGTGATTAAACAAAAATTTAAACATTTTTATTCCTACTGATACATAGATAACAATCAAGTTTGTTAAGAAAATATTATAATATGAACGTATTTATGTAGGCAGATATTAATACTAATCATTATACGGCATTGATAGTGGAACGTGAAAAAACTGGCTAAAATCTTAAATGTAGTTGGTGATTGCTTGGTTGGTGATCACATAGCACCGAAGTTACCTTAAGCAGTTTTTCTGTGAAACAAACATGGAATTTGACTTTCAACACACATAATTCTTCGTTAAATTTTTTGAAACCAATTAAACTGCTCCAAAGGACACCAGCAACTAAAGTCACTTTCACAGCCAATAATAATTTTCTTTAGCAAATACCCATCGTTTTAGATGCCTAGCATTATGTAAAAATAAAAGCAACTCGAGACACATGTGCTTGTGCATGTCATGTTGGATAACGATGCCATGACGCTTGCATGTAATCCGATCAAAAGAGAAAGCCTCGAAGCGATTCCATTTGGTAAATAATCTCCCAATTATGACTTTATTGAATTGATGTTACCGGTAGGGTATTATTTACACGAAAAAAAGCAACCCTCATGGCGTATAATATTTATTCACAGTAGCACCGTAATCATTCCAGACAAATCCCCTGATTCAGTTTACCTTTCCATCCCTAAGTGTATTAATTTCACAAATCAGTTTTTAGGCGAATTCAAAATAAATAAGACATGAAAGTTCAAAGCCACTAGGCCCAAAGCAGGTTCTACCTGTATTATAAAAATAAAAATAAATAATTAAAACTTTTACATTGCTTGGGATGTTGGGAGCTTTGTTTACGCAGCAACCTTTTTAAGATGTTTTCGTCCTCGGTCTCCAAACCGCTTTTTTCGATAGCGTTGAATAAAAAAAAAGCATTTTCACAGCTTGAAGTGCCTTTCTTTCGTATTGCATGTGGCAAACAAGAAGAAAACTTGTCGTAGAATTTGTAGGGAGTCTAGAAAATGCCCATTAAAGTACGTGATTTGTGTTCAAAGTTGAAGGAAAAGATTTCTTTCCTTATTTTCAATTTGTTCACCATTCATTGAACAAGGAATTTAAATCAAAGGGATGCTAATAGCCGACCTCTGTCCATATTAAATTAAGCTGAATTTTTGTTGTATCTTCTCACCGAAAAAAGAAACTTTTTAATTGAATTTTCGAGTCAAATATTAAGGACAAGAAAGTAATGCACATAAAATTATAAGAGTCAAAAAATAAAGTGAAAATGAACGCTTGTTCAAACACTACCAAACGAAAATTAACTTAAAACTTTCGAAGTCAGCCATAATCAAAATGTCAGGAGAGTGGCGTTATGAAAGAACCCATTAAAGAGGAACTCATCTAATATGGCTGGCGGAAATAGATCAAAAGAGAAAAAATCTTTTAACTTTCTGTGTGTACATATAGGTCCGTATTACATGCACACTAATGCTAGATCGATTTCATTATACCAATTGAACCGAAAAATTAACTATCCTTAGCCAATTTGAAATGAGATCAAAAGTTATATTTTCGACTATAAAAGTATTTAAAGAGAAATGAACCACAGACACTCAAGCTTAGAAATCGATACAGAAAATTGTACATTGAAAAGAATTTCCTTTTCCTTTGCAACTCCATTCTATTCTTTCCTTCCCTCAAAGCTAGTCATTTATTTTAACAAGTTTCAAAAATCAATTCTCCGTAAGTCCAACAATCATTTCATGCATTAGGATTCTCTCGCAATATCGTGTACAAGTCAAAGTTTTAGTTGGTTGTACAAATTTTTTCGGAAAACTAAATCTATCAATTTTAAATGAAAGCGCTCCAAGATATTTTGTGCACTCGTTAGCGATGTATATATGTTACCATTATGTAACTACTGTGCACTGTATGCATGAATTTTTCAATATTAATCAAGGTTTTGATTTAGAAGCTTGGAGAAAGGAAGGGATAGAATTGCAGAATTTTGGAGCACGAAGCAAGGAATAAGTTAAATTGGTTTTGGAAGGCATTTGCTGATGGAAAATATTTGCGAAATGTTGTAAAAGCACGAAGTTAGTATTAGAACCCATATATGAGACATAACCACAGACATTTGACATCCTTTTGATTCTACCTAGTTACCAGGTATGCCTTCGGGGATCAGGAAAGCACCCAAAAACTTCCAGTGATCAATAGGCGAAGTTCTTCGCGCAACTTATTTTCCCATCGGTTAAACAGGCGATCCATTTTTCGCCCCCACAAGGTGGGACTATGTGATCAGTTCGGAAATAATTCGTGAAGAATAGCATGCTAGTGAACCAACGAGGCTTATATCTAATCACGACACTCTCAATTTTTTAGAGGGTTGCGAGCCAAACGTTATCTTCATTCGAATCAATGCCTAATTCTGACTAACCGTACCTATATTAAGAGCTCTCTAACATCGATTCAGCGGTAAGCGGACGGCATTCGAGTGCCTGTGAACACAAATTCCCATAAAAGCATCACACACACTTACCGTCGCAACGACCCCATTTCAGTAAACTTGATTCTAATTAAAACTTAAATTAAAACCAAATGCTCCTATGTTTCCTCAACTCTAAACCAATAACTCTGTGTGCAGAAAACCACAGCTGCTTGCCAAAGCGAACGTCAATTATCTGTCAACACTTCACACCAAGTACCACCGTCACAGTGTATTAACGCCGACACAATAGAAAATAGGCGTGCTGCTTAATTTGAATAAATGTAATTTCGTTATCAATTTCGACAACCGTATTAGGCATCAAGCACTCTTCTTCACCGCCATTTTGGTGGCGATTGCCGCGGAAAATACAATAGAAACTATAATAAATTGTTTTATATTTGTTTCTGTCAGGCTTTGAATTTATCACACAAATGGGGGTCACTGACATCAATTTTTTTATGTTGACAGAGAACTACAACTATTTCCAACTAAAACTGTATATATTTTCGTCGTTTTCAACTTGTTTTGAGTTTGTTACAAGTTAACACATTGCACATGCCATGACGGAAAAACATACCCCTAAAGGCTTGAGAATTGTGCTACATAAATTGTGTACGTACAAAATGTAGGTATACCATCGGACGGGGTATGGGAAAAATAGTTTAACTTCTCCAATTTTTTATTTATTTCATTTTTTGTGTTTCCCTTTGTCGCTGGAAGGCGTTGTAAATGTTGGATGGAAACACTGTTGACTTGGTGGTGAGGTTGGAGAAAAAAAAAAAAAAAAAAAAAAAATAACAAAAGTGTCGGAACCAACATTACATATACTTTGGACATACAAGTGACAGACAGAAAATTCCATCAACATGTAAGTACGAGTGGGGCGCGCTCCACTTTTAGAGTTCTAACATACAATCCTCTGTTATACGATAGTATAGTACAACCACCCTTGTTGATGTTTGACACCCCCTTTGCACCGACAAATGTGATGTGGTGCGAATGAAATGGTTAAGCGGTCGGTTGAAAGGGGTAAGTGGAAAGCAGTTGGTTGGTTGGTCGAATATTTTTTATGCTTTGTACATTGTACCCTTTCGGCTAGTTTGAATAGCGAGCAAAAGAAAAGGAAAATTAATGTCAGCTTGCATTTGTTGATATGATTTCAATGCGAATATTTTTTTTGAGTTAACCATTTAAGGACTGACGGTCCACTCCTGAGCATACACAGAGCTATCGTTGAGTCTGTCAAATTTGCAAACAAACTTCTCAGGCAGATAGGATACTAATGGCCACGACGATGATGGCGAAAAAGAACTTCGTTTGTTTACACAGATGTTGGTTTAGCTGAATTTGAGTGACAAGGATGGTCGGGTAGGGGATTTGTCTGATGAGTTGTCATCAATTGACAACGCAAATAAGTTGTTAAACATATACAAGGATCAGCAGACGTAATGGGACTTGGATTGTTGATTGAAATCAATTTAATGTCAGAAGAATGGGATATAGTCTTTAAGTTGGCATTATCCCTTTTAGCAATGTTAATGAGTAATGGCAATGACATTAAATCAGAACAAAAAGGTTTATAGAGAGGGAAAAGTAACATATGCCCTACATTACTTAATGTTGTAAAGAATTGTTGAGACGGATGGTTTGCCTCATATTTGGAAAATATTTATAAAGACGTAGGACTCCGACATTTTAAAAGCAAGGTTCGAGTGACCATTCTTCTAGGGGTACCTATACCATATTAAAGAGCTGTCACAGAATAGGTTAACATATTATGGCACATAAAATCAAAAAATATGAATGTAAAAATATCTCCCTTTCTTTATGTAATCTCATTTAAGGAAGGGAAACGTCCCTCTAGTGGGTTAGGTTTAATCATCCATGTATTTCAAAAAGCGAGCCAAAAATCCAAAAGCATTTCACTAATTGAATTAATATGATTGATTTTCAATTCAAAAAAGGCACGCCCACCTGAGGTGCTACTCAGCTCAAAACTAAGTCAGCCGACTATTTCAAAATCATACAAATGAGTGGATAAATTTGCTAATGTGAAGTGAGTTGACATGCTTATAATGCAGAAAGAGGCCCAGGAGATGTGGGGTGATGCATTTAATAAATTAAACAACTGTACTACGAGTGAGTTAACGTTTACCTGAAATATAATTTATCTCAATAGATGATAAGAATGTTTCTCATGAAATATCAAGGGGAGGGGTACTCTCAAAATGTAAAACTTTACAGCCAGTTCATTTCATCTTTAGTAAACAAATAGGGCAAAACGATCTCACGTTGTTATCAATTTTCTGCGTACGCCACTGTTCTCAAGAGAACATGCTGCGTTCTCTTAGTAAATAAAATATATAACAATATGAAACCCATACCAAAAGCTTATAAGTTGCTGAGCACTTACGAAACAACATGTTATAGAATATTTGCGGAGTTAAGTTCGTTATTTAATAATTAATTTTTTTTTTAACAATGACATGGATGCAAAATTAATAGAATGAGAGGGAATTTGTAGTGAAAAAAAGTTAGAAAAACCGAATCGAAATAAAGATCAATAATATTGTTATCAGATATAAATGCATACAATTTTTACTCTCCGACATTAAAGGAAATATTAAATCAGTATTCAGCATAGTTCTACGAAGAAATTGGAAGAATGAAGGGACTCACAGTATTTAATATTTTACTGCGTTTTAATGTGAATGCTCAACTACCAGATCTCAGCAGTAAAAATAAATTACAAGCACGGAGAAAAATAAAATCAATTTCACCCTTATTCCTTGATAGATGGTTGTAGGTGCTATTGTTCTTAGACACATAAAACACTTTTTACGATCTCTAGTCCACCACAAGCCAGAGATATTAATATTGATGAATGCGGATACATTTTGGGGCAGTGCAATAACATAAATTCTCATATACGAAAAAAGAATTCATCAACGTTTTTTTCTTAATGGAAATAGTTTGTGATAAAAAATATTTTTTGGGAATTGACATGTTAGAAAATTTTATTGACAAAGATTTTATTTATTTATGTTCATTACAAAAAGATAATTTAAGCTAAAGATTGAAATGTTAACCTTCTTCAATAAAACTAAGGAATATAAAAAAAAAACAAAATTTTGATATTTTTTATGTTGAACAATTATATTTTGGCTCTAATTTTTGTTTTTCTAAATGAAAAACAAAAAACTTCTGTTTTTTTATTATTATTCGCACTCGTGTCGAATGTTGTTCTTGAGGGCTTCTAGGGTCTCGGGCTTGTTCACGTAAACACGGGACTTCAAAAAACCCCACAAAAAAAGTCTGGAACGTTTCGGGCGATCTTGCGGGCCAATGCAAATCGCCAAAAAGAAAGATGAGGCGACCCGGGAACGCCGCCTTCAGAATATCGGTTGTGACTCGCGCAGTGTGTGCCGTAGCTCCGTCCTGTTGGAACCACATGTCCTCCAGTCCTGATTCGTCCAATTGCGGCACAAAAAACTCGGTTAATATGGCCCTATAGCGCGCACCGTCCACTGTTGTCGTTTGACCAGCGGCGTTCTCAAAAAAAAAATGGCCCGTTGACTCCTCCAGCGTGAACAGCGCACCACACAGTAACTTTGAGCGGGTGTAATGGCTCCTCGTGCATTACTCGTGGATTTTCGGTGCCCCAGAAGCAATAGTTTTGCTTGTTCACGTAGCCGCTGAGGTGGAAATGAGCCTCATCGCTCATTATGATTTTGGTCGAAAAATCGTCCACTTCGATTATTCCGCGTGCTTGGCGAGTGTATCGATCCATGGCTTGTTCACTTGTATTCTACATCTGTCTAGTCTACAGATGTCAAAACAGATTTGACATTGGCGGCCATTTGCAAAAATAAGAGCATCTTCCAATAGGTTGATCTTTTTTGGCCCACCTTGTATATTCTATGAACAGTTTCTTTTATCTAGCTTCGATTCCCGGTTTTTTTACTATACCTTCCTAATAATATAAGACAACCGTTCGACCGTCTCCAAAAAACAAAGTTTCCATACACCATACCCAATACACAATCCACATTTGAAGATAAATAGCCAAACGGCAGTCCTTAATATAACCTTATTTATAATAACCTGAATAAGCTCTAAAGCCTTGTGCAACTACCAACATCCTACTCCTCCTTACTAAATGTGATAATGTGCGTCAGTCATGATTGAATGCTTTTATGATGGGCTCCTCCTCATATGCTTAAAGGAAAAACATCAAACTCATGAAATGAAATTCCCCTCAAAGTCATAATCTTTTTCATAGCACCACATAACACTTGCCATGATTTTGGAATATGCAGCCTCATCATTGCTAATCATTTATTTTCTCTATCACAGTAAAAATCGCATAATGATCATGGTGTTTCAATAATCCTTAAATAGCTATTTTAAATGTTTTTTTCTTAATCTTTTTGTGAAAAAACTTAGCGATGAGCTGCAAAAGTATTGTGAAGAAAACCACATTTAACCATGAAAAGATGTTATGCAGGGCTTAGGCTAATAATAAAATGTCACATAAAACATATCTATAGCTAATTCCAACTCCATTAAACTGACATTGAAACCCATACCTGCCTCACTCTCCATGACTTCGGATAATCCAAGAGTCAATTGATTGCTGTCACTCCGTCCGGATCGAGGATTAACCACAATTTCATGAAATGAGGAAAAATCCCATTAAGTCCTTCAAATCATCTCACAACGCATCGATTGCACCTATTGCTGTTGAGTAAAAATTCATGAATTTCTGACTATTCCTGGGTTTTCGTTCTTGCCTTCCTTCCGCTTTATGATGTTGTTGAAATTGACACTTGTGACACATTGCCGACATGGAAATCATCATTGTTATTCGAATGAAATTTTGTCGCTGCTGCTGTATGACATTATTCTGGGGAGTATTTTTTGATGTTACCTCATTAAAATTTATAGATGCGAAGAAAATCGATATCAAGGGCGTGACACATGTTATCCATGGGTTTGCTTTTCTTTTGTTTACTTCGTAAAACCGTATTTTGTTTTTGTTTTACTTTGTTTTGCAATCACTTCGCCCTACAATAATTTCGCATTTATTTCTCTCTCTTCTACACATTTTGCATTTTCGTTAAAAGTGCAATGAGTTATTTAGAACAATGTTATCTCACTAACGGTTTACTTCGCATTTTATTTTTATTAGAATTTATTATTTTGGCGAGTGGTAATTTTGTCTTTAGTGTAGTTGTAGCCGTGCGCGTCAAACATAAAACTGTATTAGTTTATTCTTTTCCGAATTTGTATTAAAGATTATGTTTATGTTTTATTGAAATGAAGAACTCATTTTGTTCACATAAAGAATTTATTTTGTTTAATAAAATCAGTTTTCTTTGTTATTATTTTAATAACAGTGTGCGATGTGCGGATATTATGGTTTGTATTAAATTTATAAACTTTTCAACTTCTTTAATAACTTCGCCATTGTTTGTTTAGATTTTTTTTTTTTTTAAATCCAAAAACCGATATAATCGAAAATTCTAAACATTAAAAGGCAAATTGCGCTTAAAACGAACTAAGTTGAAGACTAAATATTTTTTTTTTTCAAAATAAAAAACAACAAAATGCGAAACTAGTAAAACGAAAAAACAAAAAAAAAAAACGAGATGAAAAAGACGAAACAAACCATACCCATTATCCATTTATTTTATCCTGTTTATTTGCATGTCAGTGTGGCATCTTATCTAGTCGTGTTTGTGTTTGAGATTAGAGTTGTATTGTTGTTGCTCTTCTTTTTTCTATTCCTATGCCTAAGAACGTGCTTTTATACGGATGATGGTCACATGGGGATAATTCACATAAACACAAATTAAGTTCTATATTCTATAGGGGTACGCAGATGTCAACAGAAAAGTTGTATTTTTGCCAATACGGGGATATTTTCGCAATAGACTACGGCCTGTCGGATTTGGTTTATTCAGCTTATATGGGCAATCGATTGTTGCCATTGATAGGGAGACGAGTGTTGGTAAAGGAGTTTAGTGGTTAAGTTGGCAGGGATTATTTGTTTATGGGACTTTATAACATAACTTACAGCATCACCACTTCTTGACAGATTAATTATATGCCAAATGAGATACCGATATAGCCATAGTTGATGTGCACTCTTAAAAATGTCCTTAGACTTGAGGTTGGCAATACACCAAATTCATGATGTATCTGCTGCATCTGGAAAAGGAGTCAGGAGTATGAGGTCAGTCAGCATTGTTGTTTTTATGTGCTTTATATGTATTCTTAAAGCTCTTGCAATCTTGAATCTTCATATTTACGGAAAATCATATATGATCTGTTATGATATGTATTGACTTGAGACATTGTCTGAAAGACCTACGTTTGGGTTACGAGCATTTTTTTTCTACTACTCGATTATTAAATACGTTAAAACAAAAGTTGATATGGGTTAATAACGTATAAACAATTAAGAACCTCTGTGTCCTCTCGGCATGCGAAATGATATATATGTTCTTACACGTGTTGCCACATTGATCATTGGTGACCAAATTTGTTCATTATTTTTTCTCTTGGTCACATGGTCCTTTTTTATTCCATTTGGTCATTTTTAACGAAATGAAAAAAGACGTTCGACTTAAATTTTTATGCAACCTAAAGCGTACCTATTTCTTTTCGTCTGATTGTTCTGTGTTTACAAATATTTCGGACTTAGATTACGTTGGTCATTTATAGCTACAGTTGGTCATTTTTATTTCCAATTTTGGGCACTAACTTTATTTCCAAGTGGCAACCGTGCTTGTAACCCCGTTTGACTTTTTGGTTTTTAAAATATGTACTCCTGGGTGCTGCCTTAAAAAGCGTCCGACTTATAGAACCTGTCTTTAGCAATACAATGAATAGTGAATTATGTTTGGATTGTAAGTTTTCTGAATTCTAAATTTTGTTTCCAGGAATAGCTTAAGGAAAAGGAATTGCTTCTCTGTGTGTCATATTTTCTCCAAGAACACATTTTTCGTGAAATGCAAATACACAAGGGAGAACCTATGCGATTGAGGAGAAAAAATAAGGAAATAAGGAATTGACGTTCTGCTACTTGGTTCGTATTGCAAATGTTGATAAATCCTCTTTGTGCTGCGACGATGAGTGGAGTGTGTAACTTTCTTTTTCTCAAATAGCATTTCCGAGGAATGTTTCTCCATGATTATTGAATAACTCTGCACAATTTTAGGTATGGTGTGTAGCAGTTCTTTCAATAACTTATATAATAATAATAATCGATTCTGATATACCTTACTCAACATTTATGCAACTGAAATTCCAAAAAAAATTAGCACTACCTTCAATCAGTTTGGGCAATATCAAAGCTGGATGTGACCCATAAAATAATAGTAAGACTTATCGGGCATGCATTAGAAAGGTAGCAAATTTAGGAGGCTTAAATGGACCATCGATGTGCCTCGATATTATTCCACTGTCTATACAAAATGAATGGCAATCCCCATTAGTGCAGGGGAGAGTATTAGAGCACGATCGAACCATATCATCATGAACCTGTTTGTACCTATCATTCTAAATATGGTTCCTGTATTATTCTTCCATCTCTAAATTAATTAAAAGAAGACCTGTTTAAATTCGAGACTTTCTTTGTATTAAAACCATCGCATAAGTCGCCTTCAAGAAAAAACAACTCTACAACATTTGCCCCCCTACTTTTTTCCGTATACTATTATGACACTACTTGAAGCGGTAGAAGCTCCGATTTAGAACCAAGAAAGAGAACAACAAATAAGCCTTTTATAGAATGGTCGTCTCTGGTTCTCACTTACCATCGTACATTGTTGTATTAAATGCCCAATTTAACCCAATAGAACTACCTCTATTATGGACTAGAAAATTGCTCCCCAGCGGTGCTATTCGTTCAATGTGATTTATTCCAAAAACTTTGGTAAAGAATTCCCCACTGGCCAAGCAGCAAGCACTATCCAAAAACACACGTCTTATACACATGCTCAGTCTTCCGAACTCTTTTTTGACTCATTTTTATTTCCTTCTTCTTCACAGACTCATCGTCATCCCTCTCATCATGAACATCATGAAGCGAATCACTATAGTGTAGCAGTTATAAATCGATGTCATCGAACGATGTGCTATCAAAAATAGTTATATCCTTTGCAATAAAGGACAGTCACATTCGCAAGATCGAAGCGTTAAATCATAATAAAAAAAGGTTATCCGCACGGAATTTGTACAATAACCACACACACACATAAACGAAAATGCTATTATGACAAAACGTTACACAAACATTTTAAAATACACAGATAATAATCGGTGGCATTTACTTGTCGATTAGGATAGTAGACATAGTCTTCGGAGGACACTCTACCACCATTAGCTTCTATTGCTGTGTGCAAGGTGCGCACGTAGTCACGAATCATCTTTCGTAATCGTGATAGCTTTAGAAAAACCAGGAAGAAAAGAACTCCTCGTGCAGGTGTGTCGCCAAGACAAAGTGACGTTACGATTGGACAATGCGGATTCAATTCCTTAGATAACCAACTGTCTACACTTACAAATGAGCAGGATAACTACAAAATCGTGACACATGGCTATGTACTATTATGCTAGTAAAATATCAGCTATCGCCTGCGGGACACGATGTAAGCAGACGGTGCTGCAGAAATCAAGAGGACAGCGAGATCGTGATAAATTTGATGCACTGGGATATGTACACGATAACGAAAATGCTGTAGATATGGACTTTAGATGCCAAGAGGTAAGTTCGATTTATTTATTTTTTTCTACAACGTTTGGCTTACATTTAATTTGGATCAGTGACGATTAAATAATTAAATAACTCAATTTGATCAGCTTCTACAGTATATACCATTTTGATAATTTCAATATCAGGTGATAATTTTGGATTTGGCTAAAAAAACATCCTGGACTCGAAAACGGTTTTGGTTGGGTGCATTATTTCGAATCAAGAAATATACTGAGTTTCTAAGATGTACAAAATATTTTGCGCTCTCACCTTAAATTGAAAAATGTGTTCGTTTGGTTTAATTGCAATATTGGTCACCAATTTTTGTTATATATCTGTTAATGTATGATAATGGCTAGGTAAATAAAGCATTTTTAACAGATAATAGATTTTTTGGACAGAATATTTTTAATCTACAAACCGACAAGCGGACAGCCTTACCAATTGCTTCTTTAAACAAGTTACACTGCGGGCATATGGTCTTTTGTGGATAACTTGTGGATTTTTCTCATCCCAGATACGGTAGTTTCACTTATATATAGTTGGCGCAACAGGTCCGTAGGGACCCAAGGCCTAGCTTCTCACAACCATTCCTTTTGTGTGAGTTTCATTTTTGGAACGAATGGAAGGGATCTACAATTTTATGCCGATTCCAAACGGCTAATTGAGAAGCTCTAAAGACAGTTATACTCTCGTATGTTTGTTAGACGTTCGCGAGAGGTGGCGCAGTGGAAAAAACCCTAAGTTGGAATTCGAGTTTTTGCGGGATTCGAACCTGGGACCCCTCGCTTAGTAGTCCAACACACTAACCACTAAGCCACTGCGCCACTTATATGAATTATATTATGCCATTGGTAAGAAACAAGTCAAAGGGTTTTTTATATCTATCTCTTGTGCCAACTATTTTTAATATCTGACATGGTAATTTATTTGTAGCGTGATTTAGCTTACCATAATGAAGATAGATATTAAGGCTATCACTGCAGTGGATACCAACAAACCTCAATAGTTTATTGTTTTTCATATATAATTTCAGGCAAACTTAATTAATTTAATGAAAATTTTTTAAACAGAACTTTCCTCTTACATATTTCCATGAACCCTGCAAATTTACTCACATCTCAAAAACCGATGAATCCTGACGTGTTATGAAAAAAAAAGAAACACAACTGCCACTTTGAGAATCAATCAAATTTCCCATTTGTACAGCAAATTAAATAAATGTATTACAGTTGGTACACTAAAATCACGTAGCATGTGCTGTAGGACATCATATCCAGTTAATACCACATCTATAGAAAAAAGAATCAATTTCATTTTGTTCTTTTGTTCGCAAAATATTTCGCCGTATACCGAGAATATCGTTGCATCAGCTGTTTCATAATTAAGGTGTCAACACCTCAAAGTAAACACATCCAGAGTTGTAATTAAATTTTTGTATGATATATATATATTTTTTGTATAATGCATAGTAGGTAATAACTGCCTGCTCGTTGCTGAGGTCTGTATAAAATCGAGACACCCTCTGACTCTGTCACATCAGATATTTTCGACTTATCATTTTGGTTTTACGTTTTTGGTGTCAACTCCAATGAGAAATTAAATTAAAAACATTAATTACAATATACGCAGTTAATTGCAGAGTTTTGCATATTATTGAATTTCATGCAATTTGAATGTTAATTATTTTTACTCGAGAGTGTGGTGGCATATTGAATCATGTTCATAGTACCTATTCCAGTTTGGTGTCGCATGATTATTCTCTTATATCTTTGGCCTGCTACACAATCAAATTAAATGCTCTATAACAAGTGTGTACAAACTATTCTCTGTATGCATTCAATTCATCTAAAATATGCATCTGATTGCAGGATCATTCGGTCATTTGCTAATTCTCCGGTTAAAATTTCATGCGAGCAAGTACAACAAAATTTTTTTGATTAAAAAAAAATTTAATTGCGTTGCTGCAATGCAGCACCCATTCATTGGGGATGATTTTTGCCTTCTTTTCCTCTTTATTCACAGTCAGTCAGTGGCCGCAATTGTAGATTGAATTTTCAATTTAAATACGCGGTTGTAGAAGCATTAATGACCATGCCGAACTGTTAAAAGCTGTTGAGTGTTTGTAGAAAATGTATTATAAATAAATGTTTCGAATGGCTGTATGAATCGTCCTTTAAACTATACACTGGCATCAATAAAAATGAAAACATAATTGAAGTACTTTAAGTGTACACATTGTGTTCTGTATTTAATATAATTAGCGGTCCCTGTGGGCTGGGGGTGGTGATTGCGGTAGTAGCTCATTTTACCAATATACAACGGAAAAAAAACGAGAGCAACTAAGTGATGTGAGTATTATAAAATAATAAATCATTTCCGTTGGGGAAATTATGGCGACATTTTAGGTCTCATTAATTCATTATGGTGCGATTAAGCTACAGCGGTAGACAGCGGATTAATGTGAACATTTTTTGGTGGCTGGATTAGGGTTTAATGTTTTATTGAAGGAAAACCACTGTTTTCAGTGGTTGAATAAATAATGGATTTATGTTTTGTCAACTCTATGGCTTGTTGCGTAATTAATTGCATGTTGAATAGAGTAGGTACAGGAAAGATTTGGGGATTAAGAATAACTGCTTGATTTAATTTGTATCAACATTTTTTTCTAATGAGTTGTTTTGATTTGAAATTATTACCAAGGCACTGCAGGCGCAGTGGCTTAGTGGTTAGTGTGTTGGACTACTAAGCGAGGGGCTCAGGTTCGAATCCCGCAAAAACCCAAATTCCAACTTAGGGTTTTTTCCACTGCGCCGCCTCTCGCGAACGTCTGACAAACATCCGAGAGTATAACTGTCTTAAGAGCTTCTCAATTAGCCGTTTGGAATCGGCATAAAATTGTAGATCCCTTCCATTCGTTCCAAAAATGAAACTCACACAAAACGAATGGTTGTGAGAAGCTAGGCCTTGGGTCTCTACAGACCTGTTGCGCCAACTATATATATATATAACTGTTAAATAGTCCTTAAATATTTTATGTGCATGTTTTAACTATCGTATATTTATAAATTTGTATTCAATTTATATCATTAGTTTATTTTAAAGTACAGGAAAAAATCGGAAACATAACGCACTCGTATAGAAAAATAATCGCTACTGAACAAATACGATGACTTTGTGTTCAGTCAATAACGTTTGTCCGTGCAATATCAGTGCAACAGTCGGTATGATAAAAATTGGGTTAGTTAACATTTTTTTTATATTCTTTTTCTTCCTGCTAGTAAGAAAATTGATCATGCACCGGATGTTATGTTGCTTAACTGGCACCTACTTAACAATTAATGCAAAGAACATATGAATAATTGACATATAAGATTACAACATTAGGTTTTATATTTTGAATTTTCCCCTACCCTGCGCAAATACGTCACCATACAAGAAATAACAGCTGCTCAATATAACAATCCATACATTTCGGTGTCCACAAGCTTTATATATCAGATTTTAGGACAAAAAAAAACGAGCAATCATTCAAATGTTGTAGTTTTGATTTTCTTTGATTCGTTATTATTGGTAATTGAATTTTTATTAGATGAAATGGTATGCAACCTTCACAATTCAACTTAACTATTGCAAGGTCTATTATTCCCGTTGAATGTTGTATTCTTTATCTAGAGATCTATGGGAGCATCAAATGCCGTCAAATCAGAATAAGAAAAAATGCAGTCCATTACTCAAACACACTCTACTCAACACAAACCGCAGTCACAAACTAGTCAGAAGAATTCGAAATTTTCGATAAAACGCCATCGGAAGAAGGCTTGGTTACGGAACATTTCGTCAAACTATACAACCTTATTACGTATAACTATACCTTAAGCATAATCCTCCACATTAACTAGTTTAAAAAAATAAATAATACTCTTGGCTCTTATCGCATTTACATGTAAAGAAGTTCGCATTCTTAGAAATTCAGTTACATTAATGTCCAATGCCAACTGCGTGCTTCTCGGTTTTTAATCGACTGGACAGTCGATATGTAGGTACGTTCCTACGTGACGCCCTGTAGCTTAAACGGCCTGACCGATTTTGAAGAGTGAGGTGTCATTAAATTGGTATTCTTTCCCGGAGTGTCATACTATTATACCTAATTGACAATAGAGGACTACCTACACAATCTCACAAAAATATGCGCAGCCTCCGACTGCCAATTAGTTATACTTGAAATTGAAAGTATCGTATTTTAATCTTTTTGAATCTTTTTTCAGTCAGTCGTGTTTTTTGGTTTTAAGTTAACATTTTTTTTTAGGTAATATTTTCTTTCGTTAATAACCTAAATACTATAAACTGGATATTATTCAAACAAATGCTCATGCTCACACTCCCTCATGCTCAAGCATGAAATACATAGATACTTGTTTCAGAAATACTTTAGAACACTAAAAAGTTTAGTGTTCTCTCGACACTCCAAAGCAAATAAAAACCAATATCATATCAGTACAACAAACTAAAAACTTTATGGAATTAAATTCGAAAAGTTTCTAAAAATATAAATATCCTGCATAATGCAGAACTACACTTGAGTTCACGTCGTATTTCACATCATAGCTATACCGGGCGGCATTCTGCCATGTGATGTGTATGTACATTGTACATACGACTGATGGATGGATGAATGTAGGAATCTTGCCTTGAGAGAATTTTTAAGTACGCAAATATAGTGTGCATTTCGTATTTCCATCCTTGAAAGGCTCATTGCTGTTCCATTTTTCTCTTCGCTTGTATGTGATATACAATTTAAGTACTTTCCATTAAAATATTAAGACGTAGAAATGAGGACATTCTCTGACTTGGATTACTCGTTGTCTAATTTTTCTATTTCCCTCAAAGTACCTACTATTATATTAATACGTGAACATCCAAAGTTTCCGTACACTTTAAGTATTTATTATGAAGTGAGGAGATAAAACGTATATCATTTTAAAGGTACTGTGCCATGGATGTACACAAACAAACAATCGTATGTAAAATGCATATCAGTTAATACAACCCATTTTTTTGACATTCAATTTTTCGCCGCCATATTGCCATAATAGTAACGTATTCAAATACCTATATATCACTAGGACCTATTTCCGAAGCAATCCTACCCCTAAAAGTAAGCAACTGTATATCGGCGAGAACTTCGGGCGACAGATTCTCGAACTCGTGTCGAATGTTGTCCTTGAGGGCTTCTAGGGTCTCGGGCTTGTTCACGTAAACACGAGACTTCAAAAAACCCTACAAAAAAAAGTCTGAAACTGTTAAATCGGGCGATCTTGCGGGCCAATGCAAATCCCCAAAACGAGAGTTGAGGCGACCCGGGAACGCCGCCTTCAGAATATCGGTTGTGGCTCGGTTAACATGGCCCTATAGCGCGCACCGTCCACTGTTGTCGTTTGACCATCGGCGTTCTCGAAAAAAAAAAAAATGGCCCGATGACTCCTCCAGCGTGAACAGCGCAACATGCAGTAACTTTGAGCGGGAGTTATGGCTCCTCGTGCATTACTCGTGGATTTTCGGTGCCCCAGAAGCGATAGTTTTGCTTGTTCACGTACCCGCTGAGGTGGAAATGAGCCTCATCGCTCATTACACTGAACCAAATCGCGTATTCATATTGACGGAAATATTTTGTTAAACATTGAAGAAATAATTATTCGGATCGACAATTTTTCATAAATTTTTTCGTGTTATTGAAGATTTAATATTCAAAACAAATAAAATTTCTTTAACTGCTGTCCGATTTCATATTTTATTCAAACCAATGAAATTTTGTCATATTGACAAATGGAAGTCGTTAACAAAACGATGTCCTTTATGTGATATTGACAAAAATATGTTGATAATTTTTAGTAGAATCAGTTATTCAAATTAACAATTTTTCATACAATGTATCTTCATATTGAAGATTAAATATTCAAAATCAGTAAAGTTTCATCAATTGCTGTACTAATTATTATATTATTCAAGCCAATGAATTTTTTTCATATTGACAAAACCACCAACTATTTAAATTGACAATTGTTCATCAAATATTTCGTCTTATTGAAGATACTTTTTTCCCCCAGCGAATTTTATTTTATTTAAATTAATCACAATATATTTTTTTGACATGAAAAAGGGGAGAGTGGGGAACGGTTTTTTGTTCAAAAGCTTGAGATGCAAGTTTTTTTTCTTTGTTTTAATAATTCGTTATCAATTTTTTGCAGTTATAGAAGTGTACACTTGATGAAAATGTATATATCGAATCCATACGATGAAGTTAATAATATAAGACAAAGACACCGTTTTCTTTTAATAGTACAGTTTGAGAGTTGGGCAAGCACCTAACATACATATTAAATCGGTCGAGCTGGACCCACTTTGTCTTATAAGGAACTTCCTGAAGAATATATTCCCTCTATAAGAAAGAACAATAAATCACTTATTCTAGTATCAGTGAAATCATTGAAGCCATTTTAAAAATATAAGCCTTACGAAAAATAATCTGAAGAAGATAAGTACCAAATTAAATCCGTCGAGCTGGACCCACTTTTTATTCTTCTTGAAATTTTTGGGAAAATAGGTTCTATTTTTTTTACTTATAATATAAATTTCTAAAAGAGAAAATGGAAAAGAAATATTGATTGCATTTAATGCGCAGTAGGTACAGTGGACCACGAACGATGACGCACCCTCCATCCCAATGAATCTATGATAAATCCATGCATTTAATATCGTAAGGTCGGTGTCCCTAAAGTAAAGTTGATTTTTAGAGCAAAGAGCTGCTTCAGCTCGAAGCGATTCCCCATTTTCTATAATGTAGAGGTTAGAACATGACTCAAACATTGAATTTATGTATTGGTCCAAATACGTTGACAAACAGGAGATCTTACGCTAAATCTAAGACTGTTCGCCCACAGAAGACTAACCCCTTACTTATATATTCTATTCCATAGGTAACAAGCGAAACGCCCTACAATAAAAACAATTAATGCACATCACCTATCAGTATAGGTACTCAAGAGCCGCAAACACATCAACTTTTCAAAACTCCTCTGTTCTACGCAAGTACCACTAATTTTGTCGGGCAGAGTATTCACAGAATTTGAGTTTCACAACATTCTCGTAATTATATTGAATTTAGCACCACATTCCCCTAAATTTGTATTATTCCCACATCTTAAATTTTTTCAAATTGAAAAAAATTCTTCAAATGCTCCAAAGTGTTCTTCACATTGACGAAATTCGTCAACTTAAACATGTTTCTTCAAACTGTTATTATCAACTTTTGTCCTCATGTTGAGAAATACCCAGTAAACCATTGCAATCCAACCAACTTTTCTTCGTTATATCTTTAAATTAAAGAAATTTCATTATGTGATGGAAAGTTTTTTTTCAACTTAACGAAATTTTCTTCATATCGACATTTTTTTATAATTATTAAAATTTTTTTTTCATTATATTTTCTTTAATTTGAATAAATTTCTTTAAATGGGAGCAAACGTTTTCTTCAAATTGAAAAAAAAAAAAATAATCAATTTGAAGAAGTTTCATTAAAATGTAAATGTTGATTGTTGTCCTAGTAGTGATAACTTTTATTCTTGTAAGTGAAGTGGTGCAGTGCGGGTTAGTAGTATCGCGTTCGTGTGAAGCTAAAAACAAATTTGATGATGTGCAGTATTATATTCGTGTGATAAAAATGTAAGTATTAAATATTCAATTGTTATTGAAAACATTTTGTTGAGATTCTATGTGCCGCCTTTATATTTACATAGTGGGTAACGTTTTCAAATGTGATTTTTTTTATTTCAGATAGTCGCTGCTGTGGAATATTTAATACAGGCTGTGTATAAACGACTAACAAACTTTAGATTATAATACTAATTATTTAATATCTTTATTATTATTTATTATTATTATTATTATTAATTGAATTCAATCGATTAAGAACTTTAAATTATAAACTATTTATTAATGTCTTAATTACTTTTAAATTAATTTAATTATTATAAAACTATTCTAAACTTAAAATTTCTTAAATAATTATTATTATTCCAATTATCTTACTCTTCGCAAATCTATTAAATATAAATAGTTATAAATAAAATAAAAATGTTTGACTAAAAAATACATATTTATGTTTTATTCGTCTTAATGGGGTTTCAATATAATATTTCATTACAAGAAAATAATGCATTGAAATTTAAAAATATTTCATCAGTTTCAAGAAATATTTGTCAGATTGAAGAAAAAAATGCGTAGAATTGGAGAATAATTATTCAGCTTGAATACAGTAAGTTGTTAAAAGGAAGATTATTTCTTGAATTTGACGAAAACAAACGTCTAAATGAAGAAAAGTATGTTATTTTGAATGGGACGATGCGTCGATTTGAAATTTTTTTTTTCAATTTAACGAAACTAGTACGTTAATATGATTTTTTTTTTTCAATTTGAAGATAAGGAAACGTTAATTTAAAGATTATTTTTCAATTGGACGAAAAAAAATGTTATATTGAAAAAGCGTTCATTAAACTAAAGAGTACTATGCGTCAAATTGAAGATTTGTTCCTTTAGTTTGAAGAAATGTTATGTAAAAATGAAAATTTCTTTCTTCAATTTGAAAAATATTTTTTCAAAATGAGGAAAGTTTTAAGTTAAATTGAAGAATGAATATTCATTGAATTTTACGAAATAATAACTAGTTTTATTCAATGTGACAATTTTTTGTGAATTTAACACCACAATGAAAAATATTATGCATTTCATCAAAATGACAATATTTCTTATATTGTACAAAATTTTCATGAAAACAACAGACAGGAGTTGTTGACCTTATATTGATCACCGTTTCTTCAAATCTACATGCTTTTTTATCAATATGACTACCAAATTTGGTTCAGTGTATGATTTTGGTCGAAAAAATCGTCCACTTCGTTTATTCCGCGTTCTTGGGGATTGTATCGCTCCATGGTTTGTTCACTTGAATTCTACATCTGTCTAAGTGTCTAGTCCACAAATGTCAAAACAGATTTGACATTGGCGGCCATTTGCAAAAATAACAGCATCTTTCAATAGGGCGATCTCTTTTGGCCCACCTTATATTAAACGAAAAACTTGCAATAGAATTTCGATTTCAAAACCTTCAAAATCCAATTTAAAAAAAAATTGCGCTTTCATCAACTACCTGCCAAAAACTATGGAGGACCTTTCTACTTCGAAGAAGTATGCCACATTATTTTGTTTAGACGTCTTTTCCTACTTTCTTAAGTTATTTCTTTCCTCTCAACTGATGTTTGCATTAAAGGGACTAAAAAGAAATCACTTGCAGCCTTCCTCTGTATCTCGGCTTCACTTTGCAACCAATCTTCGGTTGATTTCACTGGAATCATTGGGTTTTTCTTTTGAGAAACCTATTTTTGGGGAGGAGGATAAATGTGAATGGGGGCGAACCAAACTCAAGCAGACCCAGAAAGTACCCATGTCTTTATTTGCATTTATTTATCCTCTTCCAGCTGCTTGTTTGCCTCAGCTACCAGATAAATATTTGCGACTGCGAAATGCAAACAAATGGAAATGGGATTGAGGAAGGCTACCAGCATATTTTCATGAAGTTTCACTTTCACAAAAGCACAGTACTCCAGTATCGATGTTGTCGCAATGTCCTTTAGCACGAATTCATTACTATTTATATAGCTAAGCGAGGCCGCATTCTCAGATTGCACTCTTAAATTGGTACGTTGTGACCACAGAAACCTTTGGCTAACGAAAGTAAAAGTTTCTACAGAATCTGGGACCCCTGCCAGGATATTTGTACGTCAGTGTCTATTCCGTTATGTGGCTCTGTTGCCGATTGAAACATATTCGGTACATACTTCTGTAAAAATAATCACTTAGGATAACCCCAGCCATGTATGTGTACACATAATTTTGTTGCCACACTTTTACCTCATCCATGAAGTTAATTACTTGATAAAATCGCCTAAGGGCACTTCTTTATACCTACATATGATAGAAAGCAGAAGCGATTAGCATATAAATGACTCTAAAGCTGGTTTAAACATTTTGGATATACCATTTTTGCTGTGGATGGGTATTATGGCACAAGAAGATTTTGTTTGAAGTTCCCGATGAAAGCAATCGAGATATTAAGCAACTTGGCTATTCATTAAAGACACACGTTCCGACTTTTCGATTTATTCGGATATTTACTAACACCTGAGGATAATTTGCGAGCATAGTTATGTATGGTAAAATGTTTAAAGAAATTCATTTAGATAAATTTCATCTATACAAAATATTTCTAACCACATAATTCAAGTTATTCGCCTTAATTTATGTATAATTTTGTAACGATTTAACTTCTTAAACATTTATAAATTCGACCCAACACAATGTCCTGCCCTACCTTAAGAGCACAACCCATTAACAAGAGTTACCCAGCCGATTTATAAGAAAAACAACTTCTCCAGTATGTCATTAACATTTGGAAATGTTTCAACCGATGTACATCTGGAGCAAAAAACCTGACATTTAACTACAATTACAAGGATATTTCCCCGAAATGGAAACCAAAGCCACAACCTTCCATCCGAAAATGATTGACCTACTTCATATCCTCTTTGCCCATTCAAATATATTTACCTCTCACATCATAAAGCGCGATGAACCTTTAAAACTGCTCAGATCTTCCCCTAAAGCTATTTTACTCACAAAATTCACACCAGTTTGTATGAAATCAAAAAAATAAACCTTCACCTATTAAGTTTATTTAGGAGAGATCAAAGGAGAGTTCCCTCCCCAGCAGGAGCCTCTTGAGGACTAGCAAAAGCTGTACGCCGACTAACCACACTCTAGTAAATTATATTATTATTAAAGCACTATCTCTAAAACCACAGCACCTGCCAACAGTTGAACTAGGGTCCATTATAAGACCTCGAATCAGTATGAACGTACTAAATATACAAACAAAAAAATGATAAAGCAAAAACCGGGGATGAACAAAAATATGTAAAATATTTTCAAGTATCTTTGGCCAGGGAGAAAATCCAACGAAAAGCAGAAAATCAGGAGAGGGTGTAAATATTCTCCTAGCCTAGCATGACCAGCCCCAAGTTCTTCTCGTACACGACTACACCAATTGGTTTCGAGGAGTTTTAAATTCATTGTGAAGCACGTGGAAATTAAAAGAGAATTCTCCAAAGATTTTATGACACTACCATTTCGACCACATCTTTGCAGATTGCTACTCTTGAAGAGGTATACCGTGGGACGGAAGTGAACATACACCTGAGAGTGTAAAAGGAAAATCGATTGCTCATTGAAATTCCGTTGATGTCAAATAGTCCTTATACACCACTTGCTGCTTCTACCCACAACGTGGGGAGCAACGATTTTAAAAGGGCTCCCCGGGAATGTGTGCACTTGTATATTTGCCTTTGATGACAAACACAGGGTGCATGCTTATACTAAGGAAGTTATGACAGATTTGCAATTTTATGTGAATTTTGTTTTCATAAGAAAAAAATTCCGACATATATGAGTACGTGCAATCTATAAACGTAATTTTGAAATGTGTCGTAAGCACTGTAGGAAAATGGGTTTTAATGTTTAAAACGAAGCCCGTATGGCGGGCAAATCTTATGTCGATTTAAAATGACATTAAACCGGAGATAATATTTATGAACAAATCAGCTCCGGTATGACAGGCTTCCTTTTCCTAAGAAAATAAATAAATAACAAATTGCAGTCACCGAAACAGTAATGTCTTTGAGGTTACAAACTTCTTTCTGTGGTTACCCTACTGATGTGTAATACGAACGCTTTTTTTCTTAAAGCTACACTTATCTTTTCTAACAATATTGGAAACAGCAAAAGTTAGTGAGGAAGAATAAAAAATGTTTCTTTGTTCGTAAAGTCAGCATTAATTATCGCTAAGTCGGACTTTATACTTTGTCGACTTACAATTGTGCGAAAAAGAAAATGTTCATGCCTTTCAATTATAAATTGTAGCATTCCATTATTTAAGACAAACGTATGTACCATAACATCCAAACGAAACATAAAAAATAAACAGTAAGCCCATTCATCATTTGCTGTTGTTTTCTAAGTAAGGATGCAATCACTCAAATGCTTACACAGATAAATACCTTCGTAATGATGAATGCTTCTTTCGAAAGAACTGTACAATAAAGTAAATTTTGAGACAAATACCTAAATCATCTTACTCTACCCACATTATTTTGCTAATAAGATTAATAAATATATGGACCCCATACTTTACGTGAATGTACCGCGTATACTTTGCAATACAATTTTCTGCAATATATTCCCAAGGAACATTAAATACTGTGCAACTTCATTAATTTTTATGGATCTGAAAGGCTACCAACCACAGGCATTCTTTTACGAATACCTACTTGACTTTTTGCCAAATTAATTTCGGTTCGGTTGAGCTCTCAGACATTTTTCTTTCGTCATGTCTCGAGTGGTTTCCTGACCCGAACATTTGATTTTGATAACCTAGATAGTAACACAAATATGCGCTACTCTATTCGATTTCAACATTTTTAAGGTACTATGCCAGACAATTTCACATTGAAGTCAGGAATAACTCCATAACAACTTGAGGACGATGCTTGTAATAAAGGGATTCGTCAAATTGCTCTGTAGAGTGTGAAAGTATTATTATTTTTCTTGCGATTCCGAATTTATAACTAAGATAAAGGCGGCCCTATTCTGCTTCATTTTTCTTCTCAATGATATGGATTCAATTGGTGAGAAGGCCGTTTAGAAATAAAACATAAAGGAAAAAAGTCAGAAATGTACTGGAAGTACTTTAGAAATTGAAAGCGCTTTAAAATTGCTAAGGTTCGTCGAAAAACGCATCTTAAATACTTAGAAAAAAACTCATCGACTTACATATTTTCCTTCAGCTCTTTTTGGCGATCATTATTAGAAAATCTAGTTTCTTGCATAAATTGTAGGTGTTAGAACCTCACTCACACTAAAATACATTCTGATGAGGTTTCTTCCGGTTGCTTTTCGCTTTTTAATTTTTATTTTCTTCCTAATTTTAACAAACCACTATAAACGTATAGGGTGATAAAAGCCTTACATTGCCAATATGAAAAGTTCTACCACTAGAGCCGCTTTGAAGTATTCGTCGTCCCATCGCCATAGCGCCTAAGTGGGTAGTCATCTTAAATAACAGTCTCCAAAGACATCGTAATCCCCAAGTTATTAGTAACAAAGTCTTGAGAAACTCTCATGAGTTTCATGAGCAATAATATCCATCTATAGAAGTATAGACCAACGCTTTCAAAGATGACATTGACTGTGGCGATATAGAAGATGTTCACAGGGAACTCTTTAAAGACTATCAAGAGTGCAATTCTCACGGCTCTGATGGGGTGGACTCAAAAGTTTCAAACATTTCCAACAACTTTAATGCTATTATTAAAGTTACGAAAATGTCCTCAATAGCTCTATGCATTTAGAAGTGCAAAGGATGTAGAAACAAAGTTTCGTCAGCACTCTTGATGACTTTGCTTTTGCAGGCTACACCCCTAAGGATTCTAAAGAATTCCGCAAATGTTGTTCATTTCTCTGATTTATTATTTTATTCAAAGTTTTAGCGAATTCAACACTCCAAGCCCGTATTAAAGTGTAATATTTTTACCTGCTGTTTTACTCAATGGAAGGAAGAGAGCTGAATACATCCTTCATTGGTAAGAAATTCTCAAGATGATTTGCGGAAGTGAGAGTATCTATTGCATGCCTTGCTGAAAATTTCAAATATGCAAGGGCACTTAAGTGTGTCTAAAACAGACAGCAGTCTTTCGTGTCTTTCGTATTGTTGGGTATATTTAAATAAAATTCACACATTCAATCGTGTAAGGAGATTGGGTTCCGTTAACGACTGCAGCACTCTACGGAATATTAATGGAGTGGAAAATGGGTTTATTGAATGAAAAGTATTTGTTCTGAAGTCAACAAAGAAAGAAATGAGCTCCGCACTGGCGATAATCACAGTATAGAATTCAATTCGAAAATCAAACAAATCGAACACGTTTCGATAATAGTTCCCAGTTGAATCATTAAATGCAACTACTTTGGATGCACTCAATATACGAAATTGGAACAAGCGTAGGTTTATTTATTTTTCTTGAGGCAAACTCACCCTAAGGGGACATTATGTTAACTTGATGTTGAAGTGGACTTGTTCGTTTGCATTTAAGATGTGTCTCATATACTAAAGTTGATGGGATATATTCATCCCATTTCTTCAACTTTCATTTTCGAATAAGCCTTCTGAAAATATGTTGCTCCTTTTTTGTAAAGTTCATACCATCGAGGTTCTTTCAACTGTTCCAAGGTATAAAACCTGGGTGAGTAAACCTTTTCCTTCGCAAGAATTTTTTTATTGTATTACCCCTCAAAAAAGCATTTAAATAAGCCATTAACACTCCCTTTGTTTGTTTTTAATAATGAAAGTAACAATGGCATTGTAGGGGGTATGTAGTAAAGTATTTCAGTAAGTTTGATAATGAAAATTCATTCAATTAGTTTTTAATTTCACACAGTATTCTATTGTTGAAAGTAATTCGACCCATTCCTTTTTTTAATGGATTGGATCGCAATTTGTATAATGTAGCTTTTGTTTGTTACGGCAACCCCTTCTTTGATGAATAATGAAAAAATAAAAATAAGAAATTAATATTCTGTGGAAAAATTTCGCTTAGTTTAAAAAAGAAGTGTCCTAGTCAAAAAAATGTTTTCAGGAAAATCACAAAACGTCAAGGTAAACAGTTATAAAATCTAAATAAAAAACTATCACTCACTATTATAAGACCATTTAAAAATGAGCACCTATGCCGTTTTCATATAAAAACTTTTGATCAATTGAAAACTTATGACGTTTCTATAAAGTTTTTATTTCTCTTTTCCATTCTTTCATACAAAAATTATTTCAATCAATTTTGAACATTTGGTGAGTGCAATTGACACAACTACTTCAGAATATAATATACGAATGAGTTAGTTTCACTTCTTACATTGCCTTTATTTTATCACAATCGCATTTTACTATTTACTTTATTATGTGTGATAAATTATCCAAATACTTAGGTCCTCTGAACATAGTATCATTAATAAATATTTGCCTTTTCATGCTATTGGGAAACTATCTCATCCCTATATATCTTGTAAGTAGAAAAAAAGCAAAATTTGACTTCCCCAACAATATTCTGAGCATCCTGGCATTTTGACAAATTGCAATTGATGATGCATAGCTGTACCAAGTTTGCTGTTAGAATTAAATGCTCCAAATCCTCTATCTTTATTATATAGGTATAATATGGAACCGCGTGGGAAATCAGAATGCGGGATAATTCATTCGTATGAAATACATTTCCCAGACATGCATAAATCAAACTAGTTCCAAGGTTCTTAAGCTGTCGTTTGTCTCATTCCTGTTGGCATGTGAAACGCTTTTAATGAACTTGAAGAATAAACTTTTCCAAGGATTTGCAGGATTTGAATATAATGTCTGTGTGCGCTTCTTTTACAAAACTTTAAATTCAGATACTGTCGTTAGAGAAGATTTATGGATATGGAAAAACAATTCGATTTTGGGGATATTCTTTTGTGTTTTTTTTTTTGCCACTCTTTTTGTTATCATAATCGATTTTTCACATTTCTCAAAATCAGCAAGAATTATTTCAATGCAAACTCGTTTGTCTGCGCGAGGACTCTCTGTGGAAGGCAAATATTATTTACTGCATTGGGCCTATAGGTAGAGAATTTTTACCAAGGCAAAGGCAAGCGGAGGCATCAAAAAATGATAGAAAACATCCCACAATATTACAATTTTATTGGTTTCCTTAAGATATTCATGCATTTTTGTCGGAATAAGTCCTTGTCGAGCATTAAATCAAACATCTGAGTTCTCCTTGTCTCCATAGCTGCATAGTGTATCGTACAACTACTACATGCACGATGATTGTAAATTCCCCATCTGCACATTAATATTCTACCAACTACCCAACTATGTCACATAAGTTGTATAAATAAAGCCATCAGAAATCCGTTCCTTCGCGATCCATTCTATCAATCAATTTTAAAACATTCTACCTACCTACTTCACTCACAAACAGATGAAGAAAAAGACGACGCATTCAGACCTAAAGTTTATGCAACATAATAAAAAGACAAATCTCTATCTAGAAACTTCTTTCTTCCCACGAGTCAAACAGTCTTCTAACTTCTACTTAACAGGACAGTCGCATTCGCATTCATATATTCATAAAAGAAGGAAATTCGTTAAAAAATATCTTCTTCGCTTTGTCTGTCAGTTAAGAAAACTGTCAGTACTATGATAATGTTGTCGAAACTCTACTCGCTTACAACAACAGCAGAGAAAATTAAGCTTATCCTTTGTCTTCCCATGAGATTGCTCGTTCCATTTGCTTGTCTTACTTCCTCCTACAGATATAAACAAACATATCTACAAGCAAAATACTGAGAAAATATCTTGCATAAATTTGTGTTTGAAATAATTTCTGCAATCCCTTAAAATCTGTATGATATGCAGGGGAGAAATGTTTATTTTGATATACAATTCGAGCTCTCCCTTATTTTGTATGCACGCACGAAATCAGATTGGACTTTGACATTTCGGAAAAGTTTAGAATTTAATCGTTCTTAGGAGGGTATTCAAATTTCACAGTTCATATTCGCATTTCCGACTACACAGGTGCGACTGTTTCTGATCCGAATGCGACGTGGGACCTTCGTGAATGTGACGGGTGATCTGTAGTCTTTCGAGAGTGGACTTTCTTTGTCATGGTCGGAAATTGCGTTCAAAAAGGAAAATTTATGATTTAGGTTTCAAGTAAATGTAGTAATAAGATAAGTAAAGGACTGCAGGATTTTGTTGAATTTTTGATTTGAATCCGATTTCCTTGGCAGCAGATGATGACTGATTTTTTATTGACTGGATGTGAGTTTCGCACTAGCACACCTTTATAAAGTGTTCGAGTTGATGTGGGTTTTTAAAAATATTGGAGGTACATGCATACTCTTTTCAAAGTTTTTTTAATAATATTTTAAGAGGGGATATTTTTCGACTATTATGTAGAGAATTCGTTATGAACCAACAGAAAACTG
Source organism: Cheilosia grossa (assembly GCA_963082955.1). Classification (NCBI taxonomy): domain Eukaryota; kingdom Metazoa; phylum Arthropoda; class Insecta; order Diptera; family Syrphidae; genus Cheilosia; species Cheilosia grossa. The sequence goes on from OY720147.1 coordinate 10,253,409, forward strand.
TGTTGGGGATTAGATTTTCAATTTTGTAGCGATGACTATTGTGTGTCACTATTGCAAGGCGCTGAAATTTAATGGCGAAACTTTTCTGTGCGAGTGGCTAAGTGACATTGGTTATATTTAGTAGATTGCGATACTTCAGTTATTTCTATTGTATTTAATATAACTTTTGAATAACGAATTTGAAATGACCGAATTATATAAATTAACAATAACGAATTTGGGCGGAACGAAGTTCGCCGGTTCAGCTATAGTGACTAAATATATAAAATATTCCCTTTTATCAACAACCAGATAGTTTTAAAGAAAATTTAGAGAACTATTCGAAACAAAAAATCTCGAAATCAATGCAAATTTCGTGAAATCCTTATCAGGATATTATGTGCACATATTGAAACCTTGTCAACAAATGAGGCAGTAAAAGGCTTTGGCAAAGCTATACCCAACGTATGATGTATGACTCTATCTACATATTGGTAAAGCGCTATAATTGTTACACATCGATTAATTGGTTAATCGAGTTCCTCTTCGTTAGGTACAAATAGTTCCGCTTGACTAAATGAACAACACTCATTTTACGTAGATTGCCATTTTTTTTTTCCTATCTAGATAGGCCAACACAAAACATTTTGAATATAATGAGTCGTTTCTCCATGAAGTGTGAAAATGTTTCGGCACCTAATTGTTTTCAGAAACTGTACAGTACAGCTTCTTCAAAATGTATGCCATCTGAGTGTTCATTCGGGCACATTAATTTAACCAAGGCAAACTTCCCATACGTCCTGAACTCTAACGACACTAGTTGCATGAGTATACCTACGTACATTTGCGGAAGCGTTCAACTTATCCCAGTGAAACACTCGATTAGATGAAATATTCCCTGCCGTAGATATTCCGCTGCGTTTTAATTGCAAAATGAAATAACTGGTCATGCGTGAAATGTGATTAATTAGGATTGCTTTGGAAATTTTCTTAAGAACTACCTATACCAGTAATTGGCACTTGCCGTTGTTTTGATGTTGATGCAAACAAGGAGCAAAGAGCATAACCTCAGTGGCCAATTAAATTTTCCGAGTTGCTTAAATAAAGGGTGGTTAAATTTTAAGGGCCGATGTTGAATGTGAACCACACCTAAACGTCAAGTTTTTTTCTGCATTTCATTTGACATTTCTCAATTTCAGAGTAACTCAATTTGAACCATGGAAAGATACACAATCGAGCAACGCGTTAAAGTTATTTAGGCTTATTATGAAAATTTGCGTTCAAATCAAAATGCATATCGTGCAATTCGTAATTTTTTCGGTCAATTTAATCGGCACATTTTCATCTCAGTGGATTCGTCAATAAGCAGAATTGCCGCATTTGGGCGATATTTTGTTCCATACATAACTGCACCATACAAATATTATCATTATATTAAAATGACAATAATTTCCTAAATCCTTTGTGTTTTATTCAAAATCAACATCGGCCCTTAAAACGTAACCACCCTTTATATGAGCGAAGAAATGTGATGATAACGATATAATATCTATATATACAATTTCAAGTACCTATACTTACTTGCATACAAAAATATCTAGAACCAAGCAATATTTTTTTTATATGTGCCCTAAGCAAACATAAGCTCGGGATAAACATGTTCGTGATTTTAAATTGGTACATAGCACGCAAGCCAGGGAAAACTGTGCATTTAATACATTACATATGTATTTAATTTTTATCCATATTTCGATGGCAGTAATTAATTTTTGTTTGTTTTAACCAGATCAGTGGGTAAACATTCATATACATTCAAGTGGATAAACAAATTTGGTCCATTTGCAACCTCGGGTAACATTGAACACAATTAATATTAAAATGGCACGAATAGTAAACTTTCGAACGAAAGAGTGTTTTCGAATAGTGATACATTTTTCAACAAAATAATTATTAGATATTTCAGATAAAATTGTATGGTAAAAAAAAATAAACAATATAAGTTAGGTGACATGATTGCAGAATAACATCCTGAAAACCCCCTTTGTTTGAAAAACCTCAAACCATTATCAGTCGGGTGAAACGAAAGCCTTGAAACATATAATAAAATGCAAGCTAATACACCCCATATTAATGGAATGTAAGTTCAATAATTTCCATATTATTGACTGTACCGCCAATGCACGTATTTCCATTTCCAAATAACCAAGAGACTGAAAGCTATAAGTACTTAAATAAAAAAAAAAATAACTTTCTGTACAAATTCATAAAACCAGACATAGAACGAAAATTATAAAAATTCGTCTCAACATTTTTCGCAAAGCGCAGTAAGATTTACCAGCATTGAGAAGGTTTTTATTTTTTTTTATTTTTGAACTCTCTCCGGATTTGTAAGCCATGTAAAACCATAGAGTACACTGCCTCTGGTACATAACTGGAGAAAAAAAACTACATCCCATACTTTGTGCAGTGGGAATCCATCCTCCAACAATAATTGCGTGCTACAAGCGCATAACATGTTTGCAATTCAAATAACAAAGCAACTTCCTCTCTCCAAGCACGGCGGATGCCTCCGGGTCGGAAGCTTCAACTCGGGTCTGTGTAAAGTAATAATACAGCCGGATTGTTCATGTCTTTTTTTCCCATTTTCTGAAGTATTATCAAACTATTTTTTTCATAACGTTCCAGTTCTAAATCCACATCCCAAAGGTCTGTAGGTCAGTTATTTCTGGAGGGCCAGAGTAAACGTTGAATCTGTGAAGTGGATTAGTACCTAGAAGTGAACTTTTTGACCATGGTGCGATTTACGAGTTTGGTCGCTGGGTTTTTTTTATATGTAAGTGGAGCCAGAACATCAACCTTAAAACTAACCAAAGCAAGACGCATAGTTAAGCAAAAGGAGACGCGTCTCGCTGAGTGCAGTGGTTTGGCAAATAGAAACGTTATCTTCATCCCTATCCCGCTGCATGTCATGTCAGTGGATGTTGGCAGTTTTTCAAAACCAATGCATTTTTAAGTGAGTTAATTGATTGTGACATAGATTGCTCAATATTTATAGACTAATGTGGGATTTGGCGTTATGCTGTTGTGGCTATTTCCGATTGGTTTGCCATTGATCCGGCGGGCAATTACAAATGCGGCTGAACTACATCCACACAAACAAATTTTGAATTGTTTTAGTGCTTTCAGTCTCCGCACACCATGAATGCGCTCATGCACATGAGAGTGTAAAATCGCATCATATTATCATTGAATTTACCTAAAACAGATTGCGTGCAGTTGTTCCCTTACCCAGCATCATTGCATCCGGAAGGATATTTAGATGTATGTCATTTTATTGGCGTCACATAAAATTGAACACATTTTCTATAAGCTATGTCAATAATGGCTGCATCAATGCATCAATTTATATGTGTATTGCCTATAGGCTATAGCGCATATAATTTGGACTATAGCTGAAAATGGAAAATTTCGTTCTTGATATTGAATAAGCTGTTGTATATTTATACCTATTTTATACAGGTTTATTGGAAAAGGTAATTTAAAAAATTCTCCCATAGGTAAATCCACCTGCCAACTAATTCAAGCGAACTTTTACATTGCAGGTTTCAACATTTAAAACAGTAAAGAGCTGCAGCGATATAAATGCGGATGGGATTGTAGAATACGACAGACCAAAAATAACGTATCCCCAGGCACCGGCTGTTAATTATGAGGTATGTAGTGTAGTTTTATGCAATCGCATACTGATCATGTGTGTGAACGATATCTATGTATTTGAACTTATGCTTGTTAAATTTTTGATACGTTTTCACTGTCATTCAAGTTTTGGCAAATTATGTCTTTCCGCATTAAAAATTAATGTAATTAGTTAAATGAATAGGGACTATACTGAGGTCTGTATTTTTTTAAAGTCAAATTGATTGGAATTTTTACCCAATTATTTGTCCATAATCTTTGAAGTAGAAAAAATATTTTGTGGTATTGGTAGTTCTGGCTATGGCACAACAGATATGCAAGAATTAACTATCTAAACCGTGGTTGTGCAGATCCTGCTGTGAGTGGTATTATTGATTGGGGATTTGGTCTAATTGTTGGATTTTCGAAAACGCTATTGTAGTTCATTAAAAGAACAATTTAAGATGATGAGATCAAAAAAACTTTTAGAGTGTGTGTCAGTCAGTTATCTAATCCTGCCCTCAAGAGGACTAATAAATTCATCAAAATAACCAATTCATCAAACAAGTCGGGATTTGCGCATATATTCGCTCCATGCATCATATATATCGTTAAATTGAGTTGAAGTAATGTTGTACAGAAACGAAAATGACGTTCCTAATACATTCCTTTCTATTTCGTTTGTATACTGATTCATTTGTCGACAGTCAAACTCTGATCCCCATTGTAGGGCATGTGCCTATCCAGTCTAACAGAACCTCCCACCTGAAAGGATATTTCTTCACCATTGGAAATCCTTTCTAGTATCCCTATTCAATACCCTAGTCATTCCACAAATTGTAATGTTCCGCACCAAACGGTCGACCTAAAGGACTTTATCTACTTTTTGAAATGAAAACGAAAAGCAAAGTAATCACTTTCGGAAACGTTATCCAAAGTTTCCCATCAGAAATATAAGAACTTCATTCCAATCCATTTGTAATTAAAATGAAAATCCTCTAAGATAAATTGAAATTTAATTAAGTTTAGCCCCCTTCCTAGTGGAATAGAAGTGTGTAGTTATGTATACATTTCATCAATCATACATACCTACGCAAACAATCAATCACGGCCCAAATTGTTACAACTTAGACATTATGTATGTGTTATTATGGCACATCCCAACACTTATAATCGATGCCACCCCCGGATAAGTAAACTATACTGTTTCATTTCATGAAAAAAAAAAACGTGTCACCGTTCCATGCAAGAGATTTTCATTTTTCATAGATATAAGTTCAGTCATCCGTATGTTACATATCCCCGAGGGTTGTATTATCCATCATCACCACTATCCAAATACGAGCTCCCACAAAAAGTGCACTCTTAGAGTAGAACTTGAGGAATACCTCATTAAAACTGTTAACTGTGAGCCAGAGGAGAAATTTCTCAATCTTGTGCAAGAAATTTTTTTTTCGTAATGACGTCGTTGACTGATTTCACAAGGGATGCAAATAAATGGCTATGTTAAGCCTGACGTTTCTCCATACTCATTCAATGTAAATCCCTTTTCCTTTGTAACCACCTTCTACCATTTTCATGTGAGATACATGTCATATTTGGTGTACCATAATTACTAAGCGTACCTTAAATTCCAACAGTGATTACAAGTTTCAGGGCGTTTAAATGAATGTTAGTGCAGTACCTACAAATGCTGCATACACATTTCGATGGGCTCCTATAGTAATGACTGGGTTTTAAGTTTTTCATTGCGAGCACGCACATTGTTCATTATCATTGTAGTCTGCTTGAACGAACCCCAACTCTTATGGTGTTCTCATTTTGTTTACTTTTCCAGAATTCGGTCCTCGGATCAGGTGGCATTATGTACGTGAATGGGAAAATTGTTTCTGGACCCCTGGAATCCCTGGTGGATATATTAGTGCCGAAGAATGTCGATGAGTTGGATAAGGTAAGGTGTTTCTGTTTTTCACTTTTATGTCATTCATGTGTTTTTGAGGGTTGTGCTCTTGATATGTGTACTACATACCTACACCTATCTTTAGTGTTCATAATTTACTCTGCCCCAAATGGAAAGGCTCTTTAGAAATGAATGAAACCCTTTTTAACCCTCTCGTATAAAGATGGCAGTGTAATTAGTTTTCCGGGTATTTGAGAATGTTATTTTGAATGCTTACAGGTGTTTGAGTGGGTGAAATTCAGTATTATGTTTAGTTTTGCTTCTTAAATAAGGACTTGTGCCCATAAGATGTATGCTAGAGCACGATCACTTGTGGGCAAAGGGTGTATTTTTCAGCTCGGTAAGCAAACACTATGTGGTATTGTGAAATATTATACTTCAGAATCGTTTATCACGTCCCAATGTTTGGCAAAGTCAGGTCTATACAGTCTACAGTATAAAACGATTTGAAAGGAAGTAATTTGTTTTTAAATTTGTTTCGAAGGTATTAACCTATGAAATGGCAACACCAAGTTTTATGTACATGTACCATACATTCTTTTTTTTCTATATAACTGATAGATGACAAAAACAATGTTGTCACAATTGCAATGCTTGTATAAAATAACGTAATAATTTTATAAGGATGTACCGAATCTACCGCGGTGCTATGTTTTTCAATGCTTGGTTAAAGAATCCTACATCCGTGTTTCTTTTATTTCACGTTGATATAAATGGAAGAACAAGAAGTGCTTTATTAGACACTAGAGTTCGCCGAGTATAGAAGAAATTCAACCATTATAGTGACCTATCTCATGCACAACATATTTTGGAAAATAAATAACATGTAAATAAATATAAATGGAAATATTATAATTATTTATTAGATTTTACATAGTTACCATAGCCGTCCAGCTCAAATTGTGACTTTTAGACATTTTATTTTAAAATTAGAATGTTGCGGAAAGAATGTCTTGTACTGTCGGGCAGCTTTTGGGAGTCAACATGATTTAATTTTGTTTCTATACTTTTTCCGCAAACGAAATCAGTATTCAGATTGAATTAACACACAGCCATTACACATGTTTCATCTACCTTCGTCTAGGTAAGACAATGGTACACAAAAACCAGTATAAAAAAACAACCCCATACAGCAGAGGACTTAAATATCATCGCAAGTGGAATACATGCATCCGCTTGAATTAAATTTTGATCTAGTTGCAGTCAATTTAATTGAAATGACTTCGTTGAAAATACTATTTTCGCTTTGCCCCCCATCACTTCTTTGTTTCATATTTTTCGTCAAACAAAGCAAAACTAAAAGCGGATGCTGATTGATAGAACATGATAAAGTTATCTTTCGTTGGGACTCAGGAGCCAATTAAAATTGTGCAGTGGAAAAAATCATTCAGACTATTGAAATACCTACACCCATTTCATCACAGGAGCTGGTGGTCTGAAATTGAACTCCAATTAGTATAGGATTTGTATTGATAGACCAATATCACCCTGGGCTTACGGTAACAAGATACAAACAGGATACAGTTCTGAATCACTGACCAATACCGACCCTTTTTGGAAAATTACAAAATAACGAGTGGGCAAGGAAAAACCCCATATCAACATAATGGAATTAAAAGTATTTCGATACAGGTAGTTCTGACTTTATTGTTTGGGTATATGCCTATTGAGAAATTGTCTAATCTAAGGTAACGAATACGTACACGGAAAATTGTATACATAGACTCAAGCGAACCAAAGTTCTTGCAGGGCAACCACTTCACTCGATTAAGCTCCCTCACATGGTCGTATCTGTTAGAGCTTGATTACGAACTCGGTAATTGAAGAAGAGATGTTTATTGGGATCCAAAGAAAGGTTAAGTAAATGTCAAATGTGAAGTTTGCTGACAGAGCTAGTAAATACTTCCGTAAATTGGGATTTTGTTTGGTTTGGCAAATTTAAGGAATTCTCCAATCAATGACTAATGCATTATATATCTCTCATCGTACAAAGGAATTTAAATTTAGGTAATTCCATATCAAGTTAGTAAAAGAAAATAGGATTTTATATTAGGAATATGTGTAAAATGTTCTTCAGTTTTCAATTATGTTAGAGGAGTTCTTTCAGTTTGTGGGCGGTCCTGTTCAACTCCGCGAATAACACGAAAACGAAAAGCGCTTATGCTCCAATTCCTGAGTCTAATACATGACATCGATATCTCTATTACCGATACCACCTTGATATCAGCTATTATCCTGCATATTCAAATTCATCGTCGAGGTTTAGAAATGTATCAGCGTATTTTCTTCGAGCATATTGACCTTTTTATGAAGAGCTCCCTAGTTGTTTTCCATTTCTATTTGCATACTGACTGAAACATTTTTAGCCGACCTCTGATATGACTACTATCCATTTTCTATGCAGCGATTAGTCTATTAGAATTATGAAGTCCGCTTATTGCAATAGTCTTATCATTCCGAGAAAAAATCGTCTCCGTTTCCCGCAAACAAAGTCATATTTTTGGTGGACAATAATTACCCATACTGCCTTAAGAAAGAGCTAACCAAAGTATTTCAAAGTAACTCAGACCTTAAACAATTCATCAGCAGTCGTTGAAGAAAAATTATGTTAAATAGTCGCCACATCGCACTTCACAAGATCAGATATTTATTGAATCATAAAAAAACCCTTAAACAATAAAAATTATCAAATAAAATCACCTTAATCCATGGGGGTTAGTCCTTGAATTCGTATAGCCTCAGTCATCATTCGTCTTGGTCGCCAGGATCAAATGACAATCAATAGCAAAAAATCAGAAATTTATGAAAAAGGTATAACAAAACAAAAAATACCTACCTTACCTCGAGTACCCGCACATCAGCATTATTGAGGACTTGACCCACCCAACCACCACCATCACCTAGTTACATCATAAAATTGACAAAAAAAGAGATCCCCAAACCCAAGGGTACACTAAAGCAGATTTGCGAGACACGAAATTAAGAATCATCCGATTGTGCCATCATTAACAATCAGGCACAGACAACGATGCTTGAAGATGGTAGACCATTCTCTTGTCCTCCTGTATTCTGTCGAGTCACATACAAAAATCCATTTTCTACTTAATGATAATGAATCTTCAGAGAGACGTTGGGGGAGGAGGTCACAATTCACAAACGAATGTGCGCCCGTCGACTGTAGCTCAAGTGGCTCCGCTTAGCCCCCCTTTTATATTCGGCTAACAGCCTCCAACTCAGACACCACCGACCGTCTCTGTAGAATGACTTTAATGAGCGCAGAGCGCTTATAATTTTTCTAATCTTGTTATTCAGTGTTCGTCTGGTTGGCTACCGACCACGGGTTTGGTTAATCTCCTGGAACATTTTTGGCAATCATCCCTTATTAAGTGATAAAATAATTAATATCTCAACAAATCCCACATAATCTCCAATAAGGGCCATCTGATGTACGAGTATTATACCTAGCAGTAAGGTTAATCGAATATATTTTCCACACGATTGTTTAGCCTTGTATAGGACTATGTGTTAAACATCTTTTTAATTGTATGCCCTCTTCTTTTGCAGGAGTTCGTTTTCTCATTTTTATTGTCGTCACGTCTGTTCCTGCGTCCGCACGAGTTATTAGGTAAACTGCTGTCCTGTGTACCTGATAGTGACTCCTTAGACACGTTAGTCGCAGTACTTGCCGAATGGACACATCGGTTCCCATATGATTTTCGAGATGAACGGATCATGAGTCATGTAAAACATATCGTTTCGAGGTAAGTTTAAATGTGTTCATTCATCCTCGGATTAACCTGAAATGTTTTTCTTTTTCTACGCCTCCGACAGATGTTCTAATACTGGATTAGAGGAATTAGTTTCGGAAATATTGAGTGCCTTGTTAAAACGCCTGACTGAATTAGAAAAACACGAGGGAGACTTACGTGCTTGTCAAAGTAATACAGACAAGGTTAGTTGGCGGTAGTGATTAATGGGAGTTTTTGTTGTTCTTGTTTTTTTTTTTATTGTTTTACTCGTATCGTAAAGGTTAATTATAATACGATCGTTCTTTCAGACAGATTCAATAGACTGTCCAACCCCATCGCATTATGCACAAATTTTGTGCCGAATCGAACAGAAGCTGGCGAAACACATTGGACCTGAAGAATTTCTACAATGTAGCAATAATGTACTCTTGGATAAGCAAGTAAGTAGTAGGTGTGAAATATATTATGTAATACTTAAAGGTAGGTTTAGAACAGCGGAGATGCCAAAATCAAATTACTTACTTCCCACCAATTTAGTGTATTGTCCACGCATATGAGTATAAGTTTTTCGAAATCTGTGGATTGAATAAATAAATGAAATAAAATGAAATTAAATTGCACTTCTTCATTCAATTGCAAGTCGTTCTATAAAGTGCCCTTGGACTAGCTAGTTTATTTTATCTATACCTACCTACATCCATTTCTATTTGCCGTAAAATTCCGGTTGTTACCATATCTTTTTAAATGTTCGTTTCCACAGTAACATCATTGAAAACCAACCGTCAATAATCGCAGACATTAGGCCCCTGAATTAAAATTATTAGGTATACAGTTGCTTACTGTTAGGGGTAGGATTCCTTTAAAAAGAGGTTCTAGTTAAAGGTGATATAATTATATTTGAATACAACACTATAGCAATATGGCGGTGAAAAAATTTAATGTCAACAAAATGTGTTCTAAATACTAACTGATAAGCATTTTGAATGGGGAATTGTTGACTTCATTTTACCAGTCTTAAAGGCGACATAACCTAAGATTTTTTGCGTGTGCACATCTATGGCACAACACCTTTCGAATGGTATAAGTTTCATTCTCCTAATAAGTACCTAAAAAGTGTACGGAAGCTTTGGATGTTTTGCCCCTCAATATTTGCAGAAAAGTCATTGTCAGATAATTGTCAGACCGCCATCTGACAATGAAACTGTCAGGTATCTTCCAATCGTCTGAACACCCAATTTTATCATTGTCAGACCATTGCCAGACGCTTGGGACATTTGCAGACTCATTTGCTAGATGTGCTGTGGTTACGACATCTGCAAATATTTCTTTTGCAGGCAAAAATATTTTTCATATTTGAACGAACAAAACGAATCCTTTTTTAATGATTCTTCTTAAAGGATCTAGAAACATTATATTTATGATCCTTTCTAATAATTTTTTGTTTTAGGCATATTTTGTATTTTCCGTTTTGCGAACTGGCAATTTTCTACCTTACAACGTTGCCAGAAAAATTATTTGTAGGCAAACCATCTGCAAATGAAATTGTCAGAGTTTGGGACAAAACCTGGCAACCGTGTGAACTGGCAATTTGGTATTGTAAGGTAGTTCGCTATTGTCAGATCATTTGCAACTCATTGCTAGATCATTTGTAGACCTGACAATATTGGCAGATCTGGCAATCGTGTGAACATAGCTGAAATGATTCTCTCTAACAGGTTGTAATCTAAGATGGTTAAATACGTTACTATGAAAAAATGAAGGCGACAAATCGAATGCCAACAAAATGGGTTCTATTAACTGATAAGCATTATATATGGGGAGTTTTTAACTACGAAAAGAGTCTGGATATCGAAAAAATATGTAAACAGGTTCTAATCTACGATGAATTATATTTGAATGGTAATATGGCGGCTACAAATTGATTGTCACCTGTTTTGTATGGAGAATTCATAACTTAATTTTACCAGGCTTAATGGCGACATACACCCAAGATTTTGTGTTTGTCCACATCTTTGGCCCAGTACCTTTCGAATGGTTTAAGTTTCATTATCCTCATAAGTACATAAAACGTGTACGGAAACTTCGGATGTTCAAGAATTATATATAATGATGATAAATATTTCAGTTTTGGAACCATACTTGATTGGGATGCAATCCTGCAAGATCTAAATCTGTTTTCATTACGAGTATTCTGAATTAGGTTCCCGTTCTTACAAACAAACACCTTAAGCATTCTGGTAAAGAAATTGTTGCAATAAAATGATACCATTTCGCCTATAAAAAAAAAAAATATACATATCCCAAATGCGTAATAAAATATTATTTGTTCAACGCCACATACAATTTCCACCCTAAACAAATAGCAGGCATTTCTTTTTCTTTAATACTTGTCGTGTCAACACGAATCCCAACAATCTTTTTGTTAACTCAATTACCCCATTAGAGTGACATTTCACTGTTCTTCCGAAATCGCTAACAATTAGATTATCAGCGAAATCAGTTCGTTGAACAGCCCCACAAACAAACCAATAATATTTATATGCGTGGCTGCAGGAGGATCAAAAGTCGCTACACTTCACTAAGCCTGGTTGCGTGTAAGGTATCCAAGCACGCAACAATAATGATATTAATTTCTAAAACTGCCTCATCTACAATCGTCTCACGTCCTACGCATTGGAAAACATTTCAATTTAGTCCCCAAAATAAACAGAAAATCATGTCTGCCACATATTTCTGTGCATTCGGAACCCTCGAACCCGATAAGCGGCAGCAATTCAACATTGCCAATGAAAACGACATCGACAACTCGTCGAACACCCCCCCGCGGGACTGCCTCTCATTATAAGTGCCTACTTAGGAAGGTATACAAACACCCCAAAGGCAGCCATGGCACCACATCCCACATGCAATTGATCCCTTTTCGAGTGTAATTTAATGTGATTCGACTTCGAATAGGAAGTGAAAATCATTTCGCAGAATTAAAATGTTATTCGTTTTCGCCGGGTGGAAACGTAATTTGTCGCGGAGCGCGGGTGCGGAAGCTGCTCCTGATGGCGGTAGATTTCTCGTGGTTCTTCTTACATCAGCAGCTCTGAGCGAGACGAGAGCGGAATCGAATTGGCACATTACCATCCGTCCAGCGTTACCGATAGCTGAAAGGATAAAGTCGCCGAAAAAAAGTGGCTGATAGTTAAAAAAGGGCCCTAATACAAATAAACAAATATTACCAAGCAAAACACAGATCAAAAACAAAGGAATATTCAAGTGCTTAATCAAAGACAAAACGGCTATGGAATATCGAGGCAACGGAATACTCAGTTCTGGAAATGAAGCAAAACCATACTTATGGACAAAGAGGATATGTCCTTCAATTAGTAATGGGAGTTGTTCAACGGTTTTGAGTATTTTTTATGGAAATAGTAGCCGGAAAGTCCCAAATGTTGTGAAGAGGGCCAAAAACGGAGAATTTTTTAAAAAGTCGTCGCCGGGGGCTCGGAGGTTTCAAAAGTGGCCAAATGCAACTAATGTCCCCCATCGGTAACGCTGCTTCCACTTCATCTACATGGGTGCTTCCTTGTCGTAAGTATAAACCCTTGTAGCACACACTCGGTTATTCTCCGTTCGTTCGTGCTGGCTTTTATTATGCTGCGACACGCAAAACAACGAAATTAATTCCTTTGTATTGGTTTTATCCTGGCTGTGCAGTATAGGCTGGTTGTTGAGATACTCGCTCGGTAGGTAGGCATCTCAACCAAATTTGTTTAATGTGTGGCGAAGTTACGATGTGAACATTTTTGAAGCGAGTACCATACACACACATGCACTGTGGCAGGCCAAAGCAAACGGCGCGGTGTTGAAATGGAATTTTGAATTAAATTTGAATATTTTTTCCTTTTCTCTGCATTCCTTGAGTTCGCCTTTGGCCTGGTTCAGTTTTATTTGACTGACAATAGGCTATGAAATGGAATTGACTCTGAGAAAAGCTCGTTAACAATAGTGACAGAGAGTACTCAAAAAAACTAGAGTATGTAGGAAAAAGTCTTCCTTGCTTTGCGTGTATGCTTTTCTAATTTTTCTGTTTATTGTTACTCGTATCTGTTTGCCGAGCGTGAGGATTGAATACACATATGAGTATCAATTGCCCTCTAGAAATTCGGAACATTCGGCTGCGATTTTATCACTTCAAATGGGGTGAAGTGGGGATGAGCTATTGTTCGTAATACTAACAATCCAAGAACGGCCTAGTTGAGTCTGTTCTTAAATGGGTGTTTGTATTTGTTAAGGAGAAATTAACCAGGATAATGGTAGATTTGTTTATCTATATAGGTACGTGTATCCATTTTGACACGAATAAAGACATGAAAGCTGGCGACACGGTTTCCTCTGTTGGTGATCAAAGCTATTGTGTTCAAGTAAAATGGTATATAACATATAGAAAACTAGATCTGACGCGAATTGTCTTTAACAAATCGTTATATATATAGTTGGCGCAACAGGTCTGTAGAGACCCAAGGCCTAGCTTCTCACAACCATTCGTTTTGTGTGAGTTTCATTTTTTGGAACGAATGGAAGGGATCTACAATTTTATGCCGATTCCAAACGGCTAATTGAGAAGCTCTTAAGACAGTTTATACTCTCGGATGTTTGTCAGACGTTCGCGAGAGGCGGCGCAGTGGAAAAAACCCTAAGTTGGAATTTGGGTTTTTGCGGGATTCGAACCTGAGCCCCTCGCTTAGTAGTCCAACACACTAACCACTAAGCCACTGCGCCTGCAGTATGTAAATGCCTATTAATGTCTACTTTGAATTAATATTTTGTTGTTATTTTGCATCTACCTTCCTGGAAATATGGCAACGTGTAAAAAGTGCTTGCATTCATTATTAACAAGTACAGGCCAAATCTACGAGTATTTGTAATCTTTTTAGCACTTTCATAAGGTGGATAGGGGTCAATGATTCTTTTTAGCAGACCATTTCAGATCAACTTCAATGGCTCTTGCTGATATCCTTTCTTCCGTAGGAGGGTTTGTGTTTAGGGTGCATGGATTGATGTTGGAGAGAAGAAAATAAGACACAAAAGCTAAATAGCCAGCTTTATTATAAAATTTATGTTTACACATTAATCGGACTACTTCTCGTTTGAACAGATTTGTTTGTTAAATTGAGTGAAAACTGGTACACATACAAGATACAACGGAGAAATCACAACTGAGAACTCGTTGCAATGCATGTCATTGGATATTTACTTTTAATCACCTGTGTGTTGTCCCGAATTCGTAACAATCGGAGACAATTCTGTTTCGATCTGATACCTCAATAGGGGTGAATCGTGAATATCTCCGAGGTGTTGACGGATATTATAACACCACAAGCGAAACTAGTAATTAATTTATTAAAACAATGATCAAAATGGTCGTAGTACTCACTACGAGATATTATGATTTTACTTTATTTGTGTTTTGTTCGCTGTCCCACTCCCACGTCTGACATACATTCAAAAGAATACTTGTGAACTACGTAAAGGCCCTCAGGCGAGTGCATAGTTGCAGGTGGCTACAAGTTGATTTCACACACGTTGCATCCAGATATTCCCAAGGCCTTGTTTGAGCGGTTTGCTCCAATATTTACTTTTCTTTTAGAATTTTAGTTCATTATACTATGCAACTAATGAGTACATGTACGCCAACCCTTAAGGGCCTTTGCTAATTACTCAGTAGCATGGGGGAAATCCATGACGTGGCTAATTAATGAGGAGCCACATCTTTCGGAAATTGCTTAAGTGATTCATTACTGTTATTACTCTCTCAAAATATTGTATATCTGGTGGTGTCTTCTGTTTTGTCACACGCAACCGCTTTCATAAATTCCCTCCAAATACCCATCACTCCTCTCTAAATTAACTCGCTTTGAACAATTAATAACACTAAAGGAAGAACCAACACTTTTAAAGAGCAAGTAAAAGCTTTTCGTACAGTTCGAGAAGTAAAGTTATCCAGCTGCTATGATCAGATGTGTTACAACAAAAGATTTAATTAAACTTTCTTATATTCTTGTATGGTTCCGGTTATATGCATTTTTCCCCCACATCAGGACCTAAAATTACTTCGGTCTGGATGTGCACGAGTTGAAGGATTCATGACCACACACTTTTTCTTTTGAACTCACTGTACACTGCTGATGCGACTACATATGGCGTTATACATGTATTTGTGTTTTTGCTCAGTCTTCCGTTGCATGTTCCCAGTAGAGTGAGGTTTAACAAGACTGTTGAGTTAGTATCCTGTTGCAGTTTTTCTATTGGTAGCTTTTATGCTTTCCAACTTATTGGCCTCATGGGAAAGTTTATCCTGAATGAGTTAGAATGAGCTAGAAAAGGGTGGACAATGAATAATGTGGAGTGCTGCATTATGATGGTAGATGAGGGCTGATTATTAAATATGATTTGTTCTCAGGATTAGAGACGAGGACCATTTTTTCTTCAAAGCCGCAATTTAGGAATATGTGCTTACTAAGTAATACATTCTTCAAGAAGGGAAATTACATAAATAATCTAGGTGATGAATTATTTAACTGGTTGCGCATATAGCTCCTACGAACCATTTTTATTTTAAGTCACAGGAATTTCGAAACTCATTTCCTATGTCTTAAATGAGGAAGCTAAGTATAAAGCTTTAATGCATGGAATAATCTGTAGGTGTTCAGCCCCTAAACATATATAAGTTCTCCTTTACCCTTGTTATGCTTAATTTACGTATATGTTCAACCATATATAATCACAATTTACATAATGTTGATTGACTTCTACGAAGCTGTCGATATTATTGACACTTTGCCTATGGCTTGCCATATTTTGTTTAAAAACTCTTTTGCCTTCTTTCACTTGTGCCTTTTTCATAAATTAACATTTCTATTTAGCATGTTCGGGCAAAGTTATACATCTTTTGAAAAAATGTAGGGGTTCTGGGCCCAAACGCCATAAAGTAAAAGTAAGATCATACGTTTAGCGATTGTCTGATATAAACCGTACGGTAAAATCTCCTCAATTCAGCCTTCGGATAGGGCATAAAATCGTAGATCCCCTTCATTTGTTAATGCAGGCTCAGTCTTGAGAGTGAATCCTCTCATCACATATCCATGGAATGTCCGGCTCTACTTCGAATCGGAAAATATATTCTTGGCAATGAAATCGACAATTCAGCAATTCTTGCTCACATACACTAGAGAAAATCCGTGTCTTCCTGACTGCCTCTGAAGTGAAAAGATAACTCTAGGACCTCACCAGGAAAGGCACAATCGTTTCCTTTAAAAGGCCGCAGTGTCAGAGCCCCATGAGGGCTCTCCCGTATTTTAGTCTGTACTCTGTAGAGTATCATATACCGTACATTTGTTCCACAAATTAAATTGCCGCAAATAAATTAATTTCAAAAAGTAACTCGATAATGGCTCTATCTCGGTTGTACTATTCATGTAAAGCTTAAAATTATTAGTGACAAAATGCATTTTAAAACGAATATCAAACAAGTTCATCTTTATACACTTGAGTTAGGTATTTTTCCATTTACCATTACAACCTTCAAACACAAACCTTACTTACATCACAAGAAAATAAATTGGCAGTCATTAATGACATAAGTGACATCATAATGACATCATCATTTAAATGAGTTAATACTAGATAACAGCATCTAGATTCAAAACTACCAGACTTTCATTCAAACTCATTCAACCTCATTAACAATACCTAAGCTTCTCTATACCCAAAATCGGATAACATACTCCTACTCGTCACCATTATAAAAAAAAAATTATATGTGCCTCTGTGTTTAATCCACTTGCCCTTGCTTTCATTTCAGTCGAAAAAATGGGACCAACCATCAACATCGGGTGGCCCACCTGGTGTACAGGATCCAAAAAAGACCTGCAATCTGGAAACGTATCTAGAATGGTCAGCTCGTTTACGCTTATTTGTATGCAACGAAATTCTTCAGGTAAGAGAAAACAATTCGAGCCCATGTGGTTCGCTTTGCATAAACACACATCTCTTGCATATTCATGCATCCTACTGCACTGTAAACTCACGTAGTAGATCATCGGCTGTGTTAAAGTCCTTTCGTACCGTTAATACAATTTTAGAACACTTACAAACATCCTTTCCCGACGATAATGGCGCAAGCAACCTATGCTTTAAAATGTAGAATTTTGGAAGTTGTTATGCTGTGGAAAGCAACTTACCGCACTCGAGTGAGGTTGTTGGTGTCCAATGTACGTGGATTAATTTTTTTTTTTTTTTTTCTGTCCAAATACTACAGCCAAGTAGACCCATCTCTCAGATATATGGTTGATTAAGAAGATATACATTGTGATGGTTTCGTTAAAGCTATCCCATGTATGTATGTATTCTTACAGTAACGTTTTTGTATACACAGCTAGGTATGTCTGGTAAACTGTATTTGTTTTTTTGTTGTGCTTTTTCCGGTGCAAGGAGTTAGGTTATTGCAAGTCAGCCCGCACTGTGCATACATTTGAATAGACGAATTGATTGGATTAGTTGCAATCAAGCGAAAATTGACATTTGGGTCGAGATTGGGTTTGTTATCTCAAAAAGGATCTCATTTGGTGTTATTTGGTTAGGCGTTGTGTTGTATTTTACAAAGACCAGAAGCTGGAAATGTACCCAGGTCTTGTGGTTAATTAAATAGATTTGAAGTCAGAAGCTATTACCCACATTCAGTGTATATAAAATGTTTAATGCGCTCAACTGATTTGGACTTGATTAGTTGGTAGACCGCTGTAAGCATACCATATTTGGGCAGCTGTGGATGCATCTTTGTGCTATGTACAGTTTAGCTAATTATTGGCATTATCAAAGTTCTCCCCTTAGTATATGGGATTTGATGGAGCGTGCCTCATAATTTTAATTCATCATTAAGGTAAATGTAAGGAGACATATTTCCGACTGCCAGTATATTGAGTTTCTTTTAATGTATTCAATCACGGATTGCTTTGATTGCAATGACAATATATCCAAGCAATAAAATTGAGTAGCACGAATTTTCAATGGGACGATAAGCCGACAACAAACGTGAACAACATTTTTCTCCAAATCAAGACACTAATACGGGTACACTTTTAAAGCACGATAATTTAGGGGGACCGCTCGCATTATACTCACATAGTAAACAACTCAACCTCTTAGTTGCCATATAGTTTCCTTCCGACATTCTAAAACATTCCTTAAATGTATCTATATGTATGTGTTTTCTTTACTTTCATACCATTACACGCTGCTTGCACTCGTTGCCACTGGATGCCGCATTCGAAAACTGATACCGATGATACTCAAGTGTAACAGCATACGAGAACGTAAGAAAATCGTCGAGCTGTGGAGTGGAGTAGCCCAATATTGCCTTTTAGTCGGTAACTACAATAGTGCAACAGCAATTTTGGAAACCCTCGAATCACCACCGATAGCTCGACTGAAAGTTACGGTAAGTACACAGCCCAAACTCATCTCTATACGATTACGTATAGCCGTATAGCGTTGATCCCGAAACGAATATCCTTTTATGCTAGACTCTCAGACAAAATGTTTCGAATATTTGAACCATTCGTCTTTTTTGAAATTCGTTTAAATGTTACCCTCACTATCGGTGTGCATGCAGCGCATTTTGCACTCGTTTATTTTAAAGGAACACACTCCCACACAACCGACAAAGTCTCTTGAGGTTTTTAGCTAAAGTAAGCTGCATAGGTACATATATACTCCAAGGATCCCTTTATCTTCTATTTTCGGCATATAAACTGAATAAAGTGAATTTTCATCTACTAAATTATGGAAAAATATTTCCCCCTTCGTTCATGCCAAAGCGTTTCACCTACCAGAGTCAGTTTTTAGTTTTTCTTTTTTTACGCGCTTACTGCAGGTTGCTATACTCGAGCCCATAACTCGATATTGTCGATATTGATTTATGGTACAGCCTTGGTATCTGTCCTAACCTCCGTTCCGACAACGACGACCCATCTGACTTGAAGTTACCCGACATTTGGTCTGAGCGGCAACACACAGGCCAAAGTGTAAGTTACCGATGGCCATTGGAAAATTTATTGCCACACTCATGGTGACCGGAGTGAGTGGTATTTTACGAATTGATGTAATGCGGCATCGGAGCTGTAAACTTTGGCGAGACTGATTCAAAAAGATGGTACACTCGTGTGTAAGCATTTTTTGGTGAATACCAACTTGGATTGCACTTTCAGCAATTAGTCTTTATGAACGAATGTGTGGAGTAGTGGTGCATGTAAATTACGATTACACACAATGTTAGCCGTGACTAATTGGAAAATGTGGGGCTTAAACTGTGCATATTGCTGAAGTGAGATGATCCGTTATTAATGGGACAAATTATTATGTCCGAGGAAAGAAATATGTAGTATTTAGTTTATTAAAAGTTCGAAAAGCTTAGGTGGCAGGCACTGAAAGGTCATCTTCCTATATCCATTTTTCGCTTTCATAAAAAGCATAGCTAATTTCGTCAATCTGTGGAAGTAATATTATTTCCTCAAATTCAACACCGCATTTATTATGTAAATTTTGTAACCTGTGTACGCCGTGTATAAATCGGCAGTAATACAAAAATTTAAATGCAATCTCCTCCTTCCCAGTTTGCACAGCAAAATAGCTTCCATAATGTTATCATTAGACATAAAGGTCTCGGTTGTAAGTGAGAGCCCGCACAAAACTCCCCCTTTTGTAATGCTAAATAAATTCGATCACAATCTTTATTGAAAATTATAACGCTCGAAATTTTACATCATAATTTAAAAGGTTGTCACCCTCTCCATGGAATAGTTTTTAACGTTCGCATTTGCCACTCCACGCTAATTCGTTTGGAGATTTTATTGCTGGTGTGCTAGACCACGTACACAATTTCATTATCATCAATGCGCACACCCATACCGTTCTAATGCTCACTCCCCAATGGCACTCATTTTATCTGAAATCGTAATTATCTCATTTGGGATACATTTAATGCATCTCTAGCGAATCCTAAGTGAGTGCAAAACTAGCACAATCTCACTTTCTCTTGCTGAATTCAAACCGTAGAAATATCCTTAAATACGAGTTGCCTTGGTCGTATATGGAGCGTGAAGGATAACGCAATTTCCGTAAAATTTAATCAGCGTTGCGATCTTACATTTCCCCTTCATCTGAAGTATTGCATTTGAATAAATCATAATTTCCCATTTATTACGGATGATCAATATTGAAGAGGGTTTTGGAGTTTCTATTGAATTCTATTATTTGGTTCTAGCACAGGTGTAAAAGACTGAATATGCGTTGCAGAGAAAAAATTTGACTTTGACATCCATTCCAATAAACTGGAGAGGAGAACGGCTTCACCCTCTTCATGTATTTATGGGGCGAGATAAATGATTTAAATTTGCAGGGAATACTCGAACATAAATTTGTTTTCATTTTATTGCATTCAGTCACCGGAAGGGGAAGAGTGAATATTCTTGGCCTTGCAAGATTTAAAGTTTGCTCTGTTGCTTTTAACTCTTTTCTTAGCAAAGGTAAACTACATAAATTTTGCAAACTTTATTAAGGTGCTGTATTTCCGCTTTCTAAGCACGTAACGAAAATCTGAAATTATTTTTCTAATAAACGAATGAAACATAATTTATACGAGCCTGAGGGGAAGCTAACGTTAAAGGCTATCACGTAGAGTACATGATTTATATTTTGAAAGATATATTGCCCTTTTATTGCATCATTACAGAGCAGAGTAGAATCCATTTAATTAAAAACATGATAAACGGGTTAGGTACAGGAAAATAAAATAACTTTTTCGGGTTAATATTGCTTATGTGAGGGAGGCACCAACAATGCAACAAGTGCGTTTCAGTTCAAAAGGACAAGGTGGTGCTTAAAATAACAAACTACCATAAGTACATAAGAAATCAAAGGATTTACAAGTTTATGGGGCTAAACAAAAAATATGATTTCAAAATCGTTTTCCACTAAAATCAAATTGCACCATTTATGAAAATAAAGGTTGGAAAAAAATGTCCGCAAATGCCTGCTGCAATCTAAAACCTGATATCAAAATTTGATTGAACGATTCATGGAAGAAGAGGAAATGTTATTTTTTTAATCCGCAAAAACTGCAACATTCGTGTGCTAGGATGAACAAAGTTATGATTTCATAGAATCAGTTGACAGCATTTTCGAAACGAATTGCATAGGCCTCTGAATGCAGACTGGCGATCTGAATACAAAAGCATCTGGAGTAAGAGGATTTCGAATTTTACGCGTCCTCTCCTCTGCATCGAAGATCGAAGACCAAAAAAAGGAATCAAAAAATATTCAGTTCGGCCAGCAAATCACGTCAAATCCTTTTATCCCCCTGACAGCGGAGACAATCTGTAGCAATGAAAATCAGTAAATATACAATTTCAGCGGGTAAAGCAAAACGCAAATAAATTTCGGTCGGCGGGCACCGGACACCTTTACAGTATCTTAAATAAAGAAAAGGAATGGCTGATTTAACGAAAACGAACCACCCAAATTATTGCTAATATTATGCGTATAGATCTATTGTAGGAAGAATAGTACGTATAGGCCTCGTGCTGAACAAAGTTTTCTAAGTCCATTATTACCTTTAAGTATGCTGTATGCTTTATGTGAACCATAGTCGGGATATGGAGTGAGACTGCATGGTGGGATGAACTAAAATGTATGGATAAAGCGGAAGGCGGTGGAAAACTAGTTATTAGTTATTGCCAAAGAACAAACTACAATTTCTTCAATTCATTGCATAATTGAGGGATAGAATATATAGTTCAATGCGGTTTTAAACTTGACGAAATGTTATGAATGTGTCAGAGGGACGACCGACAATTTTAATTGACGACTCAGGGATCCATTTCCAATTTTTAGTTGGTTTGTTTTTCGAAAATCGACTCTACGAGTTCACCATATATTTTGTTCATCATTTCATGATTTTTACGACTGGAGTTGTAGAAACAACTACGTTATAACATAAGTGGTCGAAAATACTATCCAAATTTATACTTTTCCCACGGTCCACAGCCTTGCAATCAATCTCTGCACTTTCTTATTGAAGCATTGGATTACTATAAGTGAATTACATATATAGCCAGCCCCACTTCCATAATACTACCGTTTCATTTTGAAAATTACTACTTTCTGCTCAAGAGATCGTCACGAAATGCAATAAACTGAAATCAAAGAGGACAGAAAATAAAGTTCAAAAAAGGAAATACAATGAAATCGCCCACTGTATCCAATCCAATACAGGATAACAATGGTTCTGCTGATTTCCGTCAGGCAATCCAATTGTTTGCCCTCTGATGCTTCTTTCTCTCTGTAGTCTGTAAGTTCAACGATGCCCAATAAAATTAATCGAATCACAGGGTAGCTCTAGTGATGAACGTATGAGGATTGCTTGCACCGAAGCATGATTCAATCAATCGTTTCAACACATAGTCCAACAACACATCATCGCTGAAAAAATGTGCACTCAATCCAAACAGAAAAAAAGAAATTAAAAAAATATAAAACAAAGAGAATGCAAATGAATCGTTCGTTCCTTATTTATTCGCTTCACTAGCACCAGTGAATTTATGTAAGTGTTTATGGTTTTAACGATTTTATTCATTCTGGTCTGTGGTGGCCAATAGACTGATAAATGAGGAAACAATATAATTGAAGAAGGATCCTTGGGCTCCGGTTTTTCTATCGAAATGGAGAAAAGCAACAAAAAAGTGGATATGCACAACAATCATAAATCCCCATATAACCAATTTTATTTGCAGGTTTGTTGTAAAACTAAACCATCAAATTTGCATAGGTTGGTATCCGCCGTACAGAGGAAAGTGTGGGAAATAAAATCAGGGCCGGAATACAATATTCATTTCCTCTAGGAAGAGACCAAAAAAAGGTACGCAGCGGCACGACAGTCTAAAAAAACGCATACAAAATCCGCCAAATGAATATTTCTAAATCTCTCCACTTTTCTCTAACTGCCATACTGAATATTTTTTGTATTTTTTGAAGCTGGATTCATTAGTTCTTTGATCGCCACGAGATCGGTTGGCAAAATCAATATTGTAACAATTTTTGATTTTGGTGCATTTTTTTATGGAGCTTACTACTTTTATATCAAACACACAATTAAATTAATATCAAGATACACATTAAACACAAAACACAAATACACATTCCAAAACAGGTATTTTTGTCGGAGTTGATACTTGTTAAGTTTCGCTTTTGTCCGTCTGTCCGACCACTAGACCAATTTTGTACCTAGGTCTATCTCAGAAACTAATTGACGTAGAAGGCTAAACATAAGGCACATAACATCCGGTATAACATCTAGCTAATGGTAGCGATACATCGACTGGTTTTAGAGTAATAATTGATTTGGTGGAAACATTTTTTTTATTCGCACAAAAAGCTCTTTATTTCTTAATTTATAAAAAATGGAAATATACCTTTTTTGTAGATCATGCTCGTAGCTATATATGTGCCAAAGACTGTATTGCGGAAAAGTTAATATTTTAAAAGATATTTACATATTAATTACGCTCCTTTTAACCATTTTTCATTCGTTATTGGTGTATTCCCTTAATCGATTCCAATTGGAATTTTCAATGGGTATACAAATCTACTCATTGTCATTGGAACTTTTCCAATGGATACTCATTCTCATCCACACATATTAACATGTTGTTGTTTGTTCGCATTTTCCAACTCTAAAGAAGTGCGGAACCTTCGGTGCGCGAGTGACACTCGCACTTGGTTTTTTTTTTTTTTTTTGTCTTAACACAGCGTTGCCAGTTTGGGGACTTTCCCCCAGATTCCCGCCCGTCAAACAAAAAAAAAAAACCCTAAATCTTGGAGGGAAACTCCCAAACTGGTAACACAAAAACAAGTACAAACTCCAACAAAAAACCTTAAGTGTGTTACGCTCATTCCCCCCAGATTTAGGGTTTTTTTTTTGGACGAGGGGAAATTGTTTAGAGGGAAATCTGTTTTTGTTTTTAGTTCTATTTTATTTGTATTTGGTTGTAATATTCGTTTTTGATAACCATAAAATATGTGAACGTATAAAAAACGCTAAGTAATTTAAGCTTAATAATGAGTTATCGTAGACTTTCGTCGTTCTTTTCTGTCCACTACCAAATGACTCAAATTTGAAATAAAGGATGAATTAAATGTTTGTGTTGTTTTAAAATTCTTTAATATAATGAATCGATTATCTAAAGCTATATTAAAGTGTGAAAATTCTAATATCTTTGGACGATTTTCGTGTTCAAAACAAGTCTGTCAAAAAAAGCTAATACCAGTTTCACTAGGAAAAAGTTATAGTTTTTTGTAATAGCTCCTTAAATATTTTTTCCGGATTTAAGCACCAATCTCATCAGTAAATTTTAAATTTTATTAATAACCGTATCGTGAAGCTGTGTAAATTTCTACAAAGTGGTTTCAAAAAGCAACTTACGTTGACATTTTCATCGAGTGTATTTATTTGGGGCACACTTTTGCATTCGTAAGACCAGACATGTTCGACCTTCAAATTTCTACTTTTAAGTCATAAAACATATTAAGCAAATATTGACAAAAAGCTGGGGTTTTTTTTTTTTAGAAAAAAAGACAAATCTGGGGGCTAAGTTAGGAAAAGTAGCCCATAAGGTATTCAGGTAGAAGTATCAGCAAACGGGCCTTAACGTTAGTAATACCTCTTTAGAATTTAGATGCAGATATGGATTACCAGTTAATAAAATCTTATAAATGTTTGTTGTAAGCCAGACTATAGTTATGTTGAAAAGAGTTTAAAAATAAAACTGCTTATTTACCCACTTTCTCTTGTATTTTTACCATCGCAACATAATTGTCATAAATTCAGCCTTTCCTTCAAAAGTAGCTCTCCATCCGCAGAAAATTAAGCGCATTAGTCCTTCTTATCCTTTCCAGTTTATATTGCGTAGTAATTATGTACACACTTTTATACTGAGTTGACTATGAAAATGTAATTAATAGCTCGAAGACAGAATTTTATCAACGATGTAAAAAAAAAATCCAAACACCACATAATCTATCCAATGAATTCATTTTCGAATCTGTGTACTAGGCAAAGTTGAAAAAACGGATATAATTACATCTCGTTTAGACTGTAATTGACGAAGACTAATAAAACCAGACTTCATTTTATATTTGCGTCCAGCTTGATATTTCCCCCCCAATTTGCGTAGCCCAAATAATATCAGGAAACGATGTTTGCCTCTAACCGCTGGAAATACAGAAGGGAATGTCAATAGATTTCATGGCATTTTGCATGTCATAAAATCTGAGTTACAATCTCCATTAAGGATTTATTAGCCCCAATCTAACATTTCGGTAGAACTCCATCCATCAGTGGGGTGAAGCATTCACAGTCACTGCGACACTGTGGTGGTATGTGTGTTTGTGTTGTAATTGGCATTAGCATCCTACTCGAAAAGCCAAAAAAGCTCAGACGCATTCCACCGCCTCTGCTTATCGAGTATAATCGAATTCTGTACCGAGAACAAAAATGACGGTATACCTTTCGCCATCCGCACTTGCTCACAATCCTTGTTTATGTAACGTTTTTGTACTTCTTCTTTTTTTTTGAGGGTTTGGTCTCGATCCCGATTTCATTATGATTTTGTTTTTTCTTTCTTTGTTGGAACATCTCACAACCACCACCAATGATGACGATATGTATAAATGCGGCGCAATACAATGACATGTTCAGTGGAGCAAGTTATCATCGACATGCCAGCAATTGGACTGTATGCAACGACATGCCGAAGGATATGTGGATTTGTGGACAAAACAAGCAATCGTCTTAAACGAAAATCATAAGACTGATCCTACGACAGTTTTGGTGGTCGTATCACCTACATCTGTCGCTACAGCATCGTCGCCATCATCATCAGCATCATCAACGGCAACAGTAACAGTGACAACTACAGGGACGACTACGACGACGGCGGTAGCAGCGACAACAACATTGTCATCATCATTGGAGAGAAAAGCGACTAAACCAAACGATTGGGTGGTCATACCCGTGTTTGCGGATATTGTTAAGCTAGCCATATCCGGACGTGAAGATTGCCTGCAGAGGTAAGTTCATATACTACTTTGTGTATCCTTGATTTGTTTTTTGGTTTTTTTTTTCTTGTATTCCTTTTGCTTTGTTAGTGGCTGGTACTTAACGAAGCCAAAGTTGGTTTCCTTTCCTCTGGGAATGACCAAAAAAAAATTTAACATTTGAGATTGTAACTCTTGATGGTGGACCTTAATTTGATGGCGCATTTTCTGAGTGCGCTAAAGTGATGCGAATTGCGACGATAGAATTTATAGCTCTACCGCTATGCGGATTTATCGTAGTATTTTTTTTTATTATTTGTTCAGGGTTATACGAGATGAGCAATTGGCTTCCGAGAATGGTCATTCCTTAGGATTTAGGTTATAGCGTGTGAAATCCGTACTTACTCTGCAAATATCCGCATTCGTTTTATTGTTTTATAAATATATGTGCTTAGCCCTGAAATTGGATTGGCGCTGAATACCTATATTCGATTGGGTGTGTTGGTGTTCTCATTTTAATGTGGTTTCAAGAATCACAGTAAAACGAATTATGCATCACTGGTCTATCGTTGGGCTCCAGTCACTTTTTCAAATTTATGAGCGGTCGGCAGTGAAATTTTACTGCATTTATATGATCCTCATATCGGTAAAAAAAAATCACAAATACACGAACTTAGTATACATAGATACATATATCATTAGAATTCAAATTATGCAATGCCTTAAGTCAAATTCGCGAACTCGTTTTTCTAACTATTAATTACGTTAGATACTAGGTTATAGGGTCTAAACTAAGCTATGTTGATGGATAAACCTAACGTCTAACTGAGTTTGGCTGTTTTAGGTTAAAAACATTAAAATTTCAGTCTTCACAATAAGGACTTAATAAATAAAACGTGATAGCCGACTTACAAAAAAATGCATTCGAAAACTCTAAATCACATCCATTTCCCAATAACCCCAACAAAAAATCGCCACCGATAAAGCAATATCAGACAATCCTATTCATGCTGACTGTGTGAAACCACTTGCTACATTTTCAGACCATAAATAAAATAACGAGTTAGCAGTTAAAATATTATTTTCGTATAAATTCAGATTTGAACGCATAACCAACAGAAATAAATCGGTTGAGTGTATCTGTATATACCCAAGCGACGGCTCCACCACAATCATTGGCCAGATTTGGGTAGTTTCATAATTTAATGAAAATGTTTTTCGTATAGGAAAGGATTCAAGGAAATCACGTTTTCCAGCGTTCATTATTTTCATAATCAATGAAATCAATTTGGTGATAACACACAATTGCATTACATTATATTACCAAAATAATTTGAATCAAACGAGTTCATTAATTTATTAAATAACAATACAAGCTTCGTTACCTGAGAACAAAGAAATGCCTCGCGTCCTCCTATTCATGCAAAAGCAATGCTTTTTATTTAATGAAAATCTTGTAGGCAAGGAAGGTAGGATAGCTGGAACAATGCGCCCTAAGAATTTATAAACGACCGCCATCGTAAAACCATATCGCACACAAGGATGAATCAAAATCTAATTTTACACTTTACCATCCCACCACCGCTATGCTGAAGTCTCAACTGCGGCTGTTCCGTATAGCGTAGGTTCAATTGTATTCAATATTTGCTCAATCGGACAAATGGATGAAACCTATCAAGTGTGTTGTTGGTTGGTCGAGAAGAATGAAAGCAGCGGAGTGAAAGGACATAGAAATAAATATATATCATAGTGGAGTAAGTAAGAGAGCAAGACATTTTTTACAGCATTTGTGTTCTTGTATATTAAACCAGATGACGATACCTATTATTATTGTTTTTTCTTTCGTCAAATTATGATGAAAAAAAAATGAAATAAAAAAATAAACATAAAAATTGTGATACCCGACAATTTCGATTGCAAAATGTGGACTGGACAACTTTTACGACTCGATAATGTGTTGTAAAAGAAAGGGCTAGGGCTAACTGGGAAGGATCTCTGAATAGTAGACATTAAAAAAAGTAGGCAAGCATTTTAAGACTCTAATAAAATGATTTAGATACAGTATTATGGATTAAACTAGAAAAAATTGTTTAGCATTATGTTTCACTGTTCTATTATTATTTATATGGACAACCGAACACAGAATATAAGTTTAAATATTTTATTCTTTATAATTAAGCCCAACAGTGATTTAGACGAAGTAGCGATTAGCGTTGTTTTAATAGAGCTGCACTTAGTTAAAATCTGCAAGCATTACGAAGTTGTCGCATAATTATTGGTGCTAATTATTAAACTAATCATATGGTAACCTACAAAGGATGTCTTTAGTATGGAATCTGCCAACGAAAATATTTTTAAAAGGTGTTGTCAGGTATATTAATGGAAATAAGAATGATAAAGACACAAATAGGAAACATTCTAGTAAAACGAGACGAAATCTAACCTATAAACTGGCGATACAAAACAAATAGTGTAGAACCACTATCACTGCCTTAAACACAAGATATTCGCTTTTTATTTTTGTTCGGAAGTTTGTGCAGCGATAAAAGGCTGTATGTAATTTGTTTTCCAATATGTTGTGTAATAAATAGGTCACTAAATAATGGTACAATTTCTACCATAATAGCGACCCCTTTGGTAAAGAATAATGCGAGTGCAAATTACGGTGTTACGCTCGTACTAAAAAAAATTAAAAAATTTGCGATTCGATTTCCCCATAAGTGATGAAGTATGCTCTATAACAATCGTAGGTATCAAGCTTTAATCCAAGCCCACAAAGTAGCTTGTTTGTTGTTTTGCGCACAAGGTATGCCAGTCCTCGCGCTAAGCTCACGCATTTTGTTAAAAGAAAATCCTAATTACTAAAAGCGTATACCTTTGGGCTCACCATATCATCTCAGTCAACGCATTTACTGCATAACACCAAAGGAAAACAATAAACTGAACATGCCTGTGAATCCACTTTCAGCTCTAAGCTCTTGTCGTTGCTTTTTATCCACAGAGTTCGCTTTCTTCGTCCTTAATGAGCATCTTACGTATTCCCTTTACTGATTTATTCCCTAAACACACATACAGTATTGGAATCCAAGCCTTATTGTACTTGCCTTCCACTAACACCTGCTATCATTAATCCAATGTGGGCACCACTTTTGTCGTGTAAACTTCCCTCCGACAAAGTTTTATGTTCTTCACTGTTCGTAGCTACTTCGTCTTCTAGCAACAAAGAACCTCCCCGTAGTGCATTCTTCCTATTAGTAAAGGTCCTGTGATTTACGAAAGTGCACAATGGTGTTTAATTATCAACAAGGATTAAATAAGGAAATTTCTTCGAGTTTTCTCCTTTCCTTTGCAGAAA
This sequence comes from Cheilosia grossa, assembly GCA_963082955.1. Classification (NCBI taxonomy): domain Eukaryota; kingdom Metazoa; phylum Arthropoda; class Insecta; order Diptera; family Syrphidae; genus Cheilosia; species Cheilosia grossa. The sequence continues at coordinate 10,283,266 of OY720147.1, forward strand.
AACAAAAAAAAAAACAAAAACAAAGGCCGAAACAAGCGAGTATGCAGAACATCATGGAACAGGAATCCTATTTATGGTTGTAAAAGAAAAGTGAAGCAAACTATAAGAGCTTAACAACATCGTTGGTAGAATGATGGATTCACATAGGTATAAAGCTTACAAGCGTCACCTTACAAGGAGCTTCCCCTACAGCTATGGCGCACCCTTTCATAGACGGAGGTAGGAATTGTAAAAAAATAAACTCGTTATCCGCCCAAATGGCGATGATTATGGGCGGGGAAGCGGAAAAGCAGCCGGGAGAAATTCTATAACTTTGGGTACAAAACTTATAATTAGTTAAGTTTCATGCAGAAACCGGCGAAGTATGCTCACGGGGGAAACAACGTGTCAAGCCTCAAGGGTGCTAATGAGTTCATTAAAGTTGAGAATACACTTGCATTTGAGCATACGTACACGCAACAGGAAAATTCTCAGCGCAATAATAGGTTTCCGTATCGAAAGTGACCTAAACAAAGCAAACGGGGTAGACACGAAGAAATTGATTATTTTTACGAGAAAATGTACATACTTCTTCGTTAGCCAATCACTGTCAAATCTTGACGAATTAGGTGGTAAAGGTAATAAATATAATGATGAAAGGTAGGTTTGAAAGTAGGTGGACAGGGATAAAACAAACTTTTCCTAATCTCGTCTCGAAAAGACTGTCTTGGTAAGTTTATGGTCCGTTGTCACTCATATGCATGCATAACTGCATGTTGACGAGAGACTGTTGCCCAAGGCGCTTAGATTTGGCGATTATTTTATTTTTAACAAAATTTAAAAGTTGTCAATGCGCTCTAGAATTACTATACATTTCTTCTCGCAATAGTTTCGTTGTTCAGCGAATAATTGCATAAAAATTAATTAAGATGGGACCGACAAAGTATATGAACATTTTATAGAACACATTTGGCCGACGGTTAGTTATAAATACATACATGTTAGGTTGACCCTCAAATAACCTTGCTCTTGGAATGTAAACCAAAATCTGTGTAAATATTCTTTTCGACGCCCAGCTTAAGCTGTTAAGACAAAACATCGATTTGAACGATTTAAACATAATATATTGGATAAAATGTACTGATCAACTAATTCATAAACAGAGTAATCCAATAAGTATGCATGAATTAGTAATCAGGTAATCACACTAAATCTTGAGACACAAAGGAATTGCTTGTATCCAGAGGATCTAGTATTCTCATAGGGTATTAATAGAATTGAGTACCATTGAAATCAAGCTATGATTATGTGCTCTAATAATAATTAATAGTCCGAAAACAAATAACTCATTAATTATTGTTCTAGATAATATTGCCGTCTTACAAAAGGACGGTCAATTTTAAATGAATTTTAGTGGAACCTCCATGTTGGCATTTTATCAATGCGTTAATAAAAGTTTTATACGAACTGAATGCTTGATGAAGAAAAATCCTTTCTATACGGATATATTCTTGAAATTCTGTGCTTGGTGGGAAGATATTTTTTTTTATTCATGAGACTTTTATTTGACGTGCAAACATACCAAGACTAATAACTAAGGAGTCAAAGATAATACGAAAAGGCTGACGTATTAATGATCCTAACCGACCTCCGTTCTTATGGCACTGAATTTAATAATGCTTCCACAATTCCTACGTTAAATTTCTCCTATCTCTTATTCTTTTTATCATAAATTAACTTATTTTACACTTAAGCCAACAGAAATCCCCAATCCTGCAGGTCACGTTTTAAAGTAACTTTCATTTGACCATCTTCCAGAGACACATGCCATAAGTTTAATTTTATCGCATATGCTCCAACTGTACAGGGTGTGATGGTCTGCATGGGATATCCTTTTACCACAGATGCAAGATACAATCAGCATTGAGTTTCCTACCCAAAAAAAAAATATATATATATCCTTACTAGAATGCTGTGAGAAATTTCACATCACGTTCCGTCACCTTTTTTTTCTGTTTTATCTTTACAAAGTTGTAAGAAATCCCATAGATGATATCTCTACTGTAATTGAAGACAATTTATCTTCGCATACAATTACATAGTGAAGTAATTTCATCCTTCCAACATGTATCTTCAAGAGAAGACCATTAAACATTTCATAATTTCACCGCACTCCAGGGTACAGGTGCTTGTTTATGGGATGAGGATTTCATTTGTGGCACATGAAATCCGCATTCAAAATGAACGAAATGTCTATTCCGGAAATCCATGTGCACTTTTGATGAAAGTACCTGTCTCAATTGTATTCTATAGTTCAATTTCCAATTTTCTTCCAGTAGTTGTAGTGCACCCTCTAGTCGCTATAAATGTATCCCTATATTGTCTTCCTTATACTCACGTAGATTGCCGAACGGTCACATCAACGTTACTGCATTCGATCGGATGGCAGCCATCGCTGGAGCATTTACGAAGCACATGAGCGCTGTGAAGGCTCCGTCATTGCCGGACACAACACCTGGTGAATACGAATCCTTTTGTCGGCGCATGCAGAAGACGTCTACACTAAATGAATCGGGTGAGTTTTGTATAGTTGGTCCTTGTACTTTATACAGCAAGAAACAATGAGCTCTCGGTGGTTCATTCACAGTACAGAGTATACTCATGCTATGCACCTTTATTCGGTTCAGTGGGTTCTTGTCTCATGAGCTGTCGAAGTTTTTTGAGAAACCCGTTCGCTATGGTACCCAGCTGTATGTCGGCTGGGAAATTGGCAAACTTCTCTGACAAAGTGCTTAAGGAAGGCCCACATCAAGGGGATAATTCGTTTATTGGTCCACATCAGGAGAGTTGCAAATGTATAGTACTTTGACAAATTAAAATGTAAACATGTGATTCCGATGAATACAAAAAGCTAAGACCACTGAATTGAAAGGAGGATTAATTGCCGAAAAAAATATTTCTCCAGACTGCTCTGGATATTTTTATTTTTTTTTTTTTTCTTTTTTACCATCATCGAGGACACACAAAACACTACGTTCTCTTAGTGTGACCTCTCAGTATCGCTTTACACAACTGTTGTTTGTTGCGCGACTTAGCGTCATCTACCGATATTTCAATCTTATAGACTACTTCAAATATTAAATTAAATTATTCAAAAACCAATGAAAAAACGTAATTTTTAAAATCTACTCTGGATAAGCAAAAATCAATTTCATTGCAGAGATCATTGAATGTGCTTCTGCACCTTGTAATAGGCTCGTTGTTTCCATAATTGGTTCTATGCCTTTCTGTAAAAAATAAGCTTCTAACCCGCAGAGACTTCTGGGGGGCATATTTATTTAAAAGATAAAGCAATTCTGGTGAATTAATATGATAATTAATAATATCGCGAACAAACATGACAGAAGTTGCAGTGCGTCTGAAACTGAGGGTTTGCAAGCCGACTAATGTGCATCTGCTGTCATAATTAGGAAGCTCATCAAACACATATAATTTACGAACCGCGTATCTCGTGAATTTCTTCTGGACTCTTTCGAATCTAAGTTTGTGTAAGACATATGGTGAATCCCAAATAATTGATGAATATTCTAAGTATGGCCTGACTAATGAGCAGTAAATAACCTTAAGGCTATGTACATTTCGAAAGTCTTTACTATTACGCACAAGAAAGCCCAACAACGAGTTAGACTTAGCAATGGCGTAATCATAATGCAAATTAAAATTTAATTTATTGTCAAATATGACACCAAGATCTTTTACCTCCTCAAGACGCTGAAGTCTAAGATCATTTATAAAATAATTATGAAAAAGAGGTGCAGCAATACGGTAGGCCGTAAACACCTTGCATTTAGAAATATTAAGTTCTAGAGCAAACAAATTTAGCTATAAGGACATCACAATTGGTGCTGCTTAAAACTCTACACAGGACTGTATGAATCACTGCTACATACTTACAATTATTTGATGTCTGTGCAGGTTAAATTTTATGATTATCCATTGAGACCTACATACAATAAATATACTGTGCAAGGCTAAAAATAGTTTTTGACAAGACCATTCTATGCAGTTCGGTTATTTCCTGTAATTATTATCAAAACCAGGACTAAAGGAAAATGATTGCTCCTTAAAACAATAAAAAATCGATTATGTGGATCGTTGCATATCCAAACAGATGCAGTGAGGGAAAGTCTCATAAATTCGCATTCATAAAATAAAATCTTTCCATTTTAAACCAAGATTAGTATCACAAATTACCTTTTATTGGCCCTTGCACAAGATGTTTGTGTGCGCAAAAAAGAAGTGATACAAATCCTGGAAATTCTCTGTATAAAAACCATAACAACGAGCCAGAAGAACCCAATTTAATATGTTCATTTTAACTACACTATCATGGCCAGCATGAGCAGCTGTTATTCGACATCAAATGGTATCCTCCTCTATTTCAACAGAATTATGTTCTTGGTCTAGGACCACATACACATATGAATGTGCATTATACATGTGCTTGAATCGCAACCTTGGTATAACTGCCAGTGTTGCCGATGCAGTTTTATTTTAGATGTTGTCACAATGCTGTACCTAAACAAAAGTTTACTACATTAAAATAAAATAAAAGTTATTAATAGAAATTTATTTATTTTAAATATGCTACATTTAGCGCAGTTAGTTTTTTCTATGATCTATATTTCTTATGCTTTCGAAATGGGTGAAATGTGAGTGACTCATTTTAAGAGTAAATTGCTAAGGCTATTGCAATATCTATGACCAAAGCCAGTTCGGCTCACCATAATGTGTCAAGAAATCAGGGATCTCAAATTTACCAACTTTTGGTAATTGCTCAAATAAACGATAAACAGTAATATGCAAGACACATTAAACAAGGAGTCATTGTTTTACACAAAACCCTACCAATCCAGGTGGGAACTTAAATTTTGTTAAAATTTTACGGAAATTACACTCGATCAAAATGTATTCAAGATTTATTTATAAAATAAAATCAATACAATCTTCATTTCGGAATGTTGCTGTTTTCGGTAAAAATAGCTTCACTTAAGACGAATTTCTCACCGGCAACACCAACTTCACTTCTGACCTCAATAAAGGAATATTTTTTTCCGTTTAATTTTTTCCTTTTCCTTTTCAAGTTCCACCCAGCATTGATAAAACTTTATTAAAAACTGGACTGAAAAAATACTAGAAAAATGGATTCAAGCATAGCGTTGTTAGCGATGTCTATTTGTTGCACAGTTATGCAATATAAATGCTGCAGGCAGAACAAAACTAAAACAAAACATTGCAATTTATTTACATCTTCTGTTACAGACGGAGATTAGAGAAGTTACGTGTTTACTCTCTGAATATTTTTATGGAAGATGTCATATTTATTCAACCGAAGCGTGCATAAAGTGAAAGAGAAATTTCTTCTATACTTTATATATGAATTGGCGTAATGTTGTTGACTTCTAAGCCGTATGCGATCTCTATTGACAAATATATTGAGACCTGATGGGATTTCTGGGAAAACGGTACCTCTAATCAATTATTTAGTTAAAATACTAAAAAGAAAATATGCTCAACGACGATTCAGTTGAGTTATATTGGCTTCTGTTTACGATGTTATAATCTTACCACCGAACTCAAACATACACAGATGTGGGAGAAATTTCGCATCGATTTAATTAACACGGCCATTATGAATCAAAAATTGACTCATTCAATAGAAAGGAACAGTAAAGCGCGGGGCTTCTACCACCAGCAAAGCTCAAATATTATTTGACTTTCCGAGTTGTTGTGTTAATGCTCCCTCCGAAAGTGATAAGTGAAATATAAAAAAATAACACAGACTCACTGGCATGGGTTTCCAACTACCACCCACGAGGCCTACAATAGGCTTTTTATAATTGAAATGCATATTCCATTTCATTTACCAATTTGCGTTGGTATTATTTTATTTTCAATTTACATTGTTTATACGTCACTGGTACTATTGTAATCAGCTCATTGAATTAAATTATCGCAAATATTCATACCTACGCTACAATGCTGGCCATGGCAACTGGCAATCGGTTTTATTGTTGATTTTGCCTTTAATTTTATTGTTCGTTTTAAATCAAGGGTTGGTGAACAACATATACACACAAGCTCGTAAATCCCTATGAAATGTGTGAAAATTTATATTCATCCACTCGTGGCTACGAGGAATTTATTGGGAACTATGGAAGCATATATATATAAATTCCAATTGTAAGGCGTATTTATTGAATCATGTTCTGTGATGTTTTATATGAACTTTTGTATCTGAATAATTACATGCCAACACAGCTTTGTATTTCAACTTCATTCTCCCTAATTCTCAAGGTAGGGTTTCATTAGTATTACAAATTGAATAGAATTTTGAAGATAACTCAGTTGAAACTATAATTATCATCGTGAATATCATTAAACTCATTCAGTTCTTTAGAAGCTTGTTGTGTATCTTAGCCTTTTAAGCATTTTAATCCAGTTTCCTACAAAATTGTCGATACCCTTAACATGATAATTGTATGGCATTAGGCATAACTTTTTTTTAATTTAACATCAACAAAGTCTGAGTTTATTAAAAAATTAAAAACAAGAAAACGGTAAAGTCCTCTTACGAAGTCTGCATACCACTGAAGGGGCATTGGGATACTATGTGATATTATAACTTAATCACTACCAATATATTATTTAAAATGGAAAAAAAAATTAATTGGTAAGATCAGAACTTCGTCCTTCTTACGACATTTCAGATAAAGGATATTTAGATTTTTCTTACTTATTTAGTGCAAGACCCTTGCGCTTGGCATATTGCTGAATACTCTCCATTCACTATCAAAAAAATATTATCAAGAAATAACCTTATTTCCTTATAATATGTGATTATATTAAAAAGTAGGGATTGTTGAGATTAATAGAAAAGTCTTGCACCCATACTTCCGCACTTCCATGAGTCCAGAATCTTTGTCTTCAGAAATTTCCACTCTGAGTGTATAGCATTTCTTATTATGAACTAATTTCCAGATGAAATCAATGAAAATTTAATTATTTCTCCCCCTGGTTCTATGTTCAATATGGGTAAGGGTATACGTTTTTGTACCAACTCATTTATTGTTATGCTCTACGGAAAATACTTTTTCCTTATAGGAGAAAACTTTCGCAATTGTCTCGACTATGATAAATGAATAAAGGACGTGATATTTTTGCAAAAAAAAAAAAAGAAAAAACGGGAAAATATTTTTCCTCAAGTGTTAGTGCGAAAAAGAGTAGCACTCCATTATTTTTTTATTTTTTATTTCCATGACTCATTTGGATTTTGGTCACCCGAGGGTCTCTCGCTGCTGCTCCTGCCGCTGCTATGTGGTAAAAGCAATCAGCGATGGAAACGACTGTCAGATCCTTTTCCCCGCCCTTATTACATTTCCAAGTTTATCACACAATTAAGAATGGAAAACTTAGAGATTGAGGCTTTAGTGTGATATATACGGTTGGGTTTTGTTTTGATGTCATATAGATAATGATTGGTCATCTGTGTGACAATTGATGTGAAACATAAAAGTTTTACTATGTATAGGATATCAGGAGTTAGAATTGCTTTATTTGTGTTTGATTCGTATACTTTATTATCAAGACCAGCAATTAGAAAAGGAGTGAAATAAATGCTGCAGAAGAATGAGTTGATTAAAGAATGCCAATAAGGATTTCAGTAATGTCATACATAATGTATAAACGTTATATATATTTAAAGCAATAACACCAAAAGATATGAGACAATGACCATGAAATGTTAGTTTTATTGTTAACCGGTCGTATATAAATTTACTTTACTTAGCAACTGATTCGGTTGTGAAGTTTTATTGTTTTGGTTATGTATGAAATAGTCATAATCCTGAGTGATATAGTTCCTTACATAGAGCAGAATTAATATATATATTTGGCGCAACAATCTGATAAACGACTTGGGCCTATTGTTTAATAACCATGTGTTTGTCTGAGGTGTTATGTTTTCTTCGAACATAGGGACCTTCCATTTCTGCAACGAATCTAGGTGACTAGATAGCGAAGCTTCTTGAATTCAGTTGCAATTTCGGATGTTTAATAAAAAGTAAATAGCTGACGCCACAGGTCGGTAGGGAATCTAGGCCTAGCTTCCCAGATCCATTCGTTTTGTGTGAGTTTTTCATTTTTGAAACAAATGAAAGGGATCTGCACTTTTATGCCGAGTCCAAACGGCAAATGGGATGGTTGGCAAACCTAAAAGGTAAATTAAATTTTTCTGACGAATGAAATAGTAAAAAGGTATATTTATATACCATACTCAGCTAATCTGTGGCACTAAGCTAATGTTTCAACGAGTTGACCGCACTTGTCTTTAATATTCATCAGTAGGTATCCGCTTATTACTACATATTGCATTTACGCAAGACATGCTTTCTTATGTATAATGTATATATACAGACAGCCTTGAATACCAAAAAACAATTGTCACAAAAATTGTCACAAGGACCCTTTCACTGAATAATCCTAATTAAATATTCTGCCCTCATTCAGCAACGAAAAAAAAATAAACCTAACGCTCATTTAATACTTAATTACAGCAATTGCCGCTACTTGAATATTAAAAGCGCTTTATTCTTCAAGGTCACATTTAATATGACTGCATACAATTTTTAAAGGAACACCTTCCCCTGCAATATTCTTGAGACCCTGCAGCAACTGTATTCAACAGGATAAATCGTACAAGCAGTCAGAAGTATCAAGGTTACTAATTTAGCCAGTAGTTTGCACAAAGATTGCCTCAAATAATTATGTTAAATAAATATTTGTCACAAAGAGGAAATGATAAATTTGAAACAATTTTAAATCCACCAACACTATCGCTGAAAATGTTTTTTTACATCCTTTTTTTGCTAATCTAAGGTCTTGCCATTTGTCGTTCATGCTTGATGCTACTACCTCAGTTTCGGGTTCATGCTCTCATCGTCGTCGTGCTCTTCTACATCTCTGAAAAAATTCTCGTGATGAAGATGATGATGATGGTGAAAAGCAAACTCAACCGCGCTTTGCATTAAAACTCAACCATGGGAGCCACACCTACAGCAGCCACACAGATTATCTTATGTTCAGCGTCGTTAAATTCTACTTTACGGTCTTTGGGTGTTTGTTTTGTTTTTCTCTCTCTCTCTCTTTCTCTTTTTACCTAACATCTTACTCCCTTCGAGTTTTACTTTTAACTCTTTTCGGTAGGTAACTTTTTGAAGTTAAATTCCACAAAAGGAAGAAAAAATGCACCTTACATATTTCTTTTGCCATTTTCCATAAGGCAGTATTATGAGGAAAGTTCGAAAGTTATGAAGGGTAGGACATAAACTAAAAGGTCTATTAGCTCTGTTAATTTATTTAAGCAATTAAATTTAATTATACGCAGATGATGCTGAATAAGAAATATTGACTTTTGTGTATCGATTGCTTAAAGCGTTCCGTTTCTATGTGGCTTTAATCAATAAAGTCCCCAAATAGCTCCAATGTAATAGAACATTCTTTTGCTGATATGATATTATGTGATAATGAGAAAACATATTCTCGACACACTGAAGCTTTAAAAAGTCCAAACCCTGTCATTAAACAATCGATGGACTGGAAAATTTAATTTGCGTAGTCAATTGATATGGTCCAGGCACTACTCGCTGCTGTAAAAAAAAACGTGGTCTACTATTCTTCCTCATTTTATCCCAGAGCAGTAACTCTCCTGCATACTTAATACATCAGTGGCAATTGGAAAGGTTTATTTGCCGCATTGAACGACAGTAAACTACAGGTACTCATAGAGAATAGCGTGACCGGTACAGGGGAATAAAAAGTTTAACATTTTACCAAGTCAACTTTATGGCCTGTGTGGACAACATACTGAATCTGATAAGTCTGCTTAATGTAAATGTATTGCTTATAGTGTCTGTAGGTATATTGCATCAACCGAAGTGAATCATGTGAATAGTAAATCATTTCAAGAGATATTGAAATAAGTAAACTTATCACAGACAAGAGTAACGAATAAAGTCGGCGAAACACAGCAAAGCCTGTTTACTATAATGTAGAGTCGTTTATTTACGATTAGCCTCACGAAAGAGTAAAATTGGCGTTCTTTTTTACTTTTTAGGAGTAGTGTTTTTTTTTACCAAATGAAACAGCAATTGTGAAATTAGTCCCCCTCTAACCAACTGAATTTGGAATTTATTTTCAATTTTTTTTAAATTTTTTTCCACATTTACACAAAGGAACATTAAAACTTACGAATTATTTTACTCGAGCACAATGTACAATGTTAATCTTAGGATTGCACAGCTAGTGTGAGTATTCTTGTCGATCGCATGTATAAAAGCATGTTTCGTATATAGGTATATGCATATGAGCGAACGTGTCAATTTCCAACTGCATTCTTCCGCGGCAACATTGTTCCCGCAGCATACAACACAAACCGTATGCTAATCAGTATAGATTTAAGCTGTTCTCGGATGTACCGAACAAGGAAGTCCCTCATTATTCAATGTATGTATGTATGTATGTATATATGTATGTATGTATGTACGTATGTTCATTGTCCAGTTTTATGTTTTCATTAAAATCATAGTAGTAAATGGTTGCAAACAGGGTGAAATATGGCGGGAAACACGGATAGTAGTCCACAACTACACGATAATGAACAGGCGATATCAATACCGACATCACACCCGATTTGTTTTCAAAAACTTCACACATTCAACAGCTTTCAATAAAGTAAAATTTTACAAAACTTTTAAAAATCTTGTAGTTCGGTTACTCAAATATCTACCCAGTTCACATCCGTAAATCTCACTCCAAATGGAAAAGGAACTTTTTATTTCTATCGGCAATATTCTATGGAGCCACTCTCAATTTCTGCAGCTAGTAAAATGTTTGTAATCTTTAGATATTGGCTTCAGCAATTCCCTTTCCTATTCGACGAGTTTAAGTCGCTAAAACTTCGATAATCCTTTCGACAAATGCACTTTTTCATTTCAATAGATTTAAAAAAAAAAAAAAAAAACATTTGTTTTGCTTCTTCGTTATCCTATTCCATCTTCTCGACTTTACAAATTCAATTTAACTTCAGATATTTTCGACTTTTTCCATCATCGGAAAACTTAAACGTACTAGGTGAAAAAGACGGGAATTCACATTCTTCAGGAACTTGTCATATGACTTGCCCGAAAAGTGCAGAAAAAAATAGACACTATACGAATATGTAGTAAATTTAAAACTTTGTTGACATGAAATACATAGATGCGTTCGCTCAAAGTTAATGTGGTTTTAGGTGGACTTTTTTGTTTGCTTTATGTGAACTTTACGGAAATGGAAAGTTTTTGTCCTCGGTTATGGCCCAAAAGGATACCTTCTTGCCATTACCATCGATTGGATGAAGCTGTTTTTGTTATGGGAAAAATGCATTTTTCAAGGCGAACTATTCCGCGCGCAGTGAAAACTTTTTGACCAGTGGTGCCACCTCTATGAACATCATTAATAATCAAGTCAACATTGTCAAAAGGACTAGAGTTTTTGAAACGAAAAACTTCGTATATTCTGCTTGTTCTCGATGGTAGGGATGAAGAAAACCATCAACCTAACTTACGGAGGAGTTTTTACTTGTAATTTCCTTGATGCAATATATTCATTACTCTGTTCTCTTTGATGTCATCTGTACTCAGTTTCACTTTGCTCGTTGGACCACACGTGGCTTTGTAAATGGAAGGATTGACATGAAATATTGTGCTTTCGAGTGTGGGTGAAATTTTATTTTTCGCTGACAAAATGAAAGAAGTAAATGGAATTCATTAAGGACAGGCAAAATTATTCTACTTTTTTGTGCCATAGTGACTATGAAATATAATTTACTGAATTTCGTTTACCACCACACAAAGGTATGAGATGAGTTTTTTTTAAGAAACTTGGTGATGATAATAAAACATGATGATCCCAGTAGCAGTAATAAGTATTAAATAGACATCGAATTATCTTGTTGGTGTACGCTTTGATAAATGATTCATTATATTCGTTTTTGTTAGTGGAATCCTTCGCTCAGTTTCTTTTGCGAACGTCTGACAATCTTCCAAGGGAACAGCTGGCCTGATATAGCTTCTTCTATACATGTATATGACGTCCGATTTTAACGATCTTGGGCTTTATGTATGCGTATTGGTCCAAATCCAGACGAAGGCTCAGATCAGAATGTAATCGCACACAATCGAATGAATATGTTGCAACTTCGAGAAAGATTATCCCAAGAAAAACGTTCGGTCTTCGAAACTGGAGACCGAGATAGACAACTGCGCAATCGGAATCAGAAGAACATCTATTTTTAGTACCTACATTTGTTCGAAAACGGATGACGCTTTATTGCGCAATTCCATAATGCATCGAAACTTTCTAACGGACAAATCCAACTGACCAACCGTTTTGTGGTTAAACTGAACAGCGGAATTGACAGCTTTTCAAAATGGCTCGTAAATTCTCGAAAAAATTGCAGGACATTACCTGGGACTTGTACGTACAGTAGTCGACTAAATACTAAGTCCACCTTTATGAGCACCCAAAAATGTATTGCCGGGGATTATCAAATATCCTGAGAAAAACAAACTCCTACGACTATCTACCGGCAAAGTTACAAGAAATGTGAGCAACTACATACATATCCCTATGGAATAGAATGACAAATTCTATTTCGCTTTTATTTAACTAAGTATCCTTCATTACGTGCACTTCTTTGCACTTTCATATTTAAGCTAACCTATGAAAGACGTCGTCCGTTAACGTGACCACAACTGAAGGGTAGAATTGAAAATATCTAAACCCCAAAGTCGTTTCATACTAGTGCCAGCAGTCTTGGGACTGAAAGTTGCCACAGAAAGTATGTTTCTCTACAATCTTGCAAAACCAAACAAGAACTGGAAGTTGAGTGAAAAAAAATTAAAAACAAGACGCCATTTCAAGGATACACTTGCTGATTCAGACAGAGCAGCGGAAAGGGATATCTTTGAGAAATTTCTATTTTTCTTCCATTCGAATGAATTACAGCGTTGTTTTGCCCAAAAGTTGAGGTCGATATTTCGGTGCAGCTGCAAAACAGTTAGATACAGATAGGTCCACGATTGTAAGTGCAATCAAAACAGCAAACTAAACCATTAGGGACAAACTCCGAGAACTTTCCGACTATTTTCCGAGGTGAGCAAGCAAACACAAAATACTACAAAGAAAGCAAGATGATATCGTTCGTTATTTACCACCCAGTAGTGGGTTGGACTACTTTCTTTTACATACTATTCGATTTCTGTTCCATTCCTTGGCATTGGGATTTGTTCACTTGCAGCGTGGGACCCAGATGGGCACGATTGAATCCACCCGTAAGCGAAAAATCCAGGCAACATAAATCACTGATGATTCAACGTTCTGGCTTGGATCGGTTTTCTTTGTAAGCAAAATGCTGAGCAACTGAACAGCTGAAACATCGCATTGGAGAATAGAAGCCTTCAGATGTTAAAAAAAAATATTCCTCCTTTTATTCTACGCGAATGCAATGGCTTTAAGGATGTAAAAGGGTATTGTGTTCTCTTCCTTATATCAGGAAGTACTATACAGTCTACAGGACCAACAACCTTTAGCAGGCACGGGCACTGCATGCTATTATTTCTCTTCTGCCTTTCGTTTTACATTTATTGTGTGGGGAAATTAAAAATCTGAATCTATACATGAATTCAGGAAATTTAAGAGAGAAGCTATAGCTATAGAAGGCTGTGCGTTGCATGGAAAAAAGGAGGACACGAAAAACGAATCAGGAAAAACGAAGCTCCTGAATCCTAATCATGAAATAAAATTTAGCTTAATTTTTTTTTTACAGAGGAGAATTATCGAAGAGAATATTTGAATTTTATTAAAATAAATCTGGGTTACAATACAAGGTATGTTCTTTTTCATTTATATGTATCACTTATTTTTAAAGAGGCTATACATTTTTTGTCGATCCGATTAGGGCATTATTTCGAAATGAATTGCCTGTAATGCGGACTTAATTGGAATGTAAATTTTCAAAGGTGGATTCTAAGAAGCTAAAAGTACTTACAAATACCATAGCAATAGTAACACACTCCCCGATACTAATAATCATTTTTAGTGTCCTGGCTAAATTTTTCGAACTCACAATGGCGAAATTTTCCATACATTTTGTAGGTCACAATATGTGACCTATAAAATATGTACGATGAAGGTTAAAAATAATTACTAGTAATTCCCACTGAATTTTCATAAAACCGTAAAAATCCAATGCAAATCTTCTAAGCCTGTCTACCAACAATTAACTATATCCAACTTTCACCACCACGACGTCTCTTACATGTATTTATTACCTACATACAAAGCCCAGTTCATCACTGACACCGCTTTTATCCCCAAACTTCTCTCCTAGCCACACTAAAATTCAATAAAGTCCAATCAAAGGTATTTTATTATCTCTACCCAAGTATCTATTGCTCATAAGCTCAACCGCATAACACCTACCCTATACATTCTTCGTACTTAAATTGTTTTGCGTGTCTCTTGCCAACTTTCCTGTCAACACTGATTATCCTCGATGCGCAGTATCAACATCTCTTTCAAACAGCAATATGAATATGATGCTTACCCAACCAGTAAGGACTAACTTAATTTCACGGAACAGGCCGCAATCCTCATCACTATAGCCAACAACAAACAGGCACGACTCCTCAAAAGTGCGATAAGGAACTCAACAATAAAACTAATTGCAATGTAATTAGCAACAATAGAGAGTTTTCTCAGCCAATTTGTAAAAATTCCTTCTCCCTCTCTATTGTGTTGTTCGAGTGGCTTAGAAGTCCTGCTTCAAACGCAGCACATAATACCCACATCGGTATTTGATGCAAGTAAATAAAGTGCAATGAAACAAAATACCGCTCGGCGTCTGAACAGAACTTAAACTACTATCTCCATTGTGTTCGCAGTTTGTATCTCAAACTTGCTTTGTTATAAAAGAAAGTATCAGACAATTGCCACCCTCCTACTCTGCTCATTTCTTAACTGTCTCTATGAAAGAAATAGCAAACCCAGCAGCAAGCAACAGCAGGAAAATGTGCTTCGCTATGCGGTAATTATATGTATCAAATTCCCTAATTAAAGTTATATTCATTGGATAAGAACACAATGAAAGAATCGGGATAGGCCTACTGAGATCTTATTTTCCCAAATAAACGATAAACTTTTGGGTCTTAATTTCCCGAAATCACCTTTATCAATCCGTAATAAAATTTAATTATCAAAAGAGAGAGAATGAATTTCAAATCAAAAGGCAAAGTTTTAATTTGGTGCAACATCAAGTTGTTAAGCGAGAAAATTTCATTTAAGGAACAGGAATTGTGCTTTAAGCGAATTAGGGAGACACACACAAAAAAAAAGATAAAAATCTACGAAAGGCGGCAAAACACCATCCTTGCTAATCTGTAAAGATTTTCTGGTGAATTAAAATAATTTTTTTTTTTCTAGGGGGAGGTTTGTTTTGTCCTTTTTTCTTTTGTGGACGCGCGCCGACAAACTTTGTGGTAAAGTATTTGCATAGTATTTGTGTCGTTTTGGCGTTGCTGTTACTATTACTGTAAAATGGTTTGGGAAATTGGATTCCGCTTTTTTTTAATCAATTTTCTTGCGATAAGTGAAAAAGTTTTCCATTTATGATAAAAAATAAATGTTTCCTACACTAGTTATGAATATTTTCGTTGACATTCTTCTGTAGAAATGGGTTTTCTCTTAGCATTGTCATTTTCACTGCTTTGGAAATGCGGTTCATTGTGTGCTAAGCGATTTTACTTCTTACCTATTTTTTTTTTTTTTTTTTTAATTTTTTATTTATTTAAAAGATAAACTTTCTTAGAATATAGTGATATTGTGAATGAAAGGAGTATTTAGAATTGCTAAAGAAAGTAGAGAAACGTTTAACTACTGTGCGTTAAATAGTTTGTGGCGTGGTTTCCAATTTGAGTATCATAGTTCTTCACACTTTGCCCTACCCTCTCTGGTTAAATTTGTTTTACCATTCATACTAAGTGAGGCAATAACATCAATCAATGTACGAATCTTCAAAGTTGTTGACACTCAAAATCTATTTCTCTATCACTCTATGCGATAAGACATTTCCATCCCAAACTCGAATCATTATTTCTTCATCATCTTTAATTCAATTATACTAATTGCATCCGACAGAGCCATTTCTGGGTGCAAAATTCGCAACTGATTCTCTGACTATCCCATCATCATAAAGTACATAGCAGTCTGTTATAGCTGTCTGGCGAACGACGTTAACAAGTATGGGACTACCAAAACCGCTTGCCAGATGTAAGAACTTTGTTTTCCTCCTATTTTGCCTATTTCGCCAGATGAATATAGCACCAACTTGATAATGAAAATAATAACACATTACGCAGTAATTGCTTAGAGTCGTATACAACATCCTGCCACAAAACTAATATTTACCGTGATAAAAGCGTCCTTAAGCATTCATATAAACGCGAGCCATATTACCGAGATACCGCACATGGAGCAACTTTCCACGGCTACTTCATTTCTTTCGCTTCGCCTACTAGGCCATCGCTTTTCGATTTTATGTGCTTTTGGTGTCGGGTTAGAACTCCACTACCGTCATGCATTTTTGAATCCTTCATTTCGCTCTTGGCCAGTAATATAAAGTAAATCCTCTTGGCATTACTCCAGGATAAATTGCACTGAGCGCCTCGAGCTTTCGCACTGAGCTGTTATAGAAGCTATCGTGTTCCGAAACGACTCTCTTTTTTTCCCAGAGTCATTTCCTCTTTTTTTGTTCATCACTTGAACGTGTGCGTTCACAAAGATTCTACTTTACGGCTGTATACAATGGTAAAACATGAGAAAAAACGGGATAAACTCCCCACTGTAGGGATAATCTACCGATTTCAATGTTTGTTCTTCTGTCGTCTGTTTGTGCTCCCCAAACAAACGATTGTGGTATCCGAGAACAGCTTCACAGCAGTTAAAGGCCACAACAGTGCGAAGCTACCCATCGCTAGCAGAAAAGGACTCAACCTTAATGTTGCTGCTGTGCCTCACTTGAAGTCATAGCAAGCGAAACAGAATGAATTACATTATGGAGACTATTAGTTGCCTTAAAGGATTATTCAACAGAGAATAGGAAAGGAGGTGCCCCACACTAAGAAAAATGGACCGAGAAGCGCGCTCCGAAAGGAACAAAACAAATAAAAACACTTCAATTCTACCAACAAGGATCATATTACGGAAGTTTATGAACTGATTTCATACTTCGTTAAGTTCCTTATTGCAGTCAATGAGGACTACAACGGTGACGTTGGCGGCGTTGTTGGAACAACGAAGCCCACTATGAATGGGTGTGATTCCTTGCGTTCCCGCCGAACAACAACAATCTGCTTCGTACACTTGGTATGGCATGCGGAGTATGCCATGTAAACAATACGTTTGTTGCCCTCCACCTAAGTTCCTCGTATTATGCGCGAAATTATTTTCAATATTTTATGTGCCATGTGACAGACAAGACCCCTCTAGTGAGCCGCCCTCAACTGTATACAACTCGCACTATAGGTGGTTACAAGATAAAGAGAAAGAGTTTCACGAAGGAAAACATTTCATTTTATGTCTGTATTCGAGTTCTGTTTTATATTCGGCTTACCTTCATCAAAACCTGGCCCTTCTATACTGGGTGTGTGTTTGTGCCTGTATGCGTTTTCTAATTTGATTTATCTGTGACAATTGAGTTCCTTCCTACTTTCAGTTTACCCTTTTATTCAATTTTTGTGTGTATGCTTTTGCAGTAAAGGACTGCCAAGGGATTATAGATAAGTATAGTGGGGTGATGGTGTACGGCTTGTGTATGTAGGTGCAAGGATTAAATGACAAGGAAAATCCAATGATGAAAAAATCAGATCATGCGAGGGTTTATCTAGAGGAGATATTTATCCAGAGGAGATATTGCGTATTCTTTTCCGTTCTAAATTTACGCACGATAACGCGTTCAATATGCTCACGAGATATAGTTATAGAAGGGAGTACTTCCTGAGGCTTCCTATCAGTATATACTTACAGTATTTTGTTATTTTTATTTTGAGGAGTTAAGGCGGAACTTACTATATTGAAATCTTTAAAAATGTGATCCTGAGAGTGATGTCTTTTAAGGTAGTTGCTAAGTAATCAGCCCCAAGCTGTATTGGTGCTCAATTTGTATGATGCCCTAATATAGCTGAAATCAGGATAGTTATTTTTCAAATCTGTTTTTTATAGACCTCAAGTAGCTATGAGAACACAGTATACCCTTTATATCTTTTCATAAAATAAAATGATTGAAAAGGCTGGTCTGGTATTTCGGAATTAGCAGTGAACGCCCTTAATTGAACAATTTTCATTTTAAATTACAACAGCAGATTTCTCAACTGGCGACTGTATGCCCATGACTTGAAGTCAGTATATCACTACTTAGCATTATATCTAAATTTTTATTGAACCGTAATGATTTTGCTTCATAGCTGTCAAGGAGTTTTTTGTAGGTATTATGAGGACGTGGCATTTGTAATTGGTTTTGTTATACCCGTTTGTTGGATTTAACATAGACTTTTGACGTGCAGTGACCCGAATTTCTATATATGCAACATTTTCGCTTCATTTAAATAAATTTCGCGTAGCCAAATGAGCAATTGCATATTTTGCGAATGCAAATTATCGAAGCGTATAACATAGATTTCACTTAAATGGCTTAAGAGCTATGAATCTTTGGCGCCCGTTAAAAAAGCTAAACGCTTCCTTTCCGTCTCCTCCTTTTAGAAGAAGGGACCTTTTTTCCAGGCCCTTCAAACTTTGAAATATTTTACATTTTTTCTTCTTCAAACGCAACATTACAAAAGGACTGAAACTTTTTGTCATAAATTCAGGCTTTTCTTTTTTTGTAATGCTTTCTTGTGCGTCCCAATTCATTAAAAACCCAAAACTATAACCACAGCAGCGGCGTCCAACGAGACAAATTAAAACGTTTTACTGGACTCATTTCCTAACGCCGACTCTCACTTTGCAGGAGGACCAACAACCCATGAAGAATATCCCTATTCCAACAATGAATTCACTTTGCCTCGACTTCCCCCATAATACCGAAGTCCTGTTCCTGGCGAAGGGCGAAAGGATTGACTAAATTGCGCTTGCATTTATAATCAGGCTGCGACTTTATGCCCCGAAGGTGCCCATAGAAAATAGTAACCTCTTTCAAGTTATTCCTCTGCAGTTTTCTCGGTTTTCATCTATTACTCTGGGTGTGGATGCAGCCACACCGTATACAGAATGCGAACGACCGGAGATGGGATGCTCCCATGCCACTGAAGATAATATGAAACACTAAACAAGAATTGAACTTGCTATGTAAACAATGCACAACAATGAGTGCACTTAAAACAATTGGAGAATAGGTTAAAGGCCAGAAGCTTCGACGGGAGTTAAAGCGAATCCAAGGGATATTCCCAAGCAACAGCAGTCGACCGGTTTCTGTGTGAGTGCTACAAAAAAAGTCAGCTTCATGTAGATGAAAGGAGTTCGGTGTATGTGTGATCACTTTGAACATATACATGTTGTGGAAATTTACTGAAATTACTATAGCTATACCAGCTACAAAAACAAACTATACACATGCATACGAGTACGCCCCCAGCTTTCTATAGGAAGTGCAAATTTGGGTGAACCTAAACGCTTATAGTGGCGCTTCTTTTGGATTAGTGGAGATATGGGCTGCTTGTTACCCCTAGGGATAGGACAGTTAAGCTACACGCAAGGGTAACATACTTCTGGACTCGCGCTATCCTTTGAAATCTTGCATCTGCAGACTTTTGCATTACCATTCATTTCACCTATTAAATAGAATGGAAATTCTCAGTTGGATTCCCTCGTAAGGAGTGCACTTAAAACCGCCTCGCTGCAAAGGAATAGATTGTCACTGTGCTCGTAAGTACTTGTTGACGACGGAAAAAATACGCGTGAGTGACACTGTGAAAGTTTTCGCATTTACACTCGTCGCACTGGAATGACTCTCTGAAACAGGGTTGTGAATGGCAAAACGGCAATATACAAACAATATAACAGTAGCAGCTAACAGGGGCTGCAAAAAAAAATATTCCCCAGCTCCTAGGAGTTGTAGGATTTATTTTAATTGCTCGCTTAAGTGGATGAAAATGAACGCGCGAGCACCGGCTCTATATACTGCGTGGGTAGAACGGCTATATAGTAAATTAAAAACCCTATGCTGCCGTAATTTGAACACAGGTTAGGGATTACAGTCGCCGTTTCAGCGTAACCGTTTTCATTTAGAATTCTTGTGAATTTATGCAATTGTGTTGTGCGCAGGGTGATATCGAGTGAAAGCGAACAAGTGGATGCCCGAAGAGGAGGTGCTAATTGTATTTTACTTTGAAATTAAATTAACTTTGCATGACTCCTATAAGGACACAAGCGGTCGATGCAAATAACTTTACACAAAGTCACATCGAAGTAGGGCACATTTAATTTATTCTTCTTTAACAGTGGATTATGATTTAGGGACAATTTTTTTACCCTGTGCTTAAAATTTATTTGCTAATTGGATTTGATGGAGGTTCTAAGGTTCTAAGCATTTTCAGAATTTGTACTTAAAATATAGAGAGACCCTCTAGATGGAGCACCCTCTTTTGCAAACTATAGCATCTCTATAATTGCTGTAACAGTGAAAGAAGAAACTTTTCCCCATTATCATTCGAAAGATATCTTTAAACTTGTTAGTAAGTTGGATGAGTGTGATTAAGTTTCGGTTGAAAAATACGATTATCACTAAATAAATTAAATAAACTGATATGCCACCAAGTAGGATTCTCTAAACATTCTTGACTCTGCTGGATTTTTTTTTTTTCCTTCTCAAGAGTATGTGCTGAGTCCCAAAAGCCGATAGAAAATCAGCAACAGATTACATATCTAAAAAGCCTATTTCTAGCAGTGCTAGTAAATTCTGTCAAATTGTGGTTATAGGTATACACAGTCGTATAAGAGATACCGACCTTGGCTTCGGTCAGATTGTTGAAAATTGAATTAGGAACAATATTATTTGATGGATGTAGTTTAACAAAAAAGCTATCGTCGAACAAAGGAAAAGTATAATCCAATTGAAATACTAACCCAATTGAATACTTGCAGTCAACGAAAACTTTTCTAATGAATCACATGCCCAGTTTTATGGAACAAAGTTTGCCATCACTAAACTCGCATTCCCCCATTGACACAAATCATTTGATTCAATTCAAAAAATACTTTTCTTGAAACATTAACCTTCCAAATTGGTACGTCCTTTTTGTGAAAATAGAATTAAATCCTTAAAACAAGTCCATCGATTGTTTTCGCCCTTCTGGGAATCCCACTGAACTATCATCACAGGAGGATTAATTCTTCCATTTATTTCGTTTGGAAAATCGGGGAAAAAAAACTCAAGAACCATTATCAGCTTACATAGAAAAATAGGGCAATCACACAGGGGAGAAATAGGAAAAGCCCAATTAAATCCCTTTGCCGCCCTGCTTGTAAACTTCCATCATCAAAGTCCAGCCCATTCCTACTCAATCGCAAGTAATAAAGCGAAAGCCAATTCCGAACGCCTATTTTCTCTACTACATCTTAATCTATAGCCATTTGGCAAATTCAACGAAAACTTTTCGATTGCACATAAATGAATAATTTCATGGATCATCAACTCGAATGGAGATGGACGAATCTGATGTTGATGCTACTCTAGCTCTAGTATCATCGACTCCGCCATCATAGACAACATGATTCGATGCCCTAATATCAATATCAGACAATGATGATAGGTAAAGAATGGATAGAAAGTAAACCGAGCTCCATGACATGGAGACGACGGCGTAGTGGCAAGGACAAAGGAATTGAATAGGTCTCTCGTTTGAAATGATGAAAGTTTCAATGTACTTGTAGTGTTGCGATGCTCTTGTTCTATAGAGCATACTGAATGCCACTCATTCTTATCCCTCTATCTATGTGTGAATAGGCTTGATAATAATAAATAGTAAGTAGCTCAAAGAAGCAATTTCGATTTGGTTTGTTGTATAGTCTCGTGCTTATAATTATTGTTCTGCACGGAATGTAATTGAATTCTCTGAAACGGAAGTCCTCACCTCTGGCATTGGTTCGAACAACACCAGGAGAAAATGAGTGATTGCTAATAGCGAACTTAATCATAATAAGCGATCCGAGCGATATATCTTTGTTAGTGGCGCTGTTTGGTATAGTTTTCGACCCTCAATTTCAATAATGGGCCCCAAATAGATGAAAACCATTCTGCACTTCATCATAAGTTCACCACACTTCTTCTACGTCATTTATCATTTGGAATATCTCGACTCACATGAGGTACGACTATGGTTGGGAAATGAGAAGGGAAATGTGCCGCTCAGACTCCGGAGAACATCGCACCCAGTGAAGGTTCTCATGGTTGGAACACCTGCTGATTCGAGTTGATTTTAGCCATAATTTAAAAACCGAACATAAATTCTTACATAGGCTGGGTGAGACATGTTCCGGGAGCAGATCCCCACTCAATCTCCTTACTCGGCATTGGAGAAGTGCCTGTAGAAAAAAAGGGCTTTTTCCATTTTTGTAATGAATCTATTACTCACCCCTGATGGAGCTGCCGTCGACAATTTATTGGTATCAAGTGTGAAGGTTATTTATTGGAGATTTTTTTTCCGTATTCTTCATCCTATATAATGTTTTCCTGAAATGGATCATATTTGTTTGTGATTTTCTGGCCTTCTGGTTTAATAACATATTATTGCGAGTGAACATAAATCAGGCGCATTTGGAAGGGCTCGAAAATGATGTAAGACTTTAACTGTGTCATTAAATTATTATTGAAGTTATTTCGAGGATATTACTATACGCTCATATTTGGAAGTCGTCTTCGAACTGGTTCATATACTTAAGGAAAGCATATGAACTATGTTTTAATGTTCTATGATTTTTATATGTGTACATTCGTTGGATTCGATAGGTACCTACATTTCTTTGCTTCACAAGATAGTGAATTTCAAAAATCTAAATCAGCACATAATGTGTATTAAATACAAGCGATTGCCATTGACGCTTGGTTGCCTGGATCTTGTGAATTAAATTCAAACCGCTCGGGACCGCATATGTTTTGAGGTAGTTAGCTCCCCAGACAATCAGGTTTGAAATATAATATACTAGCTGACCCGGCGAACTTCGTTCCGCCCAAATTCGATATTCACATGCTACGTTATAAGTTTTTCTCACACGTGAGCACGTCACATACAATTGACGATGTGTGAAACAATTCAAGAATTGATGCCACAAATATCCAGCGATTGTCCTTGCGACTTATTATTTGTCATAGTGAAAGCGAGACGCATGGGAAATTAAAGACGCTTTAAAAACCAATGGCAAATCATTCTGAATAAGCGGAATCCGAGGAACTATAATGTCTGCCTTGAATTTTCCAGTCAAAATCGTCGCTTCCATGACATTTGATTTCAGATTCTTCATAATCAAATCGAACACGATCCATTTAAAAGATTCGGTGGATTGGGGTTGCTCAGCAAAATTATAACCGAGCCGACTTTTGATTTCAAACTGTGTAGCCGGGAACATCCAATGAATTTAAAAATTAAACAATTGAAATAAGTTTTTTTTTTTTTTTCACGACAAAAATTATTATATGCCTTTCTTGGGCCAATACGAATCCACCAAGCTCAAAATCGTTAAAATTGAACGATCCATTCTCGAGTTATGAGTGCACACACGTACGTTAGTCTCTTTTATATGTATCTGTACCCCGCCGGTTTTGCCCGTGCCTTTCTGGAACCAACCAACATCCAAAAAATTTCATTCAAATCGGTTAAGCTTTTTCGGAGATCGAAAACAGCGCCACCTATCGGATAGACCGTCGGCTCCCGCGCACCTACACACTTCCCTGGCATATTTTGAAAATAAAATTCTCCCTTAGATTTCCTATCTGTGAACGAAGACTGAAGAGTCATGTATTCACTACTCTTATGTCTATAGCTCGCTTCGGCCGTCGACTCTCTTTAGTGGCGTCGTTTGCACGAGTGAAAGCATGAAGACTGAAAGCAAAGTAGTAAAATTCAACTTTTTCCATTGTTAATATTTTAAAAAACTAAAAATTCAAAAATAAGCACTCAGAAAATCTATTTCTCAAGATTGATTGAGTGTGTGAATCGCAAGAGGTAAATAAACACTATAGAAACTACAGAAATTATATTGAGTGGAAGTGGATGGAAGGGTGGATAGGTTTCAATCACGTTGTGCCGAAAATCCAAAAAAAAAATGGAAAATCAAAAAAATAAATACGCTCGTAGCTTTCTATTAGTGAAAGAATATTTTGAAATCGGTTCAGTAGTTCCGGAAATTACCTCTTAAAAACAAACATTACCTCTTTATATTTATAATAGTGTGATGTGATGTGATCAGTCCCTCTATTTTTGATTGAGAAAAGTGTTTGATCTTTCGTAGATCTATTGACATTTACTTGGCAAAGGCTTTTCTCGAGAAACCCATAGAAATTGCATTTGTCGGCCTCGCCTTTCTATTACGAAGGTATGTTATGCTCAACAAAGATGGCTTCATTGAAAATGCACTATTTTGGGTACTTCAACCGTTTGATATAATACACCCCGAAGTTATGAGTTAGCTACCTTGTAATTTGTACTCAAATGACAAATTTTCTTTCAAAGTTTCTGCAGGTTATATTTATCTTTTTTATTTTATGTTTTTGATATCCCGTAAACTATTTGAAGTTATGTGGCGGTCCTCAATCGCAAGTAATGTCTACTCCTCTATACAAGCGTGTTCCCTGTGCATGCGTAAAAAGATTTAAAAATGTTAATTTACGTCAGCCTGGTTGATGGTTAAATAGATGGATTGTTTGCTTTGAAAGTTGAGGCCATTATCATTGCATAGCAAACACTCTCACTGAAAGCAACTTCCATAATTAGTTGCTTAAGGCGACTTTCTGCATAAGTTCTTGTAGATCACTTCCCTCTATGTGCATACTTCAGATATTAACCTCGAAATTGTTTTTATTCTAAACATCAGAGTAGTAAGCTTTCATGAAGGAGTTCTGAAGAATTGATCAATATTTTAAAGTAGCATTCTGCTGGTGCATTTAACAGAATATGAAATGACTTTGCCAAACTCATCATTTAATGCATACCTATATAGCACTACATGACCATACTATATGGATGTAATATCTTTCGTATCGTAATTGGAGTCCATATACTGGTGTAAAAAAAAAAAAAGGTGTGATATCTAACCAGGAGAACTACGTGTGGCCAACCGGTATCCCTTCCGGGCTTGTCATCCACCACTGACTGTTGAAGCCGCGAAATGGTATTTTCTCTGAAAGAGATCTCTTGGTTGGCAATTTTCGATATTTCACGGAGCACAGCCATCGTCGTCAACGCCAACAACAGTAACGATAGCGGAGAACAGAAGACAATAAAGCAAGCGCGGTCCGAGAATATTTTTATCTCGATGCTTTCAGACACTTTTGTCATACAGTGCTGAATTGAGTTTCAGTTTTATCGTTGGTCCTTTTGACTCCCAGCAAATACTTTTGTTCTATATGGAGGCGGGTGTATAAGAAAGCAAGGTTTTTTGCCTCAGTTTTAACTTTTTTCAGCTTTGTGTTTGCCTTTGGCACAAAGTGACCATGAGTCCACACATGGGTAGGTCGGAAAACTTTTGTTGGGGTTTCTTGTTCACATGGCTTTTGAGACTCGGCATATGACATTAATGTGCCATGAGTACGTCTATAACAGCCCTTGCTACTATTATCTTCAACTGCCTGCTTGGCAGAGCATTTAAAGCTTAAATATTTATGGTGCACAAGTTAAAGATATAACTTTAAAAGGGATTAAAGGTGGTTAGCTGTACTCACTGCTATATCTTATTTCTTGTCAAGGAGAAGAATAAATAAACGGTAATGTGAGTATTTCATTTGACAACTTCGACTTCTTCGAGTTCGTAACTATGTGCCTTGTCATTCAGAACATTTTAGAAACCGATTTGTGAATAAGCCTTGCTTTAATTTTATGAGGAACTAATTTATGTAACCAATTTGAACGGGAATATAATAAAGCCCCATACACGCTCAAAAATTGGCTCTAACAGAGTGCGATTTTTGCTCGGTTAAAAAAAATAGGCTAAAATTAACCAAGTCTCTGTTGAAAAACACCGAGCAATCGTAAAATGCATATACTCTTAAAAATAACACACTTGTTAAGAACCATGTTTCAAGATAGTTATCAACCAGTTGGTTAAATTCAAGAGAGTTAGTTTTTTATTTACAACCAAGAAACATTGATAAAAGGTTATTTTTAACCCGGTCATTTTTGTTCCATCAACTCTGTAGGAGCTTATATTAACAGCATGACTTGGTAGTTTTTAACCGAAAGTTGGTAGATTTTTAATAATCGATTTTTCGCGTGTATAGTTATGTTTTCTTAGTAATTCTTTAAAAGTTGTATACCACTATAACTGGTTTGTCTTCTTCTTTTCATTTTTTTTTTTAGATCTAATGATGGCATCATTTGACTGTGAGGAACCAAATAACGCAGAAAAAATAATGTATGATTTGAACTAAAAAATCCACAAAGAAATTAATCATTTCAAGAGACGGACTGGATAATTAAAATAACTAAACTGAAACTGCTGTTAAAAAAAAAGTTACCCTATTATTTGATTTCCTATTCGCATGTGTAAAAAATTTTCAAGATTTTCTGTTTATCAACCATTAACAAATAGCAAAACAGTGACAACAATTATTGTGAATATAATAAGACCTAACTACCCACATAAATGTAAATAAAAGACATGGGAGAACGATCACATAGTTTGAAGCAATAAATAGGTGCATAGCAAATGCAATTGAAATACATGTCGATACATTAACAAATTATATTAGCCAAAAAGTGATCTGTTTTGCCTCATCATGGGATTTGATGAATATATAATATGTTTTAAGAATTAATATGTCTGCACCTTTAAATTGTTTTCAAGAAGTCGGGTAGGTACTTTAGAAATTGATAGTATGTATCTAGCTATAGATATAATTACTATAGGTATTATGTGTGTAATCGGAAAAGCTTTTGCGTCATAATAAAAAATGTATACTAAATCCTTTCCAATGGAAGACGTACCTAAAATAAAAAGAAGCATAACATGTTATATAGTTTGGGAAATATATGCTGATTGCCAGATATAGGTACGAAACGATATTTATGTAAATCTGTACAGCTACGAATAGCTTAAGTATGTACATTTTACATTTGTAGTAAATCGTTCCTGTAGAAAAAATAAATTTAATAACATTAAAGCTAAGGGTAGATAACTTTACTATTTAAGCGAAAATAAATCGATTTTGTTAACACAACTTTTGTATATAATGTAAATACATAGCAAAATTATTAAGAAAAATTTACGTATGATGAAATAAATAAACATTTTATATATAGCTATTAAATAAAATTTAAATCTTTTCTTTCATTACAAAACAAAAACATCGAACCAATTGTCTTAAATTTCTAAATCTGTTTTTCTTATTCCATATTGCGTCTCAAAGTGTTACACTAGGCTGTGAGTGGAGAAACAAAACCTTTTGTTTGAATTCAGTGGATGAAAGCGACTGATCGATACATATCGTCGACTGCCGCACAGGGTACTAACGTAATTTATAAGAAGAAAGTTAAGTGATTGTAAATTACATTGCAGTTCGCACTTCACACTTTATTCTTTTTAGGTCACAATTTGTAATTTTTATATGGAAAATTGTGAGTTCGTAAAATCTAACCTGGACACGGACCCCATTCGAACTGTCAACTTAGTACTCAGTCACGAAATTCTTGACTAGATTCGTCGACTACCTTCATAATCTTCAAGTGGAAAACTGTTCATGTGGCGGATGTAGGCCAGTAAAAACTGAGACAAATCAAGTCAGTAGCTGTCAGACTTACTAATATAGATTCTTGAACGTCCACAATATTTTCAACTTAAAATGTCCCTGTTGTTATCTTAAATGAGTATTTAAAAGGCAGGGCACAACAAATCATATTGGAAAACACCAACAGAAAAAAAGGCGAAGCGAATGTGTTGTTGTTAATCATTTTTAGCCTTCACACTAAATATTTTGCAGGTCTTTATAGCTATGCAATTTTGCAGGGAAAGCTTCGCCATTGTGAGTTCGAAAAATTTTGCCTGGGCACTAAAAATGTTTATTTTATTAGGTAACGCGGGTTGTGTTTAAGGCAATGAAAGTGGTTCATAACTAGGTATTCGCTTTGCCTTCGCCTATTAATTAGATAGCATACCGATGCCTACTTATAGCTATAGTGTGTGGAATCTTTGTTCCTATTATTTTTTAGACGTGAACTGAATTATGTATTTTGTTTGACTCTAAATTTTAGTAGTTCACAGTGGCTATAATTCCCATACAAATTTCGCAAATGTGAGCTTCCGTAAATTCAAGGTCGATACTAAAATTTTTTATTAGTACGGCGCAGTATGACTAACTTATCCTTTTTGGAGCAAGTAAAAGCATTTAAAGACAGGACTGTACTTAGCGTTTAAGAAACCACACGACTGTCATAGTGTCGTAACAGAAAATCGACTTCCTTTGCGTATCCACGAACAACTTGTTTTGGAGAGAGAACAAAGACTGATCGAGCATTTAAATATTCATGGGTCATCGCAACTCATCCTAATCCTAAGCCAAGTTTCCCGCCTACATTGACATCTTAACACTCCAACTGGACCTACTTACCTTCTCAGTTCTCACCACTCACACTTACACCGTGTCTCCAGGAGCAAATTTACATAGCTTGCTATCTGTCAATTTTCATAGAAAGAAAGAACGATAGTATACAATAAAATGTTGGGTGGTCATTTCATAGCTTACTATTTCATTCGTTCAAAAAATGTCGCTGAGCGGAGCATGTCGTTGCATTCTCACATTAATGCCTTAGGTAATACATCGTCCATTCGCCGCTCAGTCATCGTATAGAAGGTGCCACAAAGACGGGTTATATTAACTTATGAATACGAACCTTACACCAACCTTACAAACCTTTAATTTCTCACATTCTCTTAATTTCAAACAGTAAAGTATTTTGGGAAAATAAAAAAAAATCGAGCGAAATTAGGAAATTACTTAGGAGAAACTAGAAATTGACATAAAAAAGCTCAAAAAAACTTAAAATGAAAAACGTGCTTTCGGAGCTTTCAGTCCAGACATCATCCAAAACTCGACGGCTTTTTAAATCAAAAAAAAAAATCTTAAAATTTTATCCAGGAAACCCAAATGGCCCTAAGGACACGATTCATAGATATCCGTCCCAAAATGAGTTAAAAAAGCAAAACCGAGATAACTAACTAGACTTAATCAAACGCTTGCATAATTTTAGGCTGACTCGGTAGAGGTGAGATTGATTTTTGTATATGTACTTTGATATGAGGTTTCATTTGAGTCGTACAACAAAAACAAACAGAAATAGACTAATCCTTAAAAATTTATATTTCTGTAGTTTTAAGGGTTGGAATCTTCATTTTTGCATCGACCAACTGGAAATAATCGAGACGTCCAATAAAAAATAACAAAAAAAGTCCGGATTAGCGTAAGTTTAAGGAACCGTCCCGCCAAGAGCTTGGTCGATTTCCTGGTGAATCACGCCCGAAACATTCATACGCGGTGAAAAGGCTGTTGGCCTCTGCCATAGTGAAATAAAAAAATAAGTCAATTGTTACGAAAGGTTCGTGTATATGAGTGGTGGAACACCAAGGGATGTTATTCTAAACAAAATACGATAGTTTTGTCAGCAAATATCAAAACCAGGAATACATTTTATCCCATACTGGAACCATGCAATTTTTTATAATAGGTAGGTAATAACTTTGTATATACACAGAAATGTATAAATTAACATGCATACTCACCAACTCTACGATTTTTAGCGCTTGTGTATTTTTTACATCGTAGGTAGAAAATATGCAAAAACCTCTTCTCATGGGTTTTGATGAATCCAGGGTAACTGTTGCGAGTTATACTCGCTAGCGAATAAATTTTACTCTACAAAATCTGTAATTTGTTGATTTTTAAGTAGGTAAGCTATACAAACACATGACAAGGCAAATGAAAACACTCTCAACTACATATCAAACAGCACTCTAATAAAACACACATAAATTTTCTGCTTTGTTTATATTGGGCATTGCCTTGAATTCACCATTACGGAAGAATCCAAAGTCAATTACATTACATTTATTTTATAACATATATATCTATGCATCAATAATACATATGGGTATATAAAAATGGTTTCTCATGATTTGTCAATTCATGAAGCAACGTGTCATATAAGTTATTTGCTTTAAAAGACAAAGATGTTCTATAAAATCATTTATTAAAGTGGACATGTACATTTTCTTAAATTTTTTTTTTTATATATTTATGCATGTTACAGTTGAAGTTCAAAGTTGTATATTTCTCGATTTTGATTGTTTCATTTTTATTTTCTAAATATATATGTGAAGTTTAGAAGGTTTTTGGTAGTGAGTGCTGAGCACATTTAAGTCAAATGAAAGTTAACAAGGAACATTACACACAAAGTTGCATATATGGAAAGTTTTCCCAACTTCGAGCTAGAACGTAACATAGGCATGTATTTTGTTTGATGGTATATACACATATATCAAAAACGTCCGCAAGTATTTCAGTGTTATAATTATTTACATAATTTCAATTAAATTTTGTAATCAATTGAGTTATTTTTAATATAAATCACAGTCAAACGACAACGTAATGAACTTATTTCTTAAGAATAAAATATTCATAAATGTTGGTGGTACAAAATAAAATATACCGCAAGTTTTGTTTTATAATAATTCATTTGAAGAAATTGTAAATTTCAATGTTTACAACTTAAATACATACGTATATAGGTATAAAACAAAATTTACAACATCTCTAAGGATCAAGTGATAACAACTTGTTACCAAAATGCAAAATATCCAAATGAGCTCTGGGGTGAGAGATGACGCTTTACAATATGGGTTTATTATGTAATATGTGTTTTAGAGTCAATTTATGTGGGGACTCCCAAACGAACAAAACTACCAAATACCAAGTGTATTCATTGTTAATTTTAACTTTTTAAAATCAGAAATAGATAAATTTTCTGTTTATTTAAATGCGTTTAATATGACATAAATAATGTTTCAAATGATAAAATTTAGTATTTGAATTTGTTCTTCTTCAAATTTATCCAATTGCATCAAGCCTTTATACCTAAACTAGATATCCAATATAGCAAATTCCGATTCTACTAAGTACATAACAACTTAAAAATAGATAGGCTATAACCACAGATATTACACAAATAATGTCAAATTGAGCTAGTTGTAGCTGAGAGAATATAAACGCCCAAACACTTTTCGTTCACCGTTATCGGTTAATCGATTTCCACGGAACATTTTATTGTTGTTACATTCTATATCATAAAATTGTCAAAGAGGCCTTGATTTCTGATATAGTTTCCGGTTATTAGAGGTGTTTCTTGCAAACAGATAGAGTTTAAATTAGGTCCAATGATGGACAACGAGTTATAATACTTCGCGAACAAGTTTTTTTTGTACATATAATCTGCATATCTGTGGTATAGCGCAGTGAAACTGTCATTTTTTTATATATTTTTTTTTTGTTTTGGCAAAAAAGGCTTTATCATTGTTTTCTTTAAAATAAATAAATAACTGCGAATGTTGACGAGCATTCATTTGTATGTCGTTAGTAAAATAAAACTTTTCGAATTATGAAATATATGCGCTTTTTTGTTAATAGAAAAATGTTTACTTCGTTTTATTGAGCGTAATTTGTTATAGATTTTACATTCAATGAAAGTTAAATGAAAAGCAAATGAAAAATGCATTTCAAACACAAAATTTACAAAACTTTAAATATTTATTCATCTTTGTTTTAATCTATAAAACATGTCTTGAATATTTGTGTATATAAACTTTGTTATCAGTTGAAATTTGTGTTTGTTGGCTTTTAATACAAAAATTATACGAAAATTCACATTACACATTTTTGAACAGTAATTTATTCAACCTGTAATTATAATTGGTTTATATTTTATTTATTACGCTCGTACAATATTATTTAATTTTATCTAATTTATAAAGCTTAAATTGAGATCTTTCTTGATGTTGGATCGGCGTGTATCATCACAATTGATCCGATCATAGCAACTAATGTACGGTCCAACCAAGTCACTGGGTTGGGGTAAATCAGGCCTCCTTCATAGAAACCTAAATGTCCACCATGGGCCAGTTCAACGTATGCGGTTTGGTTATGGGAACCTGGATGTTTAAGGAGAAAATAAATAAATGAAATAATATAATCACAATCAGTAAATTAACAAAAAAAAAAAACTTTTTTCCCGTTACCGAGAAATTATTATATTGCGCTCAATACAAAATTAAAAATAAAAAACGAAACATTTTCGCAGTCGGTAGGATTCGAACCTACGCTCCCAGAGGGAATCTGATTTCTAGTCAGACGCCTTAACCGCTCGGCCACGACTGCGTCTCATAACTTCGTGACAAAATGTTAGTTCGGTTCGTTGGGCTTATACAAGTGTTTCAACCAGCGTTGTCTCAAAACTTAGGCATCACTTCCTTAAAAAAAATATTGAAAAATAAAACAAACAGGAATCAGGAAATGAAAATTTACTCGACAGAATGAAGCTTTAAAAACAATAGCTGGTTAAAAGATTCACCAAGCGAAAACACCCCATCAATTTTGCATGTATCTTTTAAAGAAATTACAAAAAACTCCCACCTCGTTTTCGTTTAACTAATGTGGCTCAAACTTATGTGTTATGGCTCACCTCCAATATTTTTTTCGGAACAACGCTGCTACCAACTCTCAAATGTAAATTATCAGATGCATTGCAGTTAAGCAATTGCACTTGTAATGGATGGTAATGTAAGAACTACAAAACAAACAAAAAAGCAGAGTAAGTGGGGAAAGTGGGGAATGTATAACTACACAAATAGTCGCGATTGTAAAATACAAAATTTAAAACTACTACAAGATCAGCCTACGGATTATTTTGTGCCGATGCCCACATTTTAGCAGAGTACAATTTATAGCCACCCCGAAATCATTTAAACAGATGGCGTAGCCCTAACTATCGAAGTAAGTTGAAGCTCCAACCCTAAAATCAGTTTAAAATTCAAAAATACTACTTGCTTGCAAAATCCTTAATGGGAGCCAGCAACTCCTCTGGTACTAGTGGATCATCTTTGGAATTGATAAATATCATCGGCTTTTCAATGTTATCTAAATAGTTAAGTGAAGAACTCCACTTATAGAGATCGTGTGTTGATGCGAAATTATGCACGCGCCGAGTGTATGCCTCATCAAGTTCAGGAAGCGTTGCAGCAGCAATAATTTCTCTTTCATTTAACCCAAA
This sequence comes from Cheilosia grossa, assembly GCA_963082955.1. NCBI lineage: Eukaryota > Metazoa > Arthropoda > Insecta > Diptera > Syrphidae > Cheilosia > Cheilosia grossa. Next base: position 10,316,916 of record OY720147.1, read on the forward strand.
TCGTGTCTTCACCTCATCCGATAGCAGGACATGTCGGTGCTTAAGAATAATATTCTTCACATTCTCCGTCATCACGTATAAATAGAAGCGACGGAAGTTTTGCCAATTAAGTAACCATTGTGTACCCCTAGAGAACAAAAATGTAAATAACTTGTATGACAATTTAAAAGTTATTTTTACGATACTCACTCGACAGCGTTGTATCCTTGACATATTGATATACCACCAATGACAGTGCTTGGGCGTTTTATTGTCTTCTCACCCATATACTTTGATATTAAATTACCACCTAGACTATAACCTACGGCTATAATGTTTGTGGACGGATATTTTTTGTGCAGATTCTCAACCATAGCTGAAAAGTCGTCAGTATGTCCTAGAAATATAAATAAAAGTCCAATACTTAATATCAGCATTTTATGAGTTAGGCATGCTAAACTTACCATAGGTGAATATGCGTGATGATGTTACTTGAACACTCGGTAAAGCTCCGATGTGATTTAAAACGGCACAACGGTAGCCATGGCATTGTGCGTAGTGAACAAATGTGCGAATATATACACTTTCTGATGAGTTGCCTATTCCTGGGCAAATCGCCACGGTGATATCATCTAAAAGGGGTGGTATTTTATCATTTTTAAAATTTCAAATCAATTTTATTCGGTAGACTGTTCATTGTCCCTTCGAATTAATTAATTTACAAGCACATATTGGAACTAACCTTCGTGTTCATTCAGCGGTTGATAGAGATCAAAGGTCAATGTTGAGTCATCGAAGAGTGACAGATAGACGCGTTTGCCGAGTGGCCATGGACACTTAACACGACCAACAATGCTGTGAAGAACAGTCTGCACATGACCGCTAAAGCCCCATATTCGAGTTGGCACATATCTGAAAACGACAAAAGTGGGAAACAAATTTAAAAAAGTTTGATGGTGTAATGTGTCGTGCTTTAATTAAGTGGGAAATTGTTGTTTTTCTTTTACACTAATGGCAAAAATGAGCATGCAAATATTTTGTGGTTGTAATGGGGTATCCCTTGGTCACGCAAATGATTGATTTGGAACACGCGGTAGGCGCGGCTACGGAAAGACAACTTTATCAATTCCCATAACTCACAATCACGTTTGTGTAAACAAAAAAGTATGGCAAATTGGGAAAATTCGTTGTTTATTAGGTAGGATAGAGGGTGGAAACATTATCAAGAAATAATGACAACTTTTTCGTTTAGTTGCAATAAGGAATTGGGGATCTAACATAATTTATTTTGATCTATCATTGACCTATAATTTAAAGAGTAAGAATAACGTTATGCACAGCGTACATAATTCACATTACAATATTCACTTACGATTACAGGACTTCGAGAGAAAGAAGCATTTGAATCACGTCTCCCAAAAAGTTGTGTGACGACAACCGAAATTATCGTTTTCCACATATTTACCGCCATTTCCGGTGACCTTGCTAAGAAGTTTGTAGGTTCCTACCCACACAAAAAATTACTCAAAAAACATGTTGAATAAGTGACAGATTTGAGACAAACAAAATACGTTAATGCTGAATTTACACCTTCAGGACTGATTTTGCATGCATGACATATATAATATCGTAATGTACTCTTCCCTCAAATAAATGTGACAAGAAAAATTAATATATATACATTATTTTTTCACAACATATTCCACGAGTGTTATTACAAATACAAAAAATAGCACTATCACGTAATAGTCTGTGAACTTTGATACCTTCATAATTTAAAAGTAACTTTGGGCTTAATTAATTCAGGCACAGACAGAACTCAAATAAACATTTTTGGTGTTATCTCCTCACGTCACGTTATACATAAGATAATGTTCATAATTATATGTTATGTTCATTGAAAAATATTCGTTGATTCAGATTCGAAAGCCACAACCTCACATTTTTCTTATTGGTAATGATTCTGCTTTTTACACATAAATGATAATAAAAACTGTGTCCTAGACTAATTTTCATTTTCAGATATAGTTTTGTCATTATTAGGTGTGTTTATCTGGATTTTGCGAAAATTAACAGGTTAATGTTGATAGTTTGTGTGCCCTTTTATTTATTTTATAAAATCAAGTTAAAGGGCCGACAAAGTATTTGAGTCTGCGACGAAGTCTCGCAACGCTGCCAAAATGTTATTCTTAATCTCGTAGAGGGACCACACCCTGTTGAGCTTCTGAATGGAGCTTGAAGTTAAAGTAAATACACTCGTATACCTACATAAATATTTCAACATCACGCCAGTAGACCCAAATATGTAGATTCAGGATGTGATTTCACTTAAAGCTTCCCTAAAATTACAAATTTTGACAGAGAGCCACCACACAAATTTTGGGTAGACCCCGCTCGAGTCTCGTCAGTGCGTGTGCACCTTGTAGCTTAGGTAGTTTTAATGAGTTTTAAAATAAAACAAATAATAAAGACTTCAAGTTTTCTAGGGTTTCTTGAATATTAAAAAAACATTAAAGAGTGATAGATTTAAGGGCGAATATTGTTAAGTTAAGAGCGCTCGCTAAGAGCCAGTAAGCTAGAATAAGATAACAGATAGTTTTAAATTAGATTTAATCGTTTTTGTCTAGTATGTAAGTCCAAGAAAGAATTAATAAAAATGAATTTAAAATTTAAAAAAAAATGATTGCGGGCCCGGATTTGATTTTTTTAATCTTTAACAAAATTCAACAGAAACGATTATTGCATGTGCAATTGTGAATGTACATTTAGATAGCGGCTGCGTTTACACCTTCTTATTTAGATTGCATTGGTATTGCCACGCGGTCTGTATATGATACGAAAGGCACTTCAGATAATCGAAAGGGGATTGTACTTTGGACTTTAACAAATGACACATGTCGTTCGGACATGATCAGACCATACCAAAATATATGAAATAAAAAGTGTTCTACTTGTTATCTGCTGTAATGCGGAACGTTTTAAAAAACGATTCACTCGTTTATATACGAATACGTAAGAACAAGCATGCGGTTTTATTTTTAGCTTAATGTTAATCAGACAATTGAGACAAGCAAGCATGTTTAAAAAAATAGTTCCCAAACTATATAAATTGAATGGTGATTTTCACGAAGTGATCAATTGGATTTTGATGAGACATTTGTTTGGATATGTCTGTAGATACTCATATCCTATTTTTTGTAGATGATTTATTTATTGAAGTGTATGAGTTTCGAACTTATTTATTCAATATAGTCTGCTAACCCTTCGTTACCAACAATATTTGCATAATTAAACGATTATCAATTACGGATAACTTAAAATTAAGTTTTTGTGAAAACTTGAAATAAAACGAATTGTGACTCACTATTGTAGTTAGATAGATTAAAAAATGTGAATTACTTAAGGAATTCTATTACAACTCCTTTGTGCTCAAAACTGTTTTTAATTATTTTTTTAACCTACCTTTAAGGCGGCGATATTCTTGAATTTTGTAATGCCCTTTTCTTTCAAAAAGATTAAAATAATTAAACTCAGCCCCATTAACATTTAAATCTCTGGAAGTATTCAAATATTAGTGGGACTAGATTGCATTAAATACAAAGAATGGTTTCATGCGCCTAAATAAGAGCATTATTCGTTCTTATTTTAAAGAAGCTGTTGATTAATCCATCAGAGATTCAGGCACCTCTTTAATTCCATTGACATCTTCACCGAAAATAGTTTTCAGTGGAATAGGAGAATTACCTTTAAGTGAATCCCCATGCGCTATAAAAGCAGGCCATTCGAAATCAATAAGTAGAAATTCCCTTTTGGCAAACTCCCAGAAGCACTCATTCCCAGAACCGTCGAAATGTTTCTCCAATTAGTTGAAGTGTATCCATTAACAAAATTAAACAATATAAATATACCGACAAAATACAATACAATAGTAGATAGCAATTGTTTTCATCTGACAAAATGAGTTAGATATTATACACTTAAATTCCTAAAAGGAATAATACTGCGATTGCAGCCGCATTCGTTGGCATTGTTACCAAAACAATAAAATGCTAAAATTTACGGAATTCATGAAATTGTTGCGATCCTAATGGGATATCCCCTCTATACGTGTGTGTGTGTGTGAAGAGAGCCCACATGAAGGTCAAGGCGAAATTTGTGTTTTTGGTGACCAGGACAGCTAAATATCCCTTTTCTGAGTTACATAGAGTGGAAACAACTCTATAGATAGAGCGAATTTTATATCATCGGACGGAAGGAAGCTATTACATCTTTTATGCATGCTGAATGTTAGGGAACTATATATCGACTGACAGAATTCAGACACAGATATTGATAATATTTCATATAAAATGTTGGCTCGTGTTCGTAGACAGAGGAAATATCGTTGGCATCAGCAGTAGATATACGTAGTGTGTATAACACACATAAATGCATATACACATACATAGAAGCACTCCCAAGCAAAGTATTCCTAATTGAATCACATCTTATGTTAATGGGATGTGATAAACATAGCCGTATTTGAATATAACTTAATTCACACATCATGATTAAGCCCACGCACCAAATGCTTATTTTTGTTGTTCGTCGATAAACTAAGGCATGCCTGAATTGCATATGAATATAAATACAATGTGATGGATATATTGTTAGAATTTACTTAATATATATAAAACGTAAAACAAAATAAATAGTTGGCTCTACAGATTCCTATAGCTTGTGTAGGAATACATTTTCGAGAAGATTGCCCTACAATGTTGTGCCGAATCTGAACTATTGAATTGAGAAGCTTTATCAAGAAATTAATACCCTCTATTATTTGATTAAAACCTGTACAAATGCAATGTAGGTTGAACCTCATTTGGACTAATTTGAATACACTAAACACTGATAAATTTTTCCCTGTGTCCGACCAGTACTAAAAAAAATATGGTTCAGGCGAAAATTATTAATTGTACGTGTTTATGTCGCTGGTATCGTCCTAGAACTATTTTCTTTACTTCACTTAAAATATGAAAAGGTAGGTAATATATACAGTTACCTGTATAAGAGAGTGTCATTAAATCCGCGTAATTATGCCATGAACCACTTCACTTGTGAGTTTACTTCTAACAAGTTTTTGTTCGTGCTAACTTATGTACATGGCCAGTGATGGATGTGACAAAAAAAAAAAACAAAACATATCGCACAATAAAAGTTACCTTACATACTTCAAGTAACTGCGCCGCCGATTTTCGAACACAAGGGCGACTAGTACATATAATTATGTACTAACCTAAAGAATATTTTTGTATATTTACCTAAGTTACCATAGCAACATATGCTAAAAGCACACAATCAGACTTTTGGCTTTATGGTTTAATTTAAAATTTATGATTTTCTGGTAAGTACATGAAGAGTTTCCTGGAAAAGATAGGTTTTCTTTTTAAATGATAATCATCATTTCGTACAATGTACCTGTTTCTTTAATGGCTTTCAGTGAATGTTAACATCAACTTTCGTATGGGTGTGGTTTTTCATGGAATATTTTACAACAAAACCATACATAACAGTAAGTATAACCTCGCCAACTCTATCAAGGAAAGTTGAACTTTTATCATGTAAGCCCCAACAACAAATAAATCGATAATCCACTATAGAGGAAAAAACAAAAATATCCCTGATTCGAAAGTTGCAGCAAAACAGTCTCTGGCCGCATATGCTTGAATACAGACAACTCTTTCGCGAAGCCCATCAGAATTCACAGCATTAGCTGAGATAAAATAGCTCAAGTCTGGGACAATGGCCATCAGTTGTGTGGGTGGTATGGTATATTGAGAGGCCTATATACAACGATACTGCGTGTAATTATAAAAAATTCTGCGTTGTCCTCTGATCAGGGAACTATGTTTTCCGCTATGTATTTATATCGACTGGATTTTATTGTATGGTTAAACGTTTCTGCTTACATCAGGTGGCGTAATACAAAGAAAGGACATTTATGCCACTGGAAAGATAAATTGCATCGGTAGGTAAGAATACCGACTCGTCGGAAATAACAAAAAATCGATTTTTTTTATTAGTCTTTGTTACTTTTTTGTGTAAAAATAGGGCATTTTCAGCGGATCACGATACTTTGATGTGTCTGGCAAGGACTTGGCTACAACTGAAACGTCTTGGACTTATATATTTGTTACCAGGGAATTTTGCTCTAAATTCTAAAACAAAAATTAAGTGGTTTTCAAATATTTGGTTAATATTTTGGCTCCGTCTGGCTAGCCCTTGGAGACATCCAAAAAGTCTTGGACCTTCATATTTGTATTTAAATTGTAATATTGCATTAATTATCCAAAATTTGAATTTTTAACGCACTTCCGCCGCGCGTCTGGCAGGGTTTTGGCAACACCTAAAACGTCTTGGATACATATGTTTGCAATTATTTGCCAGATTCAACTGGTTGCACCAATTATTCCTGTTTGGCATTATAACGGATTTTCAATATGCAATTCCACCCTCAGCTACCAAGACGTGCTGCCAGACGGGAATATTTAAAATCATGGGCATCAGAACGATATATTTACGCAAAATTTATCCGGTTGCCTCTAACGTCCAAAATTTACTGCGGATGTGTTGCATTCATTTTTAATTTGGCTATGAACACCTGTCGCTTGAAACTAAATGAACAATAATTAAAAACTGTATAGTGTGTAAGCTGTAATATTATAGGTTTTTATGGTTTTATGGGAGCTTACGTACACAGGTTATTATGGAAGATAACTTACTATAAGAAGTCGGAACGGGTCATGTTTTCTCTTAAGGAAACTATATTTTAGTAATAATTGTAAATGTATCGTACAATTTACCCGTTTCGATTATAAATTTCCTAGTAAAGACTTCAGTTGTGTAAGTCAACATTTACTAATCCTTCAGTCAAGTTCCACTAAAATTCGTATTGTTTCAAATACGATTGTTGTTTAAGTATATGTATATTCTGACTACGCCTGGTTGAGTTACTGAGAAACGGCTTGCATTAGCTTCGCTCGAGTTGGTTTCCAGTAAAAAAAAACTTAAAAAACTTAGATTGTGGGAAGACACCTCTTACTATGTACACGTTATTGACATTCATTTCACGTTGATTTCCAGTTGGCTCCGGTAGATTGATTCTTTGTGCAAAAGTCGAAGTGCGAATTTAATTGTTCTCTGTGTGTCCATCCATTCCAGAAGGCGCAACTACCTAAAAAATCGGATTATACTGTCTATACTCCGATCAGTTTTGTATGAATCACTAACCATCCAAATTTCGTTAAGTCGTCATTCAATTAATTGAATTGCTCGTTTAATGATTTAAAGACCGCTGACCATTCACCTCAATGAAACGGGAATAAAACTTATATTTGCCTGCCGAATTTTGGTTAGACGACGAAAATGGCAATATTCCGGTCATTCTATGGCGGCAGACGTATTAAAAACAATTACAGAGTACATACTCACATGTGCATTGTACATGTGAATGTACCTGCTTTTATTCCCCAGAGGTGGATATTCAACGTGATGCCACTTTAGATGGGTCACGTTTTTAAAGAGACATGAGATACCTACAAGTGCCCACTCTTTGATGCAGCGAATTCTGAACTATTGTGGATTTGCCCTAATAAGTAATATCTGGTAGTGGCTATACCCGATTTGCGCGAAATGAGATGCTCCCTTTTCATATACAACACTTGATAGTTGATTGGTACTAGTAACCCCAATCTGCGGTTGGTTTTATGGTTTCTGTCGTAGCGGCTTAGTGGCAATATGTCATATTGCGAGTCATTGGCTATTTACAGTTACATTGGAAAATGTATGTAAATTACTTTCTGTGTGCTTATAGAAAAGCCTGACTAACGCGAATACCTATCTTTACAACGGCGTTATACTATCGTTCAAGTGCTGCTAAATAGTGCGAAATGCGAAGACCAAGCCCACACAGTTGCATGCAAGTTTCTCGATATTTTAATGGTATTGTGGTGGCTTTTAGGCTTTGTGCGCAAGAGTGAACAAAAACAGCATTGCTTCTGATTGTTGTTTTAACACAATTATGTTTTATTCATATGCAAGCAATTTGTAGCCATTAATTGAGGAATTGATTTTATTTACTGCATATATATGCATACAATTTTTAATTTAGCAATCATACGTCAATTTCTGTTGCAATTTGCTTTCTACATTTATGTGAGAACATGCGACTCAGTACTCAATGAAATTTATAGGTAAATTTAGGTATGATTATCGCAATGTCCACATTTTGGTTAATTTAATTACGGAATTGGTAGGAATAATTAATTTGGCCTTGAACGCGGACACGCAACGCAAATGAAACGCAAAATGCTTGTTAATCTGTTATGATTACATATTTAAACATATATTTTTACTGCTTTCATAAATAAATAAGCAATAATAATTGTATGCTGCTTATCAGTTGAAGATCCCTAAATCTATTCAGAGGAAAATGTATTCCGGTATTTTATTAGAGACAAGGAAACCTCATAATCTCAACCCCAATCCAATCCAATGTAGAGCCAAATAAAACAAACGCTTAAACAAGTTAATGAATCACCTAGCCGCCCACAGAATTAAAGTGGGTAAAAAGTACACTCGTATAACTTGCGGCGCGAATAAACCGCCAACCGGTGAAGCTGACGTAATTCTGTCCGTTGAGAGAATGTTTGGGTAGGTATAACAAATATGTATTAACAGTGTCGGCATTCTTCTGGCATATTTTATTATGGTATTTAGTCGAATCTGTCGATTGTCTAACTCCTGCTTTTATTATGGCATATGGCATACTGTGCATTTTCTTGACGAGTTGTAGGAGATTTCCATTTTATGTATAGGACATTCATTCATTTTCAATGCCGCGCCTTTCCATTGACTCCAAATCAATAAGCGTGGTTCTCGATTAAACCAACTGATCATTAGGCTACCTAGGGAACGGCTAACAATATTATCGATATATGTATATATATGATATATGATATATGCAATAAGCGATATCAAAGTCTTTACGTAATGAAGCGGTAATGTGAGGACGAGTAACTAAATGTATTATGATTGCAACGTACAGAGAAATCTAAACATTGTAACTAAACAAATGTTTGATTAGGAATCGGCTAACATTGCAAAAACAAAGTTCAGTAGCATTTACATAGGAAAAACCAGTTGAGATCTGCACTATTTTATAAACGAATAGAGTTTATTGAGTAGTCTCCGTTTGCTTGCAATTAAAAACAACTAAATATACTCTTCAACATTATTAAATAAACACAGAAAAACTTTGTACATGCTAAGGTGAAATTACTTGAAGCTTAGACACCTGCAAGATAGATAACTTCATGATAAGATAAGAAGCGAAAATAATTGAGGGAAATACCCCAATCGCATTTTCTAAGTAGTTAATAACCGAAGAGACACTTTTGCACTGCATGTTATTTACTTGGTAGTTGAAAGAAAATATTACTATTATGGGTATATAAGAGGTGTTATTGTGAATGACCCGCTTTTTCGGTACCTGTCACTTTTGAAGCTTTTATTCTTTGACATTTGACAAGTACAAACTACGCCATTACTAAAAATGGAGCGATGCACGCTTCAACAACGCATTGAAATTATTAAAATTCACTACAAAAATGGTGAAAATCTTGCAGTCACAGTTGGCCAAACTAAAGCATTTTTTGGTCGTCGTGAAGCACCTAGTCGGACCGCAATACAGAAATTGGTGGACAAATTCGAGCTGTTGGGACAAGTTAGTGATGTGAAGAATAAAACCCGTGCACGTCGCTCAAGAACAACTGAGAATATTGCTGCTGTAGCCCAATGTTGAAGAAAACCCAGGTTTGTCCATTCCTCGTCGTTCTTTGGAATTGGGCATGCCGCATGATTAATGATTTTTTATGGTCGGAGTTGGATGGTATTGATCTGGACAACGTTTACTTTCAACAAGACGGCGCTCCGTGCCACACAAACAACAAAAGCATTGATCTTTTACGGGAAAAGTTTCCGGACTGTGTTATCTCTCGAAGAGGTGATCACAATTGGCCGCCGAGATCTTGTGATTTAACACCTTGCGACTTCTTCCTTTGGGGCCACGTGATAGATAAGGACTACGCCAACAGCCCAGCGTCGATTCAAGACCTCAAAGATAAAATTCGTGAGGCTATCGAGGACATAGGGCAGCCACTGTGCGATTTGGTTATGGAAAATTTCATGAAAAGGATATGGTCCTGTATGCGTGCTCGTGGTGGCTTTTTTCATTATTAAAGACATACCTTCCTCTTTATTATGAAATAAACATCCGATCATTTATCTCAAAAAGTGGCATTTTTCTTTGAATACCAAAATAACACCTCTTATTGGAAAACCCTTTATAATTATTTGACCACCCTTTTTCTTTGACATTTGTCGGACTATATTGTCATTCAGCGAGTACAAAAGGAGTGCGCACCGAAAAGAATATTGCTAAAGGAAGTGACAGTGTCAAGGATATCTAATCACTAAAAACCTGACTTTCCTAGACTTACAAAAGTTGATGCAAGAAATGAGGCAAAAACACCAAATCGAACACACTTACATCTATTTTTTGTTTCTTTTTTTTCGTCATTTACCTACTAAAAATGTTTATCTGAATATGAACCGACCCAATAATTCAGGTTATCCATTTTTGGTAAATCGTTTGTCATGCTCCAACTCCAATTTCTAGGTGCAGAATTCGGTAAAACAATCAGATGGATTTATTCTAACTGGGAGTGGAACACACTTCTATCCGGCTTTTTCAAAAAGAATTGAAAATTTACAGAAAATACTACTTACGGTTCCCGAAGCACTGGTGCAATCTTATAAATGCAATCAAGGAATGTCTCGTCCAAACACCACACACTCGGTTTCAACGGCTGGCTATTCACATTTAGTATTCTAAATAGAATACACAGGATTAATGCAATTGCGGTCAGGAAAGCGGTTGACATTGTTGTTAGAGTCCGGTATAGATGCACACGATCAAAGTAGGGGAACGCGGCGAGGAGCTGATTAAAACTCTGCTGACTTTGGATGTAATTGTCATAGAAAAAGGAACACTGCAATAACTGTGAAATTATCATACGTGAAATTGAACTTTTATTTAACGTCCGATGTTCTACAGGATCGGTTCTATTTAGAATTATATTATTTATGTATATTTGTGTTTCCTTTTTCTGTAAACGCTCACAAATGGGGCTGGGCACTCGCGAAAAGAAAATGAATAAATATGTAGGTAGATAGAGAAAAAACTAAAACTAAACTCGAAGAATTACTGAAAAATTCCTGAGTATCACTTTAACACGATTTACTTTATCAAAAAACTGTAACTATTGATATAAGAATATGAGAATATAAAAGAATTAAAATTTGCAGTTAGATAGATAAAATATTCTCCTTTGGCAGTAGTTCGCGTCCAAAATGAAGTTTTTCGTTTTTCCTCTTCGATGTTGATGATGCCGAGTGCTGACGCGTAGAAAGTTCTCACTCGTTTGACAGTACAACGAAAAAAATTCTGTTGGAAGTTGGAAGGCTAGGGAAAGAATGGGATGGGATGGGATGGGATTGGGCATTGGGATTGGGATATGAGAATGGTTGCCCTTGCCATTTGCGTGAGTATGTGGGTGCAAACTTTAGCGACAGTACAAGCATTTTATGCGACTGGAAAGCAGGGATTAATGATTAAAAAGAGATGTATATCTTTCGTACGTCTGTCCCACCAAAACCAATTTGTTTACATTGTTGTTCTTGTAATTTCAACCCCGCTGTGAATACGTGTGAGCTGTGAGGAACAAAAAAGCATGTTGCTAATGGCCGACCGCTTTTCATATTGCTTTCATGGGCATAGCGGTGTTTAATTGTTTTGTTTGGTTTTTGTGGAGGTTTTTATTAAATTGAAAAAAAAATTGTGAAAGACACATTAGAATATACCGAATTCTTGTATTAAAATCCAATTCATGAACTCACATATTCTAGAAAAGAAATGAGCAATGTTCGTGATTTGACGAATTTTTTGGAAAAACAGCTTTGAAGACAGTCGCCTTTCCACTGGAAAGCTATATGCCTCTGTTTTCTATTAGTTTTGCTGGAAAGTAGGTCGAACATTGGTTTAATGTCAAATATTTTAAAGTTGGTTTGTGTTTATGGTATGATTTTAGTGTTTCTATCATCCGGTAGATGATGAAAACTGACAAGAAAATAGGGTGTGATATACAAATAGCACCAAAAGAGAACAAATCGACACAAGCCGATAGAAATGACCAGGTAAAACCAAAAAGCACCAAAGTAGGTACCTAATTCTGGGGAGATTAATGCAGCTTAGACGGTTAGAGGAAATGTACGGTAAATTGTATTTAATTTGCATTATAAAGTGGCATGAAAGCGGCATATACACAGTTCAAAAACTCATCAATCTTGTGAGAGTGTATTAGGAAATTTTGTTTGACGTTGCATAAATAGATACACCCGTTAAGCATGCGTCTTCAATCAAATGTATGCTGCATGAAAAAATGAGAGACGATTCGCACGACAATCGTCTAAATAAGCTGAAAAAGGTTAAAATAAATTTCCGCTGTCTGCTTGCAATTTTGCTTTGTCGCTGTCAACGCGAAAATGAACATTTATGCTAGATTAAACAGACAATCCCCAATATACACTTTCTAGCATTTGAACAAAAATCCAATCGCTTTTATTTTGCTTCAAGCAGCACACATGCTTGAAGAGTTTTTGACCAGTGTATATGCCGCTTAAGGCTTAACTGTTATCAAGAGCGAAACGAAGTTGACGGTTATTAATATACGCCACGGGCTTCGCTATATACAGTTTATAGAGCCTCATTAACTGGCGAATGGGCTGGCTTATTGAATGCTTATAAATTAATTTGCATCACCGAATGCGATCAAATACCGAACAACTCGAGGGAGCAATTATTAAAACACTATTTTTAGCAACAAATTAAATTTATTTTTTATTTCAGTGAAATTTCTGTTCTGTTATTTTTGTCCATCAAATTACGGTTTACATAATAATAATAATAATAATAATAATAATAATAATCATAATTATCAATAATTTCTTACATTAATTATTAATTTAAATTATTTTTTACCACTTTTTTCCTTACACTTCCTAAATGTCAAAAAGTTCTCGTTAATATTTCCTTTAATTTCAGTGAAATATTTAGTTTTTCACATCCTCCCTTTAATTATAATCATACACTTAAAATTGATGATAATTATAAATAATTGATTTTTTTCTTCTTTGCATTTTATTTTTAATAAACTGTTTTTTTCTGAAGTTTTTTTAAGAGTTAAACGTAATTATAAAGAAAATCATCAGACTTTAATTTTTAACTAAATGTAATTTAAACAAACGGAAAAAATCGTTATCATTACATTGCGGCATATTTTTATTTTGCAAAATTTCCTTAAATTGAAATACATTGTTTGTTTCCAAATATTGTGTTTGTTGCTATCTTTCTTTCAATAGTAGTTTTTTTAATTACATGTTGATTTATTGATTCCGTTAAACCTAAATCAATTTTTGAATATTTTATTATACTTATAAACTTCTTTTTTCTTTTCAATTGCAATAATAAATAATGTATATTTTAAATACATTTATAATAAGGTAAAATCACAGATATAATTATATATTTTTACTATTTGTTTTCCTTTTCTTTATTTTGTGTTAAATATAAGAAATAAGTAAAAAAAAGGGTAGACATGTACACGTATTATAGATAAAATGTCTTGAATTTTTTTTTATTTTTTTTAAATTTGATGTTTTTTTAAATGGCTGGCTAAGACTCACGGATATTTATTGTTTTATTATTATGTTCATGTATCGATTTCTCAATCTTAAGGATACTGTAAATGCAGAAATTCACTCTGTATTGTAATTTAAATTTTATTTTACCTGAGAAAGAAGTCATTCGTATTTGTGTTACTTGTTTAGTCTTAATTTAGTTCTTAAGTCTATTTTAAGTTGCTCTGGAGTCTTAAGGCCCTGAGAATAAGTTCACCAATGCATATGGAAGATCTTAGTCCTGTTTACTCTTAATTTTCCTTCTCTTGATCCAGAACTCATAATTTAAAGAGTCAGTAATAAAGTGAAAATGTTATTTTTTTAAGTGACCAGGTAAATAAAATGCCGGTCACATAAGGCTTATTGAAGAATGATAGTATGGTCGTAAACAGAAACAATGTTAAAATGCCAGGTAGTAAGACATTGAATTGAAACGCTTAAACCATAAAGCATTTATTTAATTCGCTTTATTTCCTCGAACCGACTCGAAGCTAGCAGCTCTTCGCTTATACAGTAAAACCTTCTACATGCTGTCTTTGAACTTGATTATACATTATAGGTAGGTAAGAGGTGCGTTGTATCTGTAATTGAAAATACGGATCTACTTTTATGAACTCGACAAGAAGTAGCAGCACATATTAGAATAGTGCGAACATGCAAGGATACGTATATAGCAGGACAGGCTATATATTAAGCTTTGGTATTCAAAGAATAAAACCATAACATAAAGTAATGCTCTTATAATTTTTTTTAATCCGTTTTTAAATCAAGCCTCCTTAGTTCTTCGAAAAAGAAGAACTAGTATTTTTGCTTTTAGCACTTCTATGAAGGATTCCTATACAAGCGTTCGGTTTGGACTTATAAACTACATTCTAGTTGCACTATTTTCAGCAGATTCTTGTGGTAAAAGTCCGTTTTCCAATATTTGAAATAAAAGGTACTAGATAGATTTACAAACCAGCTGATTTAGATCGGAATTTATTGAAGCCAAATTGATCATCTGCAGTCATATTGTGAGATTCTAAAATTTGGTGACAATCTTAAGAAATCTGTCTTCAAATCCTTTGTTCAGTGCTTGCCTTTTGAGCGCCTGCAGGATATTAAACCGAGTCTTGTTGCACCAAGCACTATAAATGTTTTCTGATCGGTATGTAGGAAAAAATATAAAAACACAAAGTTTAAAATTTCAACTACAAAAAACAAAGTCATTCCTTTGACATTTCAAATATTTGAAAATTTAAAATTTTCATTTCACGTACATTTATTGTATTTCTTCTTTAGTTTTTGTTTTCAGTTCAGAACAGTTTCTTTTCCATTCATTATACCTTAAAAAAAAAGAATTAAAGAAACGAATTCAAACTATTATTTTTTTAGCTAATGTAAAATCTAACAGAAATATTGCACTAAATTAATAATTTGCTTAAAAAAGAAAACCAAATAATTATGTGTAATAAATTTTTACGTATATCCATTTTTTCCCAAAAATTTGTTATATAAGTCTGTCAAACATTTACTTTCCTTATTCACTAATTAAATTATTTTGTTTGATGTTGTAAATGTGCTTTGCTGTTTTTTTTTTTTTGTTTTTAATACATATATGCAATCCCAACATTATTCAGTATACCGAAATAAATTTGTACAATTATATCGATTTATACACATATAAACGTTTACTTTTTAAATATTCTTATTTTTTTTTTGTTGTTTTAATTTTTTTTATGAAATTCCAGTTGAAACAGCTATAATCTGCTATTTCCTTATTTTAAATTTAGATAATATTTTTTTTTTTTTTTACTTTTTTACGAAATTTTGCTCCGAAAAGTTTAAGGTATCCCTGAAAATTTTGTACTCCAAAAATGTTTTTTTTTTTTTAATTTAATTTGTACTTTTTATTTTTTTTAATGATGGTATTTTGCATATTTAATTTTATTATGTTAATTTATGTTAATGTTGCTTTTTAGAGTTTAATGTTTATGCAACACCAACAATGTCACTGCCCTATAATTTTGACATAGGATTTTATTTTTAGTATTTAAAAAAGCATTTATAAAAAAATATATTTGAAAAATAAATAGAAAACTACGTTTTAGAAATGATTTTAAAGAATTCAATGTAAATTAAATATACACATTTATATATTGTTCTGAACTGCCTTAGCTTAAAAATTGTTTTCTTTCTTTTGCATTAGTTTATATACATTTTAATATTTTTTTAAAGTTTTAGTATACGTGTTTTATAGCTCCAATTATTTTTTTTTTTTTTCGGAATTTAAACAACTAAATGTGTCCATTTATTAAATATTTATTTTTATAGTTTCCCTGTGTATTAGAACATACGTCATTAAGTCATAAACAGACAAATCAGATAATATATAAAATAATAAAATTACGAAAAGAATAAACTATGGAAAATAAAATTGGGACAAAGTAGATAAGTAAAGTAATGGGAAATAGGATAATAATGAGGTTTACATTTTGAAGATTTTAAAAGTTCTATTTACAAGGACTTTTTTTTATTTAATTTAGTGCAGGGTCTGGAATCGAATATAAAACAGCCGGAGTAAAAGCATCGATTCATTTTGAGAACGCTTTTTTATTTCACAACTATACACTTTTTCGGACATATCAGGGTAGTTTCAGAGTAAATGGTAAGTTTTTTTTATACTTTTCGGTGCATGCCTTCATTAATGAAAGGCGATGGAGAAACATAAGAAAAAGAAATTCATTAGCAAACTTCAAATGATTTTCAAATGGTTTATATATATGACGATATTGCAGAATATTCATTACTTGCAACATTTATTCGCAATTGCTTATATTTTTGCATAACTCAACCGAAACTATAACGCTTTATGTCAAATACTACTCGCTTCATTCCTTTTCATAACGTTATTGAATATAAGCGGTATAACAAGACAAAAAATGGGGTTGTTTGTAGGCTCTGAACCGAGCGTGCTCAGATCGTTCTGATGTTTTGTGTTTCCTTTTTCTTTTTTCTGTCAAATGTGACTGTAAGTGTGCATTTACTTGTGTAATCAGCCTTTTACTCAGCCTGCTAAGTCAATTTATTCTGAGTAGACTACCACAAAATAGGGAAAAGAAATTGGGTAAATCTAAGCTGGTATTGGCCCATGTTAAGGAAACAAACAGAGTTCATAAAAAAACACAATCCAAAGATTTCTATTTCTTTGTTGACCTTCGATTTCATTGGGGAGGGATTTTGCATACGTTAAATTTCCATCAAAACATACGAGTACTAGTAATGTGGATGAACATATACTAAAAATAATTTAACAAATACGAAAAAAAAAAAAACTGAAAACCAAATCATATGTTTTAAATTGAAAACTTTTATTTTTTCTTTCACATTTTCATATTCATTAAAAATATGTATATATATATTAATTGTAATAAAAATAAAAACAGTTTATAACTGAACAAAATATATGGTTCTTTTCATGTAATTATTACAAAAAAAAATTAATCACTAAATCAATTGAAAAAAAAACGCAGAAAGCAAACGAAATTGTTTTAAACATTTTCGATTTGATACATTTTCAGAAAAATATACCCTTTTGCTGTGTTTCAGTGATGTACTTATTTAGGAATATATTTTTTCACTATAAAAATTTACAAACGAATATATTTATACAAAATAATTACAACGAAAAAACAGAAATTGCTCGAATTTATAAGAACTAAACCAAATTTTTATACAAAACAAATTAAATATATATGTTCATTCCTAGAGAAGATTAGAAAAAGAGTTTGATTTTAGCCACTTCTTGTTCATTATAATATTAACAAATGTTTCAAACTAAAAGTTCATTTTCGTATTTCTTTTGCATAACAACTTAATTTACGGTTTAACTTAATAACAAAAAACTTGTACAGTTATTATTATTTTCATTAATTTTTTTTCTATTTTAGTTTTTTTAAGGAAATATATTTTTTTTTTACATTCTATTGTACCTGAGTGTGTTGCACATCTGACTAGTTGAGTTTTTTTTTAGTTATATTTATATTTTTTTTAGTGTAAGACGCGATTACATTTAATTTTATGCTTTCTTTTAGTGTAAGTGCAAACATGTATAGGTTTATTTTATATTAACTGGGAAATAAACTGATAGTGTAAGAATAATAAGTACATTCTTTTCTTTGTTACGTTTATAGTAATCTAACAAACATAATAACAACAATACATCGAATTAGTTTAGAACGAAAAAAAAATTATAGATATTTGTTAGCGTACGTTCTAAATTTACAGGAAAAATAAAAATTATGATATTGAAAGAAAAATATTTTAACTTAAAAGCGTGCACTTTTGCAAAATAATCCACACGTTATAACAAAATAAAAAAAAAAATAGGAAACACGGATACATAGAAACAAGTTCTTTTTTTTACAGAATAAATTAATATTATGCAAGATATTTATAGTTAATATTTTATATTTTTCCTGATTTTTGTTTTTAATTTGTTTTCTTATTTTTTACATAAATGCAAAATGGCGACATTTTCATTGTATTTTTACAATTACTTTAATTTAGTTTTTACAAAGAAATTATTATTTTTAGATGTATACTTTAGAGACTTATTCATAAAACTTTTTTTTGCATTGAATTTTGCCTAGATTTTTCAAATTTGTATACATTAGTTTTGTTTTTGTTTTTCATTTTGCTTATAGTTTTGTGTTCTATACATTTTATGCCTAAATTTTTTGGTTTTAATATATATTTTTTACCTTAAATCGGTTCATATTTTTGGGCTATATATAAAATTTTGAATACACACTTTTATAAACCAAAATTATAAAATTTTTCTATCCAACTGATTGATGTTTATCTTTGAATTGTTTTGTTAATTCGTAAGGTTAGTCCGAAAAGTTGTTTTCTAAATACATTTATGAATATTTAATGTATGCTTTAGTATATAGATTTATATCATGTATTATAGAATTCAGTTTTCTTTGCATTTTCAAATAATTTCTTTGTATTACATACAGCAGTGAAATCATCAGATTTATGGGATACAGTTTTATTATAAATTTGTATCCCAACCATAAATTCAAATGAATCATCTGTATAAATTTACCAAACTACAAATTTTTACTCTATGAATAATATTTTTTCCGCCAGAAATTTGGAATTGTTTTTTTTTTTTTTTTTTAATTGTATTATGTATAATGTAATTTTGTGAATATTTACAAAAACCTATCTAAAAACTTTTTATGAATTTTTTTTTCTGTTATATGTTTTAATTACCCGAAATTTTATAATTTTCTTCCCTCCATCTTTCTTTTTAATTTGCTTTCGTTTTTATTCTAAAATTTAATTTTTAATGTGTTATTTTACTTTTAAAATGTTGTTTTTTTCTTAATTTCTTTTGAAGATAATTTGTTTCCTTAATCGTATATCCAAACATATTTTTTTTTATTTTTTTTATTTCATCTTTTTTATATAAGTTTTGTAAATATTTGTAGCCTAAACGTATATTATGTAAGTGGTTTCTACAGATTTTTATTAAATTTTACACATATTTTATAAAAAAAAATTTATTCATAGCAATTTTGGCTTAGATCTTACTTAAGAAACGCCTAAAGGTAAAGTTATTTTCTTTTCATACTCACTTTCTGTGTTTTTCTCTTTTTGTTTTTATGTACAAATTTTAATTTCCTGGAAATATTTTTTATTCAATTTTGTCACCATTTTACTAAGATTTTTCCTTTAATCTTTGTTGATTTTAATATTTAATTGTATGGATTTTGAGTTCTAATCTTCTTAGTAGATACAAAATTAAACACTGTTAATGATTTACTTACATAAGAAATTACCATTTTGTTACGAAAAAAATAACAAAATATATGTATGTATAAACAAAAAAAAAACCTATTGGCTATTGAGGTAGTTTAGTCACTATTGCAGTTCTGTCTTTTATCAGTAAAATGTATATGGTTTGGTTTTTATTTTATTTCTTTAGGAAATAAATTAAAATTTTTACAACATAAAGAAAGTAATATAAATCTGAGGTATATGAGTTCCTATTGTAGTTATTTTCAGTTTATAGTTTCATATAAGTAATTATAAATAAAAAAAAAAACAATTATTTATATTTTAATTTATCAGGGAAGCAAAGAAAGAAAATATTTTAGTTTTTTTCTCACATTCACAAAACACATATTATTAAAAATGTATGTATTTCAGACTCCATGGTGTGAATTGTGAATGAGAAAGAAAATCGAAATAATTAATTGTATGGGTATCTCAAAATAAAATGTAAATAACTCAAATTATTCAATCGTGTTTTAAGGGTTGTGAATATTTGCATTCAATTTTCCCTTTACTCCCTTACTGCTGTTGAAACTATAATTATTACTTTTTTTTAATTGAAAATTGTATTGATTTAAATAGTACATTTAAAATCAATTTAATTTTTAATTAGTTTAATAACTATTTGTTAAGATTTAAAATATATAATATATTTTAAGTTTATATTTAATTATGGTATGGTTTGCTCGTAAGGACGTTTTTTCATAGAATATTCCTTACTAAGCTGATCACAGAAATAAACTGGGTTTGGTTGTGTGTTTTACATTTAACTTGATTTAACTGCATTAACATTGTTTACTATTTTGTCTCTGAATAATTTGTAGATTTATGCAAATGACTTTGATAAATTAAATTAATATTTGGCTAAAAAACAAAAGAAAAACACTGTATTTTATTGTTATCTATAGTTGTTTTGTATCACCCTGCATCTTGTATTTTCGAGTTGAGAAAAACCCATTTTCGTCAACTTCTATTGTATTCGGTTGTTTCAATAGTTTTTTTTACATTTTTTTTTCTCTTTTTGTTAAAGGCTCATGGTTTCAGAAACTTAAAACAATATCAACTATTTGCGTATATTTTTAACTATTTCTTAATTACATTATTTTATTATTATTTTTTTTTTTTTACTTTTTACAACATTAACTATTGCGTGAAATATTGTTTCTCTTCTTTATCATTGGATAGTTGTTATATATTTTTGCAACCTTTTTGGATAACCTTTCAATTTGAAATAATAAAATTTTTGCTGAAAAATGAATAACCGAAACATAAAATTTTGAATTTTTAAGATTTGTTGTTAAATCGTTCATTGTCCTGAAAAATCGTTTCAAAGGTGTGATTTTGATAATTTGAAATATGTAAAAAAAATAACTGGTAATTTGGCTGATATGGGTTTTGTTTTCGGAACGTTTTTGAAAGGTTGGACTATTGCTTGCTTGCCATTTCCTGGCGTTGTTTGGTGTGGATTGGTTTTGCTTTATTTAAATAATAGCTTGTAATTTATTTTAATCCTGTGTAAATATTTATTTTTATACTTTTTTAATATAAATATACGTATATATTAAATTGAGGCACCCGTTTCTAAATTTGCATTATTCAAGCTTTTTATATTAGTTTATTAAAACAAAATATAAAGTTAAAAATTAGAAAAACGAACTGTGCGTTTGGTTTTTCTTTTGTTTTCTTTTGTGCTGTTTAATTTTTGTTAAGAAAAACTGAAATAAGAAATGTTTTAAGAAAACTATATTTAAATGAGATTTAAAAAACGGAACAATAATTGACGAGAAGATAAGGATGTATTTAGGTTTTTACTATTATTTGAAAATCGTTATAGGTAAGCACTTATGTATTTGTACGTTGCGATTTAGTTAAAAACTGTTTCTATTTTAAAAAGCAAAACATATACATATATGTATTTAAATTGTTTCTTGTTAAATGATTTTTTTTTTTATTATATATAGGTATATTTTATAAAAAAAATGTTTACACTATTTTATTAACGTGTATGTTTAAGATAATTATTTTAAAATTAGATTGCAGGTACTTTTGTTCACTATTTTTTTTTATTATGAAAAATTATATGATTATTGTTGTAAATTCAGTATGCATTTATTTATTTATTTGTTGTGGCGATAATGGTTTAGGTTTGTATAAGATGGGTGCTTAATTTTTTTTTGGGAAAACGTATTTGAGTTAAGGGACTTTAACTTAACCCTTAATGGGAAGAAATTTAAACCGTTAAAAAGCACATGAAAAATGTACAGTAAATAAATAAAGCTCTTATATGCCATTGAGAGTAACGATCTTAAGACTTTTTTTCACGAACAAATTGAGTAATTCAAGTGTTATTTGCTCCTAAGAACAGTTTGTTGATAAAATTGGAAAATTTAGAACTCATGAGTTTACAAATGTATGCAAATCGCATTCGAAATTAGAATATGCTTTTAATTAAGAGGCGTTTGCAGATATGACAAAAAACAAAAATGTTCAACATAAATTCTTATTATGCTGACTTCTGCTAAGGCATAAACTGCCACATAAGAGTTCTAGATTTGTTTGCAATGTGTCACATTAGCAAAAGGAGCTAATCCACATACTATACTAGCATTACTTCGTTACTTTTGCTGATTGTTTTGCAAAATTGGAATAAGTTAAATACTTAACTATACCTTTCGCAATAACACCTGTGATGTAAGAGAAAACTACTTATTCTTATTGCTTTTCTATTGAAGTGGTTTCGTTTTCGTAATCAGTAGCTGTGGAAGTATGTGTATGTGCAATTGGAATAAGGATATGATTATAAGGACACAATAAATAAATATAAATTTCGTTTTGATTCGCATTAATTCTATTGTGCGTTTTTTTATAGAATCTATGTAACAACTATTTTATACTATTGTAAACAAAATATTTTTTTTTTTTTGTACAAATTAAAGATATATCGACAGGAGAAAAATATATATAAATATGTATATTTTGTGTAAATATGTGTAAATAGTAGTGTAAATTCTATTTCTTTAATATGTATGCTCGTAAAGAGTGAGAAAAAAGGATAGATGTACTATTTGTTTATTTTACTATTGCATTGGTAATTGAACTTGTTTTTTTTTTGTTGTATATTGAGACCAGTCAAAAACGTTCAGACTTTAAGTTGTTGTTTAATTGATTTTCTTGTTTTTAACTGCAAGTAATATAATATTTAGTTGTTTTTCGTGTTATTACATTTATATTATCTTGTAATGTATGTTTCACTTCTTTTTTGTATATTCCTATGCAAAGACAAGGCAAACAGTAATTAATTTATATTTCATTTCATTTCATAAAAAAAATTGTTATATACTATATTTGTTTGCTTTCGTTTTTACTCATTTTATCATATAGCACCCTGAAAACTATTTTCAGTTGGATTTGTTTAAATTGAATTAATTTTTTAAGTAATTATTTATTTAAATAACATGAAACAAATCAATAGAGGTTGCATTGCAAATAGTTTAACAGAAAAAGAAATTACATTGTTTAGCTATTACTATTTTTTTACAAATTCTTTTCTATTGCAGTTGGATTGTTGTTTTCTTTTTATACATAAAACTTCTCTGTTGTAAGGTTTTTAAGTTCAATTCATTCAGTCAACTGATCCAATTATTAAAATAAATATTTTACTAGGCATTAGTCGTTTTAAAATGATAAAACTAAACAATAAGTTGTATATAAGTTATAGTAGTAGGCTTTTCTTGAAGGAAAATGGTAACAAACTTTTTCTTGTTTCTAGTTGTTGTTGGTTATTTAAAACAGCTCACTGAAGATACATTTCGAAGATCTCAAATTAGTATTAATTAGCTTCCTTGCTATGTTGTTGTTTTGTGTTTGTGTAGAATATTGAAAGTCGCAGAATTTAATTGCGACCTTTGAGGATCTTTCGCGGTTTTTGTTTGCACCTTGATGGTTGAACCGATGCCTATTGCGTATGATTTGGCTGAGGTAACTGATCAATACCAATTTCCTGTTTATGTTCACGAGCAATATGCCGCCTCACTGTATTGTTGCGGGTGAATGTTCTTGAACAGAATGGACAGGGTACACGGATACCTTGATGGCGTTGTCGGATGTGGGCGCGTAAATTTGTCTCGTATCCATATAAACGATCACAGTACAGGCACTTAAGTTTCTTTCCTGTAGGTGGATGGAGGGGGGATTTTGTTGTTTTAGAAATAATAACTTATTAATGCCAATTTGGGGTGAGGTTGAAAAAAAATTAAGTTATTATAGGAGGTAACAAATAATTTAGGTACAGTTATGGAAAATAGATAAATATATGCCTACAAAGGAATATGTATATGGAAATCGAATTTATAGATAAGAACTCTAGTGGTTTATTGGTTCTCCAGTACGAGATGAATGATTAATTAAGCTGAACAGTATCGTCATTTCGATTAATTCGGGAAAAAGTGCATTCCGTTACAGAAGGCTTATGCCACATTGGGTCAGGTTCAACGCACAAATGTGAGTCCATTGCTGCCAATTTCTTTAAGCGATACCCAATAATTCCATATGACTTTTTTCACTATTTTTGAAAAAAAAAAAAAAAAATGCTAGATTAAGCGTTCCTGTGCGAAGCTTTTTTATCACAGATTCGGAAAAAAAAATACTTCAAAAAGTTCAGAATTAAGAAGCAAGGAAATTAGGTAATAATTACAAAACGAATCTGCTGCATAGAAAACGTCTACGGAAAAATTCTTCTTTCACATAAATATTCCACTTTTCACTTTTAGAGATAGTTTTTTTAATACCATTATTTCAACTCACCATCAGCTGTGTTCACCATTCCACTATTTTTATTGTTCAATTTTGTAGCATTCCAAACATTCAACATATCAGCAGGAGCAATAGATGCAGCTAGTCCACCGGCCAGTGCACTATCTGTCGCATTCTTTAAATCCAGGATGGCTGTTGGCGTAGATGGCGTTGTATTCGATGTTGGTGGTGGCGGTGGAGAATAGCTCGTATTTTCCATTTTCACTCGTAGGTCTTCAGCTCCATTCTATAAAGAATTTTTTATTAGAAAATTCAAAAACAAAACAGGTCAGAAAAATAAACAAGCGCATTCTGAGAGTCGTGCTACTCGATATGCATTGTCATTTTTTAGACTTCAATGGAGACTATCAGAAAAAGGTTTCTACAAATTTTGTTTACATCAATTGTGTCACGATCGTCTTTTTCCGCTTCGTTAGCCTCATTTGTACTACCATTATTGCGTTCAGTTTTCACCGGCCGATCTAGACAACCGCCACTGGCAATGCTGGCTGCATTCCCATTGCCAGCTGTTGTACTCGGGGGACTGTGGTTTTCATATCGACTAAAATTACATAAAATAAAATCAGTAAGAAGTTCGTATGACACATCTGTGTCACAGCAATCTACTACCTTGACTGTGACGGTGAAGCTCTCTCTGATTGCATTGTATCCGCTTCCGTTGGTGCGTTCGACGATGCACTGCTCGATGGTCTGTACGGTTTATTAATGGGACTTGCACTGTCCGAACTATTTTTCGAACCATCTCGTAGCACACTGCCGCGAACTTCTGGCTCAGCATATGGACTGCGGAGGGCACGTTTGCGTGGTGGTTCAAATGACAAGGGTCTGTACATTTGTGGCAGGTAGGGTGAAATTCCGCCCAATGTTGAGCTACTCGGATGCATAAGGGAATCACATTCCTGTTTTAAGCTTCCCAGACCCAATGGTCCACCCGAAGTGTTGTTATTACCACCATTCCCTCCTCCGCCACTACTGCCTACCCCGCCACCTCCACCACCAGCGCCATTACCACTTAAACTGTTGCGATTAATTCGTCTACCCGTTGGGGACTCAAGGGGAGCTGATTCATGTTGCTGTGCCTGTGCTGCTGCTAATCGACCATGTTCTGTTGATAGACCTTTAACCTGTAAAGCGAATGAAAATGTTACGTAAGAAAAAATCCCGCAAATCTTAAATTTAAGAAAAAACTCACTTGTAAGTTTTCCGCGGATTTGAGAAAACTATTTAGAGCCTCTTGTGACACGTGCACTTCACCTTTGTACATAAATTCTAATAGTGCGGCCATATTGTCCGGTGAAGTGGCTTCCAGTATGACAACACATTGGCCATTTGTCGGTGTTGTTTCGAATAGTTCCGCGAATTTCTTCGAACATGCTGCTAATATTAATTTGTGTGCCTTAAATACTGTTCCTGTAATGAGAATGAAAACAACACATCAGTTAGTAATTTATGATGACTTCTTTTAAAAATAAATGACTGTCTATGAAGACAGTTACCAAATTGAACTGTGGCGTATACTTGCTATTTTTGTGTGTTTTTAGTTAAAGACGGTAGGTTTACATTGATACCTTTCATATTCAAGTTAATATGGTTACTGGAAGAAAAAGCAAGTACACACCGGAGTTCGATTTAGTTATAACTTTTCTTTTAATAATAGATTTGCAGTCAAATAATCGGTTCTGTGCAAGTTATTAGGTGTAGTATCAGCCTTTATAAATCTCAATCCGAAAGCCAAATCGAAATCACATCACTGTCTCAAATCCTTATATTTACATATTTGGTTTATGCGACTTCAGCGACTTTGCCAAAGGTAAGCGGTTTCTGTCTCCATATGTGTCCCATTGAGGATTAACACATTATTTCATCGCAGACGTTTTAATAAGCCAGGAAAGTCTTTCTAAACAACCCCCTCTTTCCAAGAGCGGAAATGTATAAAATGTATGTATGTACCCTTTATTAACTCAAGACGACCTGCGACTTAACTTCCAACCCCATTAAACGTACTATCACTCGATTTTCTTCTTTTATAAGAAAGTAACAATTCCAACACCACTTCAATCACTCCACCAAAGGAAACGTGTAATAACAATAGTAATAAAATTGACGAAACCGAGTTATGTGCGGAGAAAGTGACGCTGGTGTGGTGGAAAAAGTATTTTTCCTCGTGGAAGACCTTGAACCCAAGAAATAATAAAAATTTAGGGTATATACAAAGGTATCGAATTTTGAATGAAAATACTACACGCACAGTATAGCACTCAAGGATATTTTGAATGCCTACTTCTTTCGTGTTAAAATATCCAACTACATATATTCTATACTTGTGTAAGTAGGATAGAAGTAAAACTAGCCGTGTACCTGTGCAGTCAAGAAAGCATCTCCTCCACAGGGGAGTAAGGAAAACTTTTTTTTTTTCTGGATAAAACAATTTGAGTCACTTGTTGTACTTTCTATAAGAAGATTGAAATGACAGGATAGCAGTTTGTCGAGCAACTGGCATTTTTACTTGCTTCTTATTTTTTGTGGGTGTTGATTGTTATTGCGGGAGTGATTGCCAGCCCAAAGATCTAGCGGAACGATTTCAAAGAAGTGTATTTATTTCATGAATTTGAATTTGTGTTAGAGCAGAAAACTCTTTTCCTTCTGGCAACATCTTCATAAGTCCCGATCATTTCTTCTTTTTGAAGATATATGTGCATGTGTCATTTTACGGTATGGCAGACGACTCAGTGTATATATTTACATACCATGCGTAGTGCATGATGCTTTAAAAATAAAAGCCACTCTACTTTTGCATGTTTTTCTTGATATCATATCAGTTTTAAGTTATCATCTAAATTTTTTGTATATATGCAATAAAAATCCAAAATTCTATTGCAAAAAAAAGCCCTGGTGTATGGAAAATACACATGCAATAGACTTTAATGAAATATGCGACAAAACGATTATGCGCAGTATTTTTCGCGCATTATCTTCCAATGTGTTTGTGACCTACTTTTGTTGCCTAATGTAAAAAAAAAATATATATATATAAAAATAGGACAAACAACCGAGAAAAAATACACTCTTTGAAGAGCATAGAACAAACTAATACTTGTAGCTAAGTCCAATAAACCCTGCACAAGCACATGTGTGCACATGTACTTAAAATGAAAACAAACGTGTATACAGTATAATTCACATAACTGTAAAGATAACTAAAATTCATAGAAAATAAAAACTCGTGTGTATATTATCATGGCAAAAGGAAAGATGAAATCCTAACGAACCACGTCATTTGTTTAAACAAATGCGAACCATTGCGACAGCGCGTGTATGTATATTTGCTATTTCCGCATTTATACTAAACTGCGCGCAGTAATTAGCAAACAAGAATAAAATCGTTGGCTCTGATGCTGTTTTTGGGCGCATTTGGTTTTCTAATCGAACGCATACAAACTTAACTACATTCATACGGTATATGCTTTTCGACTCTAATTGACTTATTTGGTGTCCAATTATTATTATTTTTTTATTGTAGGGGTTTCTATCAATGCATGCATGAGATTCACTTGTATAGATGAACATATCTATCGTTTTATTTTTCGGAATTTGTTAACAAGAACTGAAATTTTTTTTTAGCTTAGTCATTGTGTTTGTGCACAATGACGCAAGTTGAGGGTTGCATTTCACCAAACGAGAGAATGGGAAAATATAGGTATTGTATAATCAGCTTGTTTTTGACAAACAAATTTTGATGCAGACGATATGACTTTTGAAAAACTATTACCTACTGTACGAATTAGCTTAGATATGTTAAACAAAATAAGATTCTGTTATGAATGTCATGTTACTTAGACTTGCAGGCCTTTAAGCAATTAATAAATTATGATAGTCAGAATTGGAATAATTTTCGTATTCTGTAGTTAATAGATAACAATTGGATGCCGCAATTATTTTTCCATGTGGCAATATTCTTGTCGATGAAAATGCATGAAAATAAGCACACCGTTCTGAGGATGTCATAAATCTCTTTATGACATTAAGCCCAATCCACTTCCTATAGTTGTGCAACGCGTCAGAGAGACAAATACATGCAATTCATTTACTTCATAAAATTTCATAAGCGTTTTTTTGTTTACATACTTATAACCGACTTCTCAAAGAGTTGCAATAGTATTATAGCACAAAGAAACAAAACCAGTCAATCAATCATAGATTTATTAATAGAGTTATAAAAGTTGTGTGCATTTCCCAAAACAAAATGTGTCATTTTTTTTTTGGTGACATATTTATTTGTGGTATTTGCAAATTTCGAACCAGCATTTCGTGATGTTTTTTTTTCGGAATGCGCTTCTAAGCGGTATCTTATACTGGATGATAAGGATAAGGTATAAGGTGTGCAATGATTGGCAAGTTATGATTTTCTTTATTTTTTACTTGACTTGTTTCTGGAATTTTATTGTTTACTATAATATGCTGCGAATTTATTTATCTACCGATTGACCTAAGATAAGGCGACATTCTGCAAGGAAAAAAGAGAGTAACACTTTCCAATATAGTACTAACTTCCCCATAGTAACTCAAGGCATTAATAAAGAAATGGTCCAAATATAGCACTTTAGCTTTCATGAATTAATTTAAAACTGATATGTATGCATGAGAATATGCTACTCACCCCAAGTAGCACGTGTATTCCGTAAACAAATAACAGAGTATATCCGCATCTCTTTTCCGTTTATCTGTGATATGAATTTTTCTCTTACTCAACCTGTCTCCCGTCATATTGATAGAAATGAAAATTCATCCTTTCGTTGAGTGTAAAGTGTCCTGTCTGGGTGGCTGTATATCTACCATTTTGTTTGAATTTTTATTTTATTTTTTATATACCCTGTTTGCTATGGTGAGTGAGTGATGCGTGTACACTGTACAGCGACACTAGGAGCATTTCGCATTTCAAACCTACGTATACTTGTTTTCGTAGATAAGTTGTTGTTGTTTTCGTCGTCGTCGTCGTCGTCGTCGTCGTCGTCCAATCGCACAAAACCAGAAACGTATGAGTTGACATAACAAAAGCCAGAATCAGCCCTTTTGACGGAAGCAGACTTGGACGGTTAAAAATAACTCCAGCAACAACAGAAGCAAAAAATATTCAAAGGACGTTACTTACTCTTTTTTTCTTTTTTTTTGCATTTCTATACCTTTCTCCTGTACGCTAAAATGATACCATACATTTATCAGAACAGGACTATTCAAGTCCTTTGGCGATTTCTGGTAAAATCAATCAAAAAATGTTCCTTGATTAAAATTGGTATGAGTATAGGCGGTTGTACTGCAAGAGATTTGTTTATAATATTTTGTCTTGCCTTTGGTAGGTTTTTTATTCTTTGTTTTATAATTTTTTTTTTTTCTAGCATCTTCTTCACCAGCAATGTGAGCTACCGTACGCTGTTGGCAATATATTTTTGGCCCTAACAAAACAATGAATATAAGCAACTGTTTTTTGTTCCCTTCAAATCCGACATTCGCTCATATACAAATTTCAAATGTATATACCGATACAAAAAAAAAAGTGTTAATATCCCCTTTAATTTTAATTTCAAGGGACATTTTCGCACATGCTTGAGGGTGCAAGTGTGAGGCAGTATTTAATATTCATATGTCCTGGGGGTGACGTTTCGTAATCTTTTTCAATTATTTTTGTTTGTTTCTTGTAATTATGATAAATTGTCTCTGCTCTGATAAAAACCCATTGTTTATGTTTAATTTGTGTGGAACGCCTACCATGGAATAGATCGTTAGCTAATGAAAAACATTGATTGTGATGGTAAGACATTGTAATACAACTAAAAGGAGTTCGTTTTGAGAGTAAATGCATGTCCGACGAATCGCAATTTTTTTTGAGATAAAAAAACAGTTTATGTCTGACAGTAGGTTCCAAATCAATTAAATAAGGTAAGAAATTATTATAAATTAATAAAGCATCTGTTCGAGAGAGTGCTTAAAAAAAACACAATGCCAAAAATTGCATTTGGCAATCAATTGTGTTTGCAGTTTTATTTTGAAATGAAAATTCATCCTTTCGTGAAGGATCAACATTTTCATTGTGACTCAACCCCACGAAACTTATTTTTTTATCGTAGACAGGATTTCATATTGGAAAATTGTATGTGATATCAAGCCTACTCTATTGATATATGCGCTACTGTTGCTTCTGCCTACACGTTTGTATCCCCATAAAAGCTATAGCACATAACAAGGTATGATACAGGACAAAGGCATAAAAAGAAGTACAAAATGAAATTATTTCATACAGGAGGACGTTATAACGCTCGCTAGACAAACCCTTTTACTTTGACGGATTAAAACGAAATGTGTGTACAGATAATGCACGTCGAGAGGTATGTGGATAAACGAGACACGGGATAGCGTTCTACGGTGGTTACATTTGAAAATTGAATCTATGAATAAAAAAAAAAACACCTACAAATATTTTTTTCTATAACTTACATAGAGGAAAATGTAATATAATAGTCTCGAGTTTTTTGAAATGTAAAGACACTTACGAGACGACAGGCAGTCTTGTGTGCGCGGACATTCGCTGCTTTAGTTCCTAACTAGGTTTGCTGGCGAACAGTTCATATACCTGGCCTCTAGAGTAAACCATCATCTCTTTAATGAAGATGAGCTTAGAATTGTTTATTTTAATTTGAGAAGTAATATTAAGTAATATATAGTTATAATGGAAACGTTCGCGTTGGGAAACAAATTTTGTATATTTTACTGAATTTTGAACCTGAGACCCCTGACTCAATAGCCCATCACACAACATTACTGAGCGCCAACTGTGTTCATTTCAACATAATCGACATGTACACATAATAATATAAAACAAAGACGAAGAATACCAATTTGCTGAAAATAATAAAACAATTATTTCCCACAGTACCCGACTGTGATTATTTATAGATCTAAGTATAAATCATCCCTTACAAATTTGGTATTCAAAACAATATAAGACGGCCATACAAATTGATGTTACCATGGAAATAAAGTCTGAAGAAAAATCCTATTGGGCCCCAAAAATGCTGATAAAAAAGAAAACCTTTTCATGTCATTGAAATGATTTTACGAACATCCCGTTCTAGAAAATGTTCGAGCTTTTTACTAGTAGGTATAGAAACAGAATTATTTTTTTCTTGTGCTTAGATGTGCCAGTGATTTATTTCAAATCTTTTTTTTTTTTATTTTCGAACCCGACGACATATTTCTATTCTTTTTAGCTATACCTACTACTCGTACTTCAGTTGAAGTTGTGTAACTTAGTATCTGCTGTGGGGCTAGATATGAGAGATAGCTTTCATTAAATTTAAGGATATAAGAAGTTGAAAATATTTTTATTTGTTGAACGTTAAATTGAGTTTGCATCTGCTAGTTAAATCTAAAAATTCGTGTTTTATTTTAATATCTTATTTTTGCAAGCATTGAGAATTTATTCCTAACTAGATATGATATTTCGATATTTCAAAATTTGGATAAACATGAGCGGTGTTACAGCAAAAATATTCTTACTCATAAAATAGAATCTTATACTTTTTTTGACTGATCACACATCGAAGTTAGGTATATACGCAAAATAGAATGAGAGCCGATTTCTTAACCACACAACACTAATACCCAGACATCCAGTCATTTTCATTACTCGCTTGATAGGCTTCGTCATCACCCACACCCATTCATTTCATCTTTACCTTCAACTCCAGCCGCTGACTATATTCTTTGGCAAAGAATATCAACAACAATCGGTTAGACGTTATGGACTGTCCACGTATATACACACATAAAATGCCTGCAAGTACCAGCGCGAGATATTCGGTTATTTAGACGGAAAAAAATTAAAAACAGAAAACAAATTGGAAAAGGATATATCAAAGGGTTGAGTGTAAAGTGTCCTGTCTGGGTGGCTGTATATCTACCATTTTGTTTGAATTTTTATTTTATTTTTTATATACCCTGTTTGCTATGGTGAGTGAGTGATGCGTGTACACTGTACAGCGACACTAGGAGCATTTCGCATTTCAAACCTACGTATACTTGTTTTCGTAGATAAGTTGTTGTTGTTTTCGTCGTCGTCGTCGTCGTCGTCGTCGTCGTCCAATCGCACAAAACCAGAAACGTATGAGTTGACATAACAAAAGCCAGAATCAGCCCTTTTGACGGAAGCAGACTTGGACGGTTAAAAATAACTCCAGCAACAACAGAAGCAAAAAATATTCAAAGGACGTTACTTACTCTTTTTTTCTTTTTTTTTGCATTTCTATACCTTTCTCCTGTACGCTAAAATGATACCATACATTTATCAGAACAGGACTATTCAAGTCCTTTGGCGATTTCTGGTAAAATCAATCAAAAAATGTTCCTTGATTAAAATTGGTATGAGTATAGGCGGTTGTACTGCAAGAGATTTGTTTATAATATTTTGTCTTGCCTTTGGTAGGTTTTTTATTCTTTGTTTTATAATTTTTTTTTTTTCTAGCATCTTCTTCACCAGCAATGTGAGCTACCGTACGCTGTTGGCAATATATTTTTGGCCCTAACAAAACAATGAATATAAGCAACTGTTTTTTGTTCCCTTCAAATCCGACATTCGCTCATATACAAATTTCAAATGTATATACCGATACAAAAAAAAAAGTGTTAATATCCCCTTTAATTTTAATTTCAAGGGACATTTTCGCACATGCTTGAGGGTGCAAGTGTGAGGCAGTATTTAATATTCATATGTCCTGGGGGTGACGTTTCGTAATCTTTTTCAATTATTTTTGTTTGTTTCTTGTAATTATGATAAATTGTCTCTGCTCTGATAAAAACCCATTGTTTATGTTTAATTTGTGTGGAACGCCTACCATGGAATAGATCGTTAGCTAATGAAAAACATTGATTGTGATGGTAAGACATTGTAATACAACTAAAAGGAGTTCGTTTTGAGAGTAAATGCATGTCCGACGAATCGCAATTTTTTTTGAGATAAAAAAACAGTTTATGTCTGACAGTAGGTTCCAAATCAATTAAATAAGGTAAGAAATTATTATAAATTAATAAAGCATCTGTTCGAGAGAGTGCTTAAAAAAAACACAATGCCAAAAATTGCATTTGGCAATCAATTGTGTTTGCAGTTTTATTTTTGCCACAAACATATATCACATCAGAACGCCAAAATATATAACAAGTCGCATCACACTTGTTGGACGAAGAAATGGTTGGCATTGTTGGACCATAGTGCTCGTCTCGCTCACGTACAAGTTCACTTGTATATGTACTTATGCCCATTCCCATTGTTGTCTGAACTTCGTCTTGAAAAACCAAAGAACCAGAATCAGCTTAATATCGTTAAAAAATTATAACCACAAACATGACCTTAGTCATTCATAACCAACAAGCACATCTACAATATACACACAAACATTATATTCAGTAGACTAAACAAAAAAAAATCAATATCTACTTACACAGAAACGCGTAAGGCATTGATTCAAGAAATCTCCACATAAAAGTATATGTTCACCTAGAATACATTATATAATATCGTGTTCCTTGCCTAAGAGGTTGGCAATACAAAAAAGATCCACCTTGTTTGAATAAATTCAATGAATGAAAACAGAACAGATGAACTCTGTGTCTGTATGCCAATGTCATCAGACATATTAAATATATCTGTATGTATAATAAAAATAAAACAACAGTCGTAAAACCAACCCCCAATCATCAAACTTTCCCCCCATTACTGAACGAAAAATATCAAATCTTCGCTCACCGTGGAGCAAGTGATAAGAAAACACAGCAGACAGCAAAACCCCCAAAAAAAAAAACCAAGACGTGTGTATGTGCGTGATGGGGGTAAGGGTGCTAGGGAAAAAGCTCAAAAGACAGGAAAAGAAAACATAAACATACATAAATTATCTAGCAAGGACATTGAACTTTTACCAGACACAATGCTTACAGATACACCCACCCACTGCCTCCACCGAAAAGAGTAAAATATCAGAAGGAACTCCCCGACAAAAAAAAAAAAATAAACAAACAATTCCCTGTCTCAAAAGTGCGCCCAATAATCCAACAACCCAAGGAACCAAAAACATTATCATCGTCATCAACATCATCATCATTTTTTTAATGATATAATAAATGGTAATGCGTATACGTAACGTAGTGGTGGTACACACGGCGCCGGCAGTATGCGAAATGCCCTACTATAACTTTTTCTTTCTGTGCCGCCTTTATTTTTATTTAGGTATATGTATTTGGTTGGAGCTGTTTATTTATTTTTTCCTCAACCGTCTTCGTCGCTTTTCTTACTGGTACTACGTTTACCGTCCTTCTATCAGAATTGTGCTTCTTCATCCTGATTATGAAATCGGGGCGAAAGAAAGAAGTGAGTAAGGTCGTCGAACGGAACACAACACATACCGGTTGTAATCTAAGCAAATGAATAAACTTGAATGGGAAAGGAATCCCGAAACAGGAAAAAAAGCAAAAATAACCAGGAAAAATAATATATTGTCCGGACGAACGTGCCCCTTAAAGTTAAGCAACATTATGCGTAGCACTTAATCGAGGGCAAGTTGTCGGATATGGGAGGGCTAGTAAGACGTGCGTATTAAGCTATGGGAAACAAAGGTGTCTTTGCAAAAGTGGTGGCGAATTCATTGCAAACGAGTATGATAATGAGGTAGGTACGGTAATAACCCATATGAATCATACATGCTCACGTTTCATAGTGAACGAGCTTGATCTTGACGAACTTGATCCTTGAAAGAACATATCAAAGAAAAAGTAGGAGACATTTGGCAGCACTCCTTTTTCTAAATAACACCACCATGCAAGACGTGTAATTTTGAATGCCGATTTAGAAACCGTGAGTATGACTATAAAGCATCTTAATATTTCGTGAGTAATAAATCACGCAGTCTTATGTCTTTACAAACTAATTTGGCGAATAGAATAAACTGAACTTCACATAACCATTTGTTGTTCTTTTTCAAAGGAGTAAAAATAAAAATATTAACCAAGGTCTAATTCCAGTGCAACAAAACTTCATTTGAATGATTTGTAATTTTATCAAGTCGTCTGTTAGTCAAGGTTTTATGGGCAGTTTGGCAATGATCGCTGTCCGATGAGGTTACATCGGACAAACTGACCGGCCAAAACGATTTCTTAATAAAACACGAATGATTTCCTTTATAAGATTGAATGATACTGAACAAAAATGACAGGCAATTGTCGAATTTGACAGCTTGGTTTGAAATAAGTTCCCTCTAAAGGATGCACTATCAGGCGACCGAAAAATGCACTTTACTATGGTTTGCGTTCTAATGGCAATCCCGTGAAACTCGAGTAATCATATTGCACAACAACTCGAATCATTGTCCAAATATACACGTTTATGTTTGTAGCTATATCAGCAGATAGCTTTTGAATGAAATTGACATATAATCCGTTACACAGTTTTGACAAAAATGTTTCAACAAAAAATAAACAGAGCATAACAACGTCTTACATTTCTAATCCTATACTTATATTCATTCCTTGCAAAAATAAATAAATAAATAAACACAAAGATATACGTATATATATGTATACATCGTATGGATGTGGGTGATCTTAGAGTTGGGGTTGCGAAAAACAAAAGAAAAAACACCGGCACGTTCCATTTTCTTAAGTGGGTGGTGAGTCTCACCTCATCCTTCTATTCTGAACTCCTTACAGTGATGTATAAATCTATGTCTGGTTGGGTGCGCACAGACCATGAATTGAATGGAACGACCGCCAAAGTACGAAACGACAACGATGATGATGGTAAAAATGCCATAAAATAAAACGGGACGAAGATTACTTAACACCAATGACTGCGTTCGGTGTCTCACATATATGTATGCGAAAAGCACCTTCTAACCTTGTGTCTTAATTTTATTGTATTTTTGTCTCCTTTTGTTGTTGTTGTTGTTGTTATTGTTGGATGTACACGGGAACGCTGAGTCGCAGAAGGAGGAGGTTTTCTTTTATTGGCATTCCTTTTTCTTTAAGGGCAAGGCCGAAAAAAAAGCAAGATTTTATACTTCCGTTTTGTTTCTCGCTTTGTTCTTTTTTGATGCTCATAAATGGTATGAGTTGTGTTAAGGGTGCGATACAGAGGAAGGAAGCTATTTGCGAAAATGGGTCATTAAGTAATTAGGGATGGAGTGACAGAGAATATAGGTCAAATGAAGGCTTATACTCGTACGTTTAGACATTTTTTTTTGGCAATTAGAGCGAAGATTACAAAACAACGTGAAGAATGT
This sequence comes from Cheilosia grossa, assembly GCA_963082955.1. Taxonomy (NCBI): domain Eukaryota; kingdom Metazoa; phylum Arthropoda; class Insecta; order Diptera; family Syrphidae; genus Cheilosia; species Cheilosia grossa. The sequence goes on from OY720147.1 coordinate 10,353,686, forward strand.
ACATATTAAGATGAGGCGGTCAAATTTGTTAATTTATAATGTTGTCGAAAAAGGCCGAATAATATTAGGTATAGAGAATTTAAGAGTTTGAGTTTTGTAGTAAACAACTTAGGCAAATTAAAAGCGTTCACTAAGAGCTCGCCAACTCATGCTATAAGTAAAAACGTTCAGAACTAAAACTTACTATGTATATACCAGGGGATGCCAAAAATGTAGTACAGAATAAACCAATGCCTACTATGATTTGTATGCATATGCATTTTTAACGCGCAAAACATTTATTCTAAAGTTAGTTTGACGCTCTGTCCTCAACTGTGCAATTTTCATTGGCGTCAAACAATTTTGTGTAAGACTTTATGGTTCGCTATAAAACTGTTTGCCAGTTGTTCTGTCCAACGGGAATATATAAAAAAATATTTAAAACAAATGTTAAGCACAAATGTGTCCCGTATCACCGTTTGTTACTTTATTTTATTCTCTGGCATTACGAACACTTGCACTGGATAATAAATTGAGTATGTATCTTATTTTTATCCAGAACTGAAGGCAGTTTGAGTTTGTCTGATCCTATTGATGTTTTTTAGATTTGTTCGAAACTTCAAGTCTGACATGTAAGTAAGTTTGATTTATCATGTAGTAATGAACACAAATTCACACTACAGCCGGAGCATTTGTAGAAGTTATGCAAGATTTTAAGGTGAAATAGCTTTGTTTCAATTAACAGAGTACTTAAATTCACAAGTAAGAATAGATGGGCCACATCCATACCTACCTGACAGTATTTATATTTTAAATTTCTTTTATTTTTGTGAATTTAGGTACTGGGAGGTCAAATTTACAAATGCACAGAACAAGTTTTCCGTAGCTATGGACAAATTTATAAATACTTTTTCTGTAAAACTGTATATTCAATTCCTTACTTTTGTTTTTATAGATGAGTTTTATAATTATGTATTCGACTATTTAAGAACAGGATTATGTTAAATGAAACACCCATATATATAAAGAAATTTAAAAGTAAAACTTACCATTACAAGATAACGTCACATCGGCCAGTAAATCAGATTTGAATAAATTTGAAAACGTCATTGCCAAATTCGACGAATAGCTGTTCCATTTCAAACAAAACTGCTGTTGTGGATCCATTTTGTGTTTGGGCGTGTTTTCCAGTGTTGTTAAATAGAAAATTAATTTTGAAAAAATTTCCGAATTGTCGCCAAAGCCTCGGGAAATAAGTTACAATTAAAATAAAAATAGCTCTTATTGGTGGGTCTAATAAATTAGAGGGTGTTTTCAAATTAACAATCCTTATTAGAGTGTGTTAATATTATGTTATTATAGTTTTCAGGCGTCCTTTTCACAATATTTTATTTCTTCAAGTATTTCTTCTGAGAATCCTTTTCAATGTAGAATTTCTTTTGTCCAAATATTTATTTTTGATAATTTTTGAATTTTTTTTATATGCCAAACGGAATTTCCCTTTTTTCCTTCCTCTTTTCGATTCGAGCTTCGTTCGCATTTAAAAGGTTTTTATTATAATTTTGCTGCTTTTCTGTTTATTCCTATTTTCAGCTAATAAACGCAAGAAAATTCCTGCAATGAGACAAAGAAAAACAAAAGTGAATTCAAATTCAAAGCTATATTAAAAAAATACAAAATTAAATGTAAGTCTACTAAGTGCATTTATATGTACGTCATATATGATAATAGTAAAGTAGCCTTGAAATGAGTTGGCTTTTATGTCCGAAATCGATGCAAGAGCTGCGGTAATTCGAGACACACCTGTGATCTAATTTCATAAAGGCATTTCCGACATCACTAATTCAATTCCTGGAATTCTCTGCCAGAAAAACTTCGCTAGTTGCAATGCGATGGAGAACATAACACAAAGAAGACGTGAAAAGATCGACGAATCAATTGATAAACGGCAAATAAAAGCAAACCCATGTATATTTAAAGGAGGAAAAGAGACAAATTTGACGACCAAACTTCGATTTGGCAAATTTGCACAACGAACACCGCCGTTGACTTGTTGTTGTCCTTTTGCGTTAGTTGTCCGATCCTGTTAGAATTGCTTAGCTGTTTTGGCATTGGTCAACACTTTTCTTTCACTCATGTGTTGCCGATATTGTAGTATCTACTTTAGTAGATAACAAGTTTTGCAAGAGAAACGCTTTAAGCAAATTGATTTTTTTCTAGCGGCAACTTAATCTACTGCAATCAAGTATAATATGGTCAAGTTCTGCTAGGTGCCAGTAAGAGGCCAATTGTTTGAATTTACTATCTGGCTTAGTTCTTTATACACTTACTCGCAGGCTTGAATAAATTGAGATTGAAATAAATTCACACGAATCTGCAGAAAAGCATCCTCTAACTTAAGACATTTTGAACTTGGATTTTGTGCGTGCTTTATTCATAAATATTTGGAAAATGAAAAGTTGCCATTGCGATTCATCTGTGTTCTTGATCTTTTCCAAAGATGTTTTCGGTTTATGACAGCAATGTCAACAAAAGGAAATGCCTTCAATGGCAACACTTTAGAAGTTCTATTTCACCTTTAAATTTCATTCAGTCCAATACATGTACGTATATTTAAATGTCCCAAACGAATACGAATATAGCTAAGAAAAAAACGCCGAACCCAAAAAACGATGACCATAAACAGACGCAGTGAGGTGAAGAACTGAAGGAACACAAGATCTGGTACCTATATGTAGCAAAAGATTCCATCATCATGCGGATGCGTTTTCCGCGAATTTGTCTAATCGAGAGGAGAATAGAATTTTTATTTTTGGACTTGTGCATTTTTGTATATCTGTGATAATTTTGTGTTTTCGTTTTTTTATTTTCTCATTTGCGACTGGTTTCATGGTTTTGCCGATACTCTGCTTCTAGTATTTAATTCATATGAAATTTTCAGTCATAGGATACACTCTAATGGTCTTGCAGATTCGGGACTAAATTCTCAGGAATCGCATCATCGTCATTATCTTGCGCTTTGATGCGCGACCTGTCAAATTCTATGACCACTTTAGATGGGTATTTACCAACAGGAGAACCTTGGAAATTTATACCGGCATAGGCTGTGGTCGAGTCTATATGGATTTGATGATATATGGCTTTTAGAAATAAAAATGGCTAAAATCGAATTGACGGGCGACATCTTAAGGCATTTTCCTTTGTGCCACCTCTAAAGAAGATCTGACAAACATCATAGAGAATATCAATTTGGCGGATTATCGACTGTAATTAGTAAAACACTAATTGAAGCTTTATCACATACTTTTTATAATAATTATAAGCTAGTTTCGCTTGTGGTCGAAAATCTACCCTACCTTTTATAATAATGTAATATAACAAAAATGTACCCCAGTTTTCGATGAATATGTTTAGATATTGAAAGAAAACGCCCTTTGAAAAATGTTTTACTCATGATAAATATTTTAATACGTCACTATTAAAATTTAGAGCAAAAAATGTCGAAAAATGTTCGTTTTCGTAGTAACATCATTGAAACCAACCGTTCTCAACACCTCGCAGATATAATTACCCTGAATTAAAATTAGGTACACCATTGCTTACTTTTAGGGGTAGGTGCATTTTTTTCGAAAATAGGAAAAGATCATATTCATTTTACTATGGCAATATGGCGGCGACAAATTCAATGTCAACAAAATGGGTTCTATTAACTGTAAGCATTTAGTATGGGGAATTCTTAACTTAATTTTACCAGTTTTAATGGCGACATATACCCACGATTTTTCGTTTGTGCACATCTATGACACAGTACCTTTCAAATAACATAAGTTTCCTTCACCTCACTTCATAATAAATACTTAAAAAGTCTACGGAAACTTTGGATGTTCACGTATTAGTATAATGATCTGCGCCAATATGAATAAAAAAGTTTGACAGAGGAATTAAGTAGGTAATCACACATACAATTGCTTCTAGGTGCAGAACACCGTTCTTAAATCGAATGCATCAAGTGGGATAGTATCGTTTGGAAAACTGAAACAGCAAACGAGCTCTTTTCACAATTTTATATATGCTCGCTAATTAAGAACATACAACGCGTATCTTACTTCGTACCGTCCTTATCAATTAAGAAGGCTATAAAGATGCATTAATATTCGATCGCGTATTTTTCATAAGAACCTGCTTATTAACATTTCCATGACAATGACAGAAATGATATTCAAATCTAAAGCTCACGATTGCAAGTCTTATTGACACAATTCAACTATAGCTAAATTGTTTAAGCAAGAGGCAGTGCAATTGTGTACAAGAACAGGAAAGAAATAAAATCTTAAACCCAAACAAAAAGTGAAACTTTGCACAAAGCAAGATCAAATTTCACATTAGTGAGGGATTTCCTGGAAATTATTTTATTATTACTTTTTTGTTTCAATTCTTTTTTATGTGCATCGTATTGGTTCGCATTCTTTTTCCAATTTTTTTTCGAACCTATCCTAACCGTATGCCATTTAGTAGGTTATACATGCACGCTTCCAGAAATATCTGAACCGCTTGTATTTGTTTTCTTCTGACCAAACCCAATTGGTTTTTTTTGGCTTTATCCTCATTCATATTTATTCCGTTTGTTTTGTTGTTTCTTTTCGGATGCATTCAAAGGCGGACAAATGTTCGAAATGCTGATGATCACCATCATCATCATTGCGCTAAACCTACTTTTTTATTATTCCTTTTGCTTGGTTCCAGTTCCAAACTGTTTTTATTGTTTTGCTTTATTTTTGATACGAATACGTTGGTGGTTGGTGGTACCTTTTGTTCCGTTAAATGACTCGTTTTGTGATCTAAACGATGACAAAATGTGTTTTGTATATTGTTTTAATTTTCCGTTGACCATGAGATACCATGCATCGGTATAAAAAAAAAATAAAACAACCAGAATAACAGTAACACCCAAAAGTGTGGGTGAAGTTGTAAAATTGATTTTTAAACATAAAGTCGTCGAAAATGCATTTAGTTTAACATAGCCTTAAGCGATATTCGCCTTTACCAAGAGAAGTTTGTACAATTGTACTGGCGCATAAAACTTTTTTGCAAAGAACAAGGGTTAACTGAGTTAAATATCTATAACATCCAAAATAATATTATCGTATGCAGTAGCTGTTTTAAGAAATAATGGTATGTTCCCTTTTTATATAGAATCTAATCTCTAAACATATTACACTGCTAATTTTCAATCGACTCAATTATTGGATTAAAAAAAAAAACTATTTTGTCACACTGTACCATGACAGTTGCGCTCCATTGCACGGGGAATTGACGGCTGGTATATAAAATGCATACGGCATTAGATGAATCACTATTTTTCAATTGTGAAGGTCGCCATCATTATCGTATTTATTCAATTCAATATCGTAAACAGATACTAGTTTCGATTTTTAATGTGATAAATTCAAGCAACGGGAAGCGAGCGATACTGGGTAAGTGGTATCCATACGTACCTAAATGTCATAATTGACGAAGCGTAGTTTACGGGTGAAAGATGTATAAACAAATTAAAAGCATATGCTATGTGCTGTGACGACAATCGACGATCGGTGGAATGCAAGGTGAATTTTGAATAACAGGAAAAAAAGATGAACCAACTGTTTGCATTCAAACTGAAACACATACACACATACGGTCTGGGGAAAAACATATTTTTTTTAGTGCTAGGTGCAGATGGCAAATAAATCTTGATTAGCGATAAAGTGATGATCGTGCGCTGGGCCTTGCTAAATATTGGAAAACATTTGAAAGCGTTTCGGTAGCATGGTTGGCCTTATAATAATCATTTTTGATCTTCAACTGACGTTTATTTTAGGTCACAATAGAACATTTATTATGTAAAATATCTCCACTGTAGTCCGTAAACTTGAAGGTTAAAACTAAAATGTTAACTAGAACTGTTTTGTATCTAGACATGAGCTTAAAATGGTGTTCTCATTTTTATCACCACTTTGCACAGTTTGTCAGTAGGTGTAGTTTTATTCAAAAGAACTGATTTTCTTGATATTCACACTACCAACTTTACAATGACTGACGTGTTCAATTATTGGAACAAAATAGTTGGAATGAAAAAAAAAAAAACAGAAAATAGTTGAAACAATAAGTGTTTTTAGCTACGACTAGTTTACATTAAAATGTGAATATAAATGTTGATTAATATCTATATTTTAAGGAGCACATCAAAACGATTTGTATTCTCGAGTCTAGTGAGTGTATTAGAAAATCAATAAAACAACAAAATACGATCCCACAGAATATTGAGCAGGTAAATGTTTTTAATCGCTTGACGACTATTCTATTATTTAGTTGCTATGGACGAAGGTACGATCAATAATTTATTTTAATCATTATTATATTAATAGACTACATCTTTTTCTGCCGTATTGATTACTTTGAGTTTGAAGCACCTTGTCGGACCGCAATACAGAAATTGGTGGAAAAATTCGAGCTGTTGGGACAAGTCAGTGATGTGAAGAATAAAACCCGTGCACGTCGCTCAATTACAACTGAGAATATTGCTGCTGTAGCCCAAAGTGTTGAAGAAAACCCAGGTTTGTCCATTCCTCGTCGTTCTTTAGAATTGGGCATTCCACAAACGTCATTACACCGTATTTTGCATAAAGACTTGGGTCTTAAATCTTATAAAGTTCAGTTAACTCAAGAACTCAAGCCGGCCGATCATCAAGCAACGAAAGCATTAATCTTTTACGGGAAAAGTTTCCGGACCGTGTTATCTCTCGAAGAGTTGATCACAATTGGCCACCGAGATCTTTTGATTTAACACCTTGCGACTTCTTCCTTTGGGGCCACGTGAAACATAAGGTCTACGCCAACATCCCAGCGTCGATTCAAGACCTCAAAGATAAAATTCGTGAGGCTATCGAGGACATAGGGCAGCCACTTTGCGATTTGGTTATGGATAATTCCATGAAAAGGATATGGTCCTGTATGCGTGCTCGTGGTGGCCATTTGGCTGATGTTGTTTTTCATTATTAACGGCATACCTTCCTCTTTATTATGAAACATCCGATCATTTATCTCAAAAAATGGCATTTTTCTTTGAATTCCAAAAGAACGCCTCTTATTGGAAAACCCTTTATAGACACTTGCTCCTTCCCAGGCTCATCGATTTATATTTTATGAATGCTCCCTATTATAAAACTGACTTCTCTCATTATTTTCCTATTTTTATTAAGTCCAATTAAATTGCATAATGCAAGACTCTTAAAATCCGTTACTATGTTTCTCTGTTTACATTTTCCTCATTCATTAAGAAAGTTTAATTTCCTTACATAAAATCCACACCACTCAATGCACATTAAATTCAAGGCAGCCCCGAATTAAGTAAAAGCATGCAAAAAAACCTAAAAGAAAACAAATAAAATTACTTAAGCCCCCCAAAGTGTCCCAATCAACATGTTGAAGAATCATAAAACAACCCTTTTCATACGATTAAAAACCATTTAGGAACATTAAAGCGTAATAAAAATCACTTTAGTTCATTGTCCTTCCTCGTATTTCGTTGAAGTCTGTGCGTTAGAAGGAAGAAGAAAAAATCGTATACAATTTTTTCCCAATCACATTGTCCCATATTCAATGTCCCTCCCTCATGGCACTAGAAAAAAAAAAAAAAAAAAACAAAGAAATAAAATAAAAGGAAACGCAAGACGAAGCCTCAACAATTTTTACGAGTTTAGTGTGCCCATTTAAATTAACTCAACGCGAACGAAAGGAATCCCCAAATAACAAAAAAAAATATGTAAGTTCCCACCATTTGGTTGTTTTTTTTTTTACGATATTATCCTGTCGAAATAAATAGATCTCTAATTATCCTCAAATTCTTCACTCCTGTATATACGCAACGTGAGTAGAACAAGCAGTCAAAGAAGAAAACACTTTGGGTACAGAGGAATGGTGAAGAGGAGTAAGTCGCAGTCGGCGTAAATCGTCTTCATGCAAATTTTGTCAGTGACACCATTGTACACGGTGTAAGTAGAATAGAGAAGACGGCATACAATAATAATGACGAAGGGCAACGCAACTGTCTTGATCTTCATTGTTGATTTCCATTTGGGTCGATACCGAAATCCAAAGAGTATAAGAACCGCCGTCGTTATTTCTGTTCGGCGAGTATTTTGTCCTTTTGTGAGTTTCTTTCGTGTTTCTATTATGCACGAAGAGATGTTTTTTTTAAGACGCACATTTATATACCCTATGCGAGTACGTGTTGTGCGCATTATAAATGCAATATCAGCTTCCTTTTATTAGAATTCAATCGAACAGAAGCTCTACTTTACTTCACCCTAAGTTAATGCGTTTGAAGCACGGTTGGTTTTTGTGTTTTCTTAGAGAACGCCTGCAGGGATTTCATTTAGTTTCGTTATAGCAACAAGTTCTTCTCCCAAGTTGTGTGCATATGCAAAGGATACAAGCATTTGCATTGCGTAATTACGCTGAAGTAAAATCCTGTTCACGTGCATCAGGACCCCTTCTTAATTTGCGTTTTGCTTTGTCCCTTTCCTAAAGGTATCGCGGGTTTTTCTTTCCGGGAAGGAAGACTCTTTATATCCTTTCCATTGAAATTGCGAAAAAAAAAGAGTTCTGTAGATGCGTCGTCATTTTGTGTTAATTCGTACACACTTCACATATAAAATGAGATTTATAATTTTGTGCGTACTTTATTTTTGTTAACACAAATTTTACTACGCTTATTTGAAAACAATTATGAACATTAATTCAATGGTGCTTACTTGGGGCATTGTTCCATGGATTTTTCACAAGCAGAAAAAATCGGACGGCTTTTATCGGACTTAACTGCGTTGACATGATTTCAGATTAAATCATGGAATAGGTGACGACTCAACATATAGTTGCGCACATCTTCTGAATAAAGTCCTTACAATTTATGAAGGCGAAAGCGTTAAATCTAGATTTAAATGTTGCCGCTACAAACGGATGGTTGAATTACGATGAAACGGAACAACTCCTTTATACCAATTGATATCGTATTCTGATACACAATTTGTTACAACCATTCAACAAACTATTGATTTCCATCAATATGAGGTGATATACCCCGTCGAATAATTTCAAGGAGATCGAACTGCGACGCCTGTTATTTTGTTTGGTAGTTGAAGCTACCAGTTTTAAATAGAAATATCTAATTTAGAAAAATTGGCAATACAATTGAGCGGCAAAATAATAAATCTCCATCCGGAATCCTTGCGTGATGCAAAAAGCTTTAAGAATAACAAACGCAAATTAATATCATAGGACCATTGACAAATAAGAATTCCTCTGATCATAGATACTTTCAATTCTTAAGAGTTTACACAGCAAAATCTAAATTTTTTTATTGACTTCATTTCAAATAATTTCAAAACTGGTAATGAATTATTATATACTCGTTATGATTCCATGTAATGTATGTATGTAAATCGCTCCTAAAATTAAAATCGGAAAAACAAACAAAAGCAGTTGAGATGCAAACACGAAACGACCTCCCCATCCTCGATCGCTACGGAACATACCCAAGCGGAACTGCTACAGCAAAGTCACATAGACATACAGGTTCAAGGCGGCCATTAACAGAATTCGAAAGCCTACACCTAAATCAACAGTAAAAAGCTCCAAAGGGCAATTAACAACTGAACGTGTGGTATACATATGACACATAGCATCAACAATCACAAACTGCAGCACCGCTGCCACATTTATCATTTATTTTTCATCCTTTCAACATGACACAATCGTCGCCGGTCAAAATCTAGGTCAAGACAAAGCAAAAAGAGGAAAAAACGCGTCAGAGACATTTATAACTCGGTTTTAACAATGCAATGACGGAAGTGTAATGCAAATGCAGTAGACTTAAATAATCTCCTATACCAACCGAAGGCGTGTAACTTGTTTGTAACCGCAAGCGCACCGCATACTATACCTTCACACACTCAAAATGGGACAGCAAAGAGCATATCGTTTTAAATTATAGAAGCATTACCGTCAGCGAGATTCGATAGTCTGTATAGTTGCTAAGCACTGACCGTAGTTATTTTGCCCTTCAATCAGATAGCTCAAGTAAAGACTGGAGCCGACTACGAAGAGTGCGACTGAGTTGTAAGGGAAACTGCTTGACGCGACGTTTCGTTGTTAGAGCGAGCATGTGTTGCTGCAAACTTGAATCTCACTTTACCAAATAGTAAGTACCTAAAAAAAACTGCTAAGCATTTTCTAAAGTGTAAGAAGGAAGGCGATATATGCTTGAAGTGTCTCTCAGATAAATTTACCTGCGTATAGATAATGCGTAGAGTAGTTTGCCTTGGAATTAACCCTGAAAATGATTGTAGCTTCAATTTTAACAATCCATTTGTTATAGACGCAACTTGAGTATTCCTCACCGGCAATTAATTGTAGAATAAACTGGTTTTACGTTTACGCAATCGGTGCGTTTTCGGGTTGGTGCTGCCTCTAGGTAAGGCAGGAGTCCAACGCACAGTACAGCTGTTTCAGACAAGCGACAAGATATGCACGAACCTGGACTTTTTTAAAAGCCTGTCTGCAATTGTTTATTATTATATTACTTATGGTTTGACGACGCTCGAACACTAAATTACAATGCGTGTAATTTAATAAAAAAAAATTAAATTTTGTGAGCTATTTGGAAGACAAATTTTGCTTATACAACTGCACCGTCAGTGCAAATAAATTGTTCTCAGACTAAACAGTTTTGGTAAGAATATAAAACCTATTTCGCTTGTGAGATTTGTTATTTTAATACATATTAAATTACGAGAACCAAAAATCCTCTTGGAAATGTATCTACACGATCGATCACCTTCGAAAGCTAAAATGTGTGACTTGAAATCTAAGTCACATTGAAAACCTGTAAACTTTACACCTACCAACCAATTAACTCCTTTTAACCTGCTGCTGTTAAAAACAACTTTCCCCCGTTCAGTAACTCACCTCAAAAGAGCGAAAAACTCCCACGCAATTACCTTTAACCAAATAACTAACAAAGAACACGTTTCGAACAGTCGCCTTGCTATAAAATTGTTTAATATATAGCAGAGCGTTTAAAAAAGTGCTTCTTTAACATTCTTTTCGGTCATCATCGCCATCACCAAGAGGATATTATAATATTTGAAAGGAACTTTTCAGCAACTAAAGTACCTACAACTAAGAATTTGAAGCCGTCAAAAACTTCCACTTGGCACAACATTTTCAATTCCAAATCGTCCTGCCCACGTTACCGCACCTACTCGCATATAATGGGGCGCTGCTATTAAAGTTCTCCCCACTGTCAACTACCCAACCCAACCGCCCATCATCCATCAGTTGTCCATTCTAAAATTCTAAACTTCCAACCCTCTAAACATCAATTTTCCCGACGAGAATTTCTTAGTCCTGTCCCAAGTGTGTAAGAATAAAGTTTTCATAAGTTTTCCTCTTCTATATAGTCTATTACATGGACATATATACATACGAACGTACACATTTATATGCAACAGTACCTACTGCTGTTATCAAGAAAGTTCACTTTCCCAAAAGGAAAACGAAACGAAAAAAATATAATGTTTGTCCCAGTTCCTTAACAACCTCCCATTGCTTGCACCATCTGAAAAAGCGGTTCTCTCTCTCATTTTGTGTCTCATCCCTCTTGGGAAAATATTCCTCTTATACTTGTACCCACTTTAATTCTTCTTTGGAAAATTAATTCTGATAGGAAAAGCCGAAGAGGACGAAGAGCAAAAGCGGACAAGATGGCAAAAACGCACCAAACGAACCACCACAGGCTGTCATGTTACAGCTGAATAAGGACAACACACCCCGTCTCTCAGCCGCCGCCTTCTATACACTTTCGCTTGAATTCACTTTCACTTTGAGTTCAGCAACAACAACAAAAAATGAGGAAAATGTTTCCTTCCCTCGTTTCTTGTTACATCCAGATGAACGAGGGAAAACTTTCGCTTTCCGTTGCGTTATATGATGTTTTTCGTTTTATGTCCTCTTCCTCACTGCTGAATAATACAGTTACTAAAAAAAAAAATACCAACCAACCTCATCCACCTCCTATACCGCATCAACCCCTAGATCCCTAGAAGAAAAATGCTGTTGCAACACACTGGCGCACACAACAAAAGCAATTTCTCTCATCGTGTCACCTTTTCTGTACACTGACATACAGCAAACTCCCAAAAGGAAAACCCATGCCAGCCCACCACCCCAGAATGTAGCTGGCACACAGCACACCCCGACTCCGCCACCCCAGTGCGACCACACCATACTAACAACAACTGTTTGGTGTATTATCGAATTTAAAGACGATGAGAAGGACGAAGCGATAGATGGTGGGAAATGAGTAAAGGAAAACAACTTGAAAGTTTTCCTTCGTTACGTTTGCAATTCAACGAATTTTTCACGCAGTTGGAGTTGGAGTAGGGGTGTATGGAGTGGAGCAGCGCTGGCTTTGTATGCGTGTAGTCCCACCATACCTCCCTACAGGCTTCCGTTTGCTTATTAAAGTTTCAACAGGACTCTCAATTTCTATAACATCTTCAAGGATGAAAATAGTCGAAAAGAAACAGTTCCACGCGTATGTCCCCCACACCAATTTTTCGTGTATAAAAGTTCTTCTTCTATCCCTTGTCGAGAACTTGCTGACGAATTGCTATTGCTTGTGCATTGAAAGGTACGACGCACATTTTCCAAAAGTAAATCCTCACTCCAAGCGATGCTGCTGCTGTGCTGTTATAAGATGTAACGAAGAGACGCTGCCTTCTTTCTGCTTGTGTAGATAAATTCGATGGAAATGCTGTCTTATTTTGTCGGGTTTATTTTTAGTTGAATCATCGAACAACAAAGAAAGCAGAGCAGCAGTGCCAGCAAAAAAAAAAAACGGATAAAAGTGAAGAACTAAAGTGCTTCTTATCCTTTTAAATGATGAAGCAGCAGCACTACGATGACACACATTGACATTTTTCCTTTAAAACGATATACGCACAGGATACACAAAATTGATAAGACAAAGAGCAGCCAACCAGCAAAAGGATATCTTTTAAGTATATTTTCGAAGAAAGTTTTAGTCGTTAGTTAATGGCAGTATCTGATGTGGTAGTGGTAGCAGGCGAATAACGCATTCCTACCGAATTTATAAAGGCTATACGTATATACCTTACGAAAAATTCATCAAAGAGAGGATATTGTTCGGAGTAGTATGCTCGTCTCTGTGTTAGCCCTTTCATGTTTTTGGGATTCATTTATATAAAAATAACTTTAACTATGTTATACGGTTAGCTAACCGCTCACAGCAATGTTCATCCTTTCAATCTATTGGCCCCATTTGAAATGCCATTGGGAAATATAAGCCACAGAATGTGACTGTACTGCGTTACCTATAGTTTCAAGTTTTCCAAGCAGTTGTTAGGACTTTCTCCTTTAGATGGAAGATGTGGTGCACGGATAAGTTGGGTAATCGACTTAATGATGATCACCTTCGTTTTTTGTTGCGGAAAATAGTTCAAAATGGTTATTGGTAAATGATTTTTTTTGGATTTTACCATGAGCTATTTTAATTACGGAGCATCGTCTAGGTTTGTGGTATCTTTGCATCAGAATGGGTAATTCAACAGAAGGACCCTTACGAAACCGGATTAGGCGATGGTTTGGTTGGCAGAGTTGGAAGTTTTACTGTTTTGAAAATGTGTTTTCGGAAATGGCACTGAAGAATATAAATCTGTACCATATGATACAGCCGTAGTCTATTTGTTGACAAGCGGTATAATATGTGCTCATGTTGATTGATAGTTTGATATGTGGGGCGAATAAAAGGCCTGAAAAAAAGCAAGACGGTTGTTATACGCAAATTGGTGAGCTTCATTGATGGCAAAATGAGACTCTGATTATCATTGCAGTTTCAAAACAAACCTTATGCTGTATCCTTACGTCTACACTTATCCGTCGTCTGTTCGTTTCGGGATTTATTAGATGATTGATCGTTGCGTCAAAGGAAACTTAGCCAATTTTTTCAAATGCGAACTAGAAGCGTTGACACCGCAGACTCTGCGGATAGTGTTGGTTGAATTTATTCCCAATATCCGTCTTCTTCTCCGATCATAAATTGTATTTGTGGGCCTTTCGAACAGTGTCATTCTTTTTGAATCACTTAACTTGACGTAAATCAAATTCAACGTATCTATGTCTCCTTGTGCAACCACTGTTACAACATTAAAGAAACCAAACAGCCAAAAATTATATGAGACAAACAAAATATTCCAGAAGAGAATATACTCCACATGTAGGTACAGCAGAAATTACACGATTGGGATAATGATCACTTACAATTACTTACATCAAAGAGTCTCCACATTGTGTCGAGCTGTTGTTTTTTTTTTTCACTCAAGCTCGATCAACATTGTATTATAATAATGGCGGTCCCTCTTTGAATATTCTTCTTTGTACCCTCTTCTACAACAATTTTCAGTTAATCAGAACAAGTATCAAATCAAGAAATGACATAAAAACTTGAAATACCGCCACCGCTCGACAGTGATTCGACACCTTTTCGCCTCTCGACGGTGGCGGAGGTAATTTAACATGCATAAGATGTGATCGGTTTACATGGGAGCCCCTTAACAGGTACTTTGGAGGCATGCAGCATGCGTTAATTTGTTTTCTTTTGTTACCAATGGCACTTCTCTTTCGTATGAAAGTCCGGAATAAAATTATTATGGGAAATATGCATTTCATGTGAAAATAAGCAGAGCTTGATGGATGGGGTGGTGGAAAAAATAGATTCTTGATCGTCATGCGTTTTGCGTTTTGTCATTCTCGTTACGTAAATATGATGCGTGTAATTATTTAATGTTAAAAATGGGGGGGGGGAGGCTTTGACTTGTAAATTTATTGGATAGTTTGGGAAAAGCGAACCGTGCGTACCGATGCGTTGGACGAAAATTTATGCAAGCTCTCTAAGGGGCAACCTTAAAGCAGATGAATTTCGTCCAATACAATGGATATTAAATAATAGTTTATGTATAGATACTATAGCCATGTATAACTAAGACTCGGTTAACATTCAAACAAAATACGGGGTCCGCCAAATAACTTTTTTTTTGAAAATGATATAAAAAAAAACACTGAATATTTTCTCAAATTTCTTTTTTTATTTGAAAGTACAATCCTTCCGGTTAATAATGGAAAATAATTTCATTCAAATGGCTGCCTCGGCTGGCCATGCAGTAGCCTACACGATCGGTCCAATTTTTAAGCACATTATCGATTGTGTGCAGCTGTATTTCACCAATGGCTTCACGAATATTGTCCTTTAAAGTGTCAATTGTCTCTGGCTTGTCGGCGTAACACTTATCTTTTACGGCACCCCACAAATAATAGTCCAACGGTGACTAGCAGCTCCGAGGTGGCCAAACGACATCAGCTCTGCGGCTGATAATGCGATCTTCAAAAACAGGGCGCAAAACATCGAGTGTAGCTTCGGCTGTGTGGCACGTAGCGCCGTCCTGTTGAAACCAAATGTTGCCAATATCCTCCTCTTCAATTTTTGTGAACAGAAATTCGTTCATCATGGCCCGATAACGATCGCCATTGACTGTAACGGCCACTCCTTGCTCATTTTCGAATAAAAATGGCCCAATTATGCCTCTGGACCAAATTCCGCAATTTTCTCGGGTGTACGCACTGTTTTTGGCTTTTATCGATGAGGATGCCAGTTTCTTTCACTTTTTTCACAAGATAACGAACATACGGAGCTGATGGTGCTTCTCTTCTTCCAAATTCCGTACGCAATTTTCGCACACATTCTGCAACATTACCATGATTTTCAAAGTAATGTCGCAATATTTCCCAGCGTTGTTCTAATTATCTGTCAAATCAGACATGAGCTAAGCGTTACCATTCGCGGAATAAGCACTAGTTGAAAAAAAAAAGTTAGATGGCGGACCCTTTACCTTCCCTCTCCGCGCCGTTTAGACGGAAAGCCTCCTCCCAACTTAAGCTTTCGTTGGATAACAAATCTCAATCAAATGCCAAAGAGGTAGACAAGTTATGTTACAATTTCAATGCACGCGCGGCATTCCTACCACATACACAAGCATATAATATCTTTTCCATCATAAATGAAAAGTTACAACATGCCACCACATCAGAGACCTATGCGATACTTTGAGGGATGGCAACTTTTAAATGTCACGGGTAGTTGAATCTCGCAAAGGATATATGAAACGTTTGAACAAAAATTATCGCAATCTACCCCAAAAAAAGTATCGACCAGAAAAAAGACCAATTGATGGCTATCGAATGTAAAATCCTCGAAACGTCGCATCAATGGACGTTTGCCAACAAAAACTGACCAAAAAAAAAATGCCAGTCAGCTTGTGTGTATGGTAATAAACGATTGCCTACTGGAAATTAAAAACAAAAAAAAAGCAAATATATCTACCAACTACCCCTATATGTATTATTTTGATGGAATGGAAAAATATTTATGCGCCAAGTCATAACACAGCCCGAAATGATACGAAAGAGTATACAAAAAGACAGTGTTGCCACCCGATGCGAAGAAGAAGGGTTGAACGTGTAGATCTGTCAAAATCCGTCCAAGCGGACATCATTGGATTTCGACAAAAAGAAGAAAATCATATTGTATACGTATTCATCGGAGAATAATGCTACGAGGCAGCGTATTTCGTGAAATGTCGCATAAGGATGCTGATGCTGGCTGTTTACCCCACTGGGTGTTCCAGGAGATAGGGTATCAGAGGCAGAGTGGTTTTTGGTGTTCGATTAAGCCAGCGGAATCAATGCCAGGATCAGGATAGGCGTTCGGCATTTTTTGTTCCTGTCTATTTGTCTGCCAGCAACTGGCGAAACAGAACCTCATTCGATTTGGAGGATGAATCATTTACCTATACCTATGGGCTGCCTGTAACAGAAACTCTATGGTATGGAATCAAACAAATGAATTTAACCCTATTCGTCGGGCCATATACACGTATATCCAATTCGTGCCGTACATGCACAGCACTTGATTAGTAAATCAAGTTAACATTTTTATTGAATTTTCAAATTTCCCCATTTGCTGTATCGTTATGATCGTTATCTCGAACTGTGCATAGAGGGTTCAGCGACAGTCTCCATCGGCTTTGGATATGTACTCAAATGGGTTTTCTTCTGGGCATTTTTTTTTCTCTCACAAAAATGAATAAAATTTAAATGCATGAATGGATGGACAGACACAGGCTATGAATTTAATGCAACAGTGCACACCAAACGTTGAAAATTATCGTGTCGCCCAAGTTGATCTTCAATGTTTCGAAAAGCGAATAGAAAACTTTAGAAAGGAAATTATGAAATAGATATTACAGCCAGAGTCTCCCAGGATATGCATATGGACGCTCGAAACTCTAGGTAAACAAAACGATATCAATTTTTCTAGGGCCAGGTATATACCCTCGGATGCTGGTAAGAAGATCAGTGGTGGCTTGGTTTGATCAACAGAGTTCTTACTAAATGTTGATTACAAATCGTTGACCAATTTTTTCAACAACATTAGATGTTCAGACAGACAAAAACTATATAGAAATATTGAAGTTGAATTTTATCGATGGCAGAGGTTTTTGGAATGGTCAAATGTTAGGCTTCAAAGTAGTACGTATGCGGGACCGTTGGTTGTTTGTAGCTTATTTGGCATTAGTTTCATTTTTTGTTTAGCTAGGCTACTCCTAGCAGGGTGCGAATGTTAATAATGACTTCAAGCTGCTCACACAAATATTGGCAGAGTATTACCTACACAATTTACAGTATTTTCCTATACTCTTTTTTCCATTCCATATTATTGTTTGAGAGAGGAAGAGCAACAAAAAAAACCAACCAACCAACAGAAGCCAACTTTCGACGGAAGGGGTAAAAAGGATTCTTTCTACTGCCTCTGCTGGTGGATAGAATAAATGAATACCGGGCCGGCCACCATGCATGCACGCTGGTGATATGGAACGGTCTCGCGAATATGTGCAAAAAATCTTTCCTATGGACGGCAAAAACTGTTGTGTGGGCAGCCAATAGAGTGCTAACGAAAATGGGGTTGTAAAGGCAAAAAAAAAAATTGAAAACTGAAGCTACCCAGGATGCAGGATGCGAGTAAGTAATAAACGATTTTTTCGGTATCCCCACATCCTTGAAAAAAATCGTACCCATCCGAGTATGTATATGAGTGGAGGGTACAATTTTTTGTTTGTTTGCATATGGATACGTAGATAGCAGATCTCTATGCGAGCAAGAGTGGCTATAGTTCTCATAGGAGAACCTGACTGTATTTGTGTAGAAAATGTTTTTTTTTTTTTTTCTGGATTCGAAATAGGGATAGGGAATGTGATTTTTTTCTCTGTTTGCTATTTGAAACATTGGGGTAGTCGCTGGAATTCAGTGATAGCATTCAGCGTTAGCCATCTATTTGATGAGTTTTGTTTTCGCAAACCTACGAGATAGCTCGGGGAAAGCGCCTCAAGACTTGATCAAGGGGTTGGAAATTAAATCTGAGTGCTTAGGTATTTGTGAAAACAAACAATATAAATATGTAGGTATACACACCTGAATGCATATTTCAAACGACGGATTTAATTAGAATAATTTTAAATATTTTATTATTGTCTTTCGCTAAATGTAACCCTTACAAATATATATATATATATATTTTTGATGCCCTTTAAAAATCAAATAGGCATATGGGGTGTACCCAGCGTATGCATTGTTTAATATACGCACATTTTTATGTGATTTTTTTTTTTTTATTCAATGAGTTCTACTTGGGGAGAGGATAACGGCTTTCATGTGGAATCGGTGGGGACGATGGACGCGAAGGATGTTTTGTCCTCCCTTTGTTATTCACGATCACAACTCATAACGGGTCGAGGCGAAAAAAAAAATATAATGTCAAGAGAGAAATTATTATTATTTTGCTCCCCCATTTAGGTTGAATACATGAAGGGCTGAGGTGGAGGAGCAATTGTTTGTAGGACGCGTTTCCAATATGACTGTCGATATTATTCGAGTTTTTTTTTTCCAACGGTCAAAGCTAAATGCCTGTGAAAAATATGGTGGTAACCGGTTTCATACGCAGGAAAGTATGAAACAAAAAATTCGTGATACCTTTTGAATAATTTTGTGGGCGGTATAGGGTAGTGATTTCCAATAGCTACCCCATGGTCTAGTCATATTTTTCACTCTCTTATACACGTCGGGAATTTTTTGGAAAACCATTTATCGTTGAGTGACAGCCGTTGCTGCTGTCGTCGGCGTCGTCACAGCGCCACCATCAGACATCAGGCAGAACCTCAATGGCCAAAGGATGTTGATGGACGTCGTCCTTTTATTGATGTTCATGATTGGTTTTTACCTGATGTATGTCCATATACGTGTAAATGCAGACGTACATACGTCTATTGATACGAAGAGGAAGCGGCTGGAACAAAAAAAAAAAATCACAAAAAAGAAGATATCAACCTAACACACAACCACCTTATTAAGGGTTAGAGAAGGGATTTCTCGTTGCTGTTAATTTTTGCGATATTTCACTTTTACTTTCGTTGATTTGTCTATATGTACGCCTTTCCATTCCTTTTTGAATCGTGGCGAAGAAAACCTCAGGCGCAACACTTAACGATTGAATTGCATGCTAACGAGGTATTTAATCAACAACAAGAAATGTGGAATGCCATAACACGAGGGTGGGTCAGTGTTTCTTCACCTTTTTTAAAAAAAAAAAAACTTGTTAATGAAAGTTTCAGCATTAAATAGCAGACAATATGATGCAAGCGCCAATGAAGTTCTCCTAGGAGTTCTTTGTTGCTTGTTTCTGCGACTATTTTTAAATACCCAACCTTCTGGTTGAAAAGGAAATGCTAAATCCAATTAAAATGTTTTCTGTCAGAGGAGGCTTGGGTAGGCAAATGTTTGTTTTTCCTCTAGTTAGATGGAAAGAGCTGTGCACACGTTTTGTGGCGTTTATTACCTACGCGAGGAGTTTCCAGAAATTTCAGCTTTTAAGATTTGGTTGCGTGATATGCACCCGAAAATTAAAGTTTGGATAGAGAAGTAGGACTATGCGGAGTGAATGTATCAGACATTTCTATTACATTTTGGGGGAATATTACATTTAAGGGCAATCACTAAGAGAAGTGCAAAAACTCCATATAAAAAAGAAACGTGGAAAACATAATCAATCAGATAAGCGAGCAACTTTTTAACTTCGAAGTTAAATTTAAAAGTTCTTACTGCTAAGTCATTGATTCTGACGTGCATTGTTCTGTTTTGTCTGTTTTGATACAAATTTGTCTGAGTAACGATCGAGTACATCTGAGATTCCCACTGCGTATACCAAGCAGAAGTAAGCTGGGATGGAGCAATTATAAGTTATGAGCAATTGTTTTAGTTGGCACCTTTGTGGTATGGTATTTACTGTTATTTTTCGAATGCACTCATCTAAATTTAAGAACGTTAAGGAGAATTTTCAAAAAATTACAAGTAACATCACAGTTTATATGGCTTTATCAAACAAATGCTTGAATACTTTCAAGAAGATTTCCCTGGCTTGAGATAAAAGGCTTGAAATAATTTTATTGGTGATTGTCACTCAAAATTACCCAATTTACAATTCTTAATAATCCATTTAGACACAGACTTACATGCCTTGACAGATTTCTTCAGACATTTCCTTGAGAAATTTCTTATAAAAAAAATTACCTGAAATGGGATTTACGAAAACTTACAATAAAAATCATAAAATTTAGGTAATAATAAATGTACAACTTTGCATTGCATTTCTGCATAATCTTTAAGAAAAAAAAAACAAGCAACAATTTTGTTTTTAAGGCAGTAAAAGTGGTTCTTAACTATTTTCCCATTTCTCCAGTAAACACCCACCACATAGGCACCTACCTTTAGGGGAAAAACGCCTATTGACCAGAGGACGTTTTAATTTTCATACATTAAACGCCGTCGGAGGCTGTCGATAATAATGAAGCGCTAACGCAAAAATCGACTAAGGAACACAAAAAAAAAACCAAACAACTAATTTTAACCCCACTTGTAATGTAAAACAAACAAGATTACATCCAAACAAGGTGAAATGCAAAAACCGCTCATTCCTGCTAAAAGAAAGGTTCTCACTTTCACTTATTTCCATCCACCCACCTTAACCAGGCATAAGACGTCCAAATTCAACTCCTTTTTTCCATTTCTCAAATACTTTGTTATTGTTATGATGTTATCCAGGCTTTTGTGTGTTCATTCGGATTTTTTTTTTCTTTGTTTTGTGTGCTATCCCTCCATGGCCCCTCTCATGCAATCTGCGTGAGTGGAGCCAATAAAGATAACAGTATTCTTGTAAATACATATAAATTCGTCTTTCTATTCAGTTTCTCTATGTGGTGTGCGTTGCTTTGTGCGGTTACCCACGTGGTGTCAAAAAACAACATAAGAAAATTTGAAAAAAAAAAAAATCGCAAAAGAAAGTATCGAGAGAGAACTTTTCATACAAAAGAAAAATAGCATGTACACAAGGACACAGAGGTAGCGAAGGCAAAGTAAAAATCCTAGTAACCGTTGTAATTGTATATCCTGCATGTATACGTATGTGTGGGCTTAGAATGGAGCTTATGCATGGTTTCCAAGTAAACAGCGCCAGCGGGGGTTGGAAGGGCGAAAATGTTTTCTTTTCTTTTCGCTCTCCTTTCACTTTCTTTATTCTGGTTGCAAGGTTACGCTTACGCAAGAAAATTATTAAAAAGGACTTTTTCTTTATGTAGCACTTTGGTTCAGCGAAAAGGTTTGGGGTTGCACAATCGTGAAAGAAATGGGGTGTCTCTCAATCGGGTATGGGTGAGCGGGTGAAGTGAATATGAAATCCTTGGCTTTTCTCTTCGACTTAAAGAGATTCTTGGCAAAGTTAAAGAGAAATCAATTTTGAATTTACAATCGCATTTGAAACCCTAAGCAAAATAGGGAAAACAAAATGTCCGTTGTATTTCCAAAGGTAAGTCGTTAACTTGGAAATCGTTTCGAATTTACTCTTTGATTTGTCACTTTTCGGACAAATAACCAACCACCATCTCCACCATTTGGATCGATTTCTCATGCCGGCGATGTGGTGCGCAAATGAAACTTGTCCGAACCACCACCAACTAGGTATACCACCGAATTTTCAAATGATGTTCCAATAGGTTAAAAAAAAAAATAGCAAAAATTCGTGAGTGGCGATGTTATCGTTGTTTTAACGGGCTATAGGCCACAGCGACATGCTTACCCAACGAACTGCAGGGTAGCTCCAAGACACATCCTGCAGAAACGCAAAACACAAAACTCCACCCTCCGACAACAGGCGGCGCAGCGGTTTCAATGAATTATTTCACCGAACGGCCATGTCCAGGCAAGAGCTCCGAGGTTCAGTGTTGTGCACATATATACGATATACCTACCTACCATGGATACACAGAGGAAACTGGAGAACGTTCATTGTTAAAGTGTGCGTGTGGAATGGGGGCCGCCGTCGCATGCAATGCCAGCTATACAGTTCAACTGATACTTTTCCACTGTAGGCAATTTTTGCTTACGTCATTGTATAACATTTTCGCCTTGTCCCACACGCCTGGAAAATATAGTTAGTATCGCAATTTTCATGCAACGCGAACGTTTGAACACCAACATATATTTACACACACACCCCCATTCACATAAGAAGACTTTATGCTGTATCCTTTTCCGGGATTATATGCCTTCCATTTATTCTGTGACATTTTCGCTGTCACAGTGTCACAAGGGAATTTCGTCTTCTTCTTGGTCTTGTGCAATTGAAGAATGACGGCTGAATATATATATACTGCCCGGGGGGAACAAGGCATGGATGAAATAAAACCACCGACGTTGCATAATCCCCCTACACTTACAAATTGTGTATATGTATACGTACAGTATAACGCAATTCGTAATTTGCAGTTTTCCTTTTTTGTTCGAAAGGATTTGATCTTTTCTGTTATTGGTTAGGAGCGGCCTTTTCCTCGGTGCAAGAATACCAAAAACAAATAATATACCTACCCCCACCATATTCTGAATTTATCACCAGGAAATTATTTTCAATTAATCAACGCTTTTCCTTAGAGTTTTAAGAGCTTCGTTTGCAGGACCTTTTTGAGTTTTGATGTTTGATGTCGGACATTTTCCGCAGCAGCCCAAGGCGCCGTGTTGACAAAAATATTCTGTCTTTGTTTTAGCTTTATAAATAAACACCCAAAAGAAGTTATGCACTAAAACATGCCAAAAACGTCTTCAGCCTTAAATCAGCAAATAAAACTTCTCTTTCGAGCAACTCAAGGCGATTCACAAGCAAACAAAGATGGATTTCAAAAAATCCACAGTTTCGATACCAAAACTATATGGCACGAAAATTGGGTTGAAATGTATTAGCTCCTGAAATAGGTATCAAATCGTCGTAGACTTATTTGCTGTAGTTCGAAGTTCGAAGTCTGAAATGGCGAATGTCGTGAAAGTGGCATCTTCGCTGTAACAAAATTTAGCGCCAGTATACACAAATAAGAACGATATGTACCTTCAACTTTTACTTAGCTTGTCTTAATCAATTATAAATACCAGAGTACAATAAATAGCTTAGAACTAATAAAACTCTAACCGCCAAGGTACAATATGGATGTATCCTCACATGTTTTGGGCCATTTATCATTTCAGTAACTGTACGTGATGACAGCGACGCACCAAAGCAACCCCACTGCTCTCCTCCATCAACCGAAATACGTAGTGCACACACTTGAGACTTGACACACATCTTCGCATGCGTATCCTTGTTCGAAGAGTGCCCCTCAATCTTACTGGAATTTGCTTGGGTAGTATGAGTGCGTTTTACGGCTTCTCTTCATTAAAGTAGAAAATAAAATACAACAAATTGCTTTTCCCTTCGGGTTTTCCTGCTGGCTAGTTGGAAAATGGAATTCATGTACAATCCACCCTTAGTTTTATAATTATAATAGGTACGTATGCCCAATGACGTCCTTATCACCTGCATTACATAGCGTTTTTGTTGCCTTTGTAATTTTTTAGGGATCAAATTAAAATAAATACAGAGTTAGGCATATCCCTTTATATGTTGTATGCATGTCCTGGCATTAATCCGCGATTTTAATGGACGCATGTCAGTGCAATGCGTCTGCTCCTAAAAAATAAATTCTGCGTAAGGTTTGAAGAAAGATTGCGTATGCTTTGTGTGAGTAATGCGTATATTTGCATACGGCGACTGCGTATGCTGAAGCCATTGAATGCACGCACAATGGGGGTGTCCATAGTGCTGTGTTGGTGTTGCATGTACACAGATGCTGAATGTGTGTTGAAAACTAGTTTTTCTTTTCGTGGGAGCAGTACACATTTTTATTGATTTTTCCCTGTCCATGCCTTGCACACAAGTTATGCTTATGCAATGAACTACGATTAAAAAAACTTCACCCTTTGCATGCATATGACAGAATGTATTCGCTTCAGGGAATAAAGGACGAACCACCCTTTTATAAAGCGCACCGTTGCATAGTTCATTATTGCGATATGAAATGCACTGGGCATGTGTCATAAGGGAGGATTTTTTGTTTTCATTCGAACAGGGGTTGCACTTTTGTCCAACAGAGATCTAATTCTATTTATGCAACGAAATGCAAGGGATGTTGTATCGTCCATAGCAACTACGCTTCAGATGGTAAATATAATAATCAGACTCGTCGCAGCACGTGCGGTACGATTTCTTTCTATTTTAATAACCTCATCATCCCCCCCATTTGTTCTATGGTCTCTTTGATAACTATGCAAACATATATAAATAGTATGGGTGTGTGTTCTTGCATAGATACCGGATTGAATTGCATCCGCGATCTAGCAAAAATGTTTCTGATGTTAGCTGTCAAAGATTCTGAAGTGCTATACAATAAAAGTACCATGCCTATGAGCCGGAAAGGACGACACTAACGGAAGGGGTGTATACCGCTCCGGTATAAGGAAGACACACTAAGGATTAGGATTTGTACACAGCGTTATACGAGAACGCCAGAGAAAAGGCAGAATTTCAATTTTGATGACTGCAAAGTAAGACTTTCACAGGCTTCACAGGCTAATTAGCTTGATTTCTGGCTACCCGCCACCGTTGTTGATATTGTTTTTTTTTTTTTTTTGTGCTTTTCTGCGGAATAAATAGACAGGAGTACGACAGCCGGATGGTTCCGTGTAATACAGTGATAAAAAAGGGTTAATGCGACGCAGGCATACCGAGGAGGATCGAGGTTTCGAATTTAAGTAAATGAAGTGGTTAAGGATAAAAGTGGATGGATGGATTCTCGGTGATAAGGCTAATGGAGAGAAATGCTTTACTTGTGAGAAGATTCTCCCTCTAGAGTCTTTATTTTCAGAAATGGATTATTTAAATAATAGCCGATGGGATTTTTGGGTGGCCATGCATTTTTCATAAGTGGGTGGTAATTTTTTTTGCAGTTGTAATGACACTCTCGAAAGTATCAACTATAGGTTGTATAGTTTTTTGCTGAAGATTCTACTCTACCCAATTTATTTCAATAAGAAACAATTGCCACTACAATTTCTCAATTTTAAATAGATACCCATGTATTTATGCGCAATTTTGCTTAAAACAAAAGTGTTAAGCTGCGAACTGAAGTTGTAATTTCCATTCTTATGCGCGAGTTGTTAATTTATTTGAAAGGGCGATTAGAAAGTTTCTTGGACTCAAGGGTACATAGTTTTTATTTCTACGACTACCACACAGAGGTTTAAGCTACATATTTAATTAAACAGTCAGCAGTTACCATTGTAATATATCCGGCGTTATGGCTAACACTATAAATATATAATAAAGAGTAAACATATAAAAATGTAGCTACCTATATGAAGAAGAACTGATAGAAACCGTCAAATTATACATAGGTATTTGGTTGGAGCTGAGAAAGATTAAAAAACAATAACGCAATAATTTATTTACCTAACAGTAACAGCATACCCCACAGTTTTAAGTAGTTTTAAGTAGTTTTAAGTAGTTTTAAGTAAAACAAATAATAAAGAGTTCAAGTTTTCTAAAGTTTCTTGAAAATTAAAAAACAAAACAAATCATAGAAACAGATAAATTTAAGGCCGAAAGGCAATAATTTTAAGGATATTGATAAGTTTAGAGCGCTCGCTTGGAGCCAGTAAGCTAGAAGAAAGATAAATGTTAGTTTTAAATTAGATTTAATCGTTTTTGTCTAGTATGTAAGCTTAAAAAAGAAATGAATAAAAATGAATTTAAAATGAAAAATGAAATACCCCACACCACGAGTTAAATCACTGTTATAGGTAGAAAACATAAAAATTTATCTGTAATCTAATCAGATACGTAAACTATTAGAAGCCCTTAACCTTTTCACATCGTTCGCCATTTTATAAAAAAAAACAGAATCAACTTCCCAGAAAACCAATGTTCCACCCCATATGCATGGATTCCCTATTGAACAATAAAATTAAATCAACAGTATGCAATTTTATTGGTTACTTACACCAAACTGTTCGCATGCAATTTGCAAATATATATAAAAACGCACACATTGCAGTTAATTTGAATTCGCCGCAACGAATCAAAATAAGCTATTGCGTTTATATTTGCACCAACATTACTGTAAAAAATTGCAAAATATAAGAAAAAAAAAAAAGTCCCCATTTCCCCATTTTACGAAACCTGCTGCACAAACTGTAAGAGTATTGAGTGGCACGTATATCCCCATCCCCACCAGAAATTCTTTGCATCCAAGGTAATGTGAGATCGTAAAAATACGTGAGTGCTTTATACCACACCCCTTGTTTGCACTTGTTGCACACACGATCGCTTTTTGTTTCGTTTCGGTTTTTTTTTCTAAGAAATTTGAAAATCCGACACTTTTTGTTTGCGGTTTTTACTCGCCATCGATAGGTAGTACTCATAAATGAAGTATAAGGCATTTCATAAAGGAACTACCACTACTAGGAACAACTGAATTTTTTACATATGGATCTTGTCCCATAAATTGAAATTTAAAATACCTATATAATAATAGTAACGTTGGCCAAACCTAAATGTTTATCATATAGGTACCATATAATACAAAAGTTTAGTTTCCTACTTGAACATTATTATAGGTAGGTATTATCTATTTTCGACGCCACCTAAAAAGTTCCAAATATCTACCTTCCTATTAGTTATTACTTGTTACACAAAATCTGCTCCCTGTTTCAAGTAAACTACTCTTCCGCACAGCTATTCAAATGCCTCTCATAGGCTGGCTTAACCACTCTACTGCCAACAAAGGTATTTGTGCAAAAGAAAACAAAATCACAATACCAAAGAGTCCCAACTCTCAAAATATAACAACTCAAGGATCTTCCCATATAGGTATATGAATGTTTTTTTTTTTTTTTTTTTTGTCTGTTTTAAAGTCCCAACCTAACTCACACATAAAGAAATTCTGAGAATTTTGTTTATTCCCGACGAAAAAGTGAATATGAAAAACGCAAGAAAAAGAAATAAAAAAAAAATTGAAAAAGAACAACAATCGCAAAAAGTTTCCGCACTCAAAATGTGTACGTATTCACAAACTTAGAAAAAAAAATCCTTCTAAGAGGCCCAAAAAGCACACACACAAACACCTGGAGATAAGTATACGATCTATTGATTCAGTTTTCGGAAATTCCACTATGCTCAAAGCAGAGTCCCCATCAAGAATAGGTACACATATTCAAGATCCAGAATAAACGGATAGATATTGCTCAAAAAGAGACCGGGGACGGGACAACACAAAATTGCATTTGACCTTCTTTTTGGCACACATGTTCATGCATAGAATAAACTTGATGTGATTGAATGAGAAACACACAAATGAAGTGTGGTGGTGCCGACGGAATAATTTAGTTCATAAATCACATTATGTTTTAATTTTTTTTATTTATTTTTTTTTTTTTGTAGAAAGAGAAAAACATGCAACAAAATACAGAACTTGTGAGCGCACAACACAAGTGCAGAAAGCGGTTGGTTTAATGGTGGGGGGGATGGAGGAGTACGCAGTAGCCGTACCATTGTGAATCACTAGCGAGATTATCGGTGTGTTGTTAGTATACTATACACAGATGCAATTATTATTATGCAATGCCGTGAGAACGCGATCAGTGATGTTCTCCATATACCTACATTTTATTGCAAACATCGTCCCGTGTTGCTGTGTAGTTGAGATTTCAATTTGACAGCTGGAGAAGTGTACTGCCGTGGTATTATTTTAGTACGTACATACTTATTAAGGTAGTTATTATGTTCTTACTATGTTGGTGATAATTTTTTATTTTAGAAATAATGCAATCGGTTCACCTTTGGCAAAATATCAACGGGTTCAAGTTTCTAAAGTCAAACCATTCGAATTCGTATCCCTTTTACTTTGGAAAAAGTAACAGAGAATATATACTCTTAGTATGAAAAAACGCATCCAGCAGTTTCTTTCACCAAAAATAGAGGTCATATAAAGAAAATGTAATCTCATGCATTACGCGAGTATATAAATAGGCGAAGGCAAATACATAGTAAAGAACCACTTTCAGTGCGCCTTTAACACAAAATATTCGCTTGACAGTTTGTGTTTGTGGAATTTGTTTTACAATATATTGTGTCCAAGCCAGGTCAAAATATTATGGTAGAATTTTTACCACTGCGCGAAATCTAGTTAGAATTCGTATGTACTGAATGTATTGAATGTAATTGAACCAAGCAAACTTTAAGTTAGCATTAACTTTTCTCAGGAAAGGCGACCGTATAACGCTTCAAATATTTAGTTAATATTACCTACCAATTTTTCAATTCAATATAGGTAGTTAGGTAATCACGAGAGTTAATGACTAGATACAAAAAATAGAACGGAAGAGCTATGATACAAAATTGATAGACACTTCTAACATTTGTGGGAAATTCGCGAGACAGTGAATTGAACACTACATAACGTTGTGGCTAATAATAAGTAAACCCACGTACGTACCTCTACTTGGATTAAGATTTGTAGTCAATGTACTTACTTACTCTCAATACCAACACATATTTTAAAACCCGCCTTTTGCAAACAAAAGCTAAATGTCAACCTTGAAATGACACCAACTAACTTTCGACCAAATTTTAGCAAAACTATTAAAATAAAAAACAATACGTAAGTACAGCTTCTCTTGCATACCTATCACCAGTTTGTTAATCAGTATTCCATAATTCACATCGGCGCGTCAATGTTAAATGGTATAACATACACACCCGTTTGCTTTAGACTGGCGAAAAGAGATTAGGTATATAAGCACCCAAAAAACGCCTATAAAAATGCATTCGATTTTGCATCCACATCTTAATTCCTAAGATTTAAGCATCTGAGAATGAAATGATGTATTAAAAAAATGTATCTTTAAGTTGCGAGTTATTTCCTTCTTCGGCAAACTTCCAATAAACTGTACACTATGACGCCCCCCATTTTTAAAAAGCAAACACTCCTAGAATTGCATACTAACAACCACGTCTATTTCCCCCACAAGCTCATTACAGAACGCAACACTCCCGACCACAAAAACGATCTACTTACTTGAAGTCATTGGTCACTACCAGAAATAACTTTGCTCATGTGCAGTAACTAAAGCGAATAGCAGCGCCAATTCAATACAATAAATAGGAAACTGTTAGATTTCAACTATCTACTATAAACTAACACACAGAAATGCAGCACCACCACTGTACACCGGTATTTTCGCAACAAAAAAAAAGAACATAAACTTATTCAATTGTCTTTTGTTTCTGTTTGCTTTTCTGCACTGCGCCATGCCATACTGTGATCGCGAATTAGAGAAATTCAACATCACTACTACTTGCACACACTGGTATTGAAATTGCGCCGCTGCCAGTGCGCCACAACTGCTATTGGTGGGGCGCACCAACGGAATGACCTTGAGTGCAATTTTTCTCGTATTTTAATGTGCGCAGCATGCAATTTGCAATCAATTTATTGCGCCGTTCCTGGCCCACGCGGTGCTGGCGATCGTCTGGTCTAAGCCCCAATGAAGCACCAAGCACGAGCACTCAGCAACGAACAGCGATGTACTCGGATCTCGGTTCTCGGATATCGTTGGCGTCGTGTGCGCTTTTGATTTCAGACTTTTCTTTTCGATTATATTTCGTTTTCAATTCCCTTTTGTAGCTTTTTCCACCGGCAATTATTCACAGACCTGTGTGCACAAATTCGCAAATCACCAACACAGATAAGAGTTAGTTGCACATGCCATGTTGTGAATTTGAATTGTTCCCGCCGCTTTCTCTCCGCCGTATCTCTTTGAAAAATATGCGACAAATTTCGCGCTTCGCATGCGCCATTGAAAGGGCTAGTGGGTAGTTAGTTTAGCTACTTTTGCTTTTATCGCCAGCGACTACTTGACTCTGACTGGCTTACGAGCCGCCCTTACCGCTAGCGTTGTAGAGGATTGAATATTCTGTGCTGTCGTCTGTGTGCATGAATGACATTGAAGTTGCGACAATTTTTGTTATTGCTGTGTATGCAGGAGCGCGTGTATGTTGTTGCGATTTTTGGACGACTGCGGCGGCGGTTCTCCTAATCAAGAAATCGCTTGCACACAAGTGTCCCACTTCCAAATCGCGCTCTCACCCCATTCAAATATGCAATCATGGAGTAAATTTAGCAATTCGCGCTGTTTTGGTTTGTTTTTTTTTTTTTTTTTTGCTTTTAGTCCCCTCTTTTCTGCTTCTCTTATATTTTCATTTGTTTTGTTTTGTTAAAAAGTTTTAGCAGTTAGATAGGTAGGTTTTGCTTTTTTGCACTCTGAACAATTGTACACATTGTGCTGTTGTTGTTTTGTTCTGTCTTTTTCGGCAGATTTTTTTTTCTAGTGAATTTGGTCGCGTTACGCTTACATGTATAATTCAGTGGAAAGTTTAACATTTTGGAAAATCAGTTTTGGGTAAATGCGATTAATCAGACCGTCATCTAAATGCATAAATGTTTGGGTCAAATAGGTTTTTCAATCGTAATTTCGATTTAATTGGGAGGTGTAAAGCCATTTTTCTTGATTTTTTTTGATTGTTTGTTTGTAGAAACATTCTCATTTGAAGTAGAAGTGGTCAAATTTAAATGACCGTTTATACAAAAAAACACTATAAAGTGTCCTCAAAAGCCACTTTCGTTTGCTTAGTCCGAGGTGGATCACCATGTACATATTTCCGTTCCGGCTAAAACATTTTGAGAAATGCCTTACTCATAAGCCAAATAACTTTATTATGACCATACCGGAATGGATTACATGAGTTTCCCATGGTAAGTTGATACGGAGTTCACATAAACAACAAAAGGAGGTAGATATACAGTGTGACATTATATGAAGATCACGTAAAATTTAGTCTGCTTTGTTGTTATTTTTTTAATTATTCTTCTTATATTATAAAAATTAAAAATTATAGATAGTTCATTTTAGAGAATGGCTTTTTTTAAAAAAAATCGCCCTAAACAATTTTTACGTACTACTTTTCGTCCTGTCATGCCAGAAAAAAAAAATTTGAATACGGCTAAAATAAACATTTACCTCGACGAAATCACACAAAAACTTAAATATTATTTAAATTATACAACTATACATGAAACATTCATAACGTGACAGTTTGTTTCTCTTATTAAAGAATTCAAAATATAGTTACTTAAAATAACAACATTAGAAATAAATTATCAACCATTTCTAAATTAAAAAAAAAAAAAAAAAAACAAAGATACACAAATAATTATTGACCTTGGGGCAGTCTAGTACTTATGCAATCTCGTGATAATCCGATTCGTTAAAATATGTCATTTGAAAGATACTTGAATAAGAGAGAGCTTAAAATAATATAGGTATTTCTCTTCTGGCAAAAAAATCTTTATATGCATTATTTTACTGTTCGTATGCATTTGCACGTATATGTTTACTCATTTTGTGCAAATAAAGCATGACCTAACCGCTTGGAAAGTGAGTGTTTATTAAATGCGCGGAACTGATGGCGAACAAAAAAAAAATAAGTAAAAATGGAAGAAGAAAAAAAAATAAAAAAAAACAAACGAAACTGCAACAAACCCGCAAGCATTTCAATGTCACAGCATTTATTTGATTGCTTTGTCTTTGCACATGCTGTGCTTCCTAAAGCTGATTACGCAAACAGTGTGTCAGAAAGTTATTTGTACTGATGTTTTGTTAGAAATGCAATATATATATGTATGATATAAATATGGATGTAAATAAAATTGATTTGTATTTGTCTCATTTAAAAAAAAAAAAAAAACTAGTACCTAGGTCCGTTTTTTTTTTAATAATATCAACGTACAGGATCAGGAGTTTGGAAAAAAAAATTAGATCTGCTGCCTTTGACAGTGATAGTTTTTCAATAATCCTGATAAAAGTGAATTATTTTTTGTTGTTATGCCGGTGGGTATTTCATTTCAAGTTCAATATCCTTCTCTCCGAAACCTAATCTAAAACGATTTACGAAGTTAATTATAGGTTGTAGGAATTTGAAAAACTGTCAGTACCGACAAAAGTGTAGTAGCTCGATAATTTCAGGTTTCACGTACCTATGCTACGCAGAAAGTTCTCCATCGGGCGACATATTTAGTTTGCAAATCAAGCAAAGTAAAAACAGTATTTAAAAAAAAAAAAAAAAAAACACTTTTATCGCAGGTCACACTTGCTGCAATACACAAATTTTAACAAAAGTAAAATTGAAATCCGTTGCAAAGTTATTTCGGTTGCTTGTATATGATAATATATTTCTTTCTGCGTTTTTTCCATAGTCTCTGTCTTCTCGTTTTATCTTTCTTTGCACAAATAACCTTGAAATTTCCGTATCCACCGTTAAAAAAGAATAAACAAAATTTAACAAAAAAAAGAGAAAAAACCGCATTATAATATTTTGTCGAAAGCAGCACGGATAAGCAGATGAAATTCTCTTGAACTTGAACTTGTAAGTAAAATGCAAAACATCTCTCTTGCTCCCACTTCTGACGAGCTAC
The DNA here is from genome assembly GCA_963082955.1 of Cheilosia grossa. Taxonomy (NCBI): domain Eukaryota; kingdom Metazoa; phylum Arthropoda; class Insecta; order Diptera; family Syrphidae; genus Cheilosia; species Cheilosia grossa. Next base: position 10,386,835 of record OY720147.1, read on the forward strand.
TTTTTTGCTTTGCTTTCTTTTGTTAATTTTTTTTTTTTTTTTTTTTTGATTCGTCGAGATACTCTTGTGGCCGTTGTAAAAATGCACCGGAATTCCAATGAAGTAGAGATCAATTTAAATTTGCTTTATTTTGAAAATGAAACATATACCTAATGGTACAATTTATTTGGTTAGTCCTTATGGTATATTTATACAATTTAGGAACACATTTCAATCAGCCGTTTTGAAACTAACCTCAAGCCTTGTACCAAAACAAAAAAAAAAAAAATTATTGAGTGGAAAAGTTCAGACTTAATGACATCTACAACCGACAAAGGTGGCAACAAAAAAATATCATTTTGCAGACAGATTTCGATTGAAGCTGACGTGGTTCCTAGTTTCGAAGATTTTTTTTTGAGTTGTTTTACTGTCCTGTTTAACTGCCTGCATTCACGACCTTGGGCCAATCCCATCACGGAAATAACTTTAATATCATCACATTGATATAGCTAACTTTAACACATAAAAATCCCTTCCCTACTTACTACACTCCCCCAAGAAGCGCCAAACAAAAACTTAATAGCACTGAAGGTGAAACAAAAATAACTGCAAATATCTGCATTGGTCGAAAAAACGCGTCGCCGGTGTTTCCTTCCTTCGAAATTATTCCAAGCCTCTTAAATATTCCCAAAAGGAATGTATTGATGCAAGAGTGCTGCACACAAACAGAAGTTGGCTGAAATTCTAATTTCATTCGTTTTTTTTTTTGTAGCGCCAACTTTCGCTTTCGTTTTCTTTTGCATGCAAAGCATGTCTGCTGTGTCTGGTGGTCATATCAAGGATTTATAGATAAAAGGTTGGAAAAACATGAATGTATGTAAAAGCCATTTATCTATCTCTCTTTGGCTGCAGCGTCTATGGATAATTGTATACACATAGATATGTCAAATCAGCCCCATAGTCCCCAGCACCCGCATTGACTCAAGCTATTGAATTATTTTTCCCGACTGCACAACTTCCTCTTTATCTATCTATTTTCATCGGATTTTCCAACCCCCACTGCATACCTAGATGGTGATGAATGCATTTCTGTATGTGTGGGTAAAAAATCAATGCTCGCCAGGCGGCGCCATGCAACAACTACATTGCACACACAAATGAGGGTAGGTATACTCCCCAGGGTAAAGGAGGAAAACTTTTACTTTCCATCGGGTAGTCGTCGTTGTTGCAAGCTAAATTTAGAAAATATACAAAAAGGGTAACGTCATCGTATATCTACATGCGCCGCAGAGTCATTCTACCACCCAACTACCATTATAAAAAACTTGCTTCGCTTTCTAGCCGTGAATTGGGTGTTATACCTAGAGCTAGACCCGTAGTCAATGTCGCAGTTGACGTAGATGGGTTGTGGACGTGGAGGACCTTGATGTCGCAGTTGGAAAATTCATATTCAGTGAGAGAAAGAGAAAGAGAAAGCAAAAAACTTTGCTATTCACCCCTTATGCTGAGGGTTGGAAAATCTGCTGCAGTGACTAACCGCTCCCGGATGGTACGCCATCGCCACCCACCCGTTAGTTGTAGCTCGAAGGCAAAAGTTTGAGGGCCCACTTTAGTGGAGATGTGCAGCTAGCAGAGAGCCAATGCAGAAGCTTACCATCGCAGAACGGGCCGATGGTGGCAATGGCAATATTGGCGGGAGAGTTTTCTTTACGGGCTGCAACACCAGACAGTCGCGCTTTCAATGTATGCCGGCCGGGTCTGCACTGCCTCCTCATAGTCTGGCAGCAGTAGGTATATTGCAGATACTGTGCTATATGTTTGTGATGATGACTTTTAGCGTCATTTATTGCTTTGCTTACCACCGCAATGCTATACGAGTATCTCGATGGAGCCTTGTAGTGAATGTTTGTTCGAATGTGATTCACCCATCCCTTGCTGCTGGGTTTTTTCCGAGTTACCTCGTTATGTTTGTTTCCTGCTAAAAGTCGACTTCCGGCTTTTTCTCTGCACAAGGACATGTATGGATAGACGGCTGGTTGGTCGGGTAGACACCATTATGCACTCACTATTGAGTCATCATGCGAATCTCGCTATGAAGACGATGCAAGCGCAAAATTGAAATTGTTCACAGAGTGGGATGCATGCCAGTTTGCTTTTGGCGTACACCTATGGAATATGCCTTCATATAGTAAATATATAGTAAAAGGACGTAGAACGTAAAGTTTATGTATATAAGGTATTGTAATTAAATTTTCTAGTTGAATATTTCAACTAACGAAATTGTTGTTACCTGTTGTCAGTGGAATAAAATTATAGCAGAGATGTATTTTCAAGGGCTTACCTGGAATGAAAAAAATATAGTACGTACTTAGTTTTAGAATTCAGTTTTCAAATGAATATCAAACAACACTATAATGAATCATACGGTAATATGTGATTACTATCGTGTTTTTTATCAGTCACATGATAATGAATTTGCCAAAAAAAATTCCTTTGATACGGGCACGAGTATACGAATATGTTTCTCGCACTAAATGCAACCAATCGCAATCATACGAGAGGGAAGAGCACAGCAGAAAGAATTTTCAAAATTAGGTTAATGTTGGCATTAGATGTTACGTCAGATGTGTTTTCCTGAATATTAGTGCGAAGTCTGAATGGCATTATATACTTTTGTTCCTTTTTTTTCATTATCAAAAAAGCACAGAACAAACTCGTGTGCTCATACGACTTAAGTAAGCAGGTAGGGGCCTATCTATTTATTGAGTTAATTATATGATTATCATTAAGGTAGTTGTTGTTTTTGGTTCATGCTTTGCCTAAAAAACTAATGATCGTAAATATTTAGGACACTTTTCTGCAGCGCGTTATATGAGTAAACAAACAACGCTTGTCGATAAAATAAATTTATAGGTATATGCGTTAAAAACAAAACAAATGAACTACAAGGTCACCGATGAACGGGAAATAAGGCAAGTGCGAAGTGTGCAGGATTTGTTGTCTGCATATCTTTGCTTACTGTTATTTTGTTTCTAATTTATTTTTTTCAGTTAGAAAATCACGCCAAAGACCTTCCTAATAAATGCTTGTTAGAATCGGTTTCTGGGGTCTAAGAAATAAGTTCGATGGCCAGTCTTGTAATACAAGCTTTAGCACTTATAGTCAAAAAATGTAATAAATCAAATAATTTTGTTACGTTTATTCAAAATTTCTAGACTAACTAGTGCATCCACTTGCGATGGATCGATGATGTCCGAATGCTCTTAGACGGTTTGTTTTGTACCACAATGTTGTCCCACTTTGCATTGATATTGAGAATTTGTAATATAAGTGGTCCTTAAGTGTTTTTTGGAAAGCTGTTTTCTTGCGCTGTTCTGCTGCTGCGACCACATTGTGCCTCAGTAATAATCATTTTTATTTTCGACTTAAAATTTAAGCAGTTGCAAATAGATATATTTTCCATACAAATTTTTCAATCGTGAGCTTCCGTCAATTTAAAGTCGAGACTAAAATTTGTTATTTTTCTCTTAAGTAATTCGCATTTTGAAATTTGGAGTCTAAAAACCAAAATGTAACTATTTTTGGAGGATGACAGTGTACATTTTATATAGGATGTTGGATACGGAAAAAATATTGTTAAAAAATTTTAAAGTACTAACCAAGAGTCTATGTTTTGGGCATGAATTGGAGAACTTAGATCTGAGGTAAGAAGCTTTTCCATGGCACTCAATTTGTTTTTTGATTTCAAGTAGATATGTGTTTCACCCCGTATTTTTTTTTTTTTTTCAGTTTTTGATAACCGAGTAAAATTATGAAATATTAGTTCATAATGCATGAATTTTAAATTCATAAAGTTCTACAATTCGACTTACAAGCCCCTTTTTACTTGTCATACACTTACAAAAGAAGTTCAAGTTTCATATGCTAGTGTAAAGGTATGTACCTTATGCGTGACGAAAATAACCGACGTCAGAGTACATACATTGGACCACCATAACCACCGTTAATTAACGAAACAAAGTAGCATCTTAGAGGTCAATGCAAAGTGCTTTCAAAGGCAACACAAACGGAATTGCCTCACTGAAAGTGCGTTAAAGACTAGCGCACTTATCGGCTTATTTGTGCATCTTCCGCATTTAAATTTATAGCAAGAAAAAAAACTACCAATGTCCCAAACTCTAAATGTCCACAATGCATCCGAAGACCTTCAAAGCAAAACCAAAACAACAAAATCCAACCGCAGAGTGGTGTGTAAATACACATGGTGCATAGATAGATAGTTAGGTACAAAGGTTCGTTTTTTTTTTCAAGGGGAAAAGATGCTTCTTCTTTTTTGCTGGCCGAAGCCGTAGCTAGATTAGGCAGTGACGGTGGTCGCTTTCGTGGTTTTGTTGCCTGAATTTTAATTCGAAGTAGTGGATTTTTCTTCACTTTTATTTCTTTTGAAATGCATGCATGCACAACTTTAACACCAGACCATTTTGGGTATAGCGTTTGGAGGAAGAAGGGTTCAGTTTAACTAATGCAACTATGTATACGTAACATAAACAGCACACAATCAGCAACGACAAACAATGGCGCAGTTTTCTGTGGTAAAATGTTTGTATTTCTGTTTGCTTGATGGGAAAGTTTTCGAAAGTTTTTTTTTTTTGCTTTGTGATTGCAATGGGAAATGACGTTTGCGTAGATATCTATGGTCACATACCAAAAAAGGGGCCAGGTTGGGTTGTGTATAGCTTAAGGCAGCTAATGAATCTCTGTGCTCGACCCATTTGGTTAAAAATCACAACACAATGTTAGGTACCAATGCAATTTGTTGCCTGAGGTCTGAAGACGAAAAACACATCTTCCACATTGATGCTTTTTTTTTTATTGATTTTAATTGCTGGGAAGAGTACCTACATTTCGTAAGTGTGAGATACTTGCGTCAATTCAGTTTTATCGGGGGGGCAATAATGCGAATTGAATTTGGATTGATTGTTTATTTTTACGCTTCGTTGGAAATTTATGTGAATTGCTTTGACATGCATCTTTCCGGTAGGGAATATTTAACAAAGTGATCTCAAGGAGGTTTAATTCTTTTAACAAACTTGATGGACATAGAAGTGCGAATAGTTGTTATTCTTCTATCTTTTCACTTATTTTAAAGGGTTTTTGTTAATAAAGTCGCAACTTTTTAATTTAACTGTGCTGATTTTTTTCGAGTTTACATTTTTTAAGTGTACCCCACCATTAACAAATAATAAACATTTCAACAGCAAATGTTTGGATTCCCCACATCGATTTAAATTTAATAAAAAAAAAAACTATCTCGATTCACAGGATCGATCCGAACCTCTCTAATCATAAACGAGAAATAAAAGAATTTGTTATTATTTCATCTGTATTCTCTCTTACCGATTGCAACGTTATTTTAAGGAAGACGAAATGTAGATCCAATGAAAGGCAAATTTTCGTAGCTGAATTCCCAAATGTATGAGTTTGAATCATATCACGGAAAGATGTCTATTCTTCGATAAAAATAGAGTTGGTACCTACCTACTCTTAATAAGAGATCTATACTCCGAACCCTAACAATCCACTTATTATAGGTAATCGTCATGCTATTCCCAGCGTTAAGTTTTGTAAACAAAAAAATTAACCTAATTGTTATCAAACAAGCAACTGCACCCATTTTCATACGACCCCACTCCAACAAATTGCACAATGCCACGTACTCAAGCTGAAATAACATTATAACAGAGATTAGCCTTTTCGTTTGCAATCCACTGATTTCACATTGAATTATCCTTCAAAATAAAACACACATTATTTCAAGCAATTTGAACAAGGACATCGCCCCACGTGATATATATTCAAATTCAAAATTATCATCTTCAACCTCGATCAGTCTATATACGAGCATATATTCCCCGCGCGTTGCACTTGTGCTGTTAATCCTTCTTTGGCCCCGCTAATAATCACCAAAGGAGTGTGCCTGTATTAAGTGCTTACTCTAATTAAATTCATACAGGTGAACTGACTAAGAAGAACAAAAAAAAGACTGCCACTGCTGCAGTATGTGATGCATAGTACGATTGAAGAACAATGAGCGCATTCATGAGGGGCGACCCGTTATGTATTTTTTGACTGCCTTTGCGGTAAAGTCAAAAAAAATGCTCTTGAACTTAGTTACAATCGACTGGGTTTTGAAAAGGTCTCTGTAGATAAGATGCGGGGGTTCTTTAGTCTCCGCACTCTTCATTAATGTAATCTCGGTGGCGTTCGCGCACTCGTTCACGGTCTTCTTTGATGCATATACGAGTGCATGCTTTTTGGTAGCCCTCTCAATGTTTCCCGAGTTCTAAGAGTGCAGCAGCATACTGCTAATTAATATGTTTCGCTAGAGTAGGAGTACTTTAACCTTCCTTTTTTTTTTTTTTTGTATGCAAAAAAAAAAGAAGAAATGAAAACAAAAAGACAGCTAAGGAATGAAGCCGAAAAATGGAGTGGGTGGATTTAAGTACGACAGGCTGTGTTTTTTTCTTATGTATAATTTTGGAAGCATAGTGCATTGGTTGTGGATATCCACCATGCGCGGAATTTTTGTTACTTAACTTCTCTATTTAACGAATTAGCATTGTAGTCGTTGTTGCATGAAAATATATGCGATGCAATTGCTTTGTGGATTTGTTATTTTTTGGGGTAAAAATGTTACTTTGAACTCCTTTTAGTCTTTGTTTACTGTCTAAATGGAATCGTGGCTAAAACGTTAACCAAAATTATGGGATACGTCGCTACGTGATATCCCATGAATTTACTTCCACCAAAGAAGCATGCAGCATTTGTTTGAAGTATGTAAATACGTATAGACGTAAGTATACATATTTAGGTACTGTTCTTTGATTAGGATGAATAAAGGCGGGTTTTTTTGCTGCTGAAATTTACTTTGAAGTGCACTTCAATTATGTTGCATAGATGAATAGGACAATGATAAGGGGACTTATTTATATACCTAGTGGAAATGTGTTATTAAATTTTTTTTCGTCCGTAAGTAGATTATACATTTTGGAATGGTGACTTTTTTAGACGATGAAATCATACATCAAGCATAGGTACTGTTGAACTGTAGAGGGAACTGGTCATACTGTGTATTTCCACCTTAAGCTTGCCGTGTAAGAGGGGTGAACTTAAATTGATAGCCTTGCAATGCAAAAATGAGATCTGATAATTGGTACCTTGCAAAAACAGAAGCTTTTTTTTTGATTTTCGGTCTTCATTTCAATGTCTGCAGAGAGACCCATTTTACAAGTCCCTTATATCACAATGAGATCGAATTATAGATTTGTGTGACCGATATCTTATAATGTAAATGGATCTATACAACACACCGGGACACGTAGGTACATAGATGTTATATTCATAAATAGGACGAATTCTGAAATGAAGTAGAGCTTTGTAGATGTCTAGATTTGTTCGATTTAACAGAAATTTCGGAAAGATTATAAGCAAAAACATAATCATTTTTAATATGTAAATGAATAATAATAATAACAATAATTAGTTTGCAATCTCACTTGTAGTCAGCTATTAGCATAAAATTATTTTACTGCAGATAGATATCCTATCTAGTATATAAAGGGTGATTTTTTAGCTGGTTTGGTTTTGGCAACACTGGTTTTGACAGCTGACGTGTGTTTAGTACCTTGTGTCACTGTCAAACAGCTTCAGTTTGGTTTGCAATTTAACCATGGATCGTCTTACAAATGAACAACGCTTGCAAATTATTGAATTTTACTAACAAAATTCGTGCTCGGTTCGAAATGTTCATCGCGCGCTGCTTCCATTTTATGATCGGCATTCTCGACCTTCTGAGCAGTCTATTCGGAAGATTGTGACCAAATTTCGCACCAAATTTACTTTGTATGACATTAAACCACCAACACGTTTACGTACTGTGCGTAGTGAAGAAAATATTGCGGCCGTATCAGCTAGTGTGACAGAAGACCGCGAAATGTCGATTCGGCGCCGTTCCCAGCAGTCAGGCCTTTGTTACAGCACTACGTGAAAATTTTGCGGAAGGATTTGGGCGTAAAGCCTTTTAAGATACATCTGGTGCAAGAACTAAAGCCAGCCGACCTACCACAACGCCGAATTTTTGGTGAATGGGCTCTTGGAAAGCTGGCCGAGGATCCGCTTTTTTATCGAAAAATTGTGTTCAGCGGTGAGGCTCATTTTTGGTTGAATGGGTACGTAAATAAGCAAAATTGCCGCATTTGGAGTGAAGATCAGCCAGAAGCATTGCAACAGCTACCAATGCATCCCGAAAAAGCCACTGTTTGGTGCGGTTTATGGGCCGGCGGCATTATTGGGCCATATTTCTTCAAAGATGATGCGAATCGCAGCGTTACTGTCAATGGTGAACGCTACCGAGCGATGATAACAAACTTTTTTTTGCCCGAAATGGAAGTTCTTGACTTGCATGATATGTGGTTTCAACAAGACGGTGCCACATGCCACACAGCACGCGAAACAATGGCGCAATTGCGAGGCGAGTTTGGTGAACAGTTAATTTCACGTTTCGGGCCGGTCAATTGGCCGCCTAGATCGTGCGATTTGACACCATTAGATTATTTTTTGTGGGGGTATGCCAAGGCTAATGTGTATAGGGACAAGCCCGCTTCGATTGACGCACTGGGAGCCAACATCCATGCATTCATTCGTGAGATACCGGCCGATATGTGTGAAAGAGTATGCCAAAATTCGACTCAGCGGATGGGCTACCTGAGACGCAGCCGCGGTCAACATTTGCATGAAATTATCTTTAAACATTAAATTGCAAGGTTCAAACTATCGATTCAAATAAATATTTCATTCATTTTTTCGAATTTTTTGTGTTTTTTTTTTAAAAAAGTTCTATACCTCTTAAAAAATCACCCGTTACTATCCTGATGGTTATGCTTCTCTTGCAAAAGTACTGCATTCTGTTGTTTGTCACTAGATGACTTAATTGGGCCCTCACCGCTTATTTATAATTTTTACTGTTAAATATTGTCCTTTCAAAATGTAACAATGTTGCTTAATTATTCAATCTCAGAAAATAATATCGATAAAAATGACACTGCAACATGAGAGGTGCTTTGCGATGGCGACCAATCGTTTCTGTCGACACAAGCGTTGTGAATTATTATTATTGTGCACTGAACGATTATTTGTTTGCTTAAACAAAGTCATTATAGGGTAAGTACGAGATAACTTTTTAAACTCTACCAATGTAAGCTCCCTATAAAGTCTATACTTCTTAAAAGATCTTCACAAATTGTAAATTGACATGTAGCAATTATATCGTTTCACTTCAGAGCTCCATCCCTGACTGTATGATCTTTTCTTTAGTGCAATAGAAGTATAAACAAAAAACAGAAATAAGGTCCAAAAACTCAACCAATTCAATTAGAAAACTGGTATCCTTATTCCTATAGTCCAGGGCTATTAGTAGTCACAGGCTTTGACTTTAGTGAAAAGCTTGCGCAACATTTTCGAAAACTCATCCCGATTTGTAACAAAGCAGCTTTATATTTTTCATATTTAATTCCACATGTAGTCGTCAGTATCTCAAACAGTAGTTATAAAATAAAACACTGCTGCTCCACTATTATTATACCTGTCCCCAAAAATTTCCCCCAAAAGCTAGTTTTATCTTCTCAAATCTAAAAAGACAAAACCACTTCCTCTACCCAAATTGTCTCATGCAATTATACATTTATCTGTACAAACAGACAAATTGCTTGATAACCATGTTCGTCGCATGCAGTAACCTCTTTCTATCAACTGGTAACAAACGCATGAATAAAACAAAAATTACATCCAATGACCTACATTTAAAGGCACGCATAATTAAATGTTCATGTACGTAAGTATATAATAAACCTACTCATAGAAGCCGACATACTCGCACAAGCACATGTCATCAATCTACTGTACATATACAGCGCACGCAGTAATCTTTCCCCGAAAAACAGCCCGCAACCTAAGCGCATTTAATGCAACTTACACCAGCATTGTAAGTTGGAGCTATCTGAAGTACAAGTACCATCCACCAGTGCACAAAGCCACGAATAATGAAGACAAACAAGAATTCTCTGTCATGTTCATCCCACTCTGTTGGACACGTTAATTAATTAAAACGCATTACCAAAGCAGGGGGAAGCCTTCGAGTGAAAATATGTCACGCATAGCGTTTCAGTTAAGAGGACCGAAAACATCGCCCAAAAAAAAAATACCCTCATGCACATCGTAGCCAAATACTGATTTTCCCTTTATATGCGTGTGCAACTTACCAGAAACATATTTAAAGTGTAAGCTTTGCACATAGGTAAGCTAAGTACTGGGTGTAGTAGGCAACTTGCCCAAAAAGTATTACAGCAAGCAATGCCCGCACAATTTATATACCCACGAGCGGCTTCTGTTACCAGGGGAGCTACTCGTTTGTGCCATTTTGGCAGCCAACATTTTTCATAATTCAAACAACTAATTTGTCTAGTGTGCGGCCACGTGCAAAAATGAAATCCAAAAAGATCCACATAAGCTGAGTGTAAAAAAAAAGTAGAAACCTGATTATCACTTAAAAAAAAATCGATTGATTTATGCAAACTTTGCACAATATTTTTGTTTTTGTCAGCCTAATCGAAAAGTGCGTGTATGCGTTGTTCTCCACCTAACACAAATATAGACGAAGCAAAGCTCGACAATAGTAAAAACGAAGAACAAGAAGCTCTCACAACACCTAGCTAGCTGGTTGCTTTTGCTGTTGGAGATGCGAATGACACGCACGCACAACAATATATTGGGACAATTGTATGCGCGAAAGCAAAGCAACACTTGCCCGGATGCGTAAAGCGGTTTATATAGTACATAACGCAAGTCTGACATTTAGACCTCATAAATTAGCTTTGTGTTAGTGACCGACTCCACTACTACGATCTGCAGTTGACTTCAATAGGTTTTGGCTAATTATGAAATGTGCTTAATACGCACTAGGAACGATGTGTGCGTTGTGGCTGCGCATAGGCCTTCTTTTGCAATAATTCGGAATGTTGTATTTCTCTACACTTTTCGTTGTGCTGCTATGTACGCCAGAATATTCAAGGTTCCTCGCTTTACACTGTTAATGCGTGCGGGAACGCGAAGCTTTTCCGCATGCACTTGTATCTGTGCGTATCATTTATGCCAGTTAATTTGTTGTATATACAAAATTTATGTAAAACAAAAATGCGTATGATGTAACGTCGGAGAAGCAGTATGCGATTTATTGTAAAAATTTGTTTTCTGTTCAGTTTTGATAATTTGAAGTTGGCGCTGTGAATTTAGGATTTATCATCTTGCTTAAATTATTATTCAAACGCTAGAGCAGTTGGGTATAGGTTTGTTATGAGCTTACAATCTTAAATACAGTGGAAAACGAGCAGACATTGCCAACATACATAGCGCAAATATTTATAAATAAATATTTATGTACGAATTCAAAATAGAATGGAAGACATTTTGTGTCGTCGTTTGTAGTTACCGTTATTCACTTACACACACATTTTTAATTTCGTTAGTTTTATTAGAAAATTAAAATGTTGACAGATAATTTCAGAGTTTTATAGCAATGCGCTGGATATATTTTTTTTTAAACTTTGTATTAGAGGAAGATGATCAATTTATCTTGTAAATTATATGACCAATCATTAGTTTCTAGAACAAAGTATACATATTTATAAAAACGAAAAGCGAAATAAAAATTAAATTCCATAAATTTACCATTAAAATGAAAACTCAATGTTAACATAGGCTCGGAGCTGTAGCTTTTATTGCTACAATGCGTGAATAATATTCGGCTAAAGGCCGGTTAGAGGAAGTTAGTGGTTCAAAATCAGCTTTAGTGGATATGCGTTTGACAAACAGGCAGGCTTCGCCCTTGATAATACATTGCGCTTTAGTTACATGTATAAACATTTGTTCATGTAATAGATCTTGCGAATTTTAAACCTTATAGCTTGAATCGGTTTATATGTTGATGAGACGAGTACATGTTATTCTTTGCGCAGACAAGCGGCTTTCGTCTATTCAAAGTTGAACGCAATGATATAAGTTACGGTTTGACACCGTAACCAGAGGACTTAAGAAAATATCATTAAAATATTTTGAAATACATATTAAAAGCTAGGAGAAAACTAAGTTATTCATTTAGCAAAACAAATATGTAAATACTTATGTATTCTTTGATCCTATTTAGATTTTTTTTTTATAAGACTTTAGACTGTAAAATTTAAACGGAAATATTTAAACGAACCTGCGATTGAGATTATGAATATTTTCAATTCTGAAAAAGGGGCGTCCATTTTCATGTAAGATCCTTAGCCCATCACACCGGTCTGGGTATTTATGTTATTTTTTTTTTTAATAAAAAAGAACCTGCAATTGTGTGTCATATATTCCAGAGCGGCTGCATAGACCAGCTTCGCACGATAGTTATACAATCGGATGTTTGTCGGACGTTTCTAGGTGCAGTTGTACAAAAATTGTGTGAGGTTTAACCTAAGAGCAGTCCAATACACTACACAAAGTAAAACAAGGGCTGGTAAAAAAAACTGGCATCCCAAAATATTCTCACCATTTGCTTTTAATTTATTTCTTAAAAAGCATTTAATGTATTTAAATATGAACACTCACCTTTTTCAGCAAACGCCCGTTAAGTCAAATCTTCAATCGTTGTAGTGATATTTCATTCAAATGAATTTGGAAATTTTAAATTTTGAGTTTTCCGAAAATATTTTCTCGATTTAGTCACAATTCATTTTTATTTAATAATTCTAATGTTTTCACTTTGATTAGAGTAAATATTTTTATTTTCCTTTTTTGTTAGATTTATTCAGCTCTATAAATGGGTTTCGATACGCGTATTTACTTTGCGAATAAATAAACCGAAACGAAATTTTTGATATATATTCACACACACTTATTATAAACACTGTAATAATTTGTATTTTTTTCGTGTGGTGCTATAGATTCCAAACCATTAATTTTGAAAATTTATTATTTACTTAAGGGGTTAAATTTTTTATACTTTAGATTTTCTCCGTTTAATTATTTTGTTTTATTGTTTTAATAAATTTTGATTAGGTTAGGATGGAAAGTCTTAAATTTTGAATAATTTAGTTTTTCCTTTATTTAATTTTGTTTAGTTAATTTTACATGAAAATTGAAGAGATTTTTTAATTAGAAATAATTCGGGTTGTTTTTTAAATCACTGGAAATTTTTTTTGTTAGTTAATTTTGTCCATTATTTGTATATGTATGTGTTTACAAAATTTTTATTTGCATATTTAAAATTTGTTTACATCTATACAACCTTTTAATGTGGGTAGGTAATAAGTTCTTTGAAAGTATAAAAGTTTCAACTAAAATTTTACTTCACGTTGAGTATCATTTTTATTTTTTTTTTCTTTAAAATATATTCTAACACTGCAGATGTTTCATATGTGTTCTTTTCGATGTGTGCATTTTTACTAAAATCTAGAAAGAGGAAGAGAAATTAGAAGGGCGACACTTTTTTGCGCAGAAATGTGACTTTTACGGAAATATTTGGAACGGCAGTATTTGGAGGACGATGACTTTGTTCCTCAGGAACGAGGATGGCTTCTTGCTGAAAATTCGTTTTTTAAATATCTGACATGAAAATGGTTTCGTGATGTTGGTTAAACAAACAAAATGGCCACCTGGGATATTACTGTCGAAATACACCTTTATGGTTTTTGCGGAAATGGCATAGACGCAAACGGCTTGAAATGTGGTACGATATTCTTCGGCATCAAGTACACATAGGGTTACCGTGAGTTATTTAAAATATTGTAATCCACCTTCAATTGAAGCAAATTTGAGTTCGAATGCCAGCATAACTAAATATCTTGGCTTTTGATCAATAAAATCCATTCTACAGTGTCTTTGACAAAAACTAAGAAACTAGAACAAATAGATCTGTAGTTGTTTTTTCAGTTGAATTGTTTTTTTTTTTTAAATAAAATTAATGCTGCATGTGTTTTATTTTATTTTAATAGGTTATGCTTTTAATTTATTCCTGTTTTGAGGCTTTGTGCTAATGATGTTAAAGAACGTGCAGCTCTTTTATTATAGTTTTACACGGTAGCCCAAAATAGGTTCTTGACAGCCCGGATGCCTCAGCACTTCCATTTTTGTAAGTTGAGGGTGTTCGGAAATACACATACATATAATTATTTATTATGTATTTTATATTTGAAATGGAAATAAGAAAGCTACAGCTGTACCTACTTATTTCAACGAAATTTCTTTACAAGTTTCGACTCCATCGGAGATAAATCACACGTTTTATGTTCAATTGATATCACCAAATCTCAAAATTAATCTGTGCTGTGTTTCTTTGTGTTATGTGACATGTGGGGCTTCAATATCAAGTCATACAAAAATGGCATTCCTCTATTCATTGCTGCGCCATTTGTGGATACATTTTTATAAAAAAACGTTATAATGAACGTCAAGGTGTGATTAGATATTTATTTACAAAAATATTTTACTACAGTAACCAATTCCAATTTATGATAAGTTGCAATATTCTAACCTAAAAACCATAAAGTATCCATAACATCTAACTTTACGAGTAAACGTTACGCTATTTCTTGGTAGATATTTTAATGATAACACTAACAGTACCTAACATCGCAACTTTCAATTTTCCTCAAAACAATATTATTGCTGTAAGAAAAAAATTAAAAAAAAAAACATAATATGTAAGCTCGCATTTTATGATCATGTACTGTCGTCGACTATACTGTTGCAAAATATTATTGCCCATTTAGGTAATCGCATTATCGCACTTCTGACAGAGTAAGTTAAAAAAAAAAACTGTAGTAGTAAAACAATGAGAGAACAAGAACGAAAACAACAATAAAAAAACTATTGGAATGCTTAGTTTCTAGATATATTTGTCAAGAAGATGCAGATACACTTTCAACAGCTCTCTTGTAAATGACCAAAAGCCTGGTTGTGTTTTGTCCGCAAATCTGATTGAAGATAAAGCTAACATAATTACTACTTAACTACGAAAATGAAATAATAAAAGTGACACGTTTGTAAAAAGCATTTTGAAGTAGGTACTGATAAGAATTATGTACATATGTGTGTTCTGTATTTAGGGAGGAGAAAAAAGTAAGTAAAACCAAATTATGCTGTTGTATTAATGTTGGCTGAGTATGGTGAACTCAAAGCTTATTGGGAAAGGGGTGTGATCTAAAGACCGCTCATGCTGCCATACTTGTGAAGAATTTATTATTATTTTTATACACATAAAGTCGTATGGTGTGAAAATGTGAATATGATGCAGATTGTGCGGTTGTCGCACACTTTATCAGAGATGACGTAGTAACCTACATTCAGTTTGGGAAGTTTTAATGAGTTTATTTGTTTTGTTTTTGTGTGTTCATCTTGTTCCTGAACTAAGGGTTCATGTGACTAATTAGAAACGGATATTTGTACAGGCAGATAGTTTAGGATTCGTTTACATTCCTTTTATCTTCATTTCGGATGAAATCAGAGGGATGCAAGTTTTTCATAACAACACATGTGCGTGGACCAGACTTTGATGGCGTTTATGTTATATAAAACCCGGAAATAAATATTCTAGTTAAAATTCAATTGCAAGAAGTTATTTCGTATAAGCTACATTATACACGTTTTGAAGGTACATATACTTCATTTGTTTTCTTGTTTGCACACTTTCGATTTTAGCATGAAATTGACCATTTGTGTTGCCTCAGTAGATGCACTGATACTGATACTGTTTCGGCTTATCTCCCTATTATTTAGCACTAACCTTACCAAATAAAAAATTCTGATAAGATAAACCATAATCGTGTGGTAAAAATATAATATTTAAGAGGATTATTTATTTATTCGTGCGTAAAGAAGACTTAACTACATTGGAAGGACAATGTTAAATTTTTTTTTAAAATGTTTTTTTTTTTTCGTCAAAAGCAATATATGGGAAGTGAATTGTGAGTGTATAAATCACCTGACCGAGTGCATAAGTTAGGGACACTTGGACACTATGCCTTTATCTCATCGTTTATTCACATAAGCATAACTTCTCGCAGGCAATAGTTTTTCAAAAATAAGATTTTTAGCTGGAACTAAAGTATGTGCAGACAGTTATATTCGTCAAGTTTGACGAAAGGTATGCTCTTGTAGCAAGTTTTTGAAAATGAAAGCCGTGTTAAAAATAAATAAATAATAGCCTACAAGCAGATTTTAAATAATATATGTTTGAACTACTTTGGCATAGAATGATTTGTTTTTCATTACATACCTTAGATAAATTAATATATTTTAGGGGTAAAAGCTGAAGATCAAAGGCTAAGTGTTGAAGTATCCCCTTAAAGTATTCGATAAATGTACCTATACCTTTATATAAAAAAAGATTACGACGGTTAATATTTTGTTTACGATCAGGATACTGTCTTGTGTGAACGGATCCTTAACAAGTGCGGATACGTAACAATCACAAAGGGAATGTCGTTGTCTTGTACTGACTTGATAAAACATATGATCAATACGTTCATCAGATGATCATTATAGTCAGAAGATATTTTACTTTTAATCTATCTATACATAAAGAAGAGTAATGATATTTAGGGAAGAATGCAAGACTGAAACAAGGTGCCAA
This sequence comes from Cheilosia grossa, assembly GCA_963082955.1. NCBI lineage: Eukaryota > Metazoa > Arthropoda > Insecta > Diptera > Syrphidae > Cheilosia > Cheilosia grossa. The sequence continues at coordinate 10,403,531 of OY720147.1, forward strand.
TAAAAAAATAAGTAAGTCACCCTTTAGATACCTACCTAAGTTAGTAGTTTTGAAATTTATTGTTCCCTTCATTGAAACATACAAGTAGGTAACTACGCTAGATTTAATAATTTTGTTTATAAATAATAGACCAAGGGTTTATCAAACCAATGATCGAAGTTTCCATGGAATGCAAATCGTACATATACCTATTACCTCTCCCCAAAAATAGTGTATTCAAAAAGTGATCTAGTTTTAAAGTGTTTACAACATTTACTTTGCTGGCAGTTTCGTGTTGTTTCAAATGCAAATAGATACCTTCCAAAAGAAGAATTTATTTTTATCCAAAGCTTTTTCAAACTTTATTAACTTGCACATAATGAATTGGACTTAAAATTCTACACAATGATAGATATTTACGGTAACTGTTACTGAGGAGGACTTTATTGCGATAAACATATTTCACTCCCAAATAAATGTAGACAAACAGATTAAAAGCACAAATATGTTCTTATGAATTATCTGCTGGCTGCAGGCGTTATGCCGCCAAATTTCTTATTAGTGATTCTTATAAGAACTCAACGTGTACCCATCAACAAACCTAAATTATTTTTTTTTTTGCACTGACAGGAAAAAAGCAAAATCGAGTAGGTAAAAGATGCGGTATTTGAAATGTAGGTACCTGCTAATTGCGCTGGACATGACGAGTTTGGCAAACACTCACTTGTAGCTAACTGTGGTACCTAGGTATCCACTGGAGAAAAGGTGAAAAAGCTTTTATTGCCAAAAGAAAGAAAAACACCTAATTTAATTACACAACTAGCCATGTAATTTGAAAGAGTGTGTAATGTATGCCTTAAACAGTAGAAGTAGTGAAAGATAGGGATGGAGAGAGAGTACCTTTCCTTATTCCTTGTACTGCAGCTGAACACACTTTGTAGGTACCATGCCAATGGAGCAGCAGCAGCCACTTGCCTTGGTGTGTGTATCTGCACGGAATGAATGTATTTAATCCTTATGGTATCCTCGGTGTTCTAATTTTCTTATTGCGATTGCGAGTGTATAATCCAACAAGAAATCGTAATCCAATTATATTTCGAAGTTGCCAAATATTTCCCAATAAAAATCACTTCACAGTTCACACCATAAATTTTCCACATTAGTGGCACGCAAATGCAATTTAATTGCAACCAATAATATTTTTTTCATTCACAATTTGTCGGTTCTCACCATTTTCAAATGCAGTGCTGTTATTATTAAAACACTAATATTTCACTTGAAGGATTTATTGATTTTTATTTTTCGTTTTTGTGCGTTTACTAATCATACGCACTTGCACGACGGGTTACGACTTGTATTGAAAAAAAGGGCACGAAACAGAAATGATAATAATTTGGGAAAATAAGGGTGGAAATGCATCCACCTAACAAGAACAACAATCCACTATAGTTTCACTCATATCACGGACACAAGAAGCGAATCTTTTATTTATACGATACAAAATAAAAACGAACAAATAATAATAAATCTGTATCTTCACTTAATTTTGTTGTTTATTCGATAACATTTTGCCGTGTTTGCTAATTTTTGTGTTTTCGTTATTATTATTATTATTTTCTTTGTGTACATAAAATATGCATATATTTTTTGTTTTATTATTTTATTTGGAAAGAATTAAAACGTTACATTGACGACAACGACGAGTGCACACTACTGCGCTGCGAGCACCTCCGAAACCTAGGGCCGAATAGCCAAACATGAATTCGTGAATTGCGTTTTTTGGGGGCCCACGAAACAGAGTTACCACTGTGTATGCCTGCCTGCGTTGTGTGGTTGAATGCTCTTCAGTGCTACCGCTACTGCTGTTGCTACGAATGCTGCTGCTTTTTTGCTAAACGTGTGGTAGTGCTCGCGTTTGTGCTTTGGCATGAATGTGTAAGTGAACTTCACCGACACGGTTATATGGACTTTATTCAACCCTCCAGCAATTTTTCGATTTCGTTTTAGGAATATTGCCGAAAAAAAAATGCGATAGAGATAGACCAAGATGGGGCGATGGCGCGAAATGCGTGCGAATGAATGAATGAACGAGAATACTCTGGTAGAGAAGAAAATTAGTGAGGCTGAGGAATTGCACGTGTGGATACATTCAACGCACGCACACAGAAAGATTGCAGTTTTTGTTAGAGGCGAGTTAGAAAAAATATTGTAGAAGGCTGATGGGATGGTTGAAGCGTTGAATTATGAGAAGGGTGGAAGGTGGAAGCCGAAGCACACAATAGAGAGCAGTGAGTTCGATCTGGTTAGGTAATTTTGCCGAATTTTGTTTTTGCTTTTCTTTTACTTTAGATATAGAATAGAATTTTGAATTTCTGTTCTGTTGGATGTGTTTTGCAGTAAAGAGGGGTGCGTTGTAAGAAGAATTAGAAAACTTTAGGTAGTGTTGCCGTGCACATATTTCTTTAGTATCTAGGTACCCAGAGCAGAGCTTGGGTATTAAACACAGATTATCTTGGTAGCGCAGGATAATACCTACCTACATAATGTTGTATTAGCTGTACCTATTAGAAAATTAAATAATGAATTATCGTGCCTAGGTATATGAACAATTTAATATTTACTATTTAAAAGACAAAGGTTACTAAACAATTTTGAATTTCGCTTCAATTACTTTTAAGAAGAAAATAACGATAACTGATTGGTAGTAATGACCCCATTTGGTTAACAAATCTACATAAGTTGGTTGCAACTATTGCCTTGTAACTGCCTAAGCACAATGAGGCCGCTGTAGTAGCCGTATGTAGCGCTGTCAAAGTTAAAATACCTTCACTGATTACATGTTACGTGAACATAATGCGCGGCTCCGCTGCAGGGTGTTGCAGCGGCTGTAGTACATATTGGCCAATTTCAATCAATCGATTTTCGGTAACATGTTCATTTTAGATATAGTTCAATGTACCTTAAATTTTGAAGTCGGCGCGGTTATAAGTACCTTCCTACTTTGATAAAATGCAGTGGAAGATTGCGAACTCTGTTCCCGATATAAAGGGCGCACCCACCATCTCCGATTTTTTTCCTTTAAATATTTGTGTGCTAGATAGCACATTTGAACTACGGCCATTATAAAGACAACTTTCTCTCGGTTATAAATTTTATTTCCAAACTATACGCGTTTACGAGTGAATTGAACAAAAACATTTATTATTTATTATTGACGTATCGTATCGCGCTACTTCATAGCGTGCACTTTTTGTGTGTGCAGCGCCGCAAACTTTGACAGCTTGTACTACCGCCACATACCGCTACTCCAGCGACCTAATTGTGTTTAGGCTAATTATCTTTTCAATATCATTAGATATTTAGATTTTTAGGTTCTTCATTAAAGAACAAAAACTTTAACAAATTCAATTGAGATAAAGAAAAGCATTTCATGTCTGCATTTCTTAAAGTTTCACTTAGTTTTGGTAGTGATTTAAATAAAGACTTAAGAAACTAACACGAGTTTTAAATAAACAATAGATACATGATGTAAGTACATACCACCTACTCCGAATGAAAGTTCTGTTCCGTCGATATATATAGTTTAGTCCTCATTTGCTTCCAGCAACACGCTAGTTTAGAAAACAGAGCCATTAGCAAACAATACTACACTAGTACCTACAGACTACACCCCTTCCACTTCGTCCAAGTATTTAGATCCGTAGTTGAGTTCATTGAGATGATTCTCTAAATTTACACCGTGTACGCAACAAATGAAAATGAATAGGTAGTGCAATATAGAAAATTCTACTTATTACAATGTTATAATATGGCAATAGCGCAGCCATTGGGTCTAGATATTGATGGACTTTTTAGGTGATCTGAAAAATTGTTTTTTTTTTAACTATCAAAGAATTTTTACAAAAAAATAATAATATGTATCTTAGTAACTAAATCAAGCCAATTTGATATTTGAGAATTTCTGATAAACCAAAATGTACCTAGTCCTTCTAATGCAGTGATTCGCAACCTTTTCAACTCCTCAAACTCAAAATGTTAATTGAAAAATATGTTAACGCATCGAGAATTTGAAATATTCGTGCTGTCTATATATTTTTTTATTTTTTTTTAAATTGATGTTGAAAAACGTATTTTTAATTATTATTTATAAGTAGGTAATGTAAGATGATTCAATGTTCTGATGTTGCATTTTGCATGTATTGCGCCTAACTAATAGGTAATCATTTGCAACCTTCAAACTAAATATTTTGTGGGTCACAAATCAAAATATGCAATTTTGTATGGAAAATTTCGCCATTGTGAGTTGAAAAAAATTAGCCTGGACACTAAAAATGATTGTTAGCATCGTGGCTTATGGTACTAAATACTTTACCACCAACTTAAAAATGTTCCTAAATATAGTACTTATAAATACAATCCGAACTCAATGGATACCCCCAGCCAAATGCAAAGAATCGAAGCAAAATCTGCCCACAAAAAAAAATTTTTAACAGAAAAACAACAACTCTGTGGTGCTTGATGCACGTGTAGTAGCTTGCAGCGATGCTGTATTAGTGTGAAGCTCCTAAAATTCCAAGAATTGCCCACTCACACAAATGCGTATATATATTTTTTTTGTTTCCTCACTTCATTCCTAGTTTCTAAGCATCCCGAACGCTTTTAGCAAGTGCAGATTTTGGAATGGGTGTGGGTGAGTGCGCGCTGGCTGTTTTTTTTTTTTTTTTTTGGCAATGTGAGCTGGTGTTAGTTTCTAAAATAGATTTGTGTTATTTTGTTTTGAGCTTCTCTTCGTTTGTTTGGTGGTTTTTTTTTTTCAGATTTTATTTTGCATGAGCTTACTAACACATTGGAAGCAAATTAAAAATGCAGTTGTGTGTTGGAGAAGGAGCATAGAAAAGGGGTATAGTATAGGTAGATTTTGTTTTCTTTTATTAACTAAAGAGAGAAGATTTTTTATTTTGTATGGTATTAATTCTTCGTAGGCCATGGTTGGACTGGTCGTGGACACATTGCGCTGGGTGCTGGCTGGGATATCTACTTGCGTTGCGATGACATAAGAAGCATTAGAAAGAGAAAATGTTGTATGCAAAGAAAAAGAGCAAGAGTTAGTTAAATATGCGAGTGGTTGATGTTGATCTTTATTTAAAATTTTCTCTTTGATATGGTATTTGTGTAAGAATAAGAATGGTGTTATGGAATGGATAGGCCCAGGCAGGTGGGATGTGCAAGCCAGGCCGCCAGGGCTAGATATTTCACTGAGGAAGTGTATATTACGAATTTTTATCAGAATATAATTTACATATTTTCACCTGTAGGTGCGTAGCTCACGTAGGTGCGAAATAAGAAGGTAGGTACAAATCTAGCATCAAGACCGAAACTTGAGCAGCATTAATATACCTAGGCACTTGAGCCAATGTAGGTACCTATGCACATGTATACCTACCTACCTATAGTGCTATAGGTATACCTTTGTCAAGCTATTTAATAACAAAAATAGTGGCAGCTGATTGGGACCGAGGCAGTTTTCAAAACATAATCTTAAGCAACTATACGTGCTGCACATCCCTTCTACAAAGATAAATCAACAAAAATGTTGGCTGCTACGAGCTTGACCCTTGACTTCAGTCAGACACTCTTATGCAGGAGTTGGTAGTTTCAGATAAACAAATTCATCTCACAGAACAATTTAGGTGCATTTTTTTATACCTATCAGCCAAGCCTTCCCATCAAGCAAGCTCTATAAAGTGTGTTCCTTTGATAGGGCTTTCAAATTTAAAACAAACCTAGGTGCCCAGCCCCCAGCTTTTCGTAGAGTATAGTCTTTGGTTAGAAATAGGTAAGCATTCCTTATTCTAGTTGGCTGATCACTGACACCATATTCATGGATGTCTAAAGTTTGTCGTTGATTAGGTACACGCCTGTCTAAATATTAACCATAAATAATGCGAAGCACTTTTTCGAGCTCAGCAATCAGCCAACAGGAAACACATAGGTACTAAGAAGGGTTTTCTATTATTTTGAAAGCATTGCTGAACTGTGCCTATTCCTATAGGTGCCTTCATTTTTCTATTAGGTGGGTGTTGATTCTCACTAAACTAAACTTAAACCAGTTTAAAGTTGATTTAACAAAATACCTATGAATGTCATTTGTTCCTTTTTTTATAAAATTACCTAGGTAGGTAGGTACCTATATCACAAGGTAACTATAGGTATAGGTACCTACCTAAGGTAAAAGATAAATAGTTAGATACCTATCTACCAACCTTTTTAGGAACTCCAATAGACCTCCAGCCTAACCCAATAAATCTTCCCCAATTTCGGTCAATTCTTTTTCAGTCCATCTTTCCACTTTCTTTTTGGGCGGAAAGCGGAATATTGGACATCCCTTCAAAACGCATTTCATCACAGCAATTCAAGCAATCACTGTACTTCTCTTAAGTCGAAACTTTATTTCAAGTAAGAGCATAAAGAGTATTGCTACGTGCGTGCTGCCCAAATTCAAAATTCAAATTCAAAAATCATAAGAGAACCAAGCCCTGTGGAAAGATTTCGACCTTGTGGCTTGTGCTTGTATTCTCAAAATCTCATTCTACTTCACAAATCCGAGAGAAGCATTAGTGGAAAGTGGATTTGTTCAATATATAGCGCGAGAGCGTGGGAAAATAAGTTCTCTAAATTTTTGTATTGCCTTTGCCTTATTAAAATTATAAGCAACCGGCGAGCCGGTCATGATGGCGCACACACCCTTAAAACAAACTTAATAGCTCTATCTTTCTCTTGCAGCCGCAAAAAAAGTATAGAATATTTTTTGAACAACAATGGTTGAGCCTTGCGCGCGGTGTAACCCTACGGAGAATACTCATACTATTGCCAGCGAGCTTCTCTCCTTAAACCTCATGGATGCACACTTATTCGCTTTGCAATTTTTCGCTTCTCCTCTTATTCCATTTCCATTTGGGAAGCTTTTTTATGTCACTGTATGGTGTGTTGTGTGTAGCAGCTCAGCTTCGCGTCCACTTCGCAATCAAAATGCGTGAAAGCTTACGATTTGTTTATGGTGCTCTCGGTCTTCGGCGGTTCTCTCTTTTGTAGATGTGAGATTGTGTGGGGGCTTTTGCCCACGCACATATATACCACGCAGCACGCACTATTTTCGGGGCTCACTATCTGTTTATATACTAGCTCGCTCGCTCCTAACTGCTTGCTATTGTATGCTTGCGTGCTGCGTGTATTGCGTAGCTTCCTATTGGAAAAGCCCGAGCGCCATTGCAGAATTCGTTTGCTGCCTGCTGCCAATTTGAATTAAAAAAAAATTGAACGCAGTTATGTGAAAAAAGACGACGATGTATTAGTGTGTTATTTGTGTTGGTGTTTCTAGGGAGCAGATCTGTATACTCTGCTTCTGCTTGTACCTAAGTGCTTAGAAAAACAAAAAGAAAATTATGAAAAAATAGAAATAGGTAGAGCAAAGAATTGCTGAGAAGGTAGCTCGGAATATTATTTTTATTTCAAAGCCAAACAACGTGTAGGGTGTGTTGGGTCGGTTGCGTTAGATTCAGATGGCTGCTATATCGAACAAGAGAAAATTGTTGGAAGGTAAACGTAGGTTCAATCCAAATAACTACTGGTACCATAATTACGAGAATCTCGACTTTGAAAGCCATATGAAATAGGTACCTACCCATTTTTCGCAGAAGACTTCCAAAGTGCCTTGGGCGCATCCCCAAATGTTGCTTAATAATCTGGAAATATTGTACATTAAGGTTGCCACTGCTATTAAAAATATATTACTGACTAAATCCTCTTAATATTGTCCAGTAGTTCTAGTTCTTAATGCCTTTGGAACTTGTGTCAACTTTTGTAAATATTTTATTGCAATTTAAGATTTTTCAAACATAAAAAAATCCCAATGCTCTTGAGCATCAAGCAAATTAAGAATCCCTGCATTAATGGACAAGTTTCGACTTTACCTATAAACTGTTCTGATGCACTGTTGTAAATCTGCTTCCTTTTCTAAACAATGTTAAAGAGACATTTCATCTACGCTCTCAACTAATTGCAGGTGCAGTAGCCCTAACTTAAACTTGCAGATTCCCAGTAACTTGAAAAGACAACTTTATCTCCCAAACTCGGACTAATCTTATGTTCTATGTAGGTAGACAGCGCAAATTCTTATTTGATTTTATGATTAAAGTAGTTATTTAGGAAGCAGACTTTGCAGTTTGCACATGGATTTCATACCAGTCGGTGCTTTCCATTTCAAGTATCTTCGAAAAGTAATATACAGTAATAATTTACTGCGGCCGCTGATTTCCAAAATCACTAGCTTTAACTATCTCTAGATTGACTCAAGAAGTCGAACTGCTACTGTAAGTGATATGTCCGTTTGTCATACAGCTGCAGCCATTCCAGAGACTAAGCGAGGATTATATAACTGGACAGACAAGAATGGAACCTTGGTCGTCAGATAAGACGGTTACATATTACGGTGCGGTTAGTGTAGCCTGACTTATGCACCTCTATTTACATGGCTTAGTATAACATTGGTGTTGCTATTGTCTTAGACAGCCGTTGCTTGCCGACACAATAAAGAACTAAATTTTTTCTTTTCAATACGATTTCAACAAAATCTCCACCCGTCTCCGCCAAGTCAAAGATTCTTAGCAGTTCCGTATGTTTTTTTCTAGGTTTGATTTCCCCTAGAAGTGTACCTAATGCGAATGCGATCCATTGCTCCACGGCCTGAAAACAGCATTTACAAGTTGTTGGCATTTTCGTATTCCACATGAACACGAAAAGTACGAAAAGTACTGTTTTTATACAAGTTGCCGTTGGAGCTAGGGGAAGAGACACTGTGTGTGAGAAGTTGTCAAGAAAAAAAAACAACGGCAGCAGCCTCATCACCACCATCAACTTGCTATTTGGTAATCAACAAACGCACTTTTTTACCTTCATTCAAAACGAGAAGCAAAAAAAAAATAACCCTCCACACAAAGGGTGTAAGGGGCGAGGAACACTGCATGAAATGAATCCATTTACTTTTGGGTACTGTGTATCTACTAAATACGCATGTATGCATACATAGACCCAGGCAGGGCAGGGAAAAAACTTAATAAAAACGCACTCCGGATGGTTGTTTTTGCTTTTTCTTATTGTGGGGTTGCACTTGTATTCGCAGTGCTGAGCTTGGAGACATAAGGGTGGCTGATTTATTATATTCTGGCCGCTGACTAGCGCATACAGATAAACATCATGAAGAATGAAAGTAAACACTATGGCTTCCCGGTTCCCGCCATGTCGCAGCCGTTTCGCCAGCGACTGAATTCTGTTGAACACCGAACACCCCCTGCAGCCACCCTGCAACTTCGATGGCATTTTCGATATTTTTTTTTATTAGGAAAATAATAGGATAGGCCCCAACAGGCACAAAGGATGTATGCGTGGCAGTATGTCCGTGAGAAGCGGAGTGACAAGGGTTGGTATTTTTGCTAGGCCATTGCCGTATAGGTACATCTCTTCTGGAAATGCAGAGTTTTCTGTGCCATTTTTTCCATTCCTTGGTTCGTTCGTTCTCTGTCAAGTGGATGTGAACAAATACGTACACATATGACTTGTTATGTATGTTTTTGTGTTTTGGGCTATGTTTGATTTTATTTTTGCTATCTTTCAGTTTTTGCTCAATCATTCTGGGTTTGAAAAAAAAAAACAATAGGCGAATATAAATTCTGTTCTTTTTTTCAGCTTAGCTATTTCCGGAATTAGTGCGGATTTTTCTACGAAATCGAAACAGGACTTGTCCGATAGTTTTTGGTCTTAATAATCTACGCCGTACCTCTCCCTGTCAGAGGAATGTTGAAGCCATATAGGTAGGTATAGGTATACTAAGAGTTGATGATGCATCTCGGATTATGTCCACCATTTGCGCTAGAAAAAGTAGCAATACACCTATTGCAATAATATTATGGAGTGTAGTCAAGATAGGTTCTTAAATAGGTCCAATTTTCCTGTCTCAAACCTTTGCAATGTGAACTGGAGATAACAGAAATACAACATGAATAACTGATAGATGGATGTTTGTTTTGATCTAGGTAGGCATGGTAATTCGGTTGTGGGAATTGCTATTTATGTTACCCTGTAAAGTAGGTACAGCTTCATTGAACAGGGAAATCCCTCCTATACTCAAAGGTATCATATAGTTTTAGTATAGGACTGCACAATGCAGCTCGTCAAGTGGATCAGACGTATTAAGTTAAGATCGCAGTTCGTATCTGACTTTGAAGGGCGCTTGGCGAGTTCGCGCAGTGCAACATAAATGTTTTTTTTTATATTTAAAGGCCTGTTTTTTGAGCTTCGTTCTCAGCAAAGCAAAGTAAAGTAGGATTTTCTGCCATGGTTTTCGCTCTGTCAGAAGGTTATTGAGGTTATCATTCCTTTTCAAAACACTTTTTGAAGAAATTACCAACATACAGTTTGGCTTACTTCAATAGGGATGTACTTATGTATATTTGGACTAGCAACATAATGTTGGAAAGCCATTGATGTTATGAACAACGTTAGGCGTTCAAATGTGGAAGCAGTAAAATAAATATCAAAGACTTTGGCTTCAAGAAAGCAGACGAATTGTAGTAAGCAAAATTTCGATAATTTCGTGAGTGTACCGCGTTGCAATCTCAGGCTAGAAGGTTATCATCCATAAACGAAGCCAGGACCGAGAGATCTATAGGGGCACAAATTCATTGGGAGGTAACTATTTTTCAGTACCTTAAGCAAGCCAACAGACTACTTAAAGAACTTCATGAAATGCTATGGATGATTTGTAAAGTATAAAAATAGTTTTCGTGGTTAAGGGACAATTTCTTTCCCCCAAACATCCCAAACCCAATTAGCCAGTATTCTACTGGGTATATGGCACTAGGTATGGGTACCTCCTCTCTTTCCCATTAACCTAAACATATCCTTCGAACGGAAACCTCACCAAAGATCCTTTGTATGTTAAATATCAAAAGGCATAATAATGCCAAGACTAGATGTGCATCTTATAAGATATTTTCGGTTCCAAATGCCTTATTTGTCGACTCAGCACCCACCTCACAAATGCAATCAGGTAAATATAAATTTGTTTCCCTTTTTGAATGTATGTGCTTCAAATTAATTACCATTACATCGCTTTACCCACAAAATCATGCGAAGCCAGTCTGTGTGTTTCCTCTTGTCTCTATAATCATATCCAAACTCATCGATTTGCTTGCATAATTAGTGAACTAAAAGGGATTTCGTGCATGAAACTTCTAAGAAAATGGACAAAATAAAAACCTCAAAGAAGGGTTAGAAACAACACTTCAAGGACATTTACCTATGTAACCTTTTGCGCCTTGTGTTTTCTTGAATTTGTAATTTACAAAATTTCACCAGTCTTGTCGACGTGTATGGGTATACTAGATAATTGGGCCTCGGGGATTAAGGACTTATGAAGCAAAGTACTGAAGTGGAAATGTGGAGAAACGTGTCTCATAATTTGTTCAATTCTAAAGTATAACCGTTTAAACAAGATGAAGGTTCATTGTATATTTATGTCGTGTTTAAGATTTGTATTTGGCTACGTAATAAATATAAAAATTGACATAGCAATCCACAATTGAATTCTTTGAGGGAGATTATCAAAACAAATAAAAAAGAACAAACAGCCCGAAAATGGGCAAATACCTATACAACAGCGGCCAACGTATAAGTCCGAAAAGAGTCACAAGAGAACATTTTTGCGTCCATAAACATTTATCGAAGCTCCTCGACTCAACCACGCAAAATATGTAGTTTGAACATTTTTTAATTTGAATGCCTAACAAAGCAGGCTGGGGTCCGCTAGTTCTATATAAAAATGGTGTGAAAAATGTATAGTAAATAGTAATTCAACAATTGAGAACGACTGGCCCGATTTAGCTCAATTTTTTTTTTTTGAGTTATTCGTAATTGTCTTACGAAAGAAAATTTTGCTAAAACTCTCCGGGAAAGTCGGGAAATTGGAAAAATTTAAAATTGATTTTTTTTTTTAATTTTGTGTGCAATTGTTCCGGAATGGTCTTTCGTATGGAAAAATAGAAACTCTTAGTTTACTTTAATTCTTTTTTTCGACGAATTTTGCATTTTATCGCATGATTTATAGGAGCTCCTCGACTCAACGAAGCAAAATATGTAGTTTTTAATTTTTTTTAATTTGACCGCCTAGCAAAGCACGCTGGGGTCCGCTAGCTTAATAAATATTTTCAGTAATAAATTAATTGTTTAGGACACATTAATATTAACACTTTTTTGATTGGATTTTGGTTTTCTTAATGTTTACTCAATCGTTTTTTTATGAATACAAAGGCAATAGAAAACAAAAAAAAAATAATTGAACACTTCTCAAAGGTGTCTGTCAAGCGACTGATTGTCCCTCCGATACGTATTCTTTCACCATTATGCATTGAAGGTGTTTTAATTGCAAGCGTGAGAGCGGAATAAGCAAAATTCGCTTCGCTAGGATTAGGTGAAAAAAGACGTATCGGTTGGTTCCTTACACATTATATTACGATAACTTATAAATACTTATATAATATGGGAAGATTGTACATCATCAATTCCCAGCGCGTCGGAAACGAAGAAAGTGCAAGTCGTGCACATACCGTTCATGTAACTTCGCTAGGGAATTTGAACAAATAATTATTTAAAATTGTAGCCTAACGTAGCCTAACAAAAATGTAAGAAGGTATATCTTATAGTTGGTCTATACGTAGCTGTCAATTGTTATTTTTAAGTTCGCTGCTACTCGTGTTGTAAGAATCAGATCAGTATACCTACCGATACATATGGATCTGCAAAATAAAAATTAGAAACTCCCTTCGCGCTTCTACTTGTTTGCGAAATCAATACAATGCACTATTCATGTGAAGCACTTCGCAGCCTTTCAGCGTGCTCCACCTCCAAGTGGCTTGCTTTGCTTTCCATTCGTCTGTTGAAACGTTTAAGTACAACAACAACATCGCAAAAAAAAACAAATTACTGGAAATAATTTTTGCATGGAAACCGCCTTCAACATGCACACTCAACGTTGCACGCGATAAAGATTCGCGAAACGCCATTTTTGCGCATTTGTTTTGCCTTGCGCTTAAAGCATTATAATTTATAAGTAGGTATATTGATAGGCATAAGAGAATAACGTTAGACCTTGCGCGAATTACAAAAACAACATGATTTTCAAAGCAAAGTCCTTGCTTTACAGATAAGTGTCAATAGAAATAATTTTCTAATATGTATCTATCATTTGAAAAATAAATATAATAATTAAATCAGCTTATCTTTGTCCACTCCTACTTTCAAGTGAGAATACAAGTATCTACTAAGTACTATTGAATTTATTTCCACCAGAGGCGTACAAACCTTTGCTGGTTAGCAATTGCACGTGCTGTGTATAGGTTAATTTTTTAATTATTATTTAAATCCTTGATCTCGGAATAATTATGTAGATATATCGACTCTTAGTCTGTATAACATTACTATGATGGGGGAACTAACTAAGTGGGCATCGGAATTTTGCAATCTCTCTGTGTAACTGATGCAGGCAAAAGAAGTGGCGCAATTTCGCGGGAATTTCCCCCTATGGTGATATTTTTCAAAATCAGCTGAAATACTCATAAGAAAAATATATTGCGCTTGTAGGCGTAGGTACCTAAGTTCGATTTTTTTCATTTAGCATTGTATTTTCAGAAAAGTAATCACATATTTAATACAATTCGTTTTTTTTTTTTGCTAAATTTTATGAATTCGTAGTTTCATTTAAAAAAAAAAATTGTTAAATGAAATATATATATAAAATAATTAGAAATTGGCGCACATTTCGCCAAAATGATTTCAGTCATTTACTAAACGGCAACTCATGAGGATTTTAGTCATTTAACTCCAGTCTTTTCTTCAGTCGTGTATAGGTACCTACATACCATGGCGAATTCATATTAGATATATACAATATACATGATACAGTAGACTATCATTAAAGCGAACTCTAAGTTATGCAAATGAATATTTCTGTCAGTATCTTACAAATAGATCATTCTTTTAGTGTTGTCTTCGAACTTATTTATTTATTTTAATGTTCTATATTGAATAAAGTCATAGCCCGCTTGAAGTGGTATTGTTTTGTTGCCCGTTTGATGTCACATTACCTACTTGGGATCGACTGATGCATTTAAGATATCAATCAACCAAAGATTTGGTGACAACAGAGGAGTCCCAATACCAATATTATAGTTAGTGTTGAACCCTTCCTCGTCTTCTTCTCTATCTTAGAGACAAGAATTATTTGGAAACTAATTTCAATAACAAAACATCAAGGAATTTGAAGATTCATTTGGCTAACAAATTTATTTATTTCACAGTGCGGGAACAGTCACTTATTGGTTAACATGATGGACGACAGGTATTAAGTTCGGATTGGACCTTTTTTCCACAGCTCCACTTCTCGCAAACATCTGAAAAAACGCCTTGGACTCGGCATAAAATTGTCGTTTCCTTCATCCTTCCATTTGGCCCCCAAAAAATAAAAAAAACATACCCACTATGACAATAAGGTTGTGAGAAGCTACCTACACCTATAGGGCTATACTTTTTCTTAAAATTCTTATTTACAGCTACTGCACTTACCTACCCAAGTAACTGTGTGTTGAATATACGCAACTAATGACAGATTCTGATCACTCGAACGGAAACATTATGTCCTCACCGCCCAACTTTGATCTCTTCATTCTTCTATTACGCAATTCTGGATTTGAAATTCTGAACCATATCAGATTTAGAACAGAAGCGCATACAAAGCCCTTGCTCACTATTCTTTCGATAGACGAACGCACGTCTAATGCAATCCCATTTGATGAAAACAAAACAAAAACAATGAATAAAGAAATGCTCAGAAATATAAAAATAAACAATTCGTTCGAAGTAATTTTAGACTTTTTGCTGTTGTTGTTGCTTTTCTATATGCTTTCAAAATTACGCATCGTCTCACGCATTCCACCCACATTCATAAAAAAATAAACACACACCGAAATGCGTTGGCCTCATTTTTCAGTCCCCTTGTGCGATAAAGAAGCCCACCGAAAATAAAATTGGCCCAGAAGTGCATACAAAACGAACAACGAATGGAGAGCCAACGAAATTTGATTTTGTCGTGACCTAATTTTGTGACCCCGATTTCGATGCGTACACTATACGGTGCGTAGCATACATTTTTATCGCATTCACATGCATATAAAACTGCTGATTGAATCCACACAAACACACATATCGTAGAATGAAACACCCTCCGCCTGATGAATACAATTTTCCCTTGTTGGCTTCCCTTTACCATCGGTTTCACAGTGCATAAAGCTTCACATTGCATGTGTTTTTTTTCCTTTTGGAACTTGGGTGTTTGTCGTTGCTGTTTATTAGTCATACACGCACGCATCAAATTAAACGCAGGCCCCAGACTATAGACCTTCCGATTTGTGTTTTTGGGTTTTCTATTGGTTGGTTTGGTTTTGGATTTCATTCCACCCGCGAGCGTACCTATGTCTAAATGCTGTGGAAATGTAAATTTTGTTTTAATTTACATTTTGCGTCTACATTCATCAAATCATTCATCCATCTACTACAATCAGCATATCACACAGTGCGCTCGCGGTCGTTGAATAATCTGTCCCCAGGGCTATGCGCAATGATCGATGGGGGGCAATTGCCAATTAGTTACTTGCTGAGAAGCTTCTTCTATAAGAATTAGAAGAGATGTGGTAAAATTTGGTTCTTTGTGGTTAGTTTGTAGTAAAACAAGAGGTTTGATTTTTTTCACATACTGCACATGAAATACCAAAAATAGTTTAGATTTATTTTGAAGCATATTTGTAACAGTTTAAAATTAAATTAAAATATCTACATACATAAATTTTAGACAATTTTTGTCACTAACCTATACCTCATTATGGTTGCCCCTAAGCACCCAAATTTAGACACATATCACGTGGCCAAAACCAATCCATAAATTCTGCAGAGCATAACAGCGGTCATAGCTGTACAAGTTAGCTTTACGTACATCAAAAGCGGTTTCAAGATACACTGCTATAGAAACCGCGGCAAACGCTTTAAGCTAAATTTCAACCTGCAAGTTCATTTATACCTACCTCCTGTATATCTATAAACAAGTAAAGCTAGAACGCACTATCTAGTTGCTCTAGAAAAATAACAATCAAAAGCATAACATCTTTGCAATTTGTTAAGACCACAGGTCTTGATAAAATACTCATGTAGACTTTACATAGTTCCAACATCTATCACCCTCACACAACTTCACGCTTGGCAAAGCAAATCATGAAACCACAAGATGCGTGCAACTAATGTGATACTTAACCTGTAGCTGTTTCATGGCCCAAGGATCTAAACACGCACCTCACTGCGGGTGCTACTTTTCAGGCTATTTCTAATTAAAACATAATTCATTCGCCCTTGGAGTCCTTGTAAGAAATCATTTCTGCGGATCCATTTCACAGGGCTTCCACGATTTCAATCTGCCACACTGCACTGCATATATACGAACCCTGTGAGGCGCCTACCTCCCCTGAAACAAACAAAAAATACAATAATTATCTCGACAAAAAAACTAGAATGCTGAAAATGTTCATGTTCCCATGATTAATAACCAACTTATCAGAAGGTTCGAGTGTACGCACCAAACTCGTATTCGTGGCAATTTCTTTTCTCTGCTTACATTCCGGAACCACCTACAGGGCGCTAGAAAAAAACGAAGTAAACTCCTTCCGCCATGGCAAGGCGCTCCGGTTGAAAGGGTTGTGGTGCCTGTATCCATCCACTCCTTGATGGCAAGCAGCGGGAAACCACAACAATAGTCTTTAATTTTAAGGACCGCAACCAGTGTGCCATATTATATAGGTATACAATCAAATGCAAGAAATTTGGAGGAGGAAAAACTCGGATGGTCATAAATATGCGTAACAACCTCAGCCCAACTCCAACCTGTCATTGAGCGTATAGGTTAAAGAATTTGGTACATTTGTGCGCGTGTTGAAATTATGCACGCGGCACCGGAATTGGTCCTAGAAACGCACAGCAGCAATAAAACGGGGAAATTTATTCGATTGACCTGAGAAAAAGTTGTATCCGAAGAATTCACCCGTTCGATGGAAAGTGCCAACGTGAAATACTAGGCTTGGGTATAGTCCGCACCTTAGTGGCTACAGGGGGTAAATTAATTTTTCTTTTTTCCTCAACGCCAGGAGGCCACCCCGTGCCTCTATTGCTCAAAACAAAAATATACCCCATTAATGGCAATTTACTCTGTGCGGGTAAGTGTAATACGTCGAAAACTGACCGAGTGATGTTAGTTCGAGATTCCTCATCCGACGTATTTATTTTTTTTTTTTTTTGTTTTTTTCTAGTCAACCCTTAGTACCTGGTCACACATACGCGTCGGCAGATGATTTATTGAAATTTTCACTTTTATGCTAGTTTTATGGGTCACGCCCCTTTAATTTGTAATAACAATTCGTATGCAAATCTGTTTTTTTTTTCTCCGAAATATGCTTCCAGTGATTTTTATGTGACTTTTGGGGGTGGGTGGAGGTAGTTTTCCGGGGCTTGGTTGCCTATATTACTTATTATGTTTTTTTTTTACATGTTATCCCTGTGGTTTTATGAACTGTGGCGAAAGAAGTGACAACGAATCAAACGATTTCAAATATTGCGTTGGGTGTATAGGTGGTGCCTTTTCAGTTGCGAGCTTATATACATAAAAACCACATAAACGCATAGGCTGTTATTTCACATATTCTTTTAGGCGACAGTTATTCCCTTTCCTTCCTGTTTCGACTTCTTGTTGAGTATATCTCTTAGGGTCCTATTTTTGTGTTGAAGGTATAGGTAAGTACCTATATGCGTATTGCTGTTTCACTGATCTAATTTTTACAGTGGTTTGATTTGAACACGGATTTAAGTAAGCTTTGTAGGGGTTCGCCATGTGACAAAACACCAAATTCATTGTTCATATGTGTATTTTACTAAAGTATAAAGTTGATGTTTAATTATAAAGGCTTCTCCAAATGACCACCAGATCGAAGCGCACTTATTTATATACTCACTACCGGTAAGCTGTTTCTAACAGAGCTTTACGAAGGCATTATTTCGTTCTTGAATTTCCTTTTTAAACTCTTGCTGATTTCGGTTTACATTTCACATACCTAGAGTTTGATTAACTAAAATAAATGAAACCCAAGATAAACTCACAAAGCGGTCCCAAAATAAAACAAAATATTAAAATGTAGTAGAAGCCGCTAAACGCAAAACGCTCAACCACCATCTATTGATCTGTTTTTCCGTCATTGTAAGTTTCCACTATTCTGCCCCATTCGCTTCCTCAATGACTTGTCGAAATTTACATTTCCCAAAGGGTGGCGTCAACTTTGGCTTGTGCTTCCAAGCACGAATAAACTAACGAAAACCGCCTACACTGCTGCCCTATAAACCTTGTTATTTATTTCGGTATAATCAAATACTTATTCCTGAATGTGAAAACTCATACAAAACAAAGTTCTACAAAACAAAATCAATTGCAACGGAATGTGGAATTTCCTTAAAACAACAAAACTTCTAACGATCACCTCAATGTCTAGCTTTGTGTGTTCTGATTCTTCCCCCTCGATTTTTTATTCAAAATGAACAACAACATCTCCTTTCAGAGCTGTCACTTTCAGTTTTATTTATCGCAACAACTACAACAAATCAAATCAGTTGAAGATGGCAATAAAATCAAAGGACAACACAATGACATGACAGCCAAAGTTTAACCAATAATAGGACAAAATTTGATAGTGTTTTGGTTGTTTTTATTTCAACCCTCGTTGGAGTCGCACTCTTATGCCGACGAATTTACTCCTGGTTGTTTCATTTTCTCGAAATCAACTGAAATTACTATCGTCGTGTCAGTCTCAGTATAACTACAAATACCCATGGAAGAAGAAGAAAATCCAACATGAATAATACCAGGGAACTAAACAAAGACAGAAAGTATTATCTACGAAACAGACAAAAAAAAAAAACTATTCTCACTACTAACGCAGGACATTATCATAAATATGAATTGAACTTCACTAGCAGCGAATGTGCTCACTAAATTGAATATATCCCTTATATTCTGTATGCCTATGCGAATAGGCAACGACAACAGCATCAGCGGCAACAGAAAAACAGATATACGAAAAAAGGACCTTCATAGAAAATAAAAACAACATCAAAATAAAGGATATAGGCTGAAAGGCACTTGCAAAAGACTGATGGCGCCACACAAATCTCGTAGTCAATAAAATTTCTATGCCTATGCTATACTCAACTATGTATGTTATGGAGTCCTGTTGGTGGCCCTCATACTCGCAGTCGCAGCTATCTTTAATATGTTGTTGTTTTCTCTCTTGTTGTCGTTTTTGGTTTATAATTTTTGTTGTACTCATATTTTTTCCAACTCGGTTCTTGTTTTCTAATGGGATGCTATATAAGTTGCTAGGATGCTATGCTATATGTGTGCGAGACGCCACAAAGCCGCCACCGTCAAACTGATAAGGATATTCGTTGATCTTTTTCGCTTGGCCAGAACCGATGTCGCAAATATATATAAAACGAAATCACTGGACAATATAGGAAGCTAGGCGCGTGGATTCATTATGGGTGGTGATTGGTGGCAGCTAGCTGTTGGGTCCTTATTATGTTGATACACCGATATACACAAGAGAATTTTCTACTTGAATGGAAATTATTTTTCTATGGCCTGCTGTCTTTGCGGTTATTTATGTCTGTACTTTTCTGGTTCTGGTTGCCGATTTGTTCTTCTTAGGTCCAATTTTGGTCAGTTGACTTTTCGTTGGCGGAACCAGAAGTGGCAGTGAAAATGACATTACAACTTAGTTTTGACAGCAATTCTCCACAGTCACTTTGGTCATTGAGCGAACGACCACTGAATTAATTAAAGTGATTGAAAATGTGGAATGGGTGGCTGCAGACCTTGGATACAGAATTGGATTGAAAGCTGGCGATAGCGATGGACCTTACGAGCAAAACTGCTGTGTCAAATGTGTATATACGCATTCGGTTTTATTGGGAAATGATTTTAAATTGTGGATTGTTAATTTGTTTAAGTGCTGCAGCAGTCATAAGGATGATGCTGTATAAATATGTAACTGGCAAGTGGTGGACTATTTTAATTAGTTAGGTGATGGTTCAGCTCATTGAATGATTCTTCTGGTGTAGCCCATAAATTTTTTAAAGTCATAAATCGATCAAGACAAGGACACTTTTAATTTTTCTAAAATGCGTCAACATCGACCAGAAATGCTTGCGGTGATAATTACTATTCATATTCAGCATTAAAGTGACCTTCATTAAAATGCCACTTTTAACAAATTTTATAGAAGGTATTACCATTATTTAAATCATCCTTCCGCGCTCTGAACATATCCACTACTCACTCTCTTCGGAAATACAATTCAATAAAAAGTGTGGTTTATCATCTACAAGTATAATATAATAAAATTAAATCAATAAAATGGTTATACTCCTACAAATAACTATTCGGTTTTGTGCCGCCAATTGGAAATCCGCAATACACAGTTCTTTTTCTTCTTATCTTTAAATTCAAACAAATATAACGCACAAAATGCGTACCATCGAGATGAGCAACAGAAAAAAAAAAACAAACAACTTTGCCAAATTTTTATATCGCTTTTATGCTAAATCGGAGTTTTCTTTTTATTTCTTCCTCTGAGTTCTTTCAAACTTTCAGTGTTGTAGGGATGAACAATACATTCCCTACGCATCCGCTTTGACTTGGATTAACTGCGTTTTTATTTAAATTCGTTTTGATATAAAAATAAAGTCACCACAAAAATGCTCGCCCTTGCAAATTAGCAGCACCGTTGTTGGTTAATGTATCCGACGCAGAACATGCACGCTAAGGAGAGTATAAAAGTTATGTAGGTACATTGCATGCCGCAGAATAATTGTAAGTTAATGAACTTTTACTTTGTGTACTGTAGCAGTATGTGGTGGCAAAAAAAATAAAATTATTTTTTATCTGTGTAAGTATATGACGAATAGTTTGAAACAGCAGGTCTTGGTCAAGTTTGAACATATGAAAAATTTGTCAGCTAGTACCCACTTTCGGACGAACATAGAAAACATTTAACTTTGGGAGAGGCGCGACATTAAGCAGTGATGAATTAGATGTACAGTTCACTGTATTATATGCCTATACTCTAACTGACCCCAAGGGAGGGATAAACATTTTAATATGTTGAGGAAACATACTTGTAAAAGCTACTACTAACCGGAGATGTATGATTGGTAAAGGGTATTTAATTCTATTTTAATTAATTTTACAAAAAGAAAATTCCTTTGCAGTATAACGTAGCAAAATAATTGAACTGACGGACATAGTACAATCGTTTAAAGTATATTACCAAGTACCTATAGTTTATAAACGTAAGTAAATATATCTTTAACAGCGCCTACCTCGCAACGCTTTTCAATGAATAAAATTATACTCAACATATCGATTTTATTGTAGCCGAAGTGATAAGTTTAGTCTCAGTCAATGAAACGAGATTGATGAGCAGGTCACGTCTGATAAACAACAATCAACAGATGTGTCCAAGCAAATAATAACTATGGCCTTCATTTTGTATAGGGAAATACATCGAAAGAACGAAAATCAGTGGAAATATTTTGCCTTACGGTGAAAGCACGAGTGTAGTAAGATTTCGTGAATCTTATTTGTGCTTAATTTTTATATGTGGACGAAATTTAGGAAATCTGCCGGACACATATTCGCTCATAAATCATGGTGTTACCGCCAAGGATAATGCCGTAGTTGTTTATTCTTAAAGTAATACTAAACGTATACCACAGCTCCATATTCAAAATGTAAATGTATCATTTTGTTATCTTTATTCTGTAGGTATACATACATACTTCACTCTGATTTCTGACTACATGATTTAATTGAGGGGACTGCTGTAAATTGGCTTTAGCCTTAGAGTGGAACAGGTGTCTTAAATCGATATCGATTGCGGATCAATTTTGTTCACTTATATGGAAAATTCGTCATTGGAAAAAAACCTTTGAAGAAGAAAAAGATGAGTAGAAAGAACGAACTATATGCAGGACCGATCTGTGGCAACAAGGAAAAACAGCATAAATCGAGTCATGTGAAAATTGAGTTAATATCGGATGTACCGTACCCTGCTCTATATGTCATTTTTTTTTTTGCATTCAAATGTCTCTTACGGTTGCTATGTTGTCGATCAGAAAAAAACTTTGTCTTCCCACAACTGCAGGCAAACCTTTATCCTTTATCCTGCGCTCCTGAAAAGTTGCTAAAAATGACTTATGCTGTTTTTCCTTGTTGCCACAGAATATATTATCTATGGGTTTCTTGATATACTATACTCTAACATGAAGTGTTGAGCTGGCGATGCGCATTATAACAATCCCCATCAAGGCTTAATAAATAAAAACAAAAATCCAGCACATTGTTTCCATACCCCAATATGTAGATGTCGGTTACTTTAATCAGGTCGATGTAGCGTTGCTAGTTCTAAAGTTTTCTACATTTTCGTACTATTTAAAGCGTCGATAGTCGACTCGGTGTGGAAAGCCTACACCAACCTATTTTAGCGGGCAATTAAAATTGAAAACTTGCTTAAAAGTGTGTACGCCTGATGCACCAATTCGCCAATTTTAATGATTTTTCCCATAACGATGACTATTGTTATCGTATACAAATATACTTTCGATCCATATGTAAATGTTTGTATTTTTTGTTGCTGTAAATTCAGTTTTGTACGCACTTATAGTAGACAATTTTACGCACACAACGCAATGCAATCATCATCATCATCACAGTTCAAAAAAAAGCACTGTATTCCTATATTAATTGATGCGATGAGGTAATCGTCTTAATAGGCTCACACATACCACTATCATGCACGCAGTTCATGTGCTGCTTACAACTTGTTTAGAGTCGGTCTCAGTATTATGCTGCCCTTAACTATTACTATGTCATTGTCATGAAAACGAAATCTCTTGGCAATGAAACATATCGTCATCATGTTGATTTAATTTTTTATTTAATTTGTAACCAATAGTCTTAGACCCTAAAAGCGAAATAGCTAAGAACTCCTCAAGAGCGATTAATAGGTGTTTCTTTCCGCATTCGTGTGCTTGTAGCTGTTTCCCTATTAATTCTACAATAATGACAAATTGTTCAGCTTTAACAATGCGCTATGAGAACTGTCGATAAGCACACTACCTTCGTCGATTTGTATATAAATATATAAGGTGATAAAGTGGAAGAAATACAAGCGGAAGGGCCACACATTTTGTAGTGTGGAAGGGCCTGTGTTTTAAGTAATAAAAAAACAACACCTACCCATTTCGTAATCGAAAATTTTCAAGTTCAAATATTTTTGTATTCTATGTTGAATACAGAAAAGAGACGGCTTTTAAAAACAAACGCATACAAAGTCAGTATTAAATTTCAATGGAATTCTGCGTGTATTAATCACGTGGTTTTGGAAAAGAACTCAAACAAAGTGGATATGCATATTGTAGCGTCATACTAATAATCATATTTAATGTCCAGGTTAAATTGTACGAACTCACAATGGCAAAATTTTGCATATACGATTGTGACCTACAAAATATTAAGTGTGAAGATTAAAGTTGATTATTATTAAAGCTTTGTTCACACGATTGCCAGATCTGCTAATATTGTCAAATGATCTAGCACTGAGCTGTAAATGATACCTTACAATACCGTATTGCCAGTTCCCACGGTTGCCAGGTTTTGTCCCAAACTCCGACAATTTCGTTTGCCTACAAATAATTTCTCTGACAACGTTGTTAGGTAGAAAATTGCCAGTTCACAAGGTTGGCAGATATTTGCAAGCGTCCAGGGCTCTCATCGCGTCATTTATGACTCTATCATCGTCGAAACGATTGAACAAAACGATGTCGTTTTTAGTTTGCTTCATTTAACATCATCGTCGTATCGTTCAATCGAATAGTTCATCGTTTTCATTTTGAACATTTTGAACATGACTGTAAACAAACTCTGACAACTCGAAAAAAACAATAACAAAGAATTCAAGTTTTCTAAAGTTTCTTGAAAATTAAAAAACAAAACAAATCATAGATATAGATAGATTTAAGGCCGA
The DNA here is from genome assembly GCA_963082955.1 of Cheilosia grossa. Classification (NCBI taxonomy): domain Eukaryota; kingdom Metazoa; phylum Arthropoda; class Insecta; order Diptera; family Syrphidae; genus Cheilosia; species Cheilosia grossa. Next base: position 10,427,788 of record OY720147.1, read on the forward strand.
AAGGCAATAATTTTAAGGATATTGATAAGTTTAGAGCGCTCGCTTAGAGCCAGTAAGCTAGAATAAGTTAAATGTTAGTTTTAAATTAGATTTAATCTTTTTGGGCTAGCATGTCAGTTTAAACAAAGAAATAAATAAAAATGAATTTTAAAGTTAAAGTTAAACTCCGACACCTAAAAAATCCAAAAAATTATGGAATTTTTTTTTTTTTTAATTTTCAATGACAATGAATTGATTGAAATATAAATGGCCATTTAATGCAAAAATAAATAGGCAGTAGAATTTTTGTAGCAAGAGTTTTAAAAAGAAATAAATGAATGCAATTTTATGATTGCATTTCTTTCTGATTGCACTAAAAGTATATGCTATTATAAAACAAATAAATGAAATTCATTTGATAGTCAAAAAAACTGCAATAACCATTTCATTTGTTTAGTTGCAAAGAATGCATTCTTTTACAACTATGATGAGAGCGAGTCGCGTTAGAGAGAACATAAGAGGGTGTTTTCCTTTAAATATTTTTTATACTTCTCCCAACTCTAATTAAAACTGATAAAATGCACCAAAACCCAAATAGCAGTTGGCAGTTGATTTAGTAACATGAAGCAACAAAAAACGACGATCGTCCAATCGTTTCAACGATTATCGTTTTTTGTTTGCTACACGAAGTAGAATCATCGTGGAGACGATGTCGTTCAATCGTTTTGTGCTTACGCGATTAGAGCCCAGGCAAAATTTTTCGAACTCACAATGGCGACATTTTCCATACAATATTGTATATTGTGACCTTCACAAAATTTATAAGGTGGAGGCTATACCTCTGTGGCATGAGAAGGCATTAAAATTTCACATTTAAGCATAAGTCAACTTAAAATCAATTGTACTATACTATTCACCACTGTTCGTTATGAATTTAAAAATGGTGGCTTGATGCATCAAACTGCACTTAACTAAACTGTAGACGATGTATTGCTGGAGTTTTGCCCTTAGTTTAGTTAAGAGAAGAGACTCCTACTTCATATTTTTATGGAGTCTCTCATTGGGCGTGCCATTATTGACAGAACGATTTATGTCCTTCATCTGAAATTTAACCTTAAGAATTTTAAGATACATTGGAGACAGATCCACATGCAAAAAGGATAGTTTTAGTCTCGTATGTTAAGATCTGTTTCATTTTATACCATCCCTATAATAGTAGATAGAAATCAGGTAAATAAATAAGTTTTTTTCCTAAGTATAAATATCTCTGCATACATCTTAGATTTTATTTTTCAAACGAAATTTCAAATTTTCCAAACTTAAAATTCTTTGTGTTACGCAATCGGTTTTAACCTTGAAAACAAGAGAAATTCACATATAAATTAACAAAGAAAAACATCGATTAATATTTATCATTCATATGCAAGCATGCAATAACTAGTGTTGTAAATATAAATATACTAACAACATCGACATTATGTATACCTACATCTAAAAGGCGAACTACAAATATCTATCGAATCTTTGCAAAAAAAAGTCTGATCGCTTATTATTATTATTAATCTGAAATTTTATCGCAACGCGTTTTTGTTCGTTCTTTCTTGATTCGTCTATTTTTTGCTTTTTCAGATTGCGTCTGTTGTAATGTGTAATTCGAATGCTAGACCTATGTTCCCTTCGTTCTTGACTACATTTGTATTTGTTAGCCAGATAGCCTTGAAATTTATTATACAAGAATTCGTGTATTATATTTGTACATAAAGCTTCTATGCATGTGAGTGGTGCGCGATATGCGTGAGATTTACGCAACGCATTGAGATTAGCTAAATGCTTTTCGTTGCGTAATCATGTCTTTGAGTTTTTGTTTTTTCATTATTGTAGTTCCTGAAAATCTGCATAAGAACGCGAGAAGTAGAGTGGAATTATTTTAATAAATGACTCAGGCTAAATGAAGTTGACTGATTTATAAACGCATTTATTGACTTGGGAAATAGAAGAGGCTTTGTCGTATAAAATTTGTATAAGTACCTCATCAAGGAATCTTTGATTTAAATGATTACATGGTGATTGGCGCTGAATTTGAATTTCTGATTACGACAAGTTTTTGGTTATTAATTTATTTTTAAATTAAAACACGTTCTCAAGCTCAAAAATAACATGTGAATGGGCCTTGCAGACAGAGCGAAATGAATTTGACTTAACATCTTTGAAAAATTGCTAGAATCTTATTGAAAGGAAAAAATATTGTCAGCTCAGAATTTATGAAAGGCTTTAGCATATGAATCGGTTTTGAAATGATAAAAGTCCTTGTATTCATTATTTTAAAAAAAAGGCCAATTAAGAAGTCAGTGGACTTTCGCATTTTACAAAAGTTGTCGACTACCGAACAACATCAATTGTAGCATACATCGACCTATTTAAACAATATCTAAAAAAATGGGAAATACTATAATAACAAAATTGATTAATTTGCCCGTAAAGTCAGCTTCAACAATTGTGCAGCTGCAGGCTGGTTCAGCAGTCTCTGCTTATGTCAAACTATTTTCAGTACATTTTTATCAAAATTGCTTACAGTTTGCTAGTCAGTTTGGAAATTAACTTTTTTTTTTTTGGATTTTTGGTGTTTTCGTAACATAAAACAAACAAACATTTACACGCAGAACGCGATATCTACAACTTACATACGGTGCGCCATACTAATAACAAATTTTAGTCTCCACTTTAAATTTGCGAAAGTTCTCAATTGAAAAATTTGTTTGGGAAATATAGCTATATAGCGAATTACTAAAATCTAAAGTCGGTGTCTATTTGTCATGCTCCTCTTATCACTTATCCCTCAACTGCAGTCTGGTGTAAGTTTTATAATTGTAAACTATATCTCACAATAGAAAACAGACAACAATATAAGTAAATAAATGAACATTTATTTAAACTTCATTTGAATTTTGAAATATCTGCAATGCAACTGTACAGTGTTAAAAAGCTTTGCCATTATCGATGACAAACACCCGCTGTCACTGCAAATGAACAGAAATCGAATATAATGCAGTGGTGCGAGTATGCGCTTACTCGCACCACTGCATATACGATCGTTGCAATGGTTTGCATCTTGAATGTGGGTCATTGCAGTGGCGGAAATATTGTGAACTACACTTAAAACAACGCCCAAAAATGTGCAACAGTGTATTAAGTTCTACCATAGACACATTTATAATTTTTTCATGTACAGATTTTACTTAATCGTACTCGGAATAAAAAGCAAAATTTTACTCCTATGGTGCGCGTCAGTTGCCTGACCTTACGCATTCGTTACCAAACGGAGTATGAGTTCATAGCGCGATTTATTGTTGGCATTTGAGCTTGATAGAGAATGCTATCTCAATATCAATACAGACGCATTTGATTGTGAAATCGCACCAGTTCAAGCACACATAGACATAATAGATGTGTGCGTAGAACAAACACCAATATGTTGATCAAATTTTACGCATGTTTTTTTTTTTTACTGCACACGCAGTTTAATATTTTGTTGTTCACTCAGTTTCGTGGCATTTGTTAAGGAAAGAAAGACGAATACAATCTTTAAAATAAAACTTCAAGGTTACGTTCATGGCTTTTAGAGCAACAGTGACAGTCGAAACATAGCAGCTATCAGTTTGGGACTTGTGATCTTATGCGCTACGCACGAATTTGTGATGAAAGCGTACCCTGCTGAGTTTCGGTGTTATTTTTTTTTTTTGTGCGCTGTTGCAGAGTAATTTATTGTATTTCAGAAAGCTTGGGGGAATTTCATGGTTGCTTTGTGTGCGTAGATTCAATGCGCTCAAGTTAAGTAGGCGGTCACTTTTTCTATATGCGAATGTGAATTTACCACACTTAAAAATAGTTGAAGAATATTTGTTGCTGATATTTTTAATTATGGTAATTATGAAGTAATTGTTCTGCTGAACATCAATTTGATGTCAGAATTAGAAACTTCTTATGAAAGGAAGTCAACAAGGAAATGACTCCCAAATAAATTCACCACTGGGAGGCCTTGTTCTTTTTTCAATTGGTTCTTTTTACTTTGTCTTAAGGTTTTAGTAGTTGATTTGCATATTATGGGAAAGGTGTTAACAGGTTGCAATTGTAAGATTATGGAAGATTGGTTTCTTTATTTGAAATGCAAATTCAAAACATTATTGTGTTGTAATTAAATTTTTTTAACAAAAATGTTCGAAAATATTATGTAAACTTAGCTTTTGTAAATCAATGTCAATATCAATGAAACTTATAATGTTTATTAAATCTTGACTAGCTTGTGTTGCTCAAGTTTTTCAATTGGGACAGACAAATTTCTTGTTAGGTTTCCATAGTTACAAGCGAAAGTGATATCACAAACAACAAGTCCATGATTTTTAGACATTGACTTGTTCCCCTCGGATGTTCTGATGACGAAAGGTTGGGATCCACTGGGTCTCCTTTGAAATCCTCCAAAAAACTGAATTGTTAAAAAAAAAAAAACAGGCAACGATTGTACGAAATGCTACTATGGATATATCACATCTTTAAATTCTCCGTCAACGTCCAGCGAATGCGAATCATTTGTTACCCCAAAACAACTTGCTCCTACATTTTTAAGAAGTAACTTTGCACTGCATAATCTTTGTGCATGAGAGATGACAGTGCTTGGAAAATCGTAAGGAGAGTTGTTGCAGTAAGGAACCTAATTTAAATCTTAAGTTCTAAAATAAGAAAAATGGCTCATTTGTTTATAGTGCTTTGAGCAAAAAAATCCAAATAAAAAATCTGCTCTAACTCATTGCAACTATATTAAAACCACCAAAGATTCCTGTCGCTCTTAATCACATATGTTTGCATTTTATATAGATATTTTACAACTTGAATTCATAATTTATGAGCGGAAGTATTGTGCCTGACCTTGCAGACATACAAAAAACTCATCAACATGAAAAGGGCACCTGCTGCCCTTGAAGCTAACGCATTTTATACATATAAAATCACCGTATGTGTTCGTTCACTTCCTGCATCGATAAACTGGATTATTGTTTGGCTTTAATTAGACGACTTGAATGCCGTGTGTCTAACTCTTTCCCACTCTTTTCTAAAAGAAAATGGGTACAGGTTTTTCATTTTTCTGAATGTACCTACATTTTTAATAGAAACTTAGAGCATTTGTTGTTCTGTGTGCACATGGAGCATTTCAATTCAATTCAATTCAATTCAATCAGCATTTACTAATATTCAAGGTAAGGAAGTTGACCGTTACTTGGTGTGAGGTTTAATATTGATTTCAGTTTTATAAAAGTTTTATGAAATAATTATAGAATCTTTGAGAACAGAAACGTTTTAAGCCATTTGTTATATTCAGATGGGAGTGAACAGTAAGTATGTGTCAGTTTCTGTTTCACTACACAACTTTAGATGAAAGGATTTGGAAGATGACTGATTTCGCTGTGAAATAAAATCCAAAAACTCGATTTCGAAAATGTTTTCTTCAATACTCAGGCTGATCAAAGCAACATAAACTATGTATCTAGGGCTCAAATGGACATTATAAAAATACATTAGACTTAAGTTTATGTATTGTACAATCTGTACTTTAACTTATTAATAAATCTGTAATACTTTCGTTTCTTTTTTGCTTTTTACAAAAATAAAATTTGTGCTTTTATTTGTCATCACAACAAACTTATTTATTCATTCTTATATTATAGATTTTGTGGGTTTAAAAAAATTGTTCAGTAATTCTGAGTAGGTACACTATTATATTATATTTATTATTTTATTAATACTTTTTATAGATTTAAATTCAAATTGAGATAAAATAAAGTGAAATGTTAACAAAACTGTCTTTTTATTTTTTGTTTTAATACCTGAGAGGAGAAAACAAAATATATAGATATCTTCCCCAGTGGATGCGGAAAATTTACTGCCAGAACTTAAATCTTCCCAAATTATAACTTATAATGGTGAGTGTAAGAGTCGTTATTGTAGTTAGAATAATTCATAAATGATTCCTATTGAGAATCGTTGTTTCTCCTCGCTTTTCAATTCAGTGATAAGAATTGCATCAAGAGATTTGATCGACGAAACATCTGCGATCAAATTGTATATATACGTTTTTACTTTTAACTATACCTTTAGAAGTTTTCATTTATCTTAAAAAATTACAGAGCCGACTATGTTTTCCGACAACACTTCTTTAATAAATTCAGCTTAACTATCCATCTAACAATTGAAAAAAAAATCAAATGCAAAACTTTACCAAATAGATCGAAGTAAAAAAAAAAATACCAAAAAGGTGCCACATCTGACTAAGATAGTGTGTTCGATGCTTATAAATCTAAATTTAATTAAGGAACTATGTTAATTTCTTAGCAGTGACTTTTATCATATGAATTACCACCCCAAATACCATGCGCAAGTTTGTATAATTTAGTAATCACAAGGTGTGTGCTTTATCCAGCATTAGACAAATCAGAATTTGAATAATGGATTTAATAGCGATACGCTACGCATCTGCAATTACTTCACGTCATATTCGCGCGCTACTTATTCCAAACACATTAATTAAAGGCGAACAGAGGCGCCAAATCCAAAGCCACACACTCGTATGCGATATAATTAATATTCGTTCACTGATTTGATAGGATGTCCATGTCCATGTCCAGCGCACAACTTAAGGACATTTGAATCATATTCGCGTTACTGGCCACAATCCATCTACATCGCATCGGCTTAATAGTGACACTCGGCTAACTAATCGCATTATTCAACACCATTGTGCAGTTGTAAGTACACGTGATGAAGCGAAGCGATAAGATTGCGTATACGCCCGACAGTATATACGCACATTGTTCTTTAAATAAATATTCATGCTTACATGAAATCAAAGTCAACAGAAGTTGATTGGGATTTGGCTTGCGATGTGAATGTGACCATCGAGCTATTGCCTGGGTGGAGTATTAAAATTTTGGTTGATTTTGGTAGCCACTCCCAACCTTGGATACCTGTAGAGGTGGATATAGGTATAGTACTCATTCAGGATTTTCACTTGAGCAAGGACATAAATCATACCGTTGATGGCAGTTACGTGGTACACGCCACATTATTTCACCGCTTCAGAAATGGATAAGAGATTGGAAAAGTGTTGAGGGATTCTTTTACCTACATGTGGAATTTTTCTGAGGTTTGGCAGATGGTTGCAGATATTTATGGAATTCCTGTGCTTATAAAGACATTTTTTTGAAATTATTTTGTGGACTCGAAATTCTTTTCTAAAATGACAGCATTTGTTAAGATCTTTGAGGCTGTTTTATAGCCAATTAATTAGGTAAAGATATGAATCAGACCATTTAGGTTTTATTGTGAAAATTTATTTGCATTTGTGTCCATTTATAAGCAAAGCATTCTAAATATTCGGACATAAATTGGTTAATTACATACATTCCCCTGCAAATGTTGGCCAAAATGCCTAAAAAATTAAGTCATTAGTTTTAATATGGGTATGGTAGGATTTGTATGTATTTAACGGTTTTTTATTACACATGCCTTTGGATTTCCTGTAATAGGTGCACCCTTTGATGGTTATTGGTAGGTACAGTTGTTAGACAAAGGTTAAGTTAGGAAGGGGAGCATTGATTTGTGTCTTATTGCTTTAGGAAAAATGAGGAAGCTTATCAAAAATTAAGATTTGCAGTTAAGCTAGTAAAAATTTAGCAATATGATGATACAATATCAATATATTCTATACTATCACAATGCAGTCATTGGTTATAGGGAGAACTATACGAAACTCACAAACCAATACCAGAGGTATAATTGACCAAAAATCCGTTTAAACTAGAATACGCTGATAATATTGACATTATTGGGAGAACGCGGCGAGTTATCAGTGGCGCATTGCAAACTTCGAAACTTCGAGGCTGCGAAGATGGGTCTGGCTGTTTATGAGGACAAAACGAAGTATATGCTGTCAACGAGAAAGGACTATCAACATCGGCGGCTCGGACAAAACGTCACAATGAACAGATACAACTTCGAAGTACTTAATAATTTTATCTACCTGGGCTCCACTATCACTTCGTAAAATGACATCGGCGCTCACTCTTGCAAATCGCTGTTTCTTCGGGCTAAGAAGGCATCTAAGAAGTTAAGCCCTCTCTCATAGAACCAAGGAGATATTATATAAGACCTTAATTATCCCGGTTCCGCTGTATTGTGCAGAAGCAAGGACCCTGTCAAAAGCGGATGAAAATCTTCTGGGATGCTTTGAGAGAAAGATTCTTCGAGCGATATTCGGTCCAGTTTGTGACGATGGAGTGTGGAGAAATAGATTCAACGACGAACTATACGGGCCATACAGCGACGATGGCCTGATCAAAAAGCTAAAAATACAACGCCTGAGATGGCTAGGACACGTGGAGCGTATGGACAACAACGTACCAGTCCGACGAGTCTTCGAATCCACCCCTGAGGGACAACGCAGCAGAGGAAGACCCCACCTTAGGTGGCGCGCATAATTGGAGAACAGCCTCAACCAACTTGGTGTGCGTAACTGGAGGCAGCTAGCGAGGACTGAAGGGGCCTGTAAGCGCCACCAAAAGTAAAGTATAGTAAAAGTATACGGCCTCATCTCAAGAAAGTGTATTTCGGCTTCTTTCAGCTCTTTTGTTAAACAATGTTTGTAGAGAAAAAAAATGTATTTATTATGTAAATGAGCTGAGAGTACAAATTCCAATGTGAACACAATTTTAAACATCACTTCGGTTGTATTTACTTAAGGTGGCGCTACAGTCCGGGGTGGACCTGGGCCTATTTTCGGTTGTATTTATACTTCTTAAAAATATATAAAACTGGACTACCTTGCTCCGCTTTTCCAATATTCCGTCCATACTATATACTTATACTTCGTCTAAACAGAATCTTATGGGGTGTTTGTTTGATCTTAATCAATGGCTTCTCGGGGGAGATAAGTTTTAATACTTGGAATCAATATATTAACTTAAAAGTGAGCCTGTGAATTTGCCTTTAAGTACAAAATAAGAAGATTAATTTGAGTTCTGAAACCAAGCAAATTGATGATGCATCAATATGTCCCATATTTAATTATAGCTACAGGTAATCTCCATGCGAAAAACCATACAAGAAAAAAAAAATAAAAACAAAAAAAACTTTATTAAAAATAGCTTCAAGAGATCAGAAGACTGATGAAGACGGTTTATTTCTGTTCTTCATAATGACACGATTTTTCTCTCGTGCCATGTTTTTATAAGAAAGTCTATTTAATCGTATTTCTTTTTTATTTCTTCGATCATAAAAGTCACACGCGAACTTTTTTTATTTATACAAATAGTTATAAAGTTTAGTATTTAGTTCAATGTACTTTTCGCGGGATGAAAATAAAGCTCAGAAATCATTATTTAAAATGATTAACTGTAGGCATATCTTATATATGCGCATAAACATAAAATTCCGATTACTGTTATAATTAATTTTGATTTAATTATAATATGAACATGAAGACAGATACTGCAACAAAGAACAGAACTATTCAAACTATTTGACTTAATTCAATTTGTTTTTTTTCTGCAGTTATTCGAATTGGTCATTATTAAGTTACATTCATGAATGGTTTCAATGCCGTTCAGTACTATAAATAAAATACCTTGATCTTATATGGCACTGTCGCGTATTTTGTACTTATGCGATAAGTTTACGCATTTTTTGTAAGTATGAGCCCCTTATCACGACGCAAAGAAAAAACTATTTGAAAAGAAAAGTGTTCATTCTCATCTTCATATTAATCTTATCTACACATTAATTGTAAATTGCGTATTATTTTTATTTAAGCCAGTACATTTTAATTTTTCAGTTTGGCTGACTATCGTCATTACACTTTTTCTTTTAGCAAATTGTTAGTATATTCTGCTCCTAGAAATTATTCTTCTTTTTATACCCCTCTTGGTATGAATTGTTTAACAGTTTACTCTATAGGCCACAGAAGTCAACCCAAATTGTTGAACAAGCCTGGAATGAAATCTGTCGTTCCAACAATGATATCTTCTCATAACTACACTTAAATTTATTACAACTCCGTACAAAAACGCTTATTGAACACACGGTATTGAACACACGTTGTTATCCAAAATGAAATCATTTTCGAAAGCCAGGAGCACTGCTTAGTTGGATGTATAGAATGAAAAAGTAAAAATATCTACCACTGTCACCGAACATTACGAAATCTATAAAAACCCCAAAACAAATCCCAAAATCTAAATAAAACAAATATAATCGAACTTCGAAGACCTAACCCAATTCCAACTAAAAAATCATAGATTAAATACAGTTTTAGGGACAATGTACGCCTATCGTAAAAAAATTGGCGCCCAATGAAACTATCTTCATAGCATATAAAATGCAGACAGACATACTATTGTTTGGCTTGTCTGTGATTTAAACTTAGTCATCCAAATTGCCAACCATCAGCTAGGAACGATCAGAATCAAAAATATGAAATGGCGTGGAGTAGTTTTTTCAAAGCACCAAGCGATTAATCAAGTGTCGGTCGGAATAGAGCTTTTAGTGGTTACCCAAGCATAATTTTCTAGTGTTTTGTAATTTTTCTCATTCCAGCTAAACTTTTAGTGTCTTCGATTCGCTCGCGCATAGATCTGCACTACATAAGCTCTCCAAGGTTAGAGGGTCACTGGCCTCAGTTTTTAGTATCAGAATGCGCGAATGTAAAATGCTTCGTTGTTTGCGTTATAAGAAAAGTTGAAGTCATAGAATAGTTTTTATTTTGTTGATCACCTTCCTACAGAAACGCATACAGATAGAAATAAGAATTTATTAGACTTTTGCGATATCTGTAAATAACAAATTTAGCCATAAGCAGCATAGACAATGATGGCGATTGTCCACCAGTTGGTATATATGCCTGAGACAGATGCGAAAATACATTCTCTTCTGCTATACCTGCGTATACTAATACCAATTGTTCATCTGAATTGTTAATGCTGCGAATTATAATGCAAGAGATAATTAGAAAATCTGCGTATGTAGGTAGGCAAAGGACCACTTTAGAACTGGTTTCGCCTATTTTGCCATTCAAATGTAAAATAGGTGCCTGTTTGGAATATTTCTTGTCTTCAACAGTGCAAAAGTGCTGAATGTCAAAATGGATCATGGAAGACGGAAACAGACATGATGACGAACGTCTGCAAATTACTGGAATAAAGGTTGTTTCCAATTTCGAAAAGGTTATTGCACTTTCAGCTAGCTAACCAACCAGAGTAGGTATGTGCGATGAAAAACAATTCAAGTATCTTAAGCGCGAACATATTTGTGAATGTGGGTAGATAGGTACATGACATATGTGTGATGCAATGCGCGGTAACACTCCCGGGGCCTCTGCCCACTTACAACCGGCCGGCGTGCCGTGCTTTAAAGTAATTTCATGAGTTGCGCTTGCCATAGCAATAGGAAACTTTGCAGTGTGCGCGAGTATAAGATAAACGCCCCAAGAGTTTGCGTGTATTGCCTTTAAGAATTGCGTTAGGTATTAATTTGTTGTTTGTATGTTGTTGTATTGTTAACAATTTTTTTTTTTGTCTTGCAATTTATTTAGCCGAACTTTTGCACTCTATATCGCTGGTTATATATTAGAGAACAAGGGGGGCATTCAACTTTGAGTGCCATTATACGATAACGTGGCATGTGCGATCAGGACGGGTGCAATGACTAACTAAGAATTTTGTTTTTGTCAATTAAGATTACGAATTCAAAATGTGGAAAAGTTGTTTATATAGTGGGTTTCTTATTTTTTTTTAATATTTCAAAGTATTATGGTGAATTGTGTAAGGCATCATATATAATAAAACAGCCGACATTTCTAGGAAAAAGTCTTTTTTACATGAATCTGCCAAAACAAACACCCGCAGATATGCATGTGGACCACAACACTTCTCTAATTGAATCGCCGTTTGTTAGACTTTTTTTACATTTCGTTTTTTTTTAATGATCTCAAATTAGACATAAAATTACGATCACACCTACTTTCTTCTTTACATATAATAATCGTTTCTAACAAAAAAGACACACGGGAACACACCTATGAAATTTCATCCCTCCATGGCTCTTTATTTCAGAAAAATAGTCTTTGAAATACTGGCGAAATCGGTACGACAAAAAGATGATGATGAATATCTGATCGATCCCCATTGAATCTCTGCCGTTTGAGAGTTTTCAGGTTTTTTCGCACAACCTTAAAAAAATTCTTCCTACAAATTATGCCTACATCGAGGAATGACGTCACACATTGCCTACTTCAGCGATGCTTATATTTGTATCCCCTTAAAAAAACATCTATGTTAACGCGTACCTATCCTTATAATTTAAATAAAAAGAAACAAACAATTTCATTAAATAAAAAAATGCATTAATTCAAAAGCAAAGTTTTTTTTGTTTTTTTTTTGTGTTCCACAAAGATCCTCTCCACAATCAACGTTGAATTGAAATAAAGTGAAAGAGACTCATAACAACAAATGCTGTGACCTTGAAAAGGTTTTTTTTCTATTTTACTTTTTTATCTATTCGCAGATAATAACACAACAAAAACCAACAATAACACTTGTCTAGAAAATATCGTTGTTCTGTTCTGACTTTTTTCTATTTTGTTAGTCAAATTTTTTGTTTTACGTTCTACTCACGCTGACCTATAAAAACCAGAGCGAACTGCGTGCCTAGTATGATTAAAGTTAATTAAGTATTTTCACGTAGTTACCTTCATGTCGCTCTCACAGCTTAGACCCTAATCTCTACGTCTGAAAATGAAAACGAATTTGTTTAGAAAGTGAATTTGCTGCCTTGATATATTATTATTTATTATTATTTTTTTATAATAAGGAAAAGTAATAATTTATTTTGCCAGTCCCTAAAAACGAATACTAGCAAAATCGCAAAATACCTTCAAACATTTTAGAATGCAAACGGTTGAATTGCACAGAAGGTACTTTTTTTCAACTAAGCATTTGCGAAGTAGCCCGTGTGATGGTGATTAAAATATTTAGCAATCTACCCCTGCCTTGACGTCAATTCCAATTCTACAAATGATCATAGTGTCCCAGTTCTCCTTTAAAAAAAAGATATCTATGTATACCTACCTCCACAACTACCAATACCAATATGGGTTTGATACGTGTGCTTCTTCTTTTTTGTTCCTACTGGAGGTAGGTAGGAACCATGTACAACTACTTCTATAACTAGTTGCGTGACCTTCAAAATCTAAATTCGATCATTGCACCCTGCATTAGAACAAAGCAACGAAATCAAAATTGCCGAATTTATACAATTTACATACGGACACAGATACTCAATGCTCGGTGCGTGCAAAGCTACAAGAACGTCAAGAACAAGTAAAATAATGGGGGTCTGGAGGGGCGAATCGGTGCGCGGCTTATAAAAATAACCAAAAAAGTGGCCGCGTGTTGTCAACAATACCAAAAAAAAGCCCTCCCCCCTAACCACATCCATCCCTTAGCGACGAATGTCATCGTCGGGTGAAATAGCATCAGTCTGCTATTGGTATACCCGCAATATTTTTACTGTGCGTTCACACAAACTAAAAAGCTTCATGAGAGATAAGAAATACTGTCAGAGCTTTATGACCAACCAAATTCTCGTGTGTATATCAACAAAAATAATAATTCAGAACAAAGCAGCGTCAGCGAGGGAACGCTTTTAACACGCACCGCAGCATCGAGGTTTGCAAGAGTTCGATGCGCTGTGCCAACGTGAGTTTTTAGTTTACCTTGAAAAAGTTCATTCGCCGAGCATTGTGTTTTAGAGGTATGCGTGTGAATCCGTGTTGATGATGATCGTGCAAAGCTTGTGTTGAGGGGTTTGAAGTGCGTTGCGGCGGTCGGTGAGCAGTATAGTGAGTGGAATAGTACTAATGTAAGCAAATTATTTATAATTTTTCGGACAGGATTTTCACCGTTCGTCTGGAGTTGCTGATGATTTTTGTCAATTTATTTTACCTCTTTACCTCTAAAATTGGCTTATGACCTCGAACAAAAGTGATCCTTCAGTAGGTTTTACCTAGGATTTGGTCATTTTTAATTTTTCGTTATTTTTATGAAGACAATAGTATGGATTATGAACTAACCAATCAGTACAGAGCTTTGTATAATAATTTGCCGATTATTTGCACGAATATTTCAGGCAAGAAGGGTTTTGAAAGCACTTACACCATCCTAAGCACATTATAAATACAAAAAGTAGGCGACTATTTGAGGTACCTGCAAACAGTAGCCAAATAAACTTTCACTGCAAAAACAAAAAGTCGGCGGGAGTTGACGGTTGACGGACGAACCCTGCTAATCTCCGGTCAATTAGTTTGCTTCCGAATGTTAGCAAGGTATTCGAGAAAGTCGGCAATAGATCTCTTTTATAATGGGTTGAGGAAAATAAGATTATTCCGGACAACCAGTTTGGCTTCAGAGCAGGGCATGACACTATTCATGCCGCGTCGAAACTGGTTTCCTACATTCAGTGGAATAAGAGTAAGAAGCAATGCACGGGTGCCTGCCTGGTCGACTTTGAGAAGGCTTTCGATACCGTATGGTTGGAGGGGCTCGTCTATAAGCTGACCAGATTGGGCATTCAAAAACCTTTCCTGTATATGATTTATGACATGCTTATGGGAAAGAAGTTCGTTGTCAAAGCTGGCAACGTGACTTCGAGCAGGGATTTTGAAATTAAAAACGGTTTACAGCAGGGAGCAGTGAATTCTCTGGTCCTGTTTAATATTTACACAAGTGATCTGGTGGGTTCCCTCAGACATGCTATAGCGTACGCGGACGATTTAGTGGCGTACAGGTCAGGACCAAAAATCGAGGTCATTAACATCCTTCTGCAGCGTGACTTCGAGCAAATTAAGAGGTATTGCGATGGTTGGAAGTTGAAAATCAATTTCTGTTCAGAACTACATTGGCTGGGGCCTCTGGGGATACCAGAAAAAACTGGAGAAAATTAAATTTAATTGGACAGCAGGGGCGACCATTGGCGGTGAAAAACGTGGTGAGGTATCTCGGCATCTGTCTCGACCAGTATCTGTATTTTGACAAACATATAGATGCTTGTCTTGCTGGGGCTAAAAGGGCCTACGCTCTGAGAAGGAGACTGTTTCGCAGCAGTCAACTTGATTCCAGGGTGAAGGTCATTTGCTACGTGGCCCTTATGGCTGCCCTATGTGGTTCAATATAGCGCCGTCCTATATGGAAAAGATTCAAGTGTTTGAGAGACAATGTCTCAGGGCCTGTCTAGGGTTGTTAAGAACTCCTGAATCGCAGTACATAAAATACTATCCCAACAGGACCCTAAACAATGGGTCTCGACTGAATAGGATTGACAATTTCCTTATTAAGGTGATTCGGAGGCACGTTGCAAGGGCGATGACCAGTGATAATAACCTGATCTCAGGGGCTTACTACCCCAAATTAATGTACCACGAGAGTACGCTTCGGTCTGGCTCTATCCCGCCTGAGGCATTTTTCCATGTAGATATGAAAGGGTTAGTCCTGCAAAAAGATGGTGTGCCAGTATTGTATCACAGCCACCGAGGCGCGAGGGATAAGCGGCTCATCCAAGACGGGTACGCCGCCAATGCTCAGGAGCTCCTCCGTTTTAGTACCGCAATTGCGGATCGGGACAGGGTCGATACGTTAAAGCAGTTCACCGAATTTTGGTGGCTTAATGAAGAAGTGAGGGTTGATACGCTCTCCCGGGCCGGTGCGCTACTAATGTAGCATCCTCCCTAGTTTTAAGAAAGATATTAAGTTTGTAGGTTTAGGCTTAGAGTAGGGGGTCTTTGGGAGGGGCCGGGCTAGCCAGCATGATAGTGCTGCTGAGACTCGAACGACGCTTATAGCCTCGCTCGAGTCTCGGTGGCACTGATGAACCCTTGTGGGCGGCTGTTAGGCGCCCATGGACGCGATCAGGATGTTGACCAATCGATGAGATTGCTCACCACCCTGATTATAGGTAATTTATGTTAAGTAGCTTAGGTAGTTGTAAGTAGTTTTAAGTAAAACAAATAATAAAGAGTTCAAGTTTTCTAAAGTTTCTTGAAAATTAAAAAACAAAACAAATCATAGATATAGATAGATTTAAGGCCGAAAGGCAATCATTTTAAGGATATTGATAAGTTTAGAGCGCTCGCTAAGAGCCAGTAAGCTAGATTAAGATAAATGTTAGTTTTAAATTAGATTTAATCGTTTTTGTCTAGTAAGTAAGTTTAAAGACTGATCAAAATAAAAATGAATTTAAAATGTAGGAAAAATGTAAATGTAAACTTTCAAAATTTCAGCACTATTTTATTAAAATACACGCAGAAAAATCACTTATTTAAAATCAACCAACTTTCGGTTAAGAACTACCGAGTGATACTGTTAATATAGCTCCTACAAAGTTAGTGGATTAAAAATAGCCGATTCAGGTTGTTTAAGGAAACTCGGTTAAAAATAACCTTTTATCAATTTTTCACGGTTGTAAATAACAAACTAACTCTGTTGAATTTAACCGACTGGTTGACATTTATCTAGAATCTTGGTTCTTAACAAAAGCTAAAGTGTGTTATTTTTATTATAGTATTTAACAACGAATATTCGGTGTTTTTCAACAGAGACTTGGTTAATTTTAACCAATTTTTGTTTAATCGAGCAAAAATCGCACTCTGTTAGAGCCAATTTTTGAGCGTGTAGATAATAGATTCCTTGTTAAACTGTGAAGTATATATGAAACTTGTGTACTTACTGTGTGTGACATTTCTTATTCATGATTTTTTGATTTTTTTTCTCCCACCATTTTCGCTAGAATTGCACAAACACGAAAAGCAATGATCTTCAAAATTGTAAAAGCAATACAAAACAGAGTTCGTTTAGAATAAAAAAAACAAAAAAAAAAAAACTATGGGAAAACAAGCAAACAGCTATAGAAAAAATGCGTGTGTGGGGATAGTTTGGTCGACATGTTGGGGATTTAAAGGCAGTGTGTGCATTAATAGCTATTATAACAGGCGATGAATTCGGCAAACGAATACTAACAAACTGAAAATACACACAATTCTGGTTGAGAATAAGAGAGGATAAAGGGAAGGCAAAAGCCAGCTTAGCACTTGAAGATTCTAGGTAAGAAATATGGCAACAGCAAATCGTAAAACACAAAGAATACAGTCGGCTCGTGGCATTTATTATGTCATCGTGATCTTTTCAAATACGCATTTACATTATGCAGAAGTGGGAATTCATGCGCATTCACAAGTTAATAGCAAAAAGGTATAGGTATAGCGTATAGGTAACTGAAACAAAACTAGAATGTTTACTTTGTTAGAATATGGAGAGGCCATTAGAATGTATCCTGTTTTTGTCGTTAATGGTTTCTGTTTTTTTTTTTTTTTTATTATTTTAAAGTTGATATACTGACGTAAGGAACCCCTTGGTCAAGAAAAGCAAAAAGCATACCTTGACATTTAAATCAAAGTCACAGTAGGCCTCTTTATTTGGATCAGTTTTAATTTAGAAAATTATGCTTTTTACTCCAGATGATTGCGTGACAGAAAGATGAGAGCTTGTTTTAGAAGTATAGAAAGGCGTTAGAGCGCCGATTAATATGTTTTTAAAAATGGTTCAACAGTATGTATAGATTTCGATATTTAACTTCAGTATAGCAATAGTTCAAATATCAAAACTGGAATACGTGTTGCTATAATACTACAAATATAGTTCAAGAATTCTACGTAGAGATTTTATCATATTTTGAATTCATCGGTAGGACATCGACTAGACCAAAAGAAGGCGGCTTTTGATATCTCAGCTCAGAGAGTTCATTTGCGCCTTCTAAGCCGATTCGCTTTGATTTAATTTCAAACGAGGTCTGAAAGCAACTTGAAAGGAATTCAGAAGGGCTCTAACCAACCGTCCACCATCAAGAAGAAATGCCTTTGACAAAATATGTTTTCCGAAAACAAATTGTACGCAATACAGACAAATGACAGACATTAGAGTAAAGCATGTGTAGCTATACATATTCTTCTTCTTTTTATAAACAAATTTATGGCTGTCGTCGAGTGTTTATCTGAAATTCAAATTCATCGCAGTCTCCCACTATAGAAGAAAAACACACTACATCATGCACATGGAAAAAACAACAGAAATCCGCATTAGAATCTATTTGCACGCGTACAAAAACATAAAATCCTTGAAGTGGGTCATCAACATTTGTCGAAAAAAAACAGCAGTAAGTAGTAGAAACACAGCAAAAGTGAAGTTTGTAGGTATATCAAAATCCACATAAACTGAAAAAAATATTTAAGGGTGAGGTAGTAAGACGGTTGATGGAATACAATTTGTTTATAGCCCTGTTTAATATAGGACTACCATAATGCATACATATCACTGAAGTTTCCATGTGCTGGATTTGGCAGCAACAAAACCCTTTAATATCCTATCTATGATCTAAGCGGCCGATGATTAACCCACCGTCTAAAAGAGTGCCGGCATGCAAAAATGCGTGTGCGGCAAAAGCTCTGACAAAGCTTACCCTCAACCGGAGGGGCTCGGAATGATACCAATATGACGCATCTAGTGCGTTTGCTTTGCCATAGCTTCGCATTTCATATAATGTGTACAATGTACATGACGAATGCCGTATGGGAATTCAATTATGTGCGTACAAATTTATTAATTAATTAAGCAGCCTGACTTGGAACTAAGCTAGTCACATGACTCTGCATTTTATGGTTTAGCATATAGACACATTACAGCCGCAGGTCAGAGAGAAGTATATGATAATACATTATTAGGAAATCAACGTTATTATTGGACTCCTTGCGGTTAGTGCACTGTTACTTTGATTTGCTACATATTGGAAATCCACATGCCACATTTCCTTGTAGTGCGCATAAAAGAAGAGTCATATACTTATATCTGCGTGGCTTTATTTTGTTTATCTATGAGAAGAATTTGGTTTCGCTAACAAACATGTTGGTAACTCAGTTTTATGGATAAGTTGACTACACGTGTTTCTTCAACTAACCAAGTTCGATTCCATTGACTTCAACATTTCTGCCAAATCCTCTTCCTCGTCAATGCTGCTTTATTTATTAAATTTTTTTGCATAATAATATCTATAGGTTCTCCTTCTACCACCCTTCACATACGTTTCTTTGACATTTTAATAAAGCAATTCCTTTTAGGAAAGGCAACTCCATATTATTCTTCAAAAACATATCTTCTATGATATGAGATCCACCTGTCATTTCGAATGAAATCAATTACACAAGAACCTCATATCTTAAACTGCGTCCCATTCATCTCTCATGTAATGATGATTTATAAATAAATTACGCACATTCCTACACCGGAGAAGCCATTATATTAATTGCGATTTATCGATTTCCAAATTGCAGTATCATCACGGCGCGAATGAATTATTGCAAAACACCGTCTGTGTTGTTTGACTTTTTATTTACTCTCCAACTTCGTTCCCCCATTATCCACTTTGCTTTTTGAAATGACAAACAAACATCCAGTATGAAAGAACCACCGCTTCTATGTGCAGCGTCGGTCAGTTAAAAAAAAGGCATTAGAATCCATCAGATAGCAAAAGTCTTTTCTAGCATCACTGTTTGTATACCCTGTTATCTCCATGACATTCACACGCACAGACACGATGGACCGACCATCGCACATGTCATACCAGTCGTGTTCAATCCATAGAATAGCCTCGTCTACCGTTACATAATAACGTGCAGCCGGTCAGCCCCTTTTAAATGCCTTCGAGTTTGGGGGTTGTCAAACAAAAAGCGACAAGTAGAAATAAAAACTGCCTTCTAGAGCGCACACGAAAGATAAACTTTCCAAAATATAAAACGAAAGTTAAAAAAAATATTACGAAACTTAAAAGCCTCTCTAAATCAAAACACTACACCGGCCGCCTCTCCACATGGTCGAATATATATAGATACAGACTCTGAAAACATGCGGGGATTATACACACGGACGGAACCCTTCTTCAAAAATTCCAATACTCCGTTGCCGCTCGTGTGGAGTATACTTGCAATTAACACTCATTCCCTTTACTGCGTTAGGTATGCTTTTTTTTTTACTTTCCTTGTGTCCTTGCTGAGCACATAGGAAAGGTATTTTCTAACATCCACCATGTAGTTATGTTCACCCTGCTTGAGGGGTTTATATCATGAGAGACGAACTAAAATACATCCCCACATTTTCCGACTCCCGTTCTTGGTCCTTCCCCAGTCCCTCAGATTCTAATTTCGAAAATTGCAAGCAAAAATCATTGGATGGTGCGCTAGAGTCATGTACAAAGCACACACTGAAGTGGAAAAGTTTTTACACGATATCAAATTAAAATCGAATTTAGAATTAACATTGAACTGATCTTTTAGAATGCATAAAGCTATATTCGTTCTAACCGTCACTAAACAAGGTATTTTCACAGTTCTGTAAAAGTGGACCAGAATCAATACCAAATTATCAGGCAAGTTGATTTCATTTGAACGCGTTTAAAAAATACCTCCATCAAATTCATATATATGTTTCTTACGATTAGTGTAAGAAAACTTTAGAATGGTAGGAATACTGGATCCCAATGTGTTCGCTTATACCAAGTGCTGAAGATCTAAAATTACGTATTTCGTAAATGCCTAGAAAGATTCAACTTTACAACATAAGGCTTAGAAAATCGTATAGTTTGAACCATCCATCTTTGAAGTTGAACGGCGGAAGTCACAATTTAAAACAAAATGTTATTGTCATAATTTATTTGATTCTAAACATAAAAAACTTGGCTAATTTCAAAAGCACACGTATAAGAAATAGGAAAATGTGAATCAAAAAGAAATACAAGAATATTAGTCTCCGGCAAAAGTTTCTCAATTCAGCCGTTTTAATAGGGCATATGATTATGCTAGAGTAGAGAAGTTTTTCAATTTGATCTGTCTGTCCGGCTGCAGAATGTAAACGACAACATTTTAACACTTGACGATAAAATCACTATTAAAGAAAATAGCGCAAGGCTTGGAAATAAGCTGACTGACTGGAGCTACTTCAGGCAACATCTAGAGGATAGTATTCAGCTCTTAGAAACAATTGAAACAGAAGACCAATTAGAAGATGCTGTTCAAATATTAACTGTGAATATCCAAAGAGCTACATGGGCTGCAACACCTAAAACGAAAACTAAAATCCAACAAAACTCGTATCCAAAAGTAATATGTGATATAATTACGGAAAAGAGATGAGCTAGAAAACGTTGGCAACAAACAAGGGCGCCCAGAGTCGAAACAATACTGAATAATCTAAACAATCAGCTTAAAAGATCGATAAGAGAATTTAAAAATGAGTCTTTTAAAAAATACCTTACCAGTCTTTCAAATGATGCTAGTACCGAGTACTCACTCTGGAAGGCAACAAAGAAAATGAAAAGGCCAACTGCTCACATCCCACCAGTTAAAAACAGTGAAGGTAACTGGGCAAAAAACAACCAAGAAAAAGCTAATTTATTTGCTGAATATCTTGAAGGCGTCTTTCAACCATATGAAGATAAAGACTGTCAAGAAAGCGAAGAATTGTGCGAAGAGGAAAGACACATTCAACCGGTAACGGCTAAAGAAATTGCCAATGAAATAAAAAAGGGCATCAGTACTAAAAAACCCCCGGGATTTGATCTAATATCAGGGGAAATCCTAAAACAATTCCCAAAAAAGGGCTTAAAGAAACTAGCACAGATCATAAATGCTGCATTCAGGATAAGGTATGTACCTAGCATGTGGAAAGTCGCGGAGATGATTATGATACCAAAACCAGGCAAACCGCCTAGTGAAGTCACCTCCTATCGCCCCATATCTATTCTACCTATGTTGTCCAAGTTATTCGAAAAGATGTTGATTAAACGTCTCAACAAAATAATCGAAGAAAAATCGCTAATCCCAAACCATCAATTTGGCTTTAGAAATGAACACTCCACGATCGATCAGGTGCATAGAATAACAGATAAAATCGAAAAAGCATTTGAAGGAAAAAAGATATGCTCTACTATATTTCTCGATATAGCACAAGCTTTCGACAAAGTATGGCACAAAGGACTGATCTATAAATTGCAAAAGCATCTGCCAAAACAATTTTCAGAAATTTTAGAGTCCTATATATTAGAGAGATTCTTTAGAATCAAACAAGGAAATGACTACTCCACATTAAGAGAAATAAAAGCTGGTGTACCACAAGGAAGTGTGTTAGGTCCTGTATTATGTCTCTTATTTACCAGCGACTTGCCGAACAGTGATGAAACAACTGTGGCAACATTTGCAGATGATACTGCTGCACTTGCTGTGGGAGAAACTGCCGAAGTAGCGACAAAAAAACTACAGAAGGCAGTGAACAATATAACAAAATGGACAAAAAATTGGCAAATTAAACTAAATGACCTAAAGTCGGTCCATATAAATTTTACAAATAAAAATGTTCAGCACATACCAGTATTCATAAACGATAAAGAAGTAGATTACGCAAACACAGCCAAATACCTAGGCATGACACAAGAAGCAAAGCTGCGCTGGAAAGCACATGTAAAGAAAAAAAGAGAAGAACTATATATGCGCTACAGTAAAATGTATTGTCTTATAGGGAAATACTCGTGTTTGTCAAATTACAATAAATTACTGCTTTATAAGCAAATTCTAAAACCAGTATGGACCTACGGGATGCAGCTGTGGGCATGCACATGCAAAACAAATTTACAGAAAATTCAAACATTTCAAAACAAAGTTCTGCGGAATATAGTAAATGATGAAGATGAAGTAGCTAATAGACATAAACTTAGGCTTGTCAATCACGTCAGCTCAGAAATGAAGGAACTATTAAATACTAGCAATATGACTAGGAGGTTAAGAAGAATAAAACCTTTTGAACTAGCTTCATAGCTCGTAAAATAAAACAAAAACAGTATTAAATCCTCTATGGACAAATACTTAGAGTATGAATATTAAAATATGAAAGACAAATTGCTGACTGGTTTAACTGTACTAGGTGCAATGATTGGAAAGCTGGCTAATCCCCGGCCTGCGACAATAAAATACCAAGAAGGTTGTATCGCAGGGAAAACGGGAAGACGGGAGAAGGGGTTAGTGGGTAGAAATCACCACACTGTTACTTAGTACGGGCTCGGTTTCGTCTTTGGAAGATTACCACCTCCCAGCGTAAAAAAAAAAAAAAAAAAACATTTTATGAATTACTCCTAAAAAACTCATAGCGTCGGTCATTTCAAAAATATTTTAAGCCATTGCATACACAGTAGATACCAATAAAAATTGACACAGAAACAGTTCTAAAAGTATGGTGCAACTTCGACGAAGAAATATTAAAATATGTAGTTATAGTCCCTTGACGAACATTTTTGAGAAAGTACATTGAGCACCTGTCAAAGGCTTTGGTTATGGGAACACCAATTACTACTTCCTTTACACGAAGGTTTACCATCAACTTTTAGAAATCACTGTTGGTACATTCAGCTTTTCTTTTTCCTTTCCTCCCTTCCTGAATTTTTGTATTGAAAAAATATGCGGGTTCTCCTATTTTCGTACGTTAATGGGGTTGGAAACTTTCGAAGCATACTCGTGTGTCCGGAATACCTGAAACACTTAGTATCTATACAGCATACAGCAACCCGCCTGCATCTGTCACCTCACCCACTAGCAGTCATTCATCTACCGGATCCTGCAACCCTCTTCTATACCCGGCTGTTGTTGGGTACTACATGGAGCATTTAAGACAACTTAATGGTATTGGTTGGCAAGTGCGTGTGCATACAAAGCCATCGCCGGGCTGAGCTCACAGGAATACTTTCATTTCCCTTTCATCCGACCCACACAGCATCCTTCGAAGAGGTACTCGTACTACTCTCTTTCTTCGTAACCGGGATACGGGCTTAGGGGCGGACGAGCGGATAGTACACCTTTACGCATTGTTGTTAGGCTGTGTATCTATAGGTACCGAGTGCTGTTCAACGATTTTATTGATTTATATCGTTTCCAATGAATGGCTGTATAGTGGTAGTAGTATGTTCTGATACCGAGAAAGTTCGAATTTGGATGGAATCTCTAATTCCCTATGATGCTTCCCACTGATGAGATATCTTCGCTCTGACATTGGTGCTACCGGTGGGGCACATTAAAGCAGCATACATATAATTAAAAGCCTACAAGTTCAGGACTACCTACAAGGACGACGAACACAGCTACAACTCATCGTTTGATCGTAATTAGAACATCGCAGTTGATTACAAATGTTATACGCCCTGTATTCATTTCCTTTTCCAGCGGAGCGGTGTCGTATTCAAAAGCAGCATCCCCTTTAACCTCCCCCAGGGTGCGCAACAAAACTTTTTCACGGTATTAATCACTTTCCCTAGATACAATACGTTCAGCATTTACGCAGCAGCAAGCAAGCTGATGGGCTAGGATGTAAATCTGGATGCGAATTGCGTGTGCGAGAGCAGTGGAAAGTGTAGTACTGTAGTGAGAGAGAATGATTTTAAAACCCGAAATTAAATTCGTTGGTTGCCGCATCTTTGAACTAATTAACAGAGAGTGCAAAGAGAAATACTGAACATAACAGAATAGAAAGAAAGAGACGAAAGAAGGACACGGTGAAAGGAAATACGAGCGCTTTGGTGGAGGATTCAATCGAATAGTGAACGTGAACGTAATTAAAGTGAATTCCGACCAAAAAAAAAAAAAAAAAAATAGGTCAGCACTATAGCACTAAACAAGAGGGATGTTGCGATATAGATTCAGTTTACGTAGGTAGGAATTATACAGCACCCCCGGTATTTCGTCGTGTGTACCTTTAGTCGGTGCACGTTTTCGGATTTTATCTCAGTGTACCTAGCCATATACTCGTACAAGTTTGTACATAAATCTTACGTTCATTTAAGGGTTGAATCGAATTTGCATGATTACAAAATAATGAAGGATTCCCTTTCTGCTAATCGAACCGTTTTCGATTTGTAGTTAATCGAACACCATATATGCATTTGAGACTGTGAGTTGGATTCTCAGAAATATTTTCTTTAATAAATCAAAGTTTTAAATGCTTTAACAATAAAATACATACACAAATCTATAGAATAAACGCATCCCTGGTATCATTACTGCAAGCATTGAGAAATAAGGAAATTAAGGTGATAATTGAAAATGATCACAGTTTACTAAAAGTACAAGCTGGTGCAAAAGTAATCCTCCTATCAGAAACTGCTATAAATTTTGCGATTGGCCCCTAATGTCAGTTCTGTTTTGACATTTGTGTAGTAAACACATGCGAAATACACGTTAATAAACAATGGTACGCTACACTGCTCCAGAACGCGGAATATTGGTGACTATTTATTTGAGCAATAATCGGTCGGTTTTACATCAAAAATAATCATGAGTGATGAGGCCCATTTCCATCTTAGCGGGTACGTAAATAAGCAAAATTTACGCTTCTGGGGCACTAAAAATCCGCGTGTAACCCACGAAGAGCACACTATATGGTGTGATGTTTTCGCTGGAGGAGTCATCGGACCTTTTTTCTTCGTAGACGTCGCGGGCCAAACGGTTACTGTGAATGGTGAGCGCTACAGAACAATGATCAACGAGTTCTTTTTGCCGCAACTTGATGAATTGGAATTGGAAAACATATGGTTCCAACAGGACGGTGCAACGGCACACACTGCACGTGCCACAACCGATATGCTGAAGGATGCATTTCCCGGGCGCCTAATCTCCCGTTTTGGCGATTTGCACTGGCCAGCAAGATCGCCTGATTTGACCGCTCTAGACTTATTTTTGTGGGGCTCTTTGAAGTCGCGGGCTTATGTCAACAAGCCTCAGACTCTTGCAGCTCTTAAAGACAATATCCGTCAAGAATGTGAGGACCTATCGCCGGAAGTTTTGGCCAAAGTTATGGAAAATGCCATAAAAAGGGCTCAAATGACAATCAACTGTGGCGGCGGCCATTTACATGGCATCATATTCTCGACTTGATGTAAAAAAAATTAAAAGACCAAATAAAAATAATCCACAAGAAGAATCAAAGTTTTTCATTTTTTTTTAAATTACAGCCAAAAAACATCGGAAGGTTATTTTTGCGCCACCTTGTATATCTAAAATAATATCGACTGGAAGAATGCAGCGCGGTGCCAATACTGCCAGCTATTGTCATCAATGAATATCGAGTACTAAAACAAAACACGACACACCGCAGCTCCACGACTACCTCTAAGGTTTTTCATATGCGCCCTTAAAATGCCATTGGGCGAAGTTTTGGTGTAACTAGTATTGCCAAAGGAGGCCAAGCAAATTCCTCTGTTTTCGGATTAAATTTGAGGCATAATAAACTTTTTCCCACTATGCGGGCATTTTAAGATCTAACGTGCAACTTTAAAAATCAATACGGGGCGTATAGTTAAAATAGAATAAGGTCCGAAACACATAACACACGTATGCAATACCCAATTGACCTAAATAAGGAATCAGCTTAGAGTCGATTCATCCCTGGTAAAGCATAAACTACATATTCAATTTACGTTCTTACATGTTCTTCTCT
This sequence comes from Cheilosia grossa, assembly GCA_963082955.1. Lineage (NCBI taxonomy): Eukaryota > Metazoa > Arthropoda > Insecta > Diptera > Syrphidae > Cheilosia > Cheilosia grossa. Next base: position 10,454,433 of record OY720147.1, read on the forward strand.
TAGCTTTGCCAAAGCGTCCAAATGAACATAACCAAAAAAGAAATGATGTGAAAGAGAAGAAAACCTCCCCAACTTCGCATACATTACGAACGGATCTGCGTTCCGTTATAACATCGTTCTTCTACAATCAAATGCACCGCCAAAGGATGGCCTAGTATAAGGTTTCTTTTTTTTGATAGGTAGTATGAGGTGGACCGAAGGGAGCCAAGGAAGAAATCCTCTTAAAAGAAATCTCCCAGTCGAGCATACTAGAAAAGGAAATTGGTATTTTGCCATTTGTCATAAGCAGGAGCTATGTGGATATACACTCATGTGGGGAATGTGGAGTGGCTTTCTTTCTTGTGCAATTTCAGCATCGTGCCACACATAATATTCGTACGTACATAGCTTCGCGACAGCGACAGAGCATTTACTTTCAAGACTTTTTCTTCTTTCTTATACTCGGTGTGTCAGAAATTTTGTGCGTTAGTTGCGCCTTTTTCTTGAGTGCACATACATTATGTGGAGGTTCGCAGCAACCGAACACTTGAAAAGGGATATTTGCAGAAGTCCTTGGTGTTGGGAAAGCAATCGACAAGTAACCCAACGCACGTTCCACATCGTCGTCGTCGTCGTCGGCAGCAGGGATAAAACAGCATCTGAGAGTATAGATGAATAAATTCGTTTACTATGTTTGCTGTGCATGTACCCACAAATGTGTATGTGCTGTAAACCTAGATTATGGCTGGTAACCACTATAAATATAAATTTCCTTTCGCCTAAGCTTTACCTTCTGGTGTGCCGTAAGCGTATCCACACGCCTACTTCACCGTCACCATCAATGTAAACAGTAGCCGCACTTTTGAGGAGGGTAGGAAAAATGCGGTTAGCATACTGGGAAGTCATGCGATATCGCTTGAAGGAGAAAGCATTATGTGCACTTCGGCTCAAGCAGGAGGAAGCACAAACATAGGGATAGGGCGTATGCGTGCTCTCCTTGCGGCAGAATAACAGATTTTGGCGTATACACAAGTTGTTTCTTTGTTGATATTCTATGAAATGTAACATTAGTATTGTGGTGCGATTCGAATTTAATTACCACTCAAAGACACTGCCCTTGGCAAGGTGAGAATAAATAAAATACAAATGGCGATCAGCACTGGGGATGCTGTGAGCATGAAACCATGGACCAATAATTTTAAATAAGGCTAAGAAGCTGCGAACTATCTTGCGCTATTTATTTCGAAAGTGGGTGCATTTCACTTCCCGTTTGGAAAATCCGGTTCGACAGACCATAGAACAGCCTTTAAATCCAAAATGCATTTCAGACTATACGTGATCCAAATATGGGTGCATATTTTCGAAAACCCAAAACCTTGCACTGCCCTGATAAGGTTCCGCCGCTCTAATTGCCTAACAAACCTTAAATGAACACACGCTGGATCACCCCCCGATTTGGGTTACGAATTTACATAACCCAGAATTTATCCATTTCACCACCACCGCCGCTGACTGCTCTTGCAACCGGGGGCGGGGATAAACCAACGCTCCGGATTTGCATTAATTTAAACTCAGATCCTGACAGATTCCACCTCTACAGCACATCGTTTCCTAGAAATGTTTTACAGAAATTTCACGAATAGAAAATTAATTAGGCCACTGAAGCTAAATAGTTGTATATGGTCGTCGTTGCGGTATATAGACCTAGATAACGTTTCCACGTTGCTGCCAACGCTCTTGAGTGCACAAAGAAAAATCTTCCCTAGGCCACAACGACACATCGCTAAGTTCTTAGTCAAGTACGAAATCTTCTTTGCAATTAGTGTACCTATATTCCAGATGCCATCTACGCACACCATGTAAGTGTGCGTGTACATACTTAAATGTCAACTTAAATCCGCCCCATGCTTTTCGTCCACCCTATCCAAAAGGAAGAAAGAAAACAAGGAGCCGAAAGGAAAAACAACAACATCGGCATCAACCGGCAAAAATCTACGAGAATTTATAATTTCATCTCTCCCTTCGGCTTTGGCCTCGCTATACCCCCACCGACCACCTACGAAGAAGTATCCTGGGATATGGCAAAGAAATAGCTCGTTTCTTGAACGTCCTTGATCCTTGCAGCCACTTTCATTGAGCTTTTACTTTCACGGAAGAAACTAAAAGCGAAAACAGGGAAATCTTGAGCACAATAACATTGTGAATGTGAAGGTGACCGAGTGTACGCATGTCAGAGGGATAGGATGTAAGAGAGTATCACCGAGAAGGAGAGAGCGAGCAAGTGCCTTTGCCAAGGATTGCACTTGAACATTTAGCGTTCAAGTTTGTAGACACTGGCCACCAGCCACCACGAGTTTGTGTTTATCTAAGATATTAAAATGGTGGACAGAAGAGAGCCGCCTTAAGAGAGAAATGGCATGCACGCTTACCGCTCACCGCCCACTATCTCCTTCACCGCGCACCAGATAAACTTCTACCACTGCCTGCCGACGCTGAATTGCAAGCTTTCACTTTTTATGTCTCGAATGTCCTTGGCAAAAGGGTATTAATGGCGATATCTCGTGTCCTTGTCTCGCTTTCACTTTCTATTACTTTGCAAGGGAAGCATCAGTGCACATACACTATCCCTGAATAGCTTTGCACTTTTTTGTGACCCACTGCGGGGAGTTTGGGCGGAAAAGTGGGACACGTTTATGTACTTTGCATGTGGCCTGCGGGGTGTGGGATGGGATGGTGTGCTGTGATGATGTCGTTGGGCAATGAAACGACCAGGATATATGCTTTCGTTATGTAGTACTTGCATTTGATGCTATAAGTAGTTAGGTTATGTGCGTGCGGGCGTATATGCGCTGGTGATAAGGCTGTGAGTTATGCTCGCTTGTAGGAGGACCTCCCTACGCTGTACAGTACACACTAGCCACCCAGACCCAGCGAGAAGGGTTTGAGTTGTTTTGGAAACAGCACATCACAGTGTTGTATTGCTGCGCGCCGATAATAACAGTGGCGCCACGGGAATTACTTTAGATATCATGGACGAGAAGGCGACGACGACAACGACAACGACGACGACGTCGACAACAACAAGAGGGATCTGATGATGTTGCCAGGAAACAGCCTCGTAGTCAGTTCTTCTTTGGTTCCGTTTCCCCTTTGGATTTATAGAATTGGGGGGCAGTGCGTTTCTTCAAATTGAATATAATATATATGTGCGTCAGTTGTTGTGCTATGTGTTGTGCTGTGTTATCCGCTGTGATGTGGTTGTTGGTTGCTGGCTTAGTGCAAAGGGTTTGAAGTATGGGTGGGGAGTAGGTTTCCTTTTTCTTGAGTTTCTGTGGAATAGGATGAATGGCCGTCGATGTGCTTCGTTTGCTACACGCACTTTTGGGGGTCTCGTTGTTCGCCTGTTAATTTTTGCTATTCTCGCAAATTGTCCGTTGTAGTTTCAAAAGTAGATCATTGTCGAATCGATTGGAATGAGTCCTGTTGTGGTGGCCGGCGAACGGGGTTGACTGTGTTTCGAAGGAAATGGAATGATGGCTGTGCGGGCGCTAGTTAAACTTCCGAAAAGCTTATGAATTTTCACTCGATTGACTGCCTCCGATTTTCTGCTGTAGTTGGCTACGAACTTTTTCCTTTTTGTTTTGCAGCAGTAGCACATTTAACTTTGATCAGATATCAGAGAGAGAGACTATTGAAAATCACCACGGGACTAGTGTGTAATGAAACTCCCGATCTTCTGCAATATACCAAAAATGCTAAGGTGCTTACCCCCTGTATTGGGTAAGGAAACACGTAGTGTTGCTGGAATCCACTCATCTCATCCTAGGTCTACCTATACGATCCCTGCCTCCATTCAATCAATCACAAGAACAGACCACTGGAGCTAAATTGTTCAACATGTAAACTCCCAGAAGGCTTAAAATTCAGACAGCATGTCGAGAATACTATGATTTTGAAGATGAAAGGAAGTGTGTTCAATTTACAAAAAAAAAACTGATTTAAGTAGGCAACTAACTAATGGATATTTGCACTTTCCACAGAATGTTGCGAAGCATTGCGTAGATGACCAGACTTAAAAAATGACAACCCTATATCCTGCCTACAGGTATGTATCTTGAGAGAGTAAAGGAAAAAGCTGTCTTTGCTTTTTACATTGATTTAATCAGCAATAAAACATTTTGTTGATTTGCTTAACGGAAATTCAGTCACGTTTTGCTCGTTCACAGATGCAGCGCCTCAACCTGCGTCTAAATAAAATAAATAGTTGGCGCAACAGGTCCGTAGGGACCATTCATTTTGTGTGAGTTTTTCATTTTTGGAACGAATGGAAGGGATCTACCATTTTATGCCGATTCCAAACGGCTAATTGAGAAGCTCTTTAAAGACAGTTAAACTCTCGGATGTTTGTCAGACGTTCGCGAGAGGTGGCGCAGTGCAAAAAAAAAAACCCTGAGCTGGATTTTGGGTTCTGGGACCCCTCAATTGGTAGTCCAACACATTTCATTTTAAGTTCATTTTTATTGGAATCTTTAAGTAAACTTACATACTAGACAAAAACAATTAAATCGAATTTAAAACTACCATTTATCTTGTTCTAGCTTACTGGCTCTAAGCGAGCGCTCTAAACTTATCAATATCCTTGAAATTATTGCCTTTCGACCTTAAATCTATCTATATCTATGATTTGTTTTGTTTTTTAATTTTCAAGAAACTTTAGAATACTTGAATTCTTAATCATTGTCTTGTTTACAACTACCTAAAACTACCTAAGCTACTTAACCTAAATTACCTATAATCAGGGTGGTGAGCAATCTCATCGATTCGTCACCATCCCGACCGTGTCCATGGGCGCCTGATAGCCGCCAGCAAGGGTTCTTCCGTGCCGCTTGACCGTATCGACCCTGTCCCGTTTCACAATAACGGTGCTAAAACGGAGGAGCTCCTGATCATTGGTGGCGTATCCGCCGTGGATGAGCCGCCTATCCCTCGCACCGCGGTGGCTGTGCTACAACACGCTAACCACTAAGCCACTGCGCCTACCTGCATCTAGTTACTATAATATATGAAAAAAGTCCTGGTTCCTTTCGAAATTGTGAGAAGTCTGTAAAGGTTCAAGTAATGCTTGCATTCCGATCAATTTTCACCCAATTCAACTTTCCGTCCCCGCGCGTTACTCTTCTACACTTTGGTATTTATTAATTCTCATTTCTCACTCCATTTTATGAAAATTTCACCCAAATTCTAAGGTTCCTTGTTTATATTTTGTTTTCCCTTTCAGCGCTTCCATGCGTTTTATCTGAGGCCCCGCTACATCTGGTTGGAAGCCCATAATACATATCCACATGCTTACTCACAAAATATCTAGGGGTTGATTACAGAAGTTGCATGATGGCTGGAGCAGCAAATGCAAAGTGAAACATGCGCATTTGCTTGCAACATGCCGCACTTCCGCTTCCACTCCCGGGTCCTGGCACGCTTCACGCTTCTCGCATCAGCACTTACGCAAGGAACAAGATACACACGCAAACTTTGCACAAGGACTAACGCACAATGCGTTGTCATCGTGCTTGTTGCCACCCCCTGCCGAAGGATGCATGATGCGGGTAGTGGTGTATATTACCTATACTCCCTTATCAGGTTTTGGTCTGCAAAAGCGACAGTGCTTTAGTATATATATATCAGCTGCGTGCGGAGGGAGTAAGGGGCAGCGCACAATGGATATAATTTAAATGTTGGTAATTTTCAATTTCTCGCAGTATGGGGGGATTCGGTCCGCGGTGACCGTACACCAATTTCTTACTCCGCACCAATTCATCAATTGGATATTCGGTAATATTCTGTATATGTAAAGCTTTTATATACCCGCTGGGAAAAAGAAAACGTCCCCCCTGATCTCCCCTTCTTTAAAGTTCAGTAATTTGAACATGGAGGATACCAAATTTGGTATTTACCATTAGATTTGTGCAGTAAATATAACTACTTGTATATATTTTCGATGCATAATGCAAGGATATTATTGGGAGTGAGCAACCAAGTGGAAGCGTCATTGTATTGCTTTATACTTTCTCTATAAGTTCCTCAAATTAAATTCGGAATGCATTGTTATGTTCAATAACTTTTTCCAGAAACACGCCACAAAAATTGGGAAAAATAATAAAATCGAAACAAATAAACTAAAAAAAAAAATAATTAAGCGGTATCCTTGGTCAGAGGCGGAAGAATTTTTTTAAATAACTTGCAGCAGAAAAGCATGATCTTTTTTCAGTAGGGTTTTTTTTATTTAATTATTAATTTATTAACTTCTTTGTAATTTTTATTGGCTCAAAGACGCTCGCTACTGGTGCTTATTATTGGAATATGGAATAAATATAACTTCTTATTATTATATATAGGGGATAATGACTGCGGCAATAGATGTCGCCAGTAGCAGCTAAAAGAAAATGTGGCTAACGACAATCATATCTTGCAACCATTTCAATAATTCAATAGATGGCGCGGCAGAAGAATAGCAAGTTCCGTAACCTCTACTGACGTATCGTTTTTGAATTTATGGATAAGGCAGTACCATATCGTATGTCAAATCAAACATACAAAAAAAAAAAACATATTTAAATAAATTTAAATAAGTATATATGAAATAGCTTGGAATATGTAGGTAGGTACTCAAACCAAACACATAGGTTATGCGGAAAAACTATGTTTTTATTATTTTCAGTATTTTTTTTTATCTACTTTTGGTATTTTAAGAACAATTCGGTACCAGATAGGTAGGTACGTACTTCAACAGTTGCTTACAATTCTATCTCGTATGTGCCGCAGCCATTTTTTTTATTTGTAGGTACGTCAATCGATACAACTGACGTTTTGTTGTGTCATATTTTTGCTTCAACGAAAAAAAGATCTTGACCACCGAGAAGGGGTTCTTCGCAGTAAATTTTGGACTTAAATTTTAGTGAACGAAATCTTCGAATCTTCCAAATTTGAAAGATGATCAACGCCGCTTCACGAGCATACTTGCGTGCCACCACTCAAGCAGTTTCCAACAGCTTGAGGCCCACTGTTCTATCCTCTTCGCAAGAAAAATCGGTTGTGGTCAACAATGCTGCGAACAAGGATGCTCCTTTGGCTGCGATTGTGGCCAAAACTAGCTTACAAAGTGAATATTAGTGCAAATAAATTGATTTTCTTCAGAAAATTGCATAATGCAGACGAAATTTGTCAAAAAAATCCTAACTACTGGCATTATGTAATTTTTTGAGGTTATCTCGAAACTATCTTTGGTGGTGTAGTTATTACAATTTGTTTTTACCTTATGAAATTAAAGTAGTTGTATTTTCAGCCACAACCCAAGTGCGATGCGCCCACACTGACATTCAGGTGCCAGACTTCTCGCCCTATCGTCGCGATGGTGTTAAGCAAGCGAACAGGAAGGACAGCAGTTCTGAGAGTCGCAAGGCTTTCACCTACATGTTGGTTGGGTCTGGTGCAGTTGGGACTGCCTACGGAGCCAAGGCGTTGGTCACACATTTCATCAGCTCGATGAGTGCTTCTGCCGATGTATTGGCTTTAGCTAAAATTGAAGTTAAGCTTGCGGATATCCCAGAAGGCAAGTCTGTAACGTTCAAGTGGAGAGGCAAACCTCTGTTCATTCGTCATCGTACCGCTTCTGAGATTTCCAGCGAACGTGGTGTATCACTTGGAGAACTTCGTGACCCTCAAACAGATGAGGTGGGTCATTGCATACAATGCACAATGAAAAGTAATTACCTATGTTGTTCTTTTTTTTAGGAACGTGTACAAAAGCCACAATGGCTTGTAGTGATCGGTGTATGCACACATTTGGGTTGTGTACCAATTGCCAACGCTGGTGACTTTGGAGGCTATTACTGTCCATGCCACGGCTCCCACTACGATGCATCTGGTCGCATTCGCAAAGGGCCTGCCCCACTTAATTTGGAAGTACCAACCCATACGTTCCCTGATGAGAACCTCCTCATTGTTGGTTAGGATGGCGCGACTAGAGATAAATTATTAAATGAAACAATTGGGGACGTTATAGAACATTTCTTATTTACGCATCCATAACTACTATTGTCAAAGAAAAATAAGGAAATAAAAGTTTGGCCTTAATAGGGTCACATAAAATAATTGCCGCATTAAACCTTCCTATAGCTAAATCAAAGTCATTTTATTGTCAATGAAAAACTAAACAAATGGATTAACTTCGTAGGTATACGGAGAAAGTCAATTAACTTGCCCAATCACATTATGCAGAATGGATTAAATGGAAGGTTCATCCGTCTTCAACTTTGCCATTATGCCATGTTTTTTTGGCAATCGTGATGGTTTGGTTTTTATAATAATCTCATTAACTAGACAAATTATGTAGTACATCAATATACCAATATTTTTTGTGGCACGTTTTAATGAATGACAACATAAAGGGAGGTCAGTTAAACATTTCTTAACCATTTTGGAACGTAATTATGTATTTATATTATGTCATAGTGTCCATCCCAGTTATTTATTCAAATTGTTTTTTTTTTTTGTTTATAGACTGATGTTAAAACCCTAATTATGACTTATACATCCCCTGAGGAAGTTGGAACTTGAGAATACCTAACGAAACGTAGGTAGGGTGAAGAATAATCTAGTGTTTATATTTTAGTTGAAATCTCTGATCAAAGCTCATTACAAACAATTTCATTCGATTTGAATGAATTTAAGGAAAAATATGATGAATTTAAAATTATAGGATACAATCATTTAATCATAATCGATCCACTTTAAATGCAATGCCAATTCATGTTTATATAACACGTTGTTTTGTGTTTTCTATTTTTTAATATCAAAATTATAGCCATGCATATAATTTTGCAGGAATTATTATCTTCATAGTCTTCCTCGTCATCTGAAGACTACGAATCAACAAAAATACCAAATTTGTATCTGCAACAGGGAAAACATTTTCGAAGTCGATATCCATTTGTGTTTTTTGCAAAAACAAATGCAGATTGAGCAGCTGATATTACTGCCACATAACGCACTAATACATTTATAAAAGCAGATCAATTTCGTTGCGCGTTCCATTTGCCACGTAAAATCTGAGATCTGAAAAAGATTTCTGGTGGTCCCAATGGAAAACGACATAAGTGTCCGACGATACACATATTTAAATCGCAGGAGTATCAACAAAAAAGAGATCATATCACCAATAGCGTCCAATCTATAGCAGCTACGCTATACTTGACGCTTCGCGGACTCAAAGTAGTTGTAATTGCGTGCTGAATATACTATTTTACTTTGCCTTCCTGATACCGATGCTCAAAAAAGCACGCCTAATTCACATACATTAAACTTATTTTTTTGCTGCTATACCTTATGAACGCACCCTGCCTCCTAATGAACAACAAAACATGGGAACTAAAATTTACCCCAGGATCACTGAAAGCTACGTGACAGCGAAAAATCCCAAACATAATTCCTTCGCTCGTCACCTAATTTTTGACATTTGTAAAAGACCGCCTTTCGTAGTCGGACAATCACAACAAAAATAATGGGCTCAGCTACAAAAGTAAGTTTTAAATTTTAATAGTGTTGTCCTCCTTGTACCATTTCTATCCCGTAATGTGTTTCCATTGACTGAACAGACCTCCAAACCATAATGTAAATGTAACCCATCCAAATGGAGTGCAGAAATTTAAGCAGCTTTCATAATTCTACTCAATTTAAATCCTCGAATCATCCTAACTACCGAAGGGTCTAAATCTATTACATCGGAATCTTTACAGGTAGGAGAAATATTCACAGCCGCTGGACAGGCATTCAACCGTCTTGGCGAACTCACAATGCAGCTGCATCCAAGTTCTGACTCGCCGTCTGGGTAAGTAGCCACAGAAACGAATACCTACTTTTTAATATATTAAAAATTTTATTGTTTTTAATTCTTCCAAACACCACCACACGCTCAGGAGTAAATGGACAGATGAAGAAATCGAAATGTTGCACTCATCGATAACCCGATTCTCAGATGATCTAAGCAAAATAAGCTTACGAATTAAAAATCGCACAGTGTAAGGACACTAAAACTTACTTTAATCCACAATATAATATCTTGCTTTCTTCATCTGATCCTGACGAGAGCGAATGTCTAGGCACTAAATACTCACTCTGCATTTTAATTTTTAGTTCCCAGATCCGACAGACGCTAAAGAAGAAAGCATTTGAGGATGCAGGCATTCCGGCAAAGCAAATACCAGCCAATCAAGTGCAGCATATTATTCAAACAACACAAGTGCAACAGACACCTCACACCTCTCAGCAACAGCCACAGCAGCAGCAGCAACAACAACAACAACAACAACAACAGCAACAACAACATCAGCCAAAGCAAATCCAGCAGCAAGTACAGCATGTGATAATCCAGCAGGCACCACTAGCTGTTAGTACGCAACAGCAACAACATCTTCAACTGCAGCACACGCAATCACCCCAACCACAACCACATCAGCCCCCACAAACGGTAACCATCCAGCAACTTCAACAAATCAAAAACGAAACCGTCGTGGTTGGCAACAGTGCAGCAGGGTTAATAGCAGGTGCCAAATCTGGTGACATGATGATGACCCTAAATCGGCTGAATACCCAGGAGAATGAGGTAGACGTCGAGTGTTTGCCCTCTGATGTCAAGCTGGAGTTTTCTGGCGAAGAGGTGGCTGGGTGAAATCAAGCCCACGATGACGATTACTATTTTTTAAAAAAATAATCTGGATCATAATGTTGTGACCCCTTGTCTTTGATGCAAAATAAACTCCTTCCCCCGCCCGTATTCAACGAACTATCGGCATTCTTCCGCGATTATTGCAGTATAGTAATATTATATATTTAAAGAGAACAATTTTGGTTATAAATCGTTTGAAAGATGACAAATTTATCATATAAAAATGTACAAAGAACGTTAACAAAACATTATTGTAGTCTAAATTTTGCAACAGCAGCTTTTGTTGAAGCAGGACATCAATCTCGACTTCAGGCAACACTACACGTAGATGTATGTACACATAGCTGCGGTAAAAGTTCGTTGACTTTAAAGAAGTGTGCAAATTCGAAGAGCCTACAGGCATACAGACAGGTTTTGATCTGTTAGTAGCGTAGTGTCAAAAACTAAACATGTGTCTACAAACTTTATACTCTGTTAGTCCAAAAGCCCCAAATGAATCTAAAATCTGAAAGCTATAAACTAAATAATAAAGTCATGTAGCTTAGAAGACCTAAAATTGTATTATAAAAATAACGAATTATGAAATCAGTACGGAGACACGTTTGTAACCAGTATAGGAGCCAAACACACCAAATTAAATTAAGTTCTACGTTTATTGATAGTAAATACATACTTTCCTAAGTGTTAGCGGTAAAAACAAATTTTTCTCGTCCATTTAGTTGGACAAGTTTCGTGAATTTTTTCCTTGTGTAAATTCAGTTGCATGTAGTTCTGTATCTCATCCTCTACATTTGTTCTCCATTTCAATTCAGGGAAATGAGGAAAAGACTCTTTTGCGGATCGTTGCATGCGCCGTACTGCTGTTCTATAACACTTCCACGGTTGAGGCTCAAGAACTAAAAGTTCAGCGATACTCGAACATTTTCTAAGAAACTCTCTAAGGCCAATGTCATGGTGATTTAGATGAATCCACATAGTAATTGAGAAACAACAAACTAAGTCAAATTTGACGGCATGACGTGCTTCCAGGTACCTTTCAATCACGGAGAAGTCACTGTCGTTCATGATGTCCACAGACTGAAACTGGATTTCTTGGGCGTTGGTATTTGTTTCGTTTGCTCTTTTGATTAGCATTGGATCTATGTCGACTCCGAGTATTTGAATTTTTCTATGGATTCGCTGGGAAAGGTAGTCCAGGAGCAATCGGCTAATATTACCCGCATTACATCCAACATCTAGCACGAGATACGGCGACTCTTCATTAGATTTCAATTTTACCTCTTTTGTTGGCAACCAGACATTGTCAGGAAGCAGTGCTATTCGATCTTCTGCTGGGTTGAACTGGTAATAGTTTATGAAGTTACCGAATTGTACTGCTCCAGGATTATTTGCACGGAAATCCATAACTGCGGGAGGATCTGAGGAAAATCTGTAGAAAACTAATCACGCAACGAGTTCCAAACATATTTTGACAGTTCAATGAAAGTTTGTGGTGGAATATTGGGGGACTTGGATTGGCATCTACTGCCCTAACTTTTCATAAGACAAAACTTTGATTTCGATTTTTATCAATTCTTAGATTTAATTTAATTGGATTTGATTGAATGTTTTCAATTCCTATGTGAATGTGAAAATTTATAAGCAAAATTAAAATGTGTCAAGGTTTTTTACGAACCAGACTCGAAATCATAGTTTTGACCCGATAGCACTGAGCACTAGTTATTCATATAATTGTCTTAGGCTGAAAACATAGATGGCTTACTAGGAAACTGGCAGTCAATTTTGGAACCAATTCAATTTATCCACGCAGATTCTATTGCTTAACAGATGTCGCACAAATCAGTTAAAGGTTTTTGCTTTGATTGTGCCAGGAAAGTTGAATTTTTCACCATAGTGTGACCAAATTTGGTCACAGATAGCTTTTTTTTAAGGTCCCGATTCGCCAGGGATTCTTCCTTTTCCTGGTGAAGTTTTTAAAACTTACGATAATCCGAAGTTTTATTTTTAATTTTTTTATTTTTATTGGACGCCCCGGTTTTTCCACTTCGGTCATGCAAAAATAAAAATTCCAACCCCTAAACCGACAGAAATATCAAATTCTGAAGATTGGTCCATTTTTGTTTGTTTTTGTTGTAGGACAAACATCCTCAGCGAGAGTAAAGTACAACAACTAATGTCACCTCCTCCGAGTCAGTCTGACATTATACAAGCGTTTGATTAAGAGTTAGATATCTCTGTTTTGGTTTTTTATCTCAATTTGTAAAGAAATCTCGTGAAACGTGTCCTTAGGGCCCGATTCTGGGTCGAATATCCGGGTTTACTGGTGAATAAATCCTTAACTAGGTACTACGTCAGAAGGTTCGAAATAATAATCGGTTGTGAAGATAAATAGATAAGTTTAAAGTAATACAGTGAATTAAATGATTGGTTTGAATCGTTTAAGAATTGTTTTAAGTGATATTGGTTTTGCATTTAATAAGTGATTTATTAGAATAATCGATAAAAGTTAATTAAAAGTAAATTTATTACCAAAGTCCTTTATTCATCATGGACAACACGACTTATCGACAATACTTTAACACTTTAGGCACTTAAGCCTAACCACCTAGGAGGGAAGAGATATAAAATTACGTAAGTTAGTTTATACGGTTTGCTGTAAAAATGAAAACATCTAAATTTTATTTCGGCAAAATTATCCTTTGACCCTACACAGATAACCAAAACAAATTGTACCAACAAATACATGCTGTGAGATAACATTTCGTTTAAGTATTGCAAACGTGCATAGCCAGCATAACTGGTGAATACCCCAAATCCATAAATATTCGTTCTTTTCTTTTCGAGAAAAAAAGGATAATACCTACCGTAGTGCCTAATGAAACCAAAATGCCCAAGGCCTTATCCTTTGTGTTAATAATAAGCACAAATGCAGATGATATCAGAGAATATAAAAATTCATGTCTTCAGATCCTTGTTACCATTTATTTTGGAAAAGGCAAACAGTGCCTGCAGATAATCCAACGCCATACACACAAACATACGCAGCTAAAGTGTGTTCTTATACGTACAATATAAAATCATATCTGGTCGGCGGCGGCTGCGGGTGCTCCGAAACGGGATGCTGGCTTAAGGACAACCAATGTAGAGGACGTGCTGTCGTAGGTTTGCTCTTTATAACGCTCGATCGTATATATGGAATGTAATAAAAATGAAATTGGATCCACATTCGTGCATTTGAGCTCATATCAGCATATTGAGCAGATTTCGTGTGGTAATGGGCCTCCATCTCCATGCAAAAATGAAGAAACAGAAACGGAAAATCCAGAATAAAAATTGTTGCCGACATCCACCCATTCTCCTTGAGGGCATGAATCTAGGATTTCATTTTATTTTATGAAGGCATTTGAGTGCCACGCCAACTCTGGAACACAGAGCAGAGCGCGTTTTCCTTCCCCCTCAGAAACGTGGATACTTATTACTCGAAAGGGTGCTTCGTACTGTATTGTGTATAAAGGCAGACAGGCCAGATGGGGGTATAAAACCAAGCTCCAATCAGCACTGGATTTATGGAACAAGGAATATGGGTGTGACAGTATCCCGACAGCAACAAGGATAAACCGTTCAGTATTTTTTCTTCCTGTTCGATAAAATAAGGGTACACACGTTTATAATGGGAAATATGAGAAAAAAACATTTCCGCAAAATTACAATAAAGGATATCTGTAGGAAGGACGTACAAAAATATTTTTTTTTTTTTATGGATTGAAGATTATTAATTTATCTACAGATATGGCACCCCTTCAATAATGTAAGTTTCTATACATACACTTTAAGCAAATAAGACTTAATATAAATTAATATAAATTAATCTTATATCATTCGGAATTATATACAATAACCAACTCTAGGCAGCGACTCTCATCTGACTGCGATCATTTTAGAACTAGTTATGTCCGAATCAATTAAGTTCGCCTTCCATAACAAGCCAACTGATGTTACATTTCGGGTAGCCTCCTAGTTCGTTTATAGAAAGACGCACTTTGAATATGCATTTTATTGGATCCTAGTTCCAGCTACCTATATAGCTGAGTACTTAGCGTCAGTATCATCATTTGAACCACTGAGTCACTACGGCACTTTATAAAAGTTAACTTCTTCCAGGTTTAGAATTTTTAATAGCAAGACCGTTTGGCTTTTCCGCAATCACGGCCACAGGCAATGGAAATGGAAATAAATTTGTTGTACTACACGCAGAAAAATTGACCTTAACCGAGTGGAATTTTCGCTCGGTTAAAAAAAAATGTGTTGAAATCAACTAAGTCTCTGTAGAAAACAAATGAGTTATTATTGTTAAAAACTACCGTGTTAAAAAGGTTAAATACATGTTGTTAAAAATAACACACTAAATGTTTGTTATCAATTAAGTTGCTTCGTTAATATTAACCAACCAGTCTCGTTTTCCTGTTTGGTTAAATTCAAACAAGTATCTTGGTTAAGAAAAACCTACTAAATTTGGGGTTTTAACACATTGATTGGTTATTAATAACCGTGCTACTCATGTAAAATTAACCAAACGAATGTGTGTTAAAATCTAACAAGCTCTCTGTTAAAAACAACCAATAAACGTTGCTTAAATACAACCAATGACTTGTTTGTTTTTAACCCTTTTACTCGTGAGAATTTAACCAAGCGAATGTGTGTTAAAATCTAACAAGCTCTCTGTTGAAAACAACCAATAAACGTTGCTTAAATACAACCAATGACTTGTTTGTTTTTAACCCTTTTACTCGTGAGAATTTAACCAAGCGAATGTGTGTTAAAATCTAACAAGCTCTCTGTTGAAAACAACCAATAAACGTTGCTTAAATACAACCAATGACTTGTTTGTTTTTAACCCTTTTACTCGTGAGAATTTAACCAAGCGAATGTGTGTTAAAATCTAACAAGCTCTCTGTTGAAAACAACCAATAAACGTTGCTTAAATACAACCAATGACTTGTTTGTTTTTAACCCTTTTACTCGTGAGAATTTAACCAAGCGAATGTGTGTTAAAATCTAACAAGCTCTCTGTTGAAAACAACCAATAAACGTTGCTTAAATACAACCAATGACTTGTTTGTTTTTAACCCTTTTACTCGTGAGAATTTAACCAAGCGAATGTGTGTTAAAATCTAACAAGCTCTCTGTTGAAAACAACCAATAAACGTTGCTTAAATACAACCAATGACTTGTTTGTTTTTAACCCTTTTACTCGTGAGAATTTAACCAAGCGAATGTGTGTTAAAATCTAACAAGCTCTCTGTTGAAAACAACCAATAAACGTTGCTTAAATACAACCAATGACTTGTTTGTTTTTAACCCTTTTACTCGTGAGAATTTAACCAAGCGAATGTGTGTTAAAATCTAACAAGCTCTCTGTTGAAAACAACCAATAAACGTTGCTTAAATACAACCAATGACTTGTTTGTTTTTAACCCTTTTACTCGTGAGAATTTAACCAAGCGAATGTGTGTTAAAATCTAACAAGCTCTCTGTTGAAAACAACCAATAAACGTTGCTTAAATACAACCAATGACTTGTTTGTTTTTAACCCTTTTACTCGTGAGAATTTAACCAAGCGAATGTGTGTTAAAATCTAACAAGCTCTCTGTTGAAAACAACCAATAAACGTTGCTTAAATACAACCAATGACTTGTTTGTTTTTAACCCTTTTACTCGTGAGAATTTAACCAAGCGAATGTGTGTTAAAATCTAACAAGCTCTCTGTTGAAAACAACCAATAAACGTTGCTTAAATACAACCAATGACTTGTTTGTTTTTAACCCTTTTACTCGTGAGAATTTAACCAAGCGAATGTGTGTTAAAATCTAACAAGCTCTCTGTTGAAAACAACCAATAAACGTTGCTTAAATACAACCAATGACTTGTTTGTTTTTAACCCTTTTACTCGTGAGAATTTAACCAAGCGAATGTGTGTTAAAATCTAACAAGCTCTCTGTTGAAAACAACCAATAAACGTTGCTTAAATACAACCAATGACTTGTTTGTTTTTAACCCTTTTACTCGTGAGAATTTAACCAAGCGAATGTGTGTTAAAATCTAACAAGCTCTCTGTTGAAAACAACCAATAAACGTTGCTTAAATACAACCAATGACTTGTTTGTTTTTAACCCTTTTACTCGTGAGAATTTAACCAAGCGAATGTGTGTTAAAATCTAACAAGCTCTCTGTTGAAAACAACCAATAAACGTTGCTTAAATACAACCAATGACTTGTTTGTTTTTAACCCTTTTACTCGTGAGAATTTAACCAAGCGAATGTGTGTTAAAATCTAACAAGCTCTCTGTTGAAAACAACCAATAAACGTTGCTTAAATACAACCAATGACTTGTTTGTTTTTAACCCTTTTACTCGTGAGAATTTAACCAAGCGAATGTGTGTTAAAATCTAACAAGCTCTCTGTTGAAAACAACCAATAAACGTTGCTTAAATACAACCAATGACTTGTTTGTTTTTAACCCTTTTACTCGTGAGAATTTAACCAAGCGAATGTGTGTTAAAATCTAACAAGCTCTCTGTTGAAAACAACCAATAAACGTTGCTTAAATACAACCAATGACTTGTTTGTTTTTAACCCTTTTACTCGTGAGAATTTAACCAAGCGAATGTGTGTTAAAATCTAACAAGCTCTCTGTTGAAAACAACCAATAAACGTTGCTTAAATACAACCAATGACTTGTTTGTTTTTAACCCTTTTACTCGTGAGAATTTAACCAAGCGAATGTGTGTTAAAATCTAACAAGCTCTCTGTTGAAAACAACCAATAAACGTTGCTTAAATACAACCAATGACTTGTTTGTTTTTAACCCTTTTACTCGTGAGAATTTCCCAAAAATAAAGTAACATTCTGTTCAAAAAAAGAGAATTCTCCTCGATTTATTTTACATTCCATTTTTCCATAAAACAATTCTATAAAACATTTTCATCGAAATATGTACCTATCTGATATTTGTTATACGTAGAAATTGTGTATCTGTTAATTTTATCATTCAACTTGGTAAATTTCAACAAACACATACTGTTGTTTCTTAACAAGTTATACGCACACCACGAATTACGACGCTGCTTTTTCAAAACGCAGAAACCAGGGATGAAAAAATAATCGCAATTGTACTTTTATCGACACAGTTGATTTAAAGATATATACAAGTACGATTTGCCCAAATTCAGAACTTTGATGAATATATTCTACTTCTGAAAATACGTTCCGACATTCCTTCCGAATTTAGTACATTCACATTTCACGAACAAACTAAATTCTAAACAGGCTAATACAGCCTTAAAAACAAAGTTTTCTCTACTACTTTTTTGGCTTGCAATAGGAAAAAAAGAACACAGACAAAAATGGCCAAAGCAACAATTTTTTTTTTACATTTTTGTCTGATAAAATATGGCTTTTACTCTTAATTGTAGCTAGGCACTTGAAAACTAATTTAAGATAGGTATCTAATTGTAAGAAAATTTGCCAAAGGTACAAATTTAATGCAAAATAAATATTAGCTTTTTATTGAGTCCAATTGACATAATGGCCTTAACGCAATATTAATCTAATCTGTTTCTGTAGATATAATGAAGTAAAATTAAGTAATTTTTCACTCTGCGATTCAATCATTTTGAGAACCAAGCTAATGAAAAAAGCTACACTTTTGCACATGCTGAACAAAATGGTATAGTCTTTAGTTTAGCCCTTTACTTCAAAATTTGTAAGTACCAAACTCGTTTCGACCTATGCGTTGGTGAGAGATGATAATAATAAAACTTATATCGTTTTCCACGCGGCAAAAAGAAGCGTCCGGCAGAGTCCGGAATCAAAAAGATAGATTCTGAGATTTCATCTAATTGTGCTCTACAATATGGTATATATAGTCCTGCATTTATCACTTTATTTCAAAATTTGTTAGTACCAGACTTGTTTTGAACTATGCGTTTTGTGAGAGTTGATAATAACTAAACTCATAATGCAATTGGTACATACACATTTTAAAATAAAGATACAAACAGAAAATTATATATACCATCTTGTAAAGCACAGTTAGGAGAATTTGAAGAAACCAAGGAAGTATTGGTAACCAATCTCGACTTCCAGGAGCAGCCTTGAATAAATCGTCTTTTTCATTGCTGTGCTGCCTTTGCTAGGCCTTTGCGATCACAAATTATTCACGCACAATTGAACCCATTTCGGTACAGCACCTAAAAAATCAGTTTTGTCATCCCTGGTAGAAAATATGTGTGTGGCTGTTGATACAGATCATTCACGAACAATGGAAAACATTTGGGTACAATACCAAAAACTCGTTTTACATTCCTGGTAGGTAGAAATATGTGTGTGGCTGCAGATACAGTCAACTCGGTTAATATCTACAAACACAAGGCTTCTCGTTCATCTGTAAAACAGTGTGTCTCGGTTGATTTTAACACATACATCGTGTTATACGCATACGCATACTATCGCGAATTATGAACGACGCACGCTGCTCGCGACTAGTAATTGAGTCATTAAGTGTTGAACCTTTGTAGTGGCTGGTGGTGTGAAATCTGTGATAAGTGAAAATAAAAAAAACAAAAAAGACAAGGAAAAATAAAAAATTCATATTTATTGGTGAGTACATAATATTATTATCTTGTTTTCCTCTTGTTTAAAACAAATTATTGTCAATTTTGGTGGTTTTTATGTGAAAAAAGAAATAGAACTAAAGCAACGAATTTCAACGTAGTACTCGGTTAATAATTGCCGAGTTGAGAAACACTCGGTTAATATCAACCCTTTCAGTCTGGTATCGTGTTTTGACATGTTTTTTTCTTCTGGGATTCAGGTTCTTTATTAGCGAGTGCATTAACTATGTTGTTTTTCTCGAGTTTTAAACAATTTATTGTCAATTTTGGTGATATTCAAGTGAAAAAAAAATAGAACCAAAGCAAAGAATTTCAACCTAGTACTCGGTTAATAATTGCCGAGTTGAGAAACACTCGGTTAATATCAACCCTTTCAGTCTGGTATCGTGTTTTGACATGTTTTTTTCTTCTGGGATTCAGGTTCTTTATTAGCGAGTGCATTAACTATGTTGTTTTTCTCGAGTTTTAAACAATTTATTGTCAATTTTGGTGATATTCAAGTGAAAAAAAAATAGAACCAAAGCAAAGAATTTCAACCTAGTACTCGGTTAATAATTGCCGAGTTGAGAAACACTCGGTTAATATCAACCCTTTCAGTCTGGTATCGTGTTTTGACATGTTTTTTTCTTCTGGGATTCAGGTTCTTCATTAGCGAGTGCATTAGTTTTGTTTTTCTTGGGCTTTTTTTTTCTTTTATGGCGATGTTCGCAACTTTTCTGGGACGAACTATTTAAAATGATTTCTGTCTATGTTTTCATCATTTCGAATCGTTTGTCACCAATAAATGGCGAACATCGTCTTAAAACCAGGCATAGCCTTAGTTCTCAATGTTTCTGTCAGTAGTAATTTAGTAATTAAATGATCGTATTTTGATATGCACATGCTCATATTAACACGTGCTTCACAGTTATCTAAAATGGATGAAGAAGTGTCAACCTTACTAAAGGAGTGGGGCCTGGAAGCCTACGTAGACATTTTTAAAGGTTCGTTTATATACCAAAACGTAAATTTATACAATATTATTCGCATATAAGAAAGTTGTAATTTGCTTAAAGTATTTTTGCTACACATGTGTTTTGCATTTTTGATTTCGATTCCTTACGGCACGAAAATTCTTTTGCGCTTGAAAAGCTTTTTAGAAGCTTGTGTTTTTCACAGACGATTCTTTCTTATACGCGACTTTCTTATGCAAGGTGGTGCAAAATTAATCCTCCAATTTTGTTTTTGAATTACTTTTTTGCTAAATTAATTTGATTGACGTACGAAGCTATTTGCAAAAATTATAAAATCTTCCGAAAGGGTGATTAAATTTGCGCCATTTTGTATATCTGATAAAAACCTATACTTTGCAAGTGATTAACTACGTGACATTGGTTAATTTTCATTTATAACAGAAAATGCTATAACTTCAATGTCTTTGGCGCTGCTTGGTGCCAGAGAGATAAAGGAAATGATCCCAGTTATAGGGCATCGGGTTCTGTTTACACGGAATTTCGAAGAATGGCGGAAAGCTATGCACCCTAATGCGTCCACGACTTTGGTTGGTTCATATTATTTAACCATTTGAAATGGTAGAAATAAAGTCTTTTTATTTTTCAGACTTTTGAAACTTCAGAATTATCTCTTGCTACAAACACACAAGAACAAAACGACTGCCTTAATTTCTCTTTTAGTGAGATTCTGCCAAATTTCGCTGTTAGCGACAGAGGGGATGCACTAGATTCCCCTTCAAGCGTTGTTGCTGATGATCAATTCAGCGAAAGTTTAGATGTAAGTACAGGGTTTAAATCGGAAAGGTGATTAGTGTTGATTGATGGTCTCTGCTTTCAATTTGCGTTTCTTTATGCATTCAGAGATCAATCAGAATAAATTGACTTATCTATCAGTTTGAGTAAAAAACACTGCATTTATAATCAACTAAGAGAAGGTGATTATAATAGGTGATTGCCACTAATAGCTTTAGCCGATAGTACAAAGGGTTTTTTTTTCACTTATTTTATTAATTATTAATATATTTCACTAATTTTTTATATTTATATGCACATTAAAATATTTTGTTACTAGGAACTTAACAAGCTGCTCGAAAGCTCACTGGAAGGAACCGGTCTACTGTCGCTGGATAAAACTCGACCGCTGGATAACGTTGCTCGACTGCGATTGGTGCGTATTGTCTGCACCAACATTTTAAAGAAAAACCCGGAAAAAAATATCACAGCTCAAATTTATGGGCACTGGACAAATCAGATTGTTCATTTGTTCCCTACCGAGAATAGATCGGTATATTTTCACAACAAGCTGATAAATTCGAGTCGTGGGGTTGTAAACAGATTGGCTGGAAAATTGCCAGATCACATCCACAATCTAAAACGAAAATACCGGGAAAGTGGTGTTATCACTAAAAGGAAGCGTTCGTTTTCCGCTTCTGCGACGTCGTCACCTTCCTCCAGTCGAGTATCCTCTCCCGCATCAGTATCACATCCTATAAAGCGCCTAGCAACAGCTGCCAATTTCGAAGACTTCGAAGGACAATTCCAAGAAGATCTCCAATGGCTAAAAAATTCTAGCCATCCATGGGAAACAACCGAGGACAAATGGGAGAAAACGACCCATGCCCGACTTCACCATTTAAAGGATATGAGCATATCCGAGTATTTTGAGGAATATCCGGCCTTAAAAAAACCATTGGGATTTAAACTGGTAATATTTCATAGAAGTATAATTATATCAGAAATACATTATACATATATTTAGTCTTTAACGTGAACTACAGTTTCACAAGTAAAAGCTCTTATATTTATTAGTTCAGATTTTACTCATAGTTGTCACATAAATGCTTGCGTTATCTATGAGTTTCGATCTTTTCTTTTTATTTGGATATAGTTCAGGCTTTTCTTTACATATAATATTATGTAATTCTTCTTTTCTCTACAGCTGGTAAGGGATTTCGATAAAATATACAGCGACAACTGCAACGGACTGGTTGAAAATTTTCCAAAATTAAAAAAGGACATTTTCCAACTTGCTAGAAGCAAGGGAAAAGGAGTAAGAGGAAAGGATAAATACTTCGCTCACCTGCTGACTCGGGAAAATCGTAAGAAAACGTCATTTGTTAATAAATACATAACCTGCTAATCGAAATAAATCGAAGAATTTCCGATTCGATCGAATTTCAGAAAAAGCGTGGATATTTTAGCTTTACTAGATTGTTCCGAAAAATTTGTTTTTGTTTTGACCATTATGTTTTCTTT
Organism: Cheilosia grossa; assembly: GCA_963082955.1. Lineage (NCBI taxonomy): Eukaryota > Metazoa > Arthropoda > Insecta > Diptera > Syrphidae > Cheilosia > Cheilosia grossa. The sequence continues at coordinate 10,477,053 of OY720147.1, forward strand.
AGAAGAAAAAAACAAATCTGCATCATATTTTCTCTATATTTTTTAGCGCATTCTCTATATAGGTATAATTCTTCGAATCAGATTTGCACACATTTTGTGTAGAAAAATTAATTGGACGCATATGACTTATAATTGTTTTATTATTTTATATTTTCTCAGTTTCTGAAGAGATCAGCAACCTCGCGGCATTCCTGCTAATCCCTTCATTGTTGACCACATCAAACGTTAAGGTCAAAGGATCGAAGCAGAAAATTTGGCGACCCTCTAAGGCGGAAGCAAGGGATGGATTCATAACGAGAGTTGCAACGGATGCAGAGATAGATGCAGCAATTACCAGCAGGCGAGAAAAACTACAAGGTATTGGCCTTACATTACAGCCCTTCATTATAGTAGTAGGTAACTCAATCGATGCTATTGGGTCCTATTTTGTAGTTGTAGATGAAACTAAATATTTACTACCTACCATTTTAGAGGCAGTAGATGTTTGTTTCAAACTAATTTTTATTATTAATGCTGAATATCCGCCAGAGAGTAGATGTTCTTGGCTGTTTATTCAAAAAGCATTTTTTAAAATTAAGACAGAGTTCGATAAGGAATCTACCGCGGCCAATACCTTGTTGGGAGAGTTAGGTGTCAAGGAAAGTTAGAGTTTTCCCCTTCCAATTCATTTTCTTACAATGGTTGTTTGTTTCTTATGCAGATCCTACTTAAAGGATCTCAAAGTTCTAAGGCACCACTTTGATTTCAATCACAGTGACCATAACTTCACAACTTATAAATGTCGCGAAGGAGATTGTAAGCGATCGTTTCCAATTTTCAATTCCTTTAGAAGACACTTTAAAAAAAAACACGATTTTCAATGTTCAAATAATCCAACAAATTCTGAGAAGAATGCGGATATACTTAATGAAAGTGTTGTTGCAGAAAAACAATTAGAACAAACCAATAAAACTGAAAATACAGAAACCCTGTCACTTGATAAATCACTATCACTTTTTATAGCATCCCTTTATGCAAATGTGATCTTGCCTAGAAACGTAGTGCAAAAAGTGATTGATGGCTTAGCAGAATATTTCGGTTCATTAAGTTCAAATTTGCAGAACTGTGTAGACAATATATGTATTGAGCATTCTCTATCTAATGATGTTTCAAATCAATTAATGCAAGCACTTGTTCCTTCAATCACCTCCCCCTTAGAATGTTTCCGAACAGAACAAAAAAGAATTTCTTATTTCACAAAACAAAAATCATACATTGAGCCTAAGGGAATAATAATCGGCCAAAGGTTCGATTATGTCAAAAAAGGTGGAATAACACGTATGGAACCTATTCCGTGCCAAGAACATTTTATATCTTTAAGAGATATATTGCAAAGATTTTTCTCCCTCGAGAACGTACTTTCGGAAACTTTTGAATATATGGACAGTCTTCGAAATAAAGATGGAATGGAAAATTTTATTCAAGGTTCACATTGGAAAGAAAGACTTAAGCACCATTCAAATCGCATTGTGTTACCTCTATTTATGTACTTCGATGATTATGAAATCGGAAACGTTCTAGGAAGTCATGCTGGTGTTCACAAACTAGGAGCTGTGTACGTCTCAGTTCCATGTCTTCCACCTTGGCGCTCCTCAGTTCTGTCCAACATATTCCTTATTTTATTATTTCATTCATCCGACAGAGTATCTTTTGGTAATAATGTTATATTTCAACCAATTATTGATGAGTTTAATTTTTTAAGCGAAGTGGGCATAGAAATAGATATTCCATCTTTCAAGGGATCTTTATTTTTTGAACTAGCTCTGATTCTTGGTGACAATTTAGGAATACACTCTCTGATTGGGTTCGTAGAGAGCTTTTCAGCAAATTTTTCTTGTAGAGTGTGCAAAGTTACAAAAGATGTATTGAAAAAGCAACTTTACGAAGATACAACACTTCTTCGAACAATGGCAAGCTATGAAGCAGATCTGGCTTTAAATAATTTATCTTTAACCGGCATTAAGGAAAAGTGCGTTTTTCTGGGCATAAACAACTTCGACTTGTTTCAACAGGTGGGCGTCGATATTATGCATGATATGCTAGAGGGTGTTGCCAAATACATTTTGAGTTTTATACTTTCAGAGTATACCGAAAAAAACAAATTTTTTTCTTTAACAATTTTCAATGATAAGCTATTAGCTTTCTCATATGGCCCTGATACTAAAAACAAACCTTGCCCTATCGAAAGAGAACATCTTAGGCGGGGAAATGTGCGTTTATCTTCAGGAGAAACGCTTACTCTTTTGCGGTTTTTGGGTTTACTTATAGGTGACTTTGTGCCGAGGGGTAATATTATTTGGGAAATGTATATAAAATTAAGACAAATTGTTGACATACTTCTTAGTATAAATGTTTCTGTTGGAACAGAAGATTTCTTGCAAGTATTAATAGCTGAACTTAATGAACAATATACTACACTTACCGAGGACTGTCTTAAGCCAAAGTTCCACAATCTCATTCACTACCATACCGCTTTTAAAAAATACGGCCCATTAACATCTTTGTGGTCAATGAGGTTCGAAGCTAAGCATAGGCAATCCAAAATGTCGGCTAGATCATCATGTAACCGAATGAATATCACTTTAACCTTAGCAATGAAACATCAACTTCAACTTAATGAAATGTTTTTAAGGGGAAAACTTTCTAATCTACTTGACGTTGGACCCAAAAAATATGGCATGTTATTTGAACTTGATAATATACGATCACAGCTATCACTGGACCCTAATAAAACGTTGACTATGGTCAGTTGGGCGACCATGTCTTCTGTACATTATAAAAAGGGATCCGTCTTAGTAAAAAGTCTTAGTTCAGATTGTTATTTGTACGACTTTTTTGTATTGGAAAAAATATATTTGTATGACTCAAGTCAATTGATTTTTGTTGGTATAGTACTTAAAACTAAATGTTTCGATGAACACTACTATGCATATGAGGTAGAAGTTCCATTAATACCTCAACAAATTGTTATTCCACTTGAATTTTTTCTATCGCCAATTCCTAACACTTTAAATATTTTATCTAACTCCAAGCAGTACGTTATTTTAAGAAGTCCACTATAAATAAAAAATAGATTAAATTATAAATGTAAATGATTTCGCTTTAACACTGCAGATTTCATAAATATGCTAATTAAAATAATATTATGTAAATTAATTTATAAAAATACACAATTTTGCACATTTCTTTTTAAATGATGAAATTTATGACCCATATATTTTAAGTAAAATTAAGTTTTGCATTAAAATTAATAAAAACATGTAATAAACAGAAAACATATATTTTGTATTCAAAAATACATTACAAACGATATTATAATAAAAAATCTATGTACTTAATATGAAAAAGATTTTTTTTTTATTTTACGATAAAATTATCCCTTTTAGATGGTTCAATTTTCAGGTGCACTCAAGTTCAACCAAGTAAACTGGTAAATTGGTACCACATGGACTGGCTAATAAGAAGTAAGTAGTTTGGTTAAATTCAACCAAGTAGATGTGCTAATTCCAACCGAGTAAGTTACGTAAATTTAACTTTTAGTTGGTTAAATGCTACCAAGAAAGTTGGCTAATTTTAACCAATTGGAATTGTTAAATGCAACCAAGTCGGTTGGTTAGTAACAACAGAGTAACATGGTTAAATCCAACCAAGTCGGTTGGTTGGTAACAACAGAGTAACATGGTTAAATCCAACCAAGTAGGTTGGTTAGTAACAACAGAGTAGCATGGTTAAATCCAACCAAGTAGGTTGGTTAGTAACAACAGAGTAACATGGTTAAATCCAACCAAGTCGGTTGGTTAGTAACAACAGAGTAACATGGTTAAATCCAACCAAGTCGGTTGGTTGGTAACAACAGAGTAACATGGTTAAATCCAACCAAGTAGGTTGGTTAGTAACAACAGAGTAGCATGGTTAAATCCAACCAAGTAGGTTGGTTAGTAACAACAGAGTAACATGGTTAAATCCAACCAAGTCGGTTGGTTAGTAACAACAGAGTAACATGGTTAAATCCAACCAAGTAGGTTGGTTAGTAACAACAGAGTAACATGGTTAAATCCAACCAAGTCGGTTGGTTAGTAACAACAGAGTAGCATGGTTAAATCCAACCAAGTCGGTTGGTTAGTAACAACAGAGTAACATGGTTAAATCCAACCAAGTCGGTTGGTTAGTAACAACAGAGTAACATGGTTAAATCCAACCAAGTAGGTTGGTTACTAACAACAGAGTAACATGGTTAAATTCAACCAAGTCGGTTGGTTAGTAACAACAGAGTAACATGGTTAAATCCAACCAAGTCGGTTGGTTAGTAACAACAGAGTAACATGGTTAAATCCAACCAAGTCGGTTGGTTAGTAACAACAGAGTAACATGGTTAAATCCAACCAAGTCGGTTGGTTAGTAACAACAGAGTAACATGGTTGAATTCAACCATGTGTATTGGCTAATAACAACACAGTTACGTGGTTAAATTCAACCAAGTGGGTTCGCTTATAACAACAGAGTAACTTGGTTAAATTCAACCATGTGTATTAGCTAATAACAACAGAGTAACATGGTTTAATTCAACCATTGGGTTGGCTAATAACAACAGAGTAATTTGGTTAAATTATACCAAGTTAGTTTGTTATTTACGACCGAGCAAATTTGGAGGGGAAATTGATAAATCGGTTATTTTTAACAGAGTTTCGTTAAACAAGTTGACTCGGTTTATTTTAATCAACTAACTCTGTAGGAGCTATATTAACAGTATCACTTGGTAGTTTTTAACCGAAAGTCGGTTGTTTTTAAATAAGCGATTTTTCTGCGTGTATAAATTTATTAGTAAGAAACTCTTTTTAACATTCTTTAAATTAGAGTTGGTACAAAATGCATGCATGCTTGCATGCTTGAAGGCGCGTAGGTTCCGGGGCCCCTGGTCCTGCGGCACCAACACCTACATCTATCTACCTACATCTTCAAAGGAACGTTCACACATTTTAATGAATCATTTGGTTGCCTAGCTACTGTTTGGAATTAAAAGCCGAGTTCCGAAATAAGCCTAACTATAGGGTATGTTACGTTATGTTAGGTTGGTAGAAAATTTAGAAATAACAATTTTTAAAAGTTAAATACCGAAAAACGGTAAATAAATTCCTAAACAGCTACTTTACTGATTCGTGAACTTCGTCAGCACCTAGGTACACTAATGAAGCATAGAAGGTCTCCTTTCTACACAGCTCTTACCCTAAATAGTGGCAATCATCAACAAACTGAAATTAATCACATAAAAGCAAATTCCAAGACAATCTAAATCTAAGTAAATTGTATCATAACATGCAAACACTTATAACTGACGCGAACCCTATACCATTATGTACAGCTACCTAAACCCATTTTAAAAATAAGACATGACAAAACCTTATCTTTTCTTTAAGGCAATGGCAACCGAGGAGAGCTCTCGAAAGGAGAGCAGACGAAATTTCCTTCGAAAGCAATAACAATAAAAATAAGAAACAAATAAATAAACGAAACGATTTTCCACCATATTGAATTCGATAAATCCTCGCCCGCCTCCGACGACATAACTGCCTGCTTGCGAGTTAAATGGAAACTCCCCAACATACAACATCGCATGCAGAGGACTCGAAAACATAAATATGTTTCATATCAACATTTTGTGTTAAACCGTCATCCCCCCAGATGCCATTATCCAGTTCCACAGCTAGCGAAGCGACTTGAGCGCTCCGCAGAATCTATCGCTGTTGAAAAATCGTCATTCCTCGATAGCAACCAGGATAACACCACAAAGTAAAACATAGCGACAGACAACCAACCAATAGAGGGCTACCCACCCTCCACCGCAGTCGACGAAGACGCAGGCGTTCATATCATGTCAAAATCTAGGGAAATATAAAAGGCCACCCATGGGTGGTCTGCTCATCCCTCTTTATGTCCTTCATAGTTCCATCATAGCACATAGCGAAAAAACTGCACCATAATCCCGATAACAAAAAAAAAAATAACGCACAGCACAAATGAAGGACCGATAGCAAGGGGAAAAAAAAACTAAATATAGTATATAAACTTTTCGCCCCATTGTTGCTCCGGCTTCCATATTTTCTAGGTGTATCCTCGCTTCATTTCGCAACATCTAGCTTCTCCCATTTATAAAAATATAACAAATAAAAAAAGAAGAAGAATATCCTCGCATACATATCCTATACATACACACTCGATGTAGTACTCAAAGCAAACAATATCAATTTAGATAAAGAAAGCAAAAAATAAACCAAAGAAAGCGCTTCGTTAAGGGGGTAGGTGGTGTGCAAAGGATGAACGAAAAAAGTCGCCCTCTATGCCACCCAATAGCGTGCGGATCAAATCCATAAAGCTTAAATAGGGGTTGGCAGGGATACAATAAAATAAAATTTGATATCAAAATTTACGATAAGCAATATCACATCACACTCCGTACGCCATTCGCATACGGAGAATTTATTTATTTTTTCTTCTTCTCCTCCTCCTGCTTATCCTGCAGCAGGACCCACAGCCACAACTCCATCGTTTTGGCATGTTCTTCGAGGTCTCACGTATCGTTTGTTTGCTGAGTGTAATGAATGTAGGAAGATGACGATAATGCTAGGGAAGAGTATGGCGTATGGAAGTGCACTTTATGTACAGATATTGTGGTGGGTGGAATCAATTGGAAACAATAGCACTCGCTGACTTAAGATAAATTCGAAGAGCGAAAACCTCATCGACTAAGTGAGGAAGTTCAAAGCTTAAACACAGTATTTCGACGCCATTGTGTTTAAACTAGTAAAATGATCCATACACACCCAGATGTAAACTTGCAGCATGAAACGACTGAACTTTTTTCAAAATCAGTGTCTCTCATTTTGTTAAAAATAAATAAAAATAGTAGGAAGGTAGTTATATTCAATTTAGACGAATATAACTAAAAGCGCCGTCCAACTGAGCAAAGTTATTGACTAACAGAACTGCTGTGGTTGGCGTGTTACCCGCTGCCGACAGGTATACTTAGGTATAGAAGTTGAAACATATACCAAAGGTAACCATTTTGCTTAGGACGGTTTGGATACTTTAAGAAACGCATAAACGTTCACATTATTGGTAGAGGAGTCACCGGAGCTGTTGCGATCCTATAGAATCATAGTCCGCTTGTATGTACTTATCGATTGATGAAGGCAAATCCAAGTACATAAATATGGTAGAGTTTGCACCGCGGTGACTAATCAATGCCAAGGTCAACGCAGTGTAAACTCTTCCAATTCTAATTCTGCCCGGCAGCATAAAGCTAACAATATTTATATAAGGATTAGTCAGGCCTTGTCGAGAAATACTAAGGAGACTCTATATAAGACCCTTATCAACCCAGTCCTACTTTATGGTGAAGAAGCATGGATGCTATCAAAGGCGAATCAAGATCTCATTGGTCGTTTCGAACGCAAAATTCTTCGAGTGAATTTGGTCCCGTTTGCATTGACGGGCTCTGGAGGATGAGATTTAACAGCGAACTCTACAGCTGTACAGCGACATCGACCTAGTCAGAAAAGTACACATCAGTCGTCTGAGATGGTTGGGACATGTAGAGCGGATGGACACTAACGCTCCGGCCCGAAGAGTCTTCGGTTCCAACCGGAGGGACAGCGCAGGAGAGGTGGCGCGCGCAAGTGGAAGGGGACCTCAACCAACTTGGAGTGCGCAACTGGAGGTAGTTAGCCAAAGATCGCGCTAACTGCAGAGGCGTATTGGTTGAGGCCCAGGTCCACCCCGGACTGTAGCGCCACCCAAGTAAGTAAGACATAGCGGCAGTACGTGAATCAAGCACAAAGTGACTTTTGGAAGGACTAGTGTTAAGATCTTGTTTTGCAAGATTCACTGGCTGGTAACAGAATCCAACTTACTTGATCATCGTTTGCGTCATAGCTTGGCTTGGTGACTCATAAGTCGAATGGTAGTGTTTAGTGTTGATCATCACTCAAACGTTTAATCTGCCAAGTTTAAACAATTTCTGACTCTTCAACAACGCAATTTCTTTGCATAAGATTCGAACTTTACAACCACCAGTACTAGATTAGGTTAGGTAAGCGGGTTAGCGTGGAGTGCTCCGTGCCACACTCAGGTCAATATTGACCCATTGTGATGCCCATTGGGGGGAAAAGGTTGTCCCTTACCCGTAATAACCTTGTTTAGATACTTGTGTTGCATATAAACCATCCTGTGGATTTGATGAAGCTCATTATCTTGTCTACTGGTGTGCTGGAAAGCTCGTCTAGGTCGTGGAAGACGTGTCTCCCTAGGAATCTGCGCCTATTGTGTTGGAGACTGGGGCAATGACATAGAAAGTGGGTTGTGTCCTCAAGAGCTTTCTCACCATCGCAGCCTCTACAAAGTTCTTCTTCCGTCAAGCATAGTTTCTTTATATGATACCGCAGAGTGTTTTGGAAACAGATTTCCTATCCTTTCGTATTAGACTCTCGGTTCTTGTTTCACTAAAGGTTGGCCATAGTGTTCTGGTTAAATGGCAGGTTTTTAGTGCTGTCCATCTAGAGTTCGCCTCTTTTGTGGCCTTTCTTCCTGCTTCAAGCTTGAGTGAGTAAGGCGGGATAATAACAAAGGGGTCAGCTTGTTCTAATATAGCTGCCGAACCAAGTCTAGCTAATTCGTCAGCTTTCTCGTTGCCTCGAATGCCTTCTTGTCCCGGAACCCAACAGAGCAATACCTTATGCTGAGTGCCAAGAACCCTGAGTTCTTCGCGACAGCATTTCACAGGCTTTGATTTAAATTCGATTGCAGTTTATGCTTTTATTGCTGCCTGGCTGTCGATAAAGAAGGTAATACCTTCAGGTGGTATTGCCCTTACCACAGACTCACGGGCTGCTGCTGTAGTCGGGGAGGCATATCGAGTACTAACAACCCTCGTAGCTTCATCGTGTTGGCCTGCTTAAATGAAACAACAATTTTCCAATAAAGTTACCAAAATCTGAACACATGAAGATGATCATTGAAGCGATAACATATCCCATTATATCGGTGAGCTATTCTAGTGAAAATAACAAATGCATGATGAGTATAGCTGACTGTCATGTCCTTTCCTGTTTCTCTTTCTCTATGAGTGCAAATAATGTTCAATTACATTCGCCCTCTTGAGCATACAACCATCATTTCATTTAGTCGAACAGTTCAAGAAGAATAACTTTGTGTATGCGGGAAGGTTCTCCATTCTTGCTATAGGGTTGGTCCATCATCATCCCTGCTCACACATCAATCGCATCAATAAAGTTGATGGTGATGCTGCGCTGGCTGTTCTTATCAAACTTAATATCTAATGGCTAGACAACGTACATCAACACTCAAGCTCTGTCAATCGGTATTTTGTATATCTATTGACAAAGCAGTCTGTCCATCTGTTTAACAGATAGACAACCGATGAATCAGAAGGGGACTGTAGGTATATACAATTTGGTCGAAGGAGACCGCTCTCCATGAAGTAGTGCTTTATACTTTAGCTACCTTCTTAGACAAAGAGGGCGCTTTTAATAACGTCCACACTGAATCGATCCAGGAATCTCTCTTAGAACTTGGTGTAGAGGATTTCGTCACTTCATGGATCATTTCCATGCTCAAGTCAAGGATCATTCAAGCAAAACTTGGTAACACCCTTCTAACCAAATCAGTAAGCAGGGGAACACCTCAAGGCGGGGTTATCTTGCCTCTCTTATGGATTATGGTACTCAACAATTTTGGAATTGGAATCACGGGAGCCCTTCGATCAAGTCCGACCGAGGCGTTCAATGAAATTCTCAATTTTCTGCCAGTGGATCTCCATATAAAAAACATTGCTGCGTGTAGTGCAGTCAGATTGAAGGAACTAAATGTTGGTCCGAAAGGCCTTATGGCCATACCAGTATCCTACTTTCCCTTCCTAACGGCACATGTCGTTTATCTACGGACTACATTGAACCCAAACTCAACTTCCATAAAAACTTATCTGTTAGATTTCCCTCTAGATCAGAATGGCAGGAGAATGCGGTCGTAAATGAATTCGACATACCTATCTTCACAGATGGTTCCAAAATGAACTCTGGAGTAGGAGCAGGCATTTTTTCAACACAATTAGACATCTCTAAAACACTTCGGCTTCCCTACGCAGCCAGAGTCCTTCAAGCAGAAGTACTTGCAATTAAGGGGGCGTGTAGACTGCTACTTAACATAGTGACACCCCGAAAAAAAATTGGCATCTTCGTCGACAGTCAGGCCGCGATTAAGGCGGTTGGTGCAACTAAGTCAACATCCAAGGTTGTTGTGGAACGCAGGGAGATACTGACCAGGGCTTGGCATCGGTTTGAAATCACTCTCGCCTGGGTTCCCGGCCATAGGAACATTGAGGGGAATGAGAAAGCCGATAAACTTGCTAGACGTGGCTCTGCTCTGTGCGTGTCGCAAGTCTTACCTCCACTGGGATATGTAAAGAGAGAAACCTCAAGGGCTAGATGGATGAACCCTACGAACTATTCCATGCCAAGGAAGATCAGGCGAACCTACGATGATGCAATAGTCCAATACATAGGCATTTAACACCGAAGTTAGAGACGTTTTATTTGAATCATGTATTTTTTTGTTACATGCATTTTTTTAAATTCCTAAAGTTTATTGTACGTGACTTGAATTTGGATTATTACATTTTTCGTTTATTTTAATTCAAATATAGGTAGAACTAAAATTGTAGGTACTGCCAAAACTAATTCATAAATTGCAAAGCACAAGCCTAAGTAAAACAAATAAATAATTTATGACGTAATTGGTAGATGTATATTTTCCGTTTTATACGTTTTTATATTATGAACTAGGTATGTTATACAACCGTCCTCTAGTTGACTTTTTGTTTGCAATGCGATCCTCTATCTGCCTCGCTCTTCTCCGCTACAAATGTGACAACAGAATGAAGGACTAAATACCATATGTAGGTATAGATGTTGCAGCATTTTGCAAAAATATAATTAAATTGATAACGCCTCTCCTATGGTTGGAAAAAGCAGACTTAAGCATTCGTATGAACCTGTTATTTGACTCCGATATGTTAAATGCCATATTTACTTCCTGTTCCCATTCAATTACCAAACTGAGATCTCAAAAACACAAAAATTGTTAGAGCTTAACAATTTATTCATGTTTTTCTATGTCTGCAAACACCAAACAAACTAACAGTGCACCGCATATTCAACAACATAATAAGCAAACATTCTCAGAATTTTAAAAATTATTTTATATTTTTTCAAACAAGTCCGGAGCCAATATTGTTCAGCTAATAAATTTTCCAAACATTTTATTACGACCATATTAAATTATTATTTCGATCGAATATTGCAAACTAAACAAGAAATGAACTCTACAAACACATCCTGGCATGCAAAAATGTGCTATTTTCTCATAAAACCGCGTGAACTCGAAGAGAATTTACAATTCCACCATGATTCCCATAAAATTTCAATAAACACACGAAATATCCCACATCCAGATTCTAGTATTTCTCGTACATTATAAAGATAAAATTATTGATGCCTGGCCATAATAATTTCATCTCGCAGCAAAACGGTGAACATTTTTACGCTGCATCTTGTGTCTAAACGTGCTATACCATACAATTTGTAAACTATATTTACACAAGAAAAAAAAAAAAACTAGAAACAATAAAACGATCTGTTTAGTAGTTGTTATTATGAGGCTTTTTGATTATCATATTCTGTAATTTTTTTTTCTGAAGTTATTGTATCCATGGATTTTTATGGCCTCATCAATGTGGGGTTTGTTTACCCAACAGCGATGATCCCGTAAATGAAAATATCGTTAATAACATACACGATGTGGAAGATGCATACATGTGGTGGGAATAACAATTCAACACTCATGTAAATGATAACGATAATCCGAATTTACGGAAACAATATACTTGAAACACGTATAGGTAGCAACTACTGGATATTTTAAGTCAGTAAATTTGAATTCATAAAGCTAATTGTGTACATTGTTGGGAAATCGAAAGGAAAGTGTGTTTGGTGCTGTGCACTGAAAAACTATCTTTGTGGTTGAATTAAGGTGAGTGGCTTAGTTTTCCTGTAGCTAATAAAAAAGGCCGCAAACCGGACGGACAAATCTTTCAGCTCACATTATTTACGATTGTCAAATACCATTTGTGCGGGTATAGCCAGAATGGTTGTTTTCTTATTATTATTATTTCTTCAGTTCATTCAAATCTGCGGCTATCTTTATTTGCTCAGTAGACATTTGGATGGACTCGTTTTTTTTAATATGAAAGGTCAAAAACGCTGGCACTTGCTTCAAAAACAGTAGGTATAATAAATAAAAGCTACATGTATGCAATTGAACAACATTAACCCAGCGAAGTTTTCGAATATTCGGCTCGGTCTGTGTCCAACTGCTTGGTCAGCAGACTTAAGCTGCCTGCTTCGGGGGTTGTACTCATATGCACATAAATCCACTTTTGCTCACACATATCAAAACCACCCACACTCTCAGTTGAAGGCAACAATCTAACAAATGGATAGTGTACATAGCCGGACTGAGAACCCCCCTACATTGTATACCATTACTCAGCGAACAGGTGGTGTTGCTTCCACATATGATAAGGATATATTAAAAAGGATCAGTGGGTGACTAGTGGATGGTGGTGGTGGTTGGTGTATATAGTTGGAGTAAAACATTGTACACCGAGAGAGGAAAATTAAGAACAACGCTCGTAAATTTATTTCCTACAAAAGTTTATTGCCTTCGCCGTAAAATATATTTATACTCGCGCGTACTTTAAGGACGATATATAGTTGCTGTTGCCTGTTGTTGCTGTTATAGTGGTGCTTGCCAGAGCAAGAGGTGGATGGATATGAGCTTATATATGAAAAATCATTTATTTGCTAGAGTTTTTGTTCATTCCATACCGAAAGGGAAAAATTGTTGCTGCCATAAGAGAAAAAGAAAACAATGGAATGAAAACGAGCCCGTCGTGGTCTTGCCTTCATACAAATATAAGGATGGAAAAACTGTTTACTAAATGAAATACTTAAACATTTTCGCAATCCCCATCCGTGGTAGTGGCCACGGGGTGGGGTGACTCGTATCGTGATAGATTGTAGTTTACTGCATTTCAAGTTTAGATTTGTGTTCTGCATGTATTTGTATAGGTTAGCTTTTTTTATTTGCAACTTACATGTTGGAAGAGAATCGATAATGTGAAGTGAGGTTAAAACGAGATATTTTTAAGAAGTTAACAAATGCAGCTTTCAAGCGCCCTTTTTAGTCGTCACAAGTCTGACGTTTGAACCCTTGAATGTAGTAATAGTGCAAGAGCGTCATATTTCTAACGCTAGAAATAAAACTCCGACGTGTGGCAAGGATTATGAATAGCGTAGATTCATTAAATTTAAGAGAAACAGTGAGGGTGAAAATATGGCGGGACCTCCGTCGCGCTGTTGTGTACAAATCTCTTTAAGACTTGTAATTCAATATTAGTTAAATCTTTACTAAAGATCGGAATAGATGGATGAATAAGTGTATCTAAACAAGTATTATTTGTTGAATAATAACACGGCGCCATTTACATGAGGAAACGACATTACACCTTCGAAAATGGAACATTTGATGTAGATTGTATACTTCGTCTTCAATGATGTCACAGCCAATGAAAATCGCTACTAGCGTAATCATATACTTGGTAATACTAATTAGCTCGTTATCTAACAACAATCCGATGCATACCGGACGACAAAAGCAGGGGATTCAAAATTTCCAGAAAGCCCTCTATTCGGGATCCGGGATCACTCCATTCGTCATAGAAACAAAAACTCACGCAAATGAATTGTTATGAAAAGGTGCTACATCTTAAATTGAAATATTTATTCCAGATATTGGCTTTCATACTAAAAATATTGCCTTGGCGGGCGGGACAATAATGTCTTCCACTACGATGAAGCAGAGTTAACCTTCAATATTCCGCGACGACAAATTGCTAACATTGGCTGAACAAATATTAGTCATTGAAATTGAAATACGCTTAGCATTTTTGGGCTAACATTTCTGAACATCAAACTACTACTACTACTAAGTAAGGTTTCCGCATTTTTTTCACCCTTTCAACACGGAGTTTTTTACTGTAGATACTTTTTGGTATAAGAGGTGTTATTTTGGTATTCAAAGAAAAATGTAATTTTTTTAGATAAATGATCGGATGTTTATTTCATAATAATAATGAAAAACAACATCAGCCAAATAGCCACCACGAGCACGCATATATTTAGGACCATATCCTTTTCATGAAATTTTCCATAACCAAATCGCAAAGTGGCTGCCCTATGTCCTCGATAGCCTCACGAATTTTATCTTTGAGGTCTTGAATCGACGCTGGACTATTGGCGTGGACCTTATCTTTCACGTGGCCCCAAAGGAAGAAGTCGCAAGGTGTTAAATCACAAGGTCTCGGTGGCCAATTGTGATCGCCTCTTCAAGAGATAACTAACGGTCCGGAAACTTTTCCCGTAAAAGATCAATGCTTTCGTTGCTTGTGTGGCACGTAGCGCCGTCTTGTTGAAAGTAAACGTTGTCCAGATCAATACCATCCAACTCCGACCATAAAAAACCATTAATCATCTCTCGATAGCGCAATCCATTCATCGTAACTGTTGATCCAACCTCATTTTCGAAAAAGTAAGGTCCAATGACCCCACCGGACCATAAACCGCACCAAACAGTCCACGTTGAGGATGGAGAGGCTTCTCAACAATAACTCTTGGGTTTTCCGAGCCCCAGATGCGACAATTGCTTGTTGACGTAGCCACCGAGGTGGACTGCAACTTTCACCATTTTTGTAGTGAATTTTAATAATTTCAATGCGTTGTTGAAGCGTGTACCGTTCCATTTTTAGTAATGGCGTGGTTTCTACTTGTCAAATGTCAAAGAATAAAAGCTTCAAAAGTGACAGCTACCGAAATAGCGGGTCATTCATAATAACACCTCTCATTGGTAAACCCTTTATATATTGGTTAATTATGGTCCGAATAATATTTCCTTTTGCGGATTTTGAAAGAGAATGTCTTAGAAAATAGGAAATGTCCTGGGAAAATTGTGTCCCATCAGTAACTGTTATTGGGACAATTGTGTCAGTGCAAAAATGCACAGTTGAATTAGTTACAATACATTACTATTGGGACACATTTGACCAAGTGAAAAGTACTGGTGGGGCACGTATATCACAGTTCAAGTTTTTGTGTGTATTTCTTTCACTTCTTAGATAAAATGTCGTTTATATTATTTGTGTTTACGAAGATATTTTTCATGTATTTTTTAAAAGAATTGCGCTTGGGCTGACTAAAAATAAGACAACTGAGGGGACAAAATTCCATAAGAATAGGTACAGATTATTGCCTTTCAGTAGAACGAAAACAGCAGGCGCAGTGGCTTAGTGGTTAGTGTGTTGGACTACTAAGCGAGGGGTCCCAGGTTCGAATCCCGCACAAAACCCAAATTCCAACTTAGGGTTTTTTCCACTGCGCTGCCTCTCGCGAACGTCTGACAAACATCCGAGAGTATAACTGTCTTAGAGCTTCTCAATTAGCCGTTTGGAATCGGCATAAAATTGTAGATGATCCCCTTCCATTCGTTCCAAAAATAAAACTCACACAAAACGAATGGTTGCGAGAAGCTAGGCCTTGGGTCCCTACGGACCTGTTGCGCCAACTATATATAGAACGAAAACAAGGGTTAAGGTTTTCTTCATTGAAAAGTTGGTTATATGGGTGTGGATGTTAACATCGATATTATCGTTCCAACAATTTCTGTTTTCATCGATTGCAGGACTACAGAACAATAGCTTTTCCATTCGGCTAAGAAAATGGTGCCGCATTGTTATTCCAACCACAGAAAAGTGGGTGTAACTTTTATTCTATTCCATAATCCATATCAGAAGGGTGTGCCTTTCACCCCCGTTGTTCAATATTTCATAATCTTCATATAACTGCTGTGCGCACTCACTGCATGAGGCTAAAACAAAATGGCGAACTTCGTTTGAGTTTTCCATCTACCGACTTCTGCTGTATTACCTACAGCAACTTGTCCTCTAACGAAAATAAAAATCGTATTCTCAAAATAGACGAAGCTCCTTCAATTGGAGGGCTTTTTGCCATTGTCCAGCTAGATACGTATCAACCTATACCTAAGGGCAAAATTTCGAATTCAATATAAATTAAACCATAGGAACACATAAGGGATCCTCAGTCAAAACCACATTCTATCCCCGAAATTAGAAGTTGCGGCCAAGAAGAATTCCAACCACCACTCCCATGCCTGGTGCTCACTTTAATTCTGAAGGTATTCCCTTCTTTTTGATAAATTTCCTTCCTTTGTGTTATGAGTATAAATATATAGAGCTCTGGATGAATGAAAACTCACATGATATATGTGCAAGCACATGCTTCAGTACACCGAACTCTCCAGCCATGGGTAAAAGTTTTGAAAAGCATTTTGTGGATAATTCAAAATGAAAATCCTGATAAGAATTTCTATCCCCACCATCTTTCATAGATGATTTTTTGTACGTCCTCGTTTTAATGTCCGTATACCCTTTACACAGGTCGATCAAGGTATAGCACGGATTTTTATAGTTTGCAGGGTAAATATACGAGTACCAGAATACAGATTATATGGCAGAGAAAACTCTTGGAGCAAAGTTCTTTTCGACTTAAAAGATTCCAATGTACCCTCATTGTGCACGTAAAATGTTACCTTCATATCCCCATTGAGGTTGAGGCTAATACCAGGAGTATACCAAACCTATACCTGAAACTGATGGCCTCTATCAAGTCCTAGTATTTGATAGAAAAGTGAAGAAGAGAAGAAAGGAAAAAAAAACGCAAAGGTACACGAGTTGAAGGGGATATATAGGTAGACTCCTTACCAATGCAGCAAGTCATATAGGTTGCAAAGTCCTGGACAGAACTATGAATTGGGCAACCATACTGAAGACGCCTTAACTGGCCGGTGCGCAAGGGTGGGTTATGTGAAGCACCCAGTTTCAGTTGAACTACACTCCAAAGAGTAAAACCAAAGGAACGTGGTCAAAGGAATCAACAAACGGATTTTAAAGTTTGCGTTCAGGTTCTATCCAATTTTTCTCTCATCTTATTGTCGATGACGATGAGGTTCTCCTTTCATCGAGGTATCGGTAAAGGCGAAGCGTAGCGCACAGGGAATATCTATGTGGTATTTTATGTGATTATGGGTATAGCAATAGAGATGGAAGAATTTTAGTTGGATGCATCATCATGGGTATTACACTAGGGGCTGTGGGTTGGTGCTGGTACCAAATTGATGAAAAACTTCCCGGCAATGCTATATGTACACGGGTGAATAGCAGATGAATAGTTTCTAGAAGAATTGCTTGAATGCTGTGTACATTTTTGAATTTCCAATTATCTAACGAAGAAATTTTAAAGAGGAGGTCATCACATAGAACACAAAGAAGTCTGAAGGACTGATAGGAAGGCCAGCATTTTTAATTTTCGCATAAAACTTGTCAGTTAGAATGAGGTGGCGGTTTTATACAAAAATAGGGGTAGGCGTCTGGTTCACTTTATTCTATACCTGCAGGAGTTTTAGTAGATGCCCACTTAGGAAAGTTTCTATCCGGTCACAAATAGTTGAGTGCAATATGAGTACAGTAATAGTTCTTGGGTCGTTTTGTTGCTTTTTTGTTTCAAATGATATTTGATGAGTGTCCACTCTCTATGACCCGTTTCACTTTAATGGACATTCATTTTCATTTATCTTGTGGTCCTTTCGAGTGAACAGTGTGCAAGATATTTCAAATAAACATAATCACAGATCCACACAAGCATGTTATGAGAAAGTCACACTTCGCGACGTTCACTGTATGAACTTACTAATAACACACTCACTGCCACTCATCTGAAATTGACAGATGTTAGCCATAACCATTTGGAGAAATTAACAGCAAATATGACGAAATTATTTCTCCCCCTTTCAGTTAATTAAATTAATGATCATCTCCTGGTCCATTCACATTTCCACCAAACCAAATACAACATCAGAAACAATTTGTCATAATACTTTCGCGACTCAATAAGGGATCATTAACGCACCAGCAGGCGACGACACACCCACAGATTTTATCCCAAAATTTAACCATAATGGAATTACAATGTAACAAAGAACTGAATCGACGATATAACAGCGACCTTAACCCCACAATGAAGAAGAGAAAAAAACACAACACGAAGTTTAGCATGAACGCAGGAGGGAAGATGCCTTCTTTATCTCCGAATAGAATGAATCACCGACAAGTCATCCGAAAAAATGATTTAGTTATCCTATGTCCTTTGTCCTTCTTTGAATCGTTACACACCTCCTCCACCTACCACATTTACGAACAGTATCTATTTCACTGAAATTGTTGGTATTGTTTACCACCCATATGCCATCTTTCGTGCTTTTTTTGTAAACAACAAATTGCTAGAGATTCGCACTTGTTGTTTACACAGGGGTCCGGAAAAATTGGAAAGGATATTCGCCATCAATGCCATCCGAATCCGACACGGACACCCTTTCCTTTGTTGGCTGGCTAATGTAGTTTTCATCTTTCAGATACGGAAATATTTTCAGTTATATGTCGTGGGTTGTCGTTGTAGCTGCTGCTAAGCTCATCCCTTGTGATAAATAAGGAAAAAATCAATCTGCAACAGACAATAGTCTCAATTTACACTCTGCCACTTGAGAGGAGCGAATAAGTACACCCTCGTTCTGTCCTGTAGGTTGAAGGACACTATTGTCAGGCAACAGAGCGAATAATACCGGCGAAGGGATTTCCTGGTTAAATAAAAGTATAAAAATGGAATATAGAAATTTATAGTGATTTGATTTCCTTTGAGTAAAAATTGACAGGAAGCTTAAATACTTTTATTGTCTTGATAATCCTCTTTACGGGGGAGGGTATTACTACTTCGTTTTAGAATTTTATCTATATGCATAAAAGGATGAGCACTTAAACGTGTGACACAGTATATTCAGAATAATTCGCAGACGTGGACGATGCATGCTCGATTACCAACCGAATTCATGCTTCTTAATAAAGTCCGCAAATAATAAATCGTACTAATAAATCTTAATATATTTCTATTTCCCACTAATTCAAAAAAAAAACCGAAAAGGTATCGGCTTCGAAAAAAATTATCGATTTCCGATTTTCAAATTGGAAATTGAAAAAATCGAAGTAAATTGCACATCCCTAAAATTAATAACATGTGTCAAATTGAAAGATTCTGTCACAATAAATTTTCAAACTGGGCCATTTGATTGTGTGAATAAAAATCTATGAATATAAGACTAACTTGTTATTTTGTGTGTTTACGTATAACTCACGTATTTTTCAACCAATTTTCTTGGGTTTTCTTTTAAACTATTCAGAAAAAAATGAGAAGGACATGTAAGCTACTTTTTGTCGCGAAAACAAAACTTTGAGGGGATGAAAGAGGTTATGGAAGTTTGTATGGGGAAATGCACTTCGAAAAAAATAAACTGGATTGAAATCGAGGAGTGACATTTCAAACACAAAAAAAAAAAAAAAAAAAAAACTAAAGTGGATACACCATCCATTTGCCATTGCGCAAAATGACAGGTGTACTTTTCGTTTCCACATTCCCATTGAATTGGACGGACTCGCTATTGTGTGTGGTCAGATATCTATCGAAACTGCATTCGTAAAATAGAAAAGTAAACGAACAGACGGATTTTGCTTATTCCGTACAATTTGATATTTTTATTCAATTGTAATAACGGCCAGGGTAGTGTTTTGTTCAGATATTGTTGAAAAGCGTACAATTCTCATTACTTTCACTTCACGGTTTTTAGCTAATACATTTGAAAAACATAATTTCCAATTCTATATGTTCTGGTTTTGGCACTTTATTTTAACTTTTTGTAATTTTTAAAAAAAATTAATATATAAAATCTGTTTTGTTTTTATAAAATTTTTTTAGCTGTCACTTGGTTTTTTCTTCTTATCTGACACTGACGTTGTCGCGAACTAACCTGTTCAAAGAACCGAGAGTCTAATACGAAAGGATAGGAAATCTCTTTCCATCCTCGTAGGTATCATAACCTAACCTGTTCACGTCTGGCAAACATCCGAGAGTATACCTAACAATCGGCATTAAATTGGAGATCCCTTCCAATCGTTCCAAAAATGAATGGTTGTGAGAAGCTAGGCTTAGGGTCTCTACGGACCTGTTGCGCCAACTATTTATTTATTTTTTTTTATGGATTTTTGATATGGAGATTTGATAATTTGGCGATTTTTGGCGGTTTCCTATTTAAGATTGGCGATTTCGATTTTAATAACCTGACAACCCTGACGTCAACTTCTTTCAGCGCCATTTACTTATAGAAAAAGGAAACCAAGGGCTAACGTTAAATCAAACAAAAAATCGAGACACGGAACAAAATATAACTTTTTATGCCACTTTACAACAAATTTGACTGTGAGCTGCATAATTGCTTACTTTACTTAAATTTGATAGGTATTCCATAAAATAGACCGATGTATTTTTCGGCTATAATTTAATCATATACTTAAAATAATAACATTCAATGAAAAGGATTTACTACACAGAAGAGGGATTGGGGCTAGTTGGGAGATGCCATCGTACCATGTTGCACCTGATGTTTCTACAGAATGCTGACGATGCGTCTGGAGCGATTCCGGCGTTGTTTTCATCGTATTATAAATATAGGTCTTTAGGTATGATCTGTTGTTAGTTGCTTAGTTACGATCATAGAGTTAAGTTCGTTTTATAATAAAATATTTTTTTTAGTTAAAGTAAGCGTGTGAGTTTAACTTATACCTAACAATCGGCATTAAATTGCAGATCCCTTCAAATCGTTCCAAAAAAGAAAAACTCACACTCACATATGTGAGAAGCTAGACCTAGGGGTCCCTACGTCCCTGTTGCCAACTATTTATTTGTAGTTTGAAATGATTATAGCATTAGCTAATAATATTGGCATTTCGCTATAAAAGCTGGTTTCAATTTATGAGTTCCAGTCTTCTCTCTTTGAATCTCAAGTTCTGTAGAGATTAGTATAGAGACCATACCGCTTTTTGCAAATAAAACATTGTAACTTGTACCTATAGCTTGCATATAAACTTTATAAAAGAAGATATACTATGAGCACAAGTACCGTTAGTTGGACTCTCTTTCACAGCCAATACAAACGGTACACTACTATAAGTATAAACATATAATTAGCACGTTCCTTTTCTTATTTTAAATGCAAGAAAATGCAGGATGCATCACAATACCATGTGTACCAAGTACCCTCAGAAGTTCTACACAAGTTGCCACAAAATTCTTTGCAACTAAATATATATTCCCATTTCAACCTTTAACCCTCCTACCCTCGAGTTAATAAGTGTAAATAAAGAGCAAAAGAAAAATCCCGACTTAGAAAACTGAATTGTCAGTGTTTTACTTTACATTGTAGACACAGATTCCGAGAAGGATCGAGTACTTGTATACATACATGGAAAAGTTCTTCTGGGAAGATTCCACCTCCGTCCCCTTGTGTTCTTACAGCTATAGGTAGGTACGAGTACAACCGAGTGTTGCTAAAGTAAATTTACACAAAACAAAATTTCTTCTTCTTTACCAAAGTACAAGGAAATACAAAAACGAAATTCTGCGGGATTGTTTTCAAATAACGGAGCTGGAAAACTAGTTGAAGGTACAACCCTTTAAAACCAAAGTATTGTATTTCTGATTCCGACAAAAATAACTTTTGTATTGTGTTTGCGTAAGCGAAAAGTTGTTCACAAACTTTATTAATTATGAGCTCAGACATTGTAGGATATACACGATCATGTGAGAATATATTTTTTACATAGAAAAGGTGGGTAAGGGGTAACCGAGCTGATTTCCTTGCCATGTTTACTGGGAGTTGTGCTTCTTTTAAGCTCTCGTGCGTGTTCTTGTTTTCATCCACATCCTTTAGCTTAGAAGATACTTTTTCGATTACTTCAACATTTAAAGCAATTAAAAGCCAACAAAGTAGATTCGTTATTCGTTTTACCAAGGTCCCATTGTAGTTATCTCTCTTTCTTCCCTTTTATTAATTTCCATCGGATGCCCACTTTTAACCCACAGACACATTTCACTCAGAAGGAAATATGTTTTACCAACAGCAGATAACAGAGAATAATAAATGAGAGTCCGGACAAACGATCGCCCACTTTGGATATAACTTTTAACTGAAACACGTAGAATGAAAGCATATGGAAGCTTGTACCAGACAAAAAGGGTATAAAGTCCATTGCAACCAGAAGAAGTTATTTTTGGAAAAGTTAGTCCTGTATCGGTTTCGGTCTACGAACTAAAAACAGAATAAAATGAGAGTTATTCTTCTACCTGGTTCCTATGCACAGAATGGCATCCTTCTACTAGGTATAGCTCTCCAAAACAAACTCACAATTTGACTGAATTTAAGTGCTGCACTCGTACATGATGGTTTTCAAATATTTATGGGAATTTATGAGCCACATAGGCAAGTTTCGTATATCAATACTACTTTAGTCAGTATTTATGCGTGGGCTTAGAGTTTGGTGTGAGTATATTTTCCGAAAAGAGTCATATACTGTCTGAGTTTTCGCCTACCCATGTATGTTGGGTTGGCTTCTAGGCGTTATAATAGGCGTTTTTGTTTTTTAGTTCAGAGCTGAGCACTGAACTGACCTCGAGCATTATGAGCGCGCTCTGAACCGAGCGTCATCAGAGCGTTCTGATCTATTTTTTGTTTTTCCTGTTTTTTTTTTCTGCCAAATGTAATCAGCTTTTTCATCAGGCTGCTCAGTCAATTTATTCTGAGCTCATAGAGCGCGCTCTGATCATGCTCTTAACGAAAAAAGAAACACAAATTTGAGCTCTGATGTCTCTGAGCTAAAAAAAGAAACACGACATTTTTGTATAACAGTTCAGGTTGTGCTCTGAACTAAAAAAGAAAAACGCCTAATGTTATGCTCGTTGAACGATTATTATATGTCGGTTGATGGGCTAACGAGCATTTGTGAAAATGTTCTTGCATTTGGATTTTGTTGTGCAATGAGTGTCACTTATCTGTGTGCAATGGCTGTCAGGTAAAGATAACATACTTATCGTTAAATTTAACTTGGAAAATCAGTGCTGAAGGCAAGAGTTTAACAGCAGAATCCATTTGAGCTCCCAATAAAATACATCAAGAGAATAATTTCCTAACAATTATCATCATAGGTAATTTGCTTTCTGATTTTGAGATCGAAAATCGTTATCCCTTCTCAATGAATGATTTGATGCAGTGCAGAAAAAGGGCGTCAGGCTGAATTTTGATTCTCACCATACTAATATTACTTGGGACTGAAAAATAAAACTATTGCAGAAATCAATGTCAATTCTTTCGAGTCTAACCTAGAAATCCGGTCTTATACTAAAACAGCCAAACAAACCTGTTTAAACTATTCTTAAATGTATATCTACTCAGAAAAAATGGGGCATTCTCTTTCCCACCACTCACTTTCAAGTATAGTCCGTTAAATTCTTCTTTTGTCACCATTTACTGTCTTCCCCCCGAACTCATGGAGCGAATTATTTCTTGTTTTCACCAACGACATACAGCTAGTCAATTCGACGAAAAGAAATGAAAGTCATGAACGATTTTAATAAGCAATTAGCAAACTCAATTCAATTTCACCCACTGCACCAAATGTGCAATCGCAAATGTTCATCTTTATAGTGGCGCAGTATAATCACTTCACATCACGCACCTTCCGAGAAAGAATCTGGAGAGGAAGAACGCAGCACCACAACAAAGCCCATAGATCAGTGTACAACAGTCCGTCCACCGATCTCGTAACTGAAATGGTCACGGTCAAGTTAGTCGCACAACGGATTCTTGGTCGTAATTAAACCCAAACGCCAATGGTTTGCTAATTTTATTCAAGTTGTAAATTCTATGCATTGTACTAGGTATCCCGTAGGTGGAACGATCCGAAATTTCTCTGCAAGATTCAGTGCGGACCCGCATCCCATGTTCTTGAGTCGTATACTCATTGTAAATAAAAACTAAAAGTGCTCATCATAACATACGTTACGTTCAAATTAGAAATATGTCAGACGTTGTTCATTGATCATTGTTTGTTGATCTTTTATTCGATATGGAATTTGCTGACTAGACACGCCACTTGTTTCCAAACGAATGATTCAGTCAGTGATCTTCTTTTAGTGCCAGAGCATGGCATGGGATTAAGCAGAGCATTGCATTTGCAGAGGAGGCATTTATAAAAGTGCTACACCATCGCAGAAGATCACTAGTAGAAGATCATCAGCGGACCCGTACGGATTTGGATATATTTTACACTGTGCAAGGCTTCAAAATAGACAGGCGGCTGCAATCAACGAAATGCAACTGCGATTGATTTTTGAACTCCTGGTGATGGCAGTGATCGTGGCTGCACTCAGTGATGCGGCAACCCATTCAGATCGAGGTAGCAACTGGCTGGGAGCAGAGTATACGGTCGTTCGTAAGGTTTACGACGCTTGCCAGGATAAGAACGACTTTGTGGGGTGTCTTAAGGAGAAGGCTTTGGTGGCAATAACGAAAGCTTTGGAACAGGACTCTATAAAGATCGTTGACGGACTAGTGCTGGAGAAACAAAGTACCACCGACAAGGAGAGTATTATAGGATTAACGGATGCCCGGACATTAAGTAGTCTCTCGCAGTTGGACCGCTCTCTGCTGGAGAAGGCCGATCAGTTTCTGCGAACACACGTAATGAAGATTGATATGAGTCAAGGTCGTGGAAAGCATGATCATGATAAAAAAAAGGATGGCGGTCATGTTAAATATGTTATTGCTGCACTGCTGACTGCGATGGGTATTGCGGGTCCCATCGGACTCAAGGCACTCGCAGTGATCGCAATCAAGGCGTTGGTGATAAGTAAGGTTGCCCTAACAATTGCTAGTATAATCGCTTTGAGGAAGCTCTTTTCGCATGACCACCAAGATGAGACCAGCTTCCAGGTTCACGCCGGAGATCATAATCGGTGAGTTTTTCCAACACAATTGCCCCATTTTTCACAACTAGTTTTTGGTTTTTCTTTCAAGGCGAAATTCGTACGTAGTACGCCCTGTGGCTAAGCCGACAAATGCGGCGACTGGTCCTGCAGCAGTAGATCCATATCGTTACTATTATGAGTATCATTAAGCGTGTAGATGTAGTAAGCGTAAGTTTAAGTAAAAAATATGTAATTTATTCTCAGATAGCTAAGCATACCAAAGACTTAAAATATTAATTAAACTATTCAGTTGTATTTATGTACTTATTTATTTTACCGCAATGAAGGACGACTGAAATCGATTCCTCTAGGTTATTGTATTTATATTATTTAAGGTGTTGCTAAAAATAATGAATTAGTTAAGGTTTTGCTAAAATGTAATCACATAATACAATATCAATTGGAGATCTATAGCTATTCCTATATTTTACGTAGACGTTAATAACTGTGTTGGACTTTCGCTTTACTAATTAGTGAACCAGATGTTGAGGAGAAAGTTATAATTAAAGAAACGAGGTTGACTTGAGTTTTATCGGTTAGAAGCATGCGATATATATTTTCTTTCAAGTTATGTCTCGTAGCAAATAGAGCATGGAATTGTTATTATTTCTAAAAAACCGATAGAACGAATTTTATTAACACAGAAATCAATATAATATGTTTGCACAATGACTTTTCTTATAGAAGTTCTTACATTATTTATCAAATTATTAAAGAGGTACCAGTATCTATTTATAATTATACTTAGTATGTTCTTCTTTCCTACTCCGCATTTCACGTTGACTCTCTCTCTAAAAGAAAGTGTGAAGATCTGACTTCCTTTCGTTGTAAGCTTGATGTGTGCGAGCGTTAACCTTTATACAGAGGGATAAAGTTAGTGCTGCCTTCTATAATGACATATTGTATTAAACTATTTTAACTTTGTCCCACACACAATTTCGCTTTCCAATAATCCAATTGTAATCTTCGACTTACGCTAGATCATTTTTCATCCTCCGAATTATCATGAAAAAATATACTTTCACATGGCCTTATCGCCCCAAAATCTCACATAATCCTTTTCGTTTACCACCTTCATCGTTCAACTGCGTGCTGACTTCTTGTCGTGATCTCTTTTCGACTCCAATGTTTAATCCTCAAACACGATATAGTTCATCCATATTCCCCGTATCGTATCAAAACCAACCCGTCGAACACACAATTTCATATTTAACCCAATTTAACCCTACGTGTGCCTTGTGTGTACCATGTTTACCCTGAGTGCATGCGTCGCACGTTTATCATTTTCATATCTCAAAGCGATTAGCATCTTCTCAGTTCACACCCATCCAGATGCAACAATGATGTACAACACGTGCCCTTTGCCATTAAAAGATGACTATATGGAATCTTCCCGATGTTATTTATGGAAGTGGAAAGAAAAACGCTTATGGTGGACCTGAAAACCGACAAAAATCTATAAAAGTGGTGAGTGCGACTAAAAAGGAGTCGATGACGAAAATCCCAAAAGATTCTTCTTTCTCTATTGCAGAACTGATTTATTTCCACGTCAACGTCGACCAAGGTGCTGCTTATCCCAGGGGATTAAACGACTTCGTCCCTCATTTTCATTTGATTACAAAAAAAAAAAAAAAAACCAAAACAAAAATAAGTATCCGTCTAAACGTGACTTTTCGTGATGAGAATTAATCCTTTGAATTAACGATAATCAAAAGTTAAGGCAAACTTAAATATAATACATAAAATTACCAATAACACGAACGAAAAGCGGGGGCGGCATGAGCTGTTCGCCTTCGATGTTTGTCCTGCCAAGGAACACTCGTTATTGGCAGTAACACTGCTGGTGCAGCATACAATAGTAACGTAATATCTCGAGATCAATCTTCATTAAAAATGCGCAGCAGGTTACGGGTTTATTGTTTTTCGATAAATTCATTAAATGCAAATACTAATTTATTTTTGCAACCATTATAGCTTTATAGAGACAGATTCTGTTGATCGTTTGGTTTAACAGCAACACTCTGCTGATGTGGTTTTTTTTAAGAACTGTTTGTCTTTCGCTAAGTTTTTCTAAGTTTATAGAGTCCCACTGTCATTTTGATTGGGTTAACACAGTCCGGTAGGTATCTCCGATTTATCATACTACTAAAAGGCACCTTCAATGTGTTTACAAATGACACTATATCAAATGAGCCGTCGTCTGTCGGTTGGTTTTATATAAAAAAAATATTGCAAGTTCACCTGACTTTTATAGCTCCATCTCATCCATTTACCTGTTAGCTGGGATCACAAAAAACATAAGAAGATCTGAGTATGCAAAGAACCTGCCATTTGATGGATGAATATTTCCCATTCTTTGCGTACGAAGCGCAAAATACAAATTCAAAATATAGCTCGCACATTTTTATTGTTTGTGAAAACAACTCCAAGGGATACATTAAAAAAATGATTTTATGATTTTTTTCTTATACCTCAGCTGCCACAGCAGAACATTGTTGTAATGCGACAGTTTGCAATCCCAGAAGGATTATGAATGTAGCCATTGGCAGTGCACTGGAGTTACAGTTAAATTTATTCAATCTTGATGATCTTATAGATGATTTAAACAGCAGACAACTCGTGGGACATACGTCTCGTTAATCACATGGTTGGTACATATTCATTAGTTTATTGGACTGCGATAAACACGTTAACGTCGTGTGGAGAAGTCGTAACGTGCGCCACTATTGCTGACAGTAGCTCTTTTAATTCATGGTTGGTAATAAAAATGTGTTCTTCATCTATCTGGAGACTATCACTAACAAATAATAATAAAGGTCAACTAAAGGTAATTTGCGAACACACATTATGTAAAATAAATACTTTGCAGATCATGTACATAGTAAAATTGTACATAGGTATCAAACACGTGGATCAAAATTTTTGCTTAGGTACTCTTGAATTTAGAAAGTATCAACAGCTTCACATTAATAAAATGTGAACAACGGAATAAAAATAAAATTCAATACTAGTTGGACTTTCGGGTAGAAAGGATTTATTTGGCATCTTCTCCTTCCGGACTTAAACAGCTTATTCCAATTGAACGACGCCCTACTCTGGATACAAGAGACATTTGTACTTGAAAGTTGAACTTTGTTTGTTTTTTGTCGGCCGAAATGTGGTTTTTTTCATTGAAAATACTTCTTTGAATATTTAGAGCAAATATTCTATGCATAAACAAAAAAGTTCAACTTACTTCAACTTACTGGTAAGCCTGGTTCTATATTTTCTCTTGTGACTTTTTAAATTCAAATACGAACCTGATGGGTCCATTAGAGTATTCGGTTCTATTTATAAGCCGAGCCTCACTTAACTAAAATAATTGACAAATACTCATTCGTTGTGTCCCCAACCTGTTTAACTATAAACTAAAGTGTCACGAACGAAAAAGAATCCCAGTTTCTGGTACCTACAGCCTTTGTGTATTTTTCAAATTTCTTTGTTAAAACTATTAACAAATTAGCAACTCAAATCCAAAACACAAATTACAAGATTTAGATACCAAATCAAAAAACAGTAACCCACTTCCTATATTCCTCCGTAAAATTATCAAGTTCACCTTCCCACATGCCATCGTAATTGGAAGCCAATCGATTGCTATACAGATGTTGGCCAGCTCAAACACAGCTTTACTCGCAAAGGAGGTAGACTTCAAAATATCTCCCAGCACCCAACACGCATTAATGATGCTACACTATACAGGCAAGACGCTGCTCCAGCTACCCTATCGCACAGTCCACAGTGTGTTGTCGGCCACACCGCTAAGCTCTCCCTATACATTTCAACCGACAGCAGCCTGTGGAATCGCACGAGGCAATTATGCCGGTGAGACAATTTATGACATACAATGGCCGGAGATCTTGTTTTATATATCACACATCTCCTGCACTCGTTCGATTATATATGCGCTTATGAAAATCATAAACTTCTTTCATGTGACATCCGAGCAACGAATATGCATTTCAATAAAATACGATAAAAGCCATATAAATCACCTAAAAGGTTCCCCTGGTCACGCTTTGGCCCATACGAATGTGAGTGGAACGTAATTGTAGGAAGAAAGGACACTCGGCGGGATGGTCCCAAAGGTGCAGGTTCTCCATATTTTGTGTATACCTACCTATTCGCTGGGAAATGCTAATTTGTTGCATTGGTTTGTAAACAAACCATTTACAATAAACCATCAACAAACGTTTGGCAACTCCTGGATACCGAAAATGGTCACTCGGCACAGCTAAGGCATGGCATATATGTATGTATGATCTGTTTGAGGAATTTTATCGGATGAGTGCAAAAACCTATATGATGATGACGAATGGCGACCGAATGCGTACAGTGAATAGTGACGTATAAGGTCCGAACGCCTTATAACCGCACACGCACGCATTCTAAGCGATCATACTTGTCACTTCGGATCAAGATCGTGCTTATTTTTTTGCCACTGATTGGACGCGTACCGTACGCATCTAATAACTCACAATCTAGATGTTCGCACTATTGCCACATAATGAGATCACACCCAAGAAGTAGCTGTAGGTGATTAGAGTGAACGTGTCAATTTAGTTGAAAATAATCTGAGACATCATGCTGCATCAGAACTTGATATGTCCTCAGGTTAGCTGAGAAATGGTTACCAATCATCGAAACCGCAAAACCAAAGAAATTCGCCCGAAACCATTATGCATTCAAAATTAATTGCGACTCTTGTGTCGGATACACAATTATCATGAAGTAGTCTCCCGAAGAAGTGTCATAACTAATTGCCATGTTGAATTTAAGTTTTGAAATTTTCTGACACAGCACTGCAATTTGCATCCGGTTCTCAGTGGATTTTTGATTTAGGATGCTGTGTGCGGTGGTGCACTCATTAATTTCATTCATCGAATCAAAGGAGTCTAGACAAAAACTGTCAAACAGATTGCTCTGCTCTTTAGAGCGCAGGTTTATTTGCTGTTCATCGCAGGAGATGCAAAAGGAGTGTGCCTTTTATTTTAATATTTTGATTGGCAGATTGGTTTTATCCGCAAAATAATTGCGATTGCTTATGTATGCAGACAGTATTATTAGCTGTGGATGGTTTGGGAGGCGTTGTAATTGATTGAATATGATGTGTGGGATATGAACAGACGAAGATTGTTTCAGACTGCACTGATGCCAAGAGCTTTAAGGAATGATGTAACAATTGCTTTGGCTACAGGTCCCAGCGTATAATTTCGACTACAGCTTTCAATATATGATATGATAAGTTAGATTAGGTATTGTAAAAAGGGGTATGAGATAGTATGGTCTCATACTGCACCAGGCACCACAAGGGCCCATCGCGATCCCTAGGGAACCGATTGCAGTAACCCACAATGGAAGAACAAAAATCTTAACATTTGAAATTGAAAAACAATTATTTAGCCCTTTAAAGTTTGTGTGATCTATCTCCTGTCATGTTAAAAAAAGTACCTACCCAGGAACTGTCTTCGTGTTCGCATTCACACAGTGTGTGTGCGATATTTTAATCGGCTTGCAAGATCGCTGATAATCGGGCATATTGTTTTTAACATTTACATTTTAAATTCATTTTTATTTGTTACTTACATTAAACTTCAATCCTACACAAAAACGATTAAATCTAATTTAAAGCTAACATTTGTCTTAATTCTAGCTTACTGGCTCTCAGCGAGCGCTCTAAACTTATCAATATCCTTAAAATTATTGCCTTTCTGCCTTAAATCTATCTATATTTAAATTTGTTTGTTTTTTAATTTCCAAGAAACTTTATAAAACTTGGATTCTTTTATTATTTTTTTTTTACTTACAATTACTTAAAACTGCCTAAGCTACTTAACCTAAATTACCTATAATCAGGGTGGTGAGAAATCTCATCGATTGGTCACCATCCTGATCGCGTCCATGGGCGCCTAACAGCTGCTCACAAGGGATCATCAGTGTCACCGAGACTCGAGCTAGGCTATAAGCGTCTTTCGAGTCTCGGTAGCACAATCCTGTTGGCTAGCCCGGCACCTCCCAAAGACCCCCTACTCTAAGCCTAAACCTACAAACTTAATCTAGCTTAAAACTAAGGAGGATGCTACGTTAGTAGGGCACCGGCCCGGGAGAGCGTATCAACCCTCACCTCTTCCTTAAGCCACCAAAATTCGGTGAACTGCTTTACCGTATCGACCCTGTCCCGATCCGCAATTGCGGTGCTAAAACGGAGGAGCTCCTGAGCATTGGCGGCGTACCCGTCGTGGATGGTGGACGGTGGCTGTGGTACAATACCGGCACACCATCTTGTTGCTGGACTAACCCTTTCATATCCACATGGAGAAATGCCTCAGGCATATTGTTTTGGGTGGTTGGTGAATAGCCACTTTGTTTTGGAATCGGAGACGTTTTGGGACGGAGGGTTTCAGTCCACATACCCTAAATATTTCGGACAAACAATTCTTCTTCAAAATCCACCTTAGTAACTACGTATAGACGTTTTTGTGCCAACAAGCCATTTGCATATAATTCAAAATATTTTACATACAAAAACTATTTAAGCAATTTTATTAAAAAAAAAAAAACAACGTATATCCCACATCGGATATCCGCTTACAAAATCTTTTCCCCCAATAAACCATCTCGGGTGTCTCTAAATACCAACCAACGCCAATGAACACTTGCAATCTTCCCATTACGCAAAATCACATTACGCTTAATCCCTTAATAACTCTTTTCCATAATTTCACCCTCGTTTTAATATTTTCCCTATTTGTCATGGCTAAGCCCCAGGGGTGGTTTCGTTTCACCATAGCAACTTGAAGCACTTGCCTTTTACACCTCCACCCGTACATCAAAAGCTGAAACTGCGCCAGGGTTAATAAGGCAACTGCTGTACATGCGAAGAGTGTCATATCGCACTAATCCGCTGCATAGGTTACGGCTCTGCAATTCTAAGAGGGTGTCGTTCGCTCATTTTAATAATTTCAGCAATTTCATGGCGCTTATATGTTAATTTCATTAAAAAGCCATTTTTGCATATTATGCCCGAGTTCCTGTTGGGGATAGAAGATGCTTCTGGCTGATAGAATTCATACTGGGTGCGGGTGTTTCTGTAGCGATTTGGATTTTCGAGGGGGGGAAATTAAAAATGCTTTTAAGTTTAACACCACACGCCCGTGAGGAGATCAAACGATTTTATGGATCAGCACAGAAGTAATTGGCTTTGTTGCGTTTTATTTGTATTTTACGATTACCTTTCGGCTTATGGAGGGGTAGAAAATTATGAAATTAATGGAGTTGTTTTCGAGGTTTTAAATGAATTGTAACAGCGATTGATGTTAAATGAATGGTACCGTATAGATTGACACTTTCCTAAGTCCATATGAAGTCTATCCAAAGTTCTATAAAATATTTCTTCTATTTGCATAACACAAAGATTTTCAAAGCTGGAAAAACCTTTCCTTCATAAGTACCGACACGCTACATCTGAATGACTTGGCACACTGACTAAGGGCAGCATCCCATCCATCATAGCATTTGTAAGGATGTTTATGGTGGCAAAATTTACATAATGAATTGAACGTTTAAGGGCACTTGTATCCTCAATTGAAACTCCTCAGAAGTTCGCAAAGAACTCTTCATGGAAAAGGGGTTGATTCAAGCGCACCAGCATGAATAATTTGATGCCATAAAATTTTGTATCAAAGTCGCGTTGTAAGCAAAACAAAAACTTTGTATACACTTTCTTATATGCTTTGAATGCATTTGGATGAGATATATTTTGTGTTGATGAAGACTAATGACTGATAAGCGATTGATTACACATTAAAAATATACTATAGAGGATTTAAAATTATTAGAATATAAGAAATTATAAAAAAACAATAGTGTTTTCTCTGAAATTAAAAGGCTTAGCGGCGGAGCTAACAGGTTCTGAACATTCTATTTCAGGCGGAAGACATTTCTCGCCTCATTTTGTAAGAACGCAATGGCTGTACCACAAAGACAAAGAATCCTTGCACCAAGACGCAAGAACAATTTCTATTCGAGAATAACATGACAGGGACGCGTGTACGTTAGCCAAAAGTAGTTTCGATTATTATGAGATCATTAACACATACTTACTCCAAACTTATTAGCGCTAGCAATAGAAGATTAGTTGCTTATAATGCCTATAAGGTTTATAGCCAAATGTTCTCAGTAACCTATCGAAATTATGTTTCAAAGTGTGGGATAGGAGAGCCATAAAGGACCCAAAAATTCCACAACACATATTGTGCACTTGACAACGGTGGAAATATATTTTCTCGAAAACTCCTATATCAAATGTAATTAATAAATTGAATAAATATAATAAATTAATATCTAATATTAAAATTTTGTAAGAAATTTCCTAAATGCATTCATACAGTATATTGAACAGAATTTGCGCTGCAAATGCCAACAAAGCAAGATGCTTTCGTCTGCAACAAATTGCTCTAATTCAATCCCACGAGTGGTAACAATTTTCAAATAAATAATTTGCCATCGTTTTTCCCTTCAAAGGCATAGATCATAATGACACTCTTTCGGGATGTTGGCCATAAGAATGATTACATTTAAAACACATTTCATTTTCGATAAAATTATCTCATTAGGGCCAGGGTGTTAATGCAGCACCAGTGCATTTGCATTTCTTGGCGCGTCTCTAAGCCGTCGTTCATTCAAAGTGAATCACTTCACTATAAGAGCCTAAAAATAAATCGTTTATTGTTTGCAAAGCGGGCTCTTGAAAATTTATTCATAAAGGAAACGTTTTTGGACATGCGTCCTCTGGGAATACTGTACACAGTAACAAGCAAATAAATCAGTGCTTCAATTGGGATAACCCTCTGGAATCAGGCTTTTTTTGTGTCTTTTTTGACATATCTCTCCAAGGTCCTTTTGTGATATAATTTCACACTTTATTGTCTCTCTGACAGATGCCACTTGTTTCCCATTAATATTTATTTATTTGTTAAAAGTAGCTTTTTCTACTTTGATATTTCCACCCTCGGTGTTAAAATAAATCCATGATGAGTGTGCTCTACATTGTCAACAGAGAGTTCTTTTTGTCAAAATCTCAATTCTTTTGTTTTTTTTTTTACACGAACACGGAATATATACACCCCGCCATTTCGGTTCCCCTGAGGATGACTGCAACGGCGAACGAACGACTGCTGAATAAACAAACATTCATATTGTCACCCTGTATATTTGTATAGTTTTATTCATTATACATAATGTTTTAAAACATGTCGAATGTAAGGGCTGCTGTCCTGCTATACCACGCTGAATTTTGGTTCTAAAAAAAAAGAATCAGAGAATTTCAAAATTGAGATAATATTGCGATATCGCGAGCCCGTCCTTCGTCCCCTCTGTGATTTTGTCAACGTGTTGGTACGAGTAAATGTTCTGTCTGTATAGTAAATAAAAAATAGGGTGCTCGACAGAGTACTGACAGAGTGTTTTAAACAAATTATGGTTTTAAATTTACACCGCTTTGGGGTTGCAAACAACCCAGGAGGTTGTTTATATTTATTTTTATTTTTCGCGTTACTTTTTCAATTTCACTTATGTACATTGTACACACTAAGGACAACAATAGGGATGTTAATACTGATGGTGCAAGGTGTTTTATATACGGTTGGTTGTAACCAAAAGAGTGTTGGATTTCCGGAAGTATATTTTCGCAACTACTAGTATGGCAAGGCCTTGTTGTTTTCTTTAAATTTGTTTTTATTGTGTTTTGTATGTACTATTTTTTGAGCAAAAAGGACGAACAGTTCAAGTTTGAATTTGGCGCAGACTAGTGAAAAGTCTTAGAACCAGTGATCCCACATTGAAGGGAAAAAGGGGAAAACGAGCGACATGCTTAAAAAACGGAGGAAAATCTAAAATGTCTTTGAAACTTCAATTAAATAAAAGTAAAATTATAACGCATTTTTACTATAAACGATTTCAAAAGTTTACTCAGACTGAAATGTTCATCAATTCTCAAAAAGTGGCTCTAACAGAAGGCAATTTTTGCTCGGTTTAAAAAAATTAGGTGAAAATTAACCAAGTCTCTGTTGAAAACACCGAGTATTCGTTTTTATTATACTACCGATATAAAAAGGTAAAATGCATACTTTTAAAAACAACACATTTTATCAGTTGCTAAGAACTAAGTTTCTAGATAAATATCAACCGGCTGTTTGGATTCAACAGAGTAAGTTTGTTATTAACAAGCTAGAAAAATTGATAAAAGGTTATTTTTAGCCGAGTTTCCTTAAACAACCTGACTCGGCTATTTTTAATCCTCTAACTTTGTAGGAGCTATATTGACAGTATCACTTGGTAGGTTTTAGCCGAAAGTTGGTTGATTTTCAATAAGTGATTTTTCTGCGCTTACTGAATATGAAAGAAAACAGCCATCGAACGTGTACTTACAAATTTGTGCGTGTGTGTTTTTTTTTTAAATTCATTTTTATTATTTTTATTCTTTAACTTAAATACTAAACAAAACCGATTAAATCTAATTTAAAGCTAACATTTGTCTTAATTCTAGCTTACTGGCTCTTAGCGAGCTCTCTAAACTTAACTATATCCTTAAAATTATTGCCTTTCGGCCTTTAATCTATCTATGTTTAAATGGTTTGTTTTTTTAATTCTCAAGAAACTTCCAAAAACTTGAATCCTCTATTTTTTTTTTAATTTAAAACTACTTAAAACTACCTAAGCTACTTAGCTTAAATTACCTATAATCAGGGTGGTGAGCAATCTCATCGATTGGTCACCATCCTGATCGCGTCCATGGGCGTCTGACAGCCGCCCACAAGGGTTCATCAGTGCCACCGAGACTCGAGCGAGGCTACTTAAAAAAATAAAATTTGTGTCTTCCTAATGCTTTCAATTGTTTTGATATTATGTCTAACAGAAAATGAAATTATTGTATAATATGTATTTTTAATGTTATATCTTTGTCAAAAGATTGTTAATGTTTTTTTTTTACTTTTGTTTTTATACAAATAAAATAAATGCAAGTGTCACTTAAGGAAAAACTAATGCTCATAAGAAAGAGTAGATCAGACTTCAAAGTCTGTGAACACTGGTTGTTGTATCTATTCGTAAAAATTGATGTGTTTTCTCAATTGAGTGTTCATCAGAACTCTCTATACGCTTATAGAATTTAACTTCAAATGGAACAAGTTCTCGTTGAATCGAAATTGAGTCGCAGGTCACACTTCAACCGAAACCCATAAACATATCCATAAGCCCAAATTTGCCATTTTACGGTTATAGTCCCTGTTATTTCAACAAGTTTTTCAATGTAAATTCTTCAAAATTCGGTAGCTTTATTTTCATCATCTCAATGTTAGGACATCTTATTGTTAATTAAACCTCATTGCTGCGAATATTATATCCTTTCCTGCTTAGTATGCGCTTGCAATGAACAAATATTTTCTTTATTTGCTGAGCGATGTTACCACGTCGCACCGACCCAACACCTAACCGTACCAATTATGAAAGTTATAAAAAAATAACCAAAGGCTTCCAACTGAAAGGCACGAGTTTTCAAATAACCTACTTCAATTTTGAATTACAACCTAACAGTTCAAAAGAAAAAAGAAAAAGGGGTTAAGAGTTCCAGTTGAATAACTACGGACTGTTTCATACATATATCCTTGCGGTGTGGTGCGCGGTTTCATATCGCAGTGCCGATAATTACTGCGGTACTCAGGTCGGTGGCAATTTGTTACGCCTAAATGTCGGCACGCGTACTCTAATCTTTGGCCTTAATTTGCCTTCTGTTTCGAGTCCGCATGTGAATGAAAATGGGCTTCGAAGATATCACCCTCAATGGCTGATGGTTCAGTGTGCAAAACTCTATGCCGGAATGGATGATTATGTCCTTTCGTGTTGCGACCATTGATATAGTCCTACCTGTAAGTCACTTGTTTACATGCTGATGTATACTGGTATAGTGGGTGAATGAGGTAAACTTGATTTGCTTACCCGTAAATAATTAACTTTACTTATAATGGGGGTTGTTGGAAGGAGCCTCCTTGAGGAGAGTATCAAAATTTTCATAATGAAAAGGGATACTAAACACTTAAGAACTTCCTCAACCCTATACTGCAATCATTTTCTTTTTCGTATTGTGAAGAGCTTGAGGTTTAGTTTGCCACACTTAAAAGGACATGACCAGGTGGTTTGGGGGGTGAATGAACAGTATAGTCTGTCTGTCTGTCTGTTTGTATTCAAGTATATAGACAGGACCATGTTGTGGGGTGGCGGTGCGGATCAGGCGATGAAAGTCATGTCTTGCGTGTGTAATAAGTAATTTTAAACAGAAAATTTAATTGCCTCCTGGCTCCTGGCTGCTGGCTCCTGGCTCCTGGATGTATATGTTAATTCAAGTGGAATTAATTGTTTCCGGTATTTAAGTTGGTTCAAGGATTTTTGCCCCACTGCCTTATCCTGATCCGGCAATTGTTCAAGTAGTTCGATGTTATTATTATTGTCGGCATTTGTGGTCTGGTTCGGTGGGGGTAAGGCTCCGTACATTCGAGTATACTCTCCCGCAAATACCTCGGGTTTTCGGGCTTTCAGCTTGACTTGAGTTGGCTTCCATAGTGTTTTGACTTTACGGTAGGTAACTGGTGTATACATGAGGGCTTGTTTTAAGTGCAGGAGCTATTATCTTGATTTTTAACTTTTGTTAGGTTGAATCAATAATTACTGTTGAATTGCGTTTAAGGTTCAGTAAGCACACGGAATTGGGTATGGGCATGGGTATATGGATGTGGCTTTCTGTTCGTCGTATATTTCGCGCCCAAATGAGTGAATTGAGGTAGGATTTGTATGCGGTATCTAGTAAAGGGTTGATTTGGCTTTTTTTTTTTTTTTATTTTGTGTCTATATAGGGTAATTGTTTTTGCATGAGAAATGGATTAGTATGAACTTATCATCATAATAAAGCTGGATTAAAGGTTCTAGCTATGACTGGTATTTGTGAAATAGTAAGCAGGAGTATCTTATCAAATCGTGTGGATTTTGCCAAGCCGTAGGGGCTTGAATTTGTTATTATTTATAGTCATAGAAAGAGGTTTTTACAATATTCCGAACAAACTGTTACTTTTGCTAGGTTGGGTCTGCAATTTTAAATGAAAAAGTCACGCCGGTCTTCTAAATTCCAATTTTTTTCAAAAAAGGATAACTGAAAGTTGAGAATGTGCTGTAGTACTCATTAGTACCCATTTTCATGATATTTTTACCAATTAATCATATTAATTTGGAATTGAAAGTTTCTTTTTTTTAATTGCACCACGGATAATAGGATTTTGACTCTTAAAAATATATTTAAATATGCAATTTACAATTTACTTGGCAAAAATGATGTTGAATTATGATTACTGGTATATGAGCCATTTGGCCCCACTTAAACTTTTCAACAAAAGTATAATTTTTAAATTAAAATGAAATATTATATTGTTAGCATTTAAAATTAGGTACCCACACATTCGAAGTTTAAATTAACCCTTAACTATTCCCTTCTTCGCTTAAGGCGAGCCTAATAGCTAATCCTAATTTCACTCATGAATCAATACATAGCGCTGGCTGATATTATAACATTGACTTAAAGAAACACAACATTTTTCGCCAATCATTGAATGTAACAAGGATTTGCAAATATTAATCACATATTTACGCGTATCTCTATAGTGTATCTGTAAACAGAATTCCTTTATAGCATGCCTGATGCTTTTTGTGGGTCTTTTTTCGTCCTGTGTAAAGCAATCAAATTGATCGACATGTCGTCAATCAGGCGATTGATTAAAATTTTATTATTTTTCACTCAAAGGGCATCACCCACAGTTACATACGTGATGGAATGCACAAAAAAGACTTAAAATTTGATTGATTTTTAATTAACGGAAAATTCGAATGAATTTTCCAAATGTAGGACGATGTAAATTTTATCTACGAGTGGGTACATTATTTGTTATTTTTTTTTTTTGATTTAATTGAAGTTTGAAATGCAATTTTTATTTTCAATGTTCGGTTTATTTGCAACCCCATTGCGAATATCCGCGAAAATTACTGAAGATATCCATTGTGTCTAGAGAGTGAATTCTATTTGGCTGCGTGCTTTTTAAGCATCCTTACTTCCATTTCATATAATGAGCGTTGCTTGAGGTCAAACATCTAATCAGATATCTCACACCGGTAACAGCATCATTGAAGTTCAATTTTTCAATGTCACTCTGACGTAAATTGCCACTGTATGACAACTTAATGTATCTATGTAGGGTTGTGAGCTTGTGACGCATGTGGAGAATTTTCCACATGATATATCAATTATGATTATTCCCAAGGGAGGTGGTACAACGATCAGGGAAAGGAGTGTGTGCTGTTAAGGGGTGAAATGGCTAAAAATCAGAATGCATGTCGCATACTATACCAGACCTACTAATCTGTGAACAGACATATGTTCAGGAGGGATGTGTCACCGAATTTTTGTTTTGCAATTTTAAAGAGTGAGTGTACCAGTTATCAGTTTATCGAAACATCTTTCATCTGCTTTGTTTATTTTCAATTTTATAAAAATGTAAGCCCTGTTTCCGGTGTAGGTAGAATGTTGTTACCGCGTCTGGGTAGAATTGTTTCAGTTGAAATTATCCACTTGAACAAAACTGAGGGTAGATGGGAATGTCCTTTTGAGAAGTGTTTTTATGTAATGTTCTTATGCACTAGGTACATAATAATCTTTGAATATGTATTGCAGTAATTTAACGAGTTTTCTGGTATTCTGAGGGGCGTTTTCATACCCCACATGACCCTATTCTGAATACTGCAGGGATGATAACGTATACGGACAACTGTCCTCTCCGGTTGCAGCACAACGTCCGCTTTAGTTCAAGTTACAAGACTCTTTTGCAAAGAAAGTCTGCGCCTTGTCGTAGAAAATATAAACAAGAATCGTTCCTTTCAGAATCTATAGTTTTTAATATAAAACTGCTAAGCTCCAGCGAAGTGGCACTATTGTATATGTCGTTGCTCAATGCCCGCCCCCTAAATGTGTTTCGTTTATAATCAATTCTCCGATGCTCTGTCCTCGTCTCCCAACTCCCACCCACATACTCAGTAATAGTCGACTCATTTTTAACCTCTCGACAATGTCTCCTTTACAATTGGCAACTGGACTATTTCAAATTTCGCAGTGGAATTCATCTGTATCACCCCACGGTGGAAGGATTCCTTTAACAAAATGTTCAATTGCAGTGGGAAATCGTCATCATAGATTCACTTTATTGTTGGCCATTTAAAATCGTATCCCGTATTACATAAGAGAGGGTAGTTCAAAATGAAAATTCATCTAAAAGGGAGAAGATTCAAAGAAAAAATAAGTGCAAAACATTTTTGCAACATTTTCTCGAGCCGTTGATCTATCTAAAGGACGAGGGTTACTTTGCAAGATTAATCATTTAAAAGGAGGTAATTATTTCACTTGAGATGCCATAGCCAGTTGGCCGGTGTTTCAACACAAATTTGTTCCCTAACAATAGAAATACATTTGGGGTCAAGTTGTGCTGTCATTACAGGGTAGACCACTATTGTTCAAAGTGTTTTTTTTGAAGCAAGTTAAACTAGTTTGATTAAAAAATGCAGTGGATGTTATTGACAACACATCAGTTGTGCATTTACATTCAAACTACTGACATTCAAACTACTGACATTCTTTTTGTTAATCTCTTAATGACATGGTATGCAGTTTCTTATCCTTTCCTTTTAAATGACATTGGCGGAAAAGTAATAACAATCCGACTATATTCCCAAGATTATAATTCAAAAGCAAATCGTTCCAGAACATAGATAATGACTCCCATTTGACTCATAAATTATACCTAAAATGTGTACACGCTACTTTCCACATCTATAACAAAGAATCCAATCAAGTAAAAGTTCAAACATCACTTTGGGTATGGAAAATCATGAAAAAATTGCCGTCAACACGGAAAAGATGTATTTCCTAAATACTAATATTCAAGGGTGAATCCAGTCAAGTATTTAATTTCTTCTCCTCTGAGCGCGCACTTGACCAATCACCCATTACATTACTTGATGTTCAATTATTTGCAGGGGAAAACAACGAACAAAACGACGACATCTGTGACCTTTTCAATCCATGAAATTACAATTATACACTTCCACCGACACCCGCCACGTCCACACGCTACCACCTTGGCTATCGTCAGGACACCCCGACGGATTCCCTCAGTTTGACGACTTTCGGCGATTCGATGTGGAAACGAAAGAAAAAAAGTAAAAATAATTGGACGGAATCTGAGTTTAACCTGCAATGGCCATGGGGAGAGTCGCTCAGAAGGCTACTCTACTCACCACCCTTGGTTTTTGTAAAATAAAAAGAAAATTAGACAGTTGTAGTAAGAACCAAGAAATGCTAAGCATCCTGTAAGCGCATTAAATCAATAGTGAAATGGACATAAATTATCTGCAAGATATACATTTCGTAGCTCTCCCCGGATCACACCTTTCGTACGGATGTTCTATTATTTGCCGTCTGTCGGTCGAGACCGCGTTCTCTCTGCCGACGAGACGGTGGCGGCTCTGCTAGAGCCGTGGTGTTTCATCCCTAATTTTGCATAGCTACATGAAACATTATTCGGCTTATTAGGCTTTACCGCGCTCTCTCTCTCACGGAGATCATGGAATTTAGTATATGTTTGGCGATGGAAATAACTTTTTGTGAATTTTAAACGAGTTTTTTTTTTTTTATGGTGTTGCCCTTCAATGGTGGAGTGAATTGGATGTCTCTGTGGGGTTGGATCTATGATTATAATTGCAAAATAAATCAATCAATTGTGTTTAGACTTTAATAGGAATTGACATTCGAAAGCGGGATGGATAAAGGCATGTTCTGCGGAATGTCTTGATTTTTGTGAGGACAGACTTACAAAAAAACGAGGGTAATTTCCCTAATTTTCAACGCTATGACTGTATACAAATTTATTTTCCAATCAACCTTCGACTGATTTAGAGGATATTCCACAATATTTGGCAGGAAAATAATAGAAAATGTGTAAGCAGCTAAGGTGAGGTGAATGAATATATAATCGGATTAAGAGAGCTTACGGTACAGGTTCCGTGTAAAGTTTACCTTTGTTACACCGCTACACTGACTCTTAATTTAAGAATACCGTCAGTGTAATGAAATGTATAATCAAATTAGGAATTGTAATTCGTTGACAAATAAAAAGAGCAACTGTAGTAGTATATAGAACGGATTTAGTAGCAGAGCCACCAGCATCATTTTTTTTTACATTTAAGGTGGCGCTACAGTCCGGGGTGGACCTGGGCCTCAACCAACAAGCGTCCCCAGCCAGCGCGATCTTTAGCTAGCTGTCTCCAGTTTCGCACGCTAAGTTGGTTAAGGTCCCCTTCCACTTGCGTGCGCCACCTGAGTCGCGGTCTTCCTCTACTGCGCCTTCCCTCGGGTATGGATTCGAAGATATTCCGGGCCGGAGCATTCGTGTCCATTCGCTCTACATGACCCAGCCACCTCAGTCGTTGGACCTTCACTCTTCTGACTAGGTCGATGTCGCTGTACAGCCCGTACAGTTCGTCGTTAAATCTCCTTCTCCAATCACCGTCAATGCAGACGGGACCAAAAATAACACGAAGAATTTTTCTCTCGAAGCAACCAAGAGTAACCTCATCCGCTTTTGATAGAGTCCATGCCTCTTATAAAGGGTCACTTTAGTTGTTCGAGAGAGGGCTACTCAATTGCCTTCTTAGCCCAAAGAAACAGCGATTGGCAAGAGTAATTCTACGTTTAACCTCAGCGCTGGTGTCATTGTCTGAGTTCATAGCGGAGCCTAGGTAGACAAAGTCCTTAACCACCTATTGTGACGTTCTGTCCGAGCCGTCGGTGTTGGGTGTCCTTTTTAGCTGACAGCATATACTTCGTCTTGCCCTCATTAACCGCCAAACCCATCTTCGCCGCCTCAGTCTCAATACTCACAAACGCGCCATTAACATCACGCTGCGTTCTGCCAATTATGTCAATGTCATCGGCGTATGCGAGTAATTGGACGGACTTTTGAAAGATAGTGCCTCTGGTGTTGTCGTTTGAGTTCTGCACTATTCTTTCAAGAACGATGTTGAAGAAGTCACATGACAGCGCATCGCCTTGTCTAAATCCTTTTTTGACATCGAAGGTCTCGGTAAGTTCTTTACCGACCTTGATGAAGCAGCGTGCATTCTCCATCGTCATCCTGCACAAACGGACGAGTTTGGCAGGGATGCCAAAACTAGACATTGCTCTATATAGTTCGTCCCTTTAAATGCTGTCATAGGCGGCCTTAAAGTCGATGTAAAGGTGGTGGGTATCGATTTGAAGTTCCTGGTCTATGGTGGACTTTCCTGGCCTAAAGCCACACTGATATGGACCAATCAGGTTGTTTACGAAAGGCTTCAGGCGTTCACACAAAACGGCAGATAAGATCTTGTAGGCAATGTTTAGAAGACTGATGCCACCAGCATCAATGTTTACAAAAAAAAAAAAAAATGTTTTGTAAGAAGAGTTATTTGCAAATTGTAAGCCAAATCCATTAAAGAAAGCAACAGAACATATTAGACTCTTCGCCTGGCTTCTACGACCGAATGCGGAATCCGAAACGGCTGATTTTTCAGAAGCTTTTTAGGAACAGCTCTTTTGATGAATACCTACCTAAGAAGTTCGCAAGAGCTTTTGGCATTGGGATTTCAATTTAGAAGTCCAACACTCGAACCAGCTGCACACTTGAACAAATAATCTATTTCGACTGCAAAAGCTCGCTAATTGTTTACAACTCACGTCCACTGGCATATGCAATGCATACCTCCGTGTCCACATAAAACACCAGTATCTACTTACTGCCGAAAGTAATCTCCTTCGTGCATTCTAAAAAAAGTAAAAACTTATTCCGAATACACCGCTCAAAACAAATGCACTGTCAATTGATAGGATTTACATTCGTAGCTTAGTACGAAACCCATTTTATTTGACAATTTTTGAATATGTGCGCCAAACGGCATAAAAAATGCAAACACAATACTTGCCCGAATAAAATAAATACTAGCAATATTGAATTTTTTTTACTGATTCATTCATTTTTATCACCTCACACCGCCTGCAACCCACTTCACCTAAGCACAATAACAAAAGCAAGTAGTTTACTGGATTGAAATACAAAATTTGAATAAAAAGGCACAGGATTTGATGTAGAATCCTTACACAGAAAAATAAGAAAAAACAACCAACACAGAAATATCAATACTTCGTACCGTAGTACTATAGGTAGATAGTTCCGTTCTGTATTTTTGTATCTTTTATTTGCACATTTTTACTTTTTAGCAGATGCATTCAGAGGATTTCTGAGTGGCTGAGTGTAGCTAGTAGCTGGATGCATGACTGCATATCGCATGTGGAGCGGATTTTGAATTTTGCAATTTATTTGCAAACATCGTTCGGATCAAATTGAATATGTTCATTCGGGGAGTTG
The DNA here is from genome assembly GCA_963082955.1 of Cheilosia grossa. Lineage (NCBI taxonomy): Eukaryota > Metazoa > Arthropoda > Insecta > Diptera > Syrphidae > Cheilosia > Cheilosia grossa. The sequence goes on from OY720147.1 coordinate 10,521,841, forward strand.
ATTTTCATCTGTCAATTTGAGAATGACAGTTGTGTTTCGTTGTTTCATGTTTTGTATATTTTTCTGTCGATTTTGTTTGCTGTTTTTTTTTTTTATATTTTTCTTTTTGTTTGCTTTCTTTTGCTGCAATCAATTCTTATTTTTGGAATGAGAATTCGACGAAATGACATCTACGTGGATGCATATACGGTTGGATGCATGATTTACCAAAACGAAAACAACAAAAAATGAAATTGTATATTATTCAGGAGCGCTCGTTAAGTTGACAAATGAAATGCACTTTACCCGGAAAGAGTTTATTGTTTTATGTCGTTTCAGCTGAAATGGAAAATAATTAATATGATCGGAATGAGCTATGAGGTGAAGAGGTGATTGCGAATTCATGGCGGTGCTGTTGTTTCCACTTTATTTCGTTAGTGGAGGTAAAGTCCTAGGAAGATGGACAAAGAAGAAATAACTGAGACACATTAGAGATGTTGTATTAAGCTTTTATGAAATTATTGATTTCTTATTGTTTAGAGCTGTTGGGTGGGTGCCTTGATACAGTTGTTTTGAGAATCCAAAACTGCAACTACTGAGCAACTTGTTACAATATCCCTTAAAGACATAATTTTTAAATGAATCTTCACCAGACAAGCCTATAAGGCTTTACTCGATGTTGATGATACACAAAAATGTTTGCATCGCTTTGAAAAATATGCAGAACTGTGTCGGGAGTAATTTACTCCTTTACACATTTTCGGGACATAAATCCTGTTCCTGTACACACAGGCTTGGAGTGCAAACTACACCAAAAAGTATCGTATTACTAAATCTACTCTCTGACTGTCACTTTTTTGCTACCTATTTATAGTTTCAAAAACGCCTGTATGTAAAGAATCGTGTTTAGAAACTTAAACACAAGCTCACAGTCACCTATATTTAGTAATGGGTGGTATCAGTCATTTTGTATGTGAAAGAAATTCGATTTTCTCCCAAAGATGTGACACCACCAATCCCAAATAGGTACAGACAAGGTTTGAGCCAAATCTAAACTATTTGGATAGTAGCTGGGTGAACAAATCAATTGGCAGACAGAAGTTTCGGGTAAGAAATATTTGATTGGAAATTAAAAGCTTGTTACCAAATGTTAGTTTTGAAAAGCAAGGAATACAAAAGACTGGTTTTGTATTAATGCGGGGTGGTTGGATTGGTTGGATTGGTTGCATCACGGTAGAGGCTTTAAACTCTTTGAGTTTCCAGCATTTTTAAAATATATACAAAAATATTTTCAAAAAGCCAGTCAAAAAATTCAATAGAATAGTATACGATTTTTTATAACTTTCACAAAGAGGTATCAACAAAAGTCAACATCTTTTACTTCATAAAATTAATTCAGTCGGCAAACAGGGTCTCATTCCTCATTCCTATGTTTTCCCAGGAAAGCACTAGCCTTTCAGGTTTAATATTTTTTATTTGAATCGACACAATTTTCAATTTCAAGAAATCACTTTCAAGTCGGGAAAGCTCAATTATTTTTCGCTTTATTAAATCCGAATGCATTTTCAATTAATTTTTGCAAAAAATTCATTTTCGACCAAAAGAGGGCCGCATAATTGGATTCGGTGTTGAAGTTTACGCTAAAATGCATCCAAAAAGTGTCAACAGATATATTATGGTAAAGCCATCAACTCTACCCAGACGAACGGATTACGTTGGACGCTGCGCATAAAGGAGCTCATACTGCCGCGCCTCTGCCAAAAGGATATTTTTCTGATTAATTCCTATTTTGATTTTGTCACTCTGTGAATGGCACTGAAGCGATGTAATCTCTCTTTCCCTGACACTGGGAGCACATCAGCACTACTCGACGGACCCACTTTTGTTTGTACGCCTTCCGGGGGTGGTTGGGGTGAATTTACAAGTGACCAATTCAACGTCAGCGTATTTATGCTGATTGTGCCATAAAGGATGTGCGGCGGTCGCCTTTCACTTTGTACGATTTTATTAACTGATGCAAAATTATTTATGAGGCGTGATTTGGTCTTGTTACCAACAGAAACAATAAAAAGAAACTTTACGAAAAAAGTCACTTCATACTTAAAATTCTGACCAGATATACCGTAAAGCACTCGTTTTAAACACATATTTGATGTTAGATCATGGGAACAAAGGTGCAAATAGTGGCGCTGAATTGAAATTTGTTAAGTTACGGGGTTTTCTACCTCGGAGGCGATGATCTACTCTAAAGTTTTTCCATTTTTTTTGGGAATTTAATCATTTCGGTGTTTTGTGGTTGGAATTTTAATTTTATTTATAAGGTAGCCCCCCGAATAGTGTGATAATGTAGAGCGATAACTAAAGCTCACTACTTGTGTAATATTTTATTTTTATTTCGGCCCGATTAGCGGGGAGATAAATAAATTTAAAATGTAAAAAAGTCAATAAAAAAGGCGACATATGGATGAGGTCATTGATTAATAGCGAAACATTTAAACATTTAAAATTGGTAATGCTCGTAATTGTGCAATGTGACATGACAGTTAAAATGAGGAGTTAACTTCGATCGAAAAGAAAGGAATAGTTGCTAGAGATGCGAAGGTAAAGCTATTCGACACGTTTGGATATAAATTGAACGTAATTTGGGTACACAAATCAAATAGGCGCCATGGGATTTGCAAATTTTGTTCGATCGACTGACCGCATGCGAATTGAACAAAATTTGTGAGATAAATTTTAGGTGCTAGCGGCAATTATATTGCGAGTTTGTTCTTCCACGTACGTTTTGGTGACTTACAGCTCGATTTGTCCACTGGCATAAGCAGTGGCCTAGTGGTGAGTCTGTTGGACTACTAAGCGAGGGGTCCCAGGATCGAGTCCCGAGTAATAACCCCAATTGCTCCACCTCTCGCGAATGTCTGACAAACATCGGAGGTTATAACTGTTAGGAAAGAGCTTCACAATTAGCCGTTAGGACTCGGCATAAAATTGTTGATCCCTTCCATTCATCGCAAAAATTTAAAATTCAATCAAAACGAATAATTGTGAGAAGCTAGGCCTATGGTCCCTACGGACCTGTTGCGCCAGCTATTTATTTTTATTTATTAGCGACGGCGTCAACCATGTATCGCGACGGCTTCTGATATGAACTCGCCGGCGACTGAAATCTTCTATCGGGGAATTCGGAGCGAACGAAATGCGAATCGTCGGTTTCGCTGGGTCTTACTTTTCTTTTGTTGGCTAGATTAACTATGTAAAAAGTAGCGAGTCATTGAAAGAAACTGTGTAAATGCTAAGCAAATGTTTGTAATGAAACATGCCTTCATACGAGGAGTGCGTTCAGTCATGTATACAGTTAGACAGCATAACATAAGTAACCTATATCGTACTCAAAAAGTTGATAACTGTGGAAGCATCTTAACGTGTATTTTATATGCTGGAACATGACCTCTGCCGTCAAACTTGAAAAGTTACACCTCCTAGACCGTAAACCCGGCAAAATTTAACAATTCCGCCTGGCCAGTTCAACACTACATGCAACTAATTGCGAAGAAAAAATATTTAACCAAGCATTAAGGGACATTTATAATTACTTTTGGGTATTGGGGAATTTCCATCTCCAGCGTTTAGTCTCACCCTTATGTGATCGCCGACAGCATTAAGGGATGAAAACGAAGCTCTGCATTTCTGAGCCTTTTGCATTAGATTACAGTCGACTCTTGTAAATTAAGATATTCAGTTCTTTTTATCCATAACAACAGGAACACGTAGATGCTGTGTGTACGGTAAGTTTTCGTCGGCGGAAATACATAGTATGACAAAGAGGACATCATTCTTCTGTTCGCAAAGTCTTGAAAAGGGATATAGGTACAAACAAAGACAGAAATATATCTAATAATTAAAAATTCAACCCCAAATTACGGCCAGAGGAGAGTTATAAATAATGTCGCCGACATCAATGGTGGATGCCTGCTCATTTTGCCAGTTTGATGGTCGCTTTGCCACCCTTAGTATGGGTATAGCAATCAGTGGTGGGTGGAGGTGAGGGTGGTTACACGCAGCGTTTTAATGTGCATCGAAAATTGTTTGTATTGTGCGTCTAGCTTCTTAATTAGTAGAGATCTGTCTATGGGCATGGTGTTTCATTTATGAAAGACACGTCGGTCGCGTCGCCCCCCAAAAAGAAAATTTATTGCTGCCGCCAGCGGACATAAATAAGTAAAAGTATTCATTTCGTCTGCGGCTACAAGGACATCCCCGCCAGTGGTAGAAAACATAATGTCTTTGGATCCAGGGTGGGGGGAAATTCTCACTGGTAAGTTTGAGACTAGGTATGGAGAGCTGCACAAAATACGAGTCCTGTGATGCTGATTTGACTCACTGTCATAGACAGTTATGGTCTTAAGCAACACAATCGGATCCACCGCTACCTATACGATCTAGACGTTTGGGCTAATCTATACAGGTTAGTCCCCAATACCAAAAAGATCTTTTTACAAACAGTTTCAAGCTCCTCGATGAGCGACGACAATAATATCCAAATGGTACTCCTTACCCCACTCACAGTTGTCCAAGAAACTCATTCGAAAATAAATTCGAACCGCCACTCAAAATGACATTACAACTCCAACTCAAACTTAGTTGCTGTAGCTCAACAATCCACTCCACAAAATTCGAAAACATACAAAAAATACTCAACTCAGTCTCCGCCAGCCATACTGACATAGTGTAGCCGATGAATGGTCAGCAGAAGAGAGAATTTGCAGGGGAAATTCTCGCTGAGTTGGGTGAAATAGGCCACGCCTTTCCATGTCGTGCAACATCTCATGCGACTTTATGGCAATGGTGAAAATATCTGATATAATTCGATGTTAGGCTTAGTAAGTGGGTAGTTTGGGTTAAGAAGGTGGTAGCTGGTAGTAGCAGAACGGTAGTTAGGTGTTACGTTGAATTCTTTAGTGCTTTTAGCGATATAGGTAGGTACATAAAGTTCAGTGTAGCTCGCAAGTGGGACTTTTTTCTTAAATAAGTGCGCTGAATTGTAGACAAATAGGTGTACCTACAAGCTAGAACCTATACCTACCTATAGGTACCTTTTTACTGTGCGTGAACCCAGTCCAAGGTTGTATTTAGACTTGTTCATTTCAGGTGCACTGTAGGTGCTTTAAGGTTTTAATGAAATGCACGTCTTAATGGAAATTTTGCAACACGTTCTGACAGCAAAAAGCGTTATGGGTACCTACATACAAAGCAGCTAACCTGGTTATGGGATTCTGGATAGGTAGGTACATACTTACCCAAGCATTTTTCTTTTTTTTAATTTCGTAGTATACCTAGGTAAGTACCAAGCTGATCGATAAGTAGGAATGTATTTCATTAAGAGAGCAATTCCTTATCTGTTATCGAGGGTACCTATTTTTGATATGAAAGTGAACAGGCACTTTGTAGATAAAAAATGTAGGCTGCCACAGTTAGAACGTACACCAGTTGGTCTCTGTTATAAGAAAAAAGAACAAACGATTTCCGTACTCATGCAGCAATTTCTAGTCTCGCACTGTCGATTTGATACACCTCCACAAACATAAATTGAAGAACTTATAATGTAGTGATCAACCTAACTTGGTCTAGGAGGTGTACCTAGTAGTTTCAGAGACTACTGGCAGATTTAATAGACTTGAAACTCTATTCGGTTTGGAATAAAAATTGAATAAACCGAAACCCATATCAAGTTATTGGCTGAGAGCATGTTAACGCAGCGAACAGCCTAGATCATAGAGAGGTGGCAAAGGCCTCCTTAGATAACAAGTTCAGCTCTTTCTCTATTGCGCCGTCGATGATGTTATCTCAACTAATGATTTTGTTACCTTCAATATTGTGTTATGTCCGGAGACCTTTCCGTGTTTGACCGAATGATGCCCAATCCGTTTTCGAGACCGACAATGTCCTTTAAAATGTTATACGACAAAGAACATCAGCCAACAGTGTGAACGAGATGACTCGTTTGTTCCATGATGAGATTGATTGCGATTCCATTCAAATTTGAACTGGCGGAGAGTGGCATTTTCTCGAGAAGCCAACTAGCTGAAAGTAGTCCTCTTTAATATTTTTAGTTCTACAAAAAAAATCCCAAAAACGTCCAAACATCGGCAAATAAATATAGTACGTCCACAAAGTCGGACGGTGGCTTTACGTAGTCATCCGTAAAAGCGATGACATATTCACAAAGTACACCAAATATCGCCACACCAATTATTGCAATCAGCGTAACCTGTCAATTGCAGTATAGCTGCAAATTCAATTACAGGAACCGTAACGATATCTATCCAGATTGATACTCAAGCTTCCATAACTTGTTGCCGCTCGAACTCCCTCGAATTGTTTGTTGTTTGAATTGCGTATACACCATAACCACTAGCCTAGGGCACAGCATTCCTTGTCAAAGGTGTCCCAATTCCAGTTCTATTAGTTTTTTCTTAACCGACAAAAAACACCACCGAGACAACGCCACCACTCGTACAGTCAGACAGTCTATCATCATCATCCCCTGGCGTTCAAAATAAATTTTTAATTTATTTTTTCAATTTACAAAATGTGGGGGTGAAATAGCGCAGGATAGAGCGACGCGGCGAGACACCCTCCAAAGACATCCACTTACGGGTGTGTCGCCTGCGGGTGTTCAGGTGTTTTTTCTGCTAAACCGAATTATAATTTCAAATAAATTCATCGTTTGTTTGTCGATTAATGTGGGGGCGTTGAGTTCGCTTTATGCATTTGACAGTTGATGTGCCTCTAAGCAGATACTTGCACCGTGGGTATACCATCAGAAGTCTTTTGACGGTATTTTTTTTTTTATTTTGCGCGTCACTTTATGAAAAGGTAAAATATTTAAAATATTCCAAGCACCTTTTTGTTTAAGGGGAAAAAATACACAAATTGTTGTCATCACCTTCTCAGGAAATCGCGCAAAAACCTGCCGTTGAAATTCATCGACGGATGCGAGAAATATGCCTTAAAATATGCCTCTTCGAGTTCCAGCATCCGCCTATGCATCCTGTGCGCATCTTCACTCAAATCGCGATCACATAAATAACGTCGCCCCGCAAAATATCATTGCGATCATAAATATTATTCAGCGATATTCCGTTTATCGCACCTTTTGGTGGCATTTGGTCGAGGATCTCCGTCAGCGCGGCAAAACACAAAAAAGCGTACCTTCGTGCGAAACAATAACACTCGGTGGAAATAAGACAACGACAACAACAACAAGCAAGTGTCCTCCGCAGAGACTGTCTGTCTGCGGATGCTGGCAATTTTTTTTTTTTATTTTCTTTACTTTGGTCGTCGCACCTGAATCACACTTGTGAAACAAAAGACCTCGAGTCAGATCGGTGTGCCCTTCAAAAATTTATGAAACACTAGAGGCCGCATCGGACTGCCCATAACGGAAAGATGATGATGATCATCGTCAATGTGTCCAGAAATGGCCAAAACGTTCGAGAGTTAGTAAAAATTCCTATGCAAAGCGAGAAGAAGGATAATGCGAGGGACCGCAGGACAAACGTGCTGGCAAAAAAGGACAAAAGATGGAAAATATTGAATAAATGAATAAATTGAAGTTCGACGTTGTTGCCAAGGTGTAGAAATATGATTGCTGGTGCGCGGACGTATGAGCATCGTGTCGAACATGGGATAGTATAACAAGCGAACGATAGATCCTATCGCTTGGGCGCGCAATTTTGTATTCATTTATTCAGCTGATTGTTCTCGTTTCGTTGTGTGAGTGTCGGTATGTTATTACAAGCTGGGATTTGACTTCTCGGAGGTGACAGATTTTTGACTTGTGGTCTTTTGAGTGCCAACGGCAAGTCATATCGTTTGGCGCACATTCAATTTATTGTAATGCAGCTGGGGAGCATTTGTACGCGAGATGTAGGTAGAAGATTAGGTATCTAGAGTGGAGCGCGTGGAGGCATGTTGTGTGAGTGTGTTATTACAAAATGGGCTTAAAAGGAAACTTGTAGGCTTATCGAAGTATCGCGCGATACAAGTTTAAGGCAATTTGCAGGATATTGGTTGCAGTAACTGATAATGCGATGGAATGTCTGGTACAAGTAGACGACTCGCTGCTTGTTTTGTCAGAAGTGAGATAGATATGCAAATGCTTAGATAGTGCTATTGAATCATACAAAGTCACATAATGGCGTAGGTGTGTTTCAAAATTATGTATTAGGGAAGATGTGCGAAAGCATCATCTGCAGTATTGCAGACGGACATTTGATGAACGTTTTTATTCGAACAAGCCCATAGGTTAGGTTAGGTTAGGTTGAAGTGGCTGTCGGCTAGCCGACACATTCAGACCATTGTAAGGTCCCTTGTGATACCACATGAATCTAAAATGCAATTCTTCCTACTCGTTGAACCAATTGGAGCTTCTGATGAAGCGTAGGATATTCCGAATGTCTGTGTTTTTTAGATCGTTCAGATCATTATAGTAGAACGCTCCCAGATGGAGTTTACGTCTTTGTGAGAGGGCCGGACAAGTACAGAGGAGATGGAGAATAGTTTCTTCTTCCTCCTCGTCAAGACAGCTTCTACGAAAACCGTTTGCTAATACGCCGAACCTTGTTTCATATCTGCCTATGAGACAGTGTCCTGTGATGACACCTATTGTAGCACTGATATGCTTCCTATCAAAGGAGATCAAGTATCTAGAACGTTTTAGATCCAGCTTTGGCCAAATCCGTTTTGTCGCTAGACATGTCGAGCCGGTTGTCCATCTACGATTTGCTCTATTGATAGCATCCTGCTTTATTATGAGTTTACAAGTAGCGATTGGAATACCTAACGAATCCTTAACTGGAAGTATAGGCAGTGTGGTTCCGTGTTTGGCGAGTTCATCAGCCTTGCAGTTACCTGGGATGTCCCTTTGCCCCGGCACCCAACAGAGGTGAATGTTGAACTGCTCCGCAATCTCTATGAGAGACGAACGACAGTCTTGGGCTGTTATAGAATTTGTAGAGACTGATTCCAGGCACTTGATAGCAGCTTGACTATCCGAGAATATATGGATATCCTTAGCAGATATCACGTTTTCTTTCAGCCAAAATGAGAATCTTTTATCGCCATAATTTCCGCCTGAAAAACGCTACAGTGATCAGAAGACAGAAGGAGAGACTAAGATTTAGTCTATCGGAGAAGACACAACCACCAACACCATCCTCAGTTTTCGAACCATCTGTGAAGAAGTGGATCGATTCATCACCCAGGAATGCGTCCTCCTCCCAGGATAATCTGGACGGAATGGAGACCTGGAAGTTTTTATCGAACTTAAGTTCTGGTGTGGTGTAGTCGATGTTTCCTGGGAGGTTCTGAAGATCGTTCAGGATAGCAGCATGGCCAGTTGTTTTGCTGGTCCTTTGTGAAGTGGCTTTAAGGCGTACGGCTGCGGAAGCTGCCGTTTGCCTACTGAAGATGTCAATGGGTGCCAGATGAAACAGGATGTCAAGTGCAGCAGAGGGGTAGTGCGAAGAGCCCCGCCGATGCACAAGCAAGCTGTTCTTTGGACTTTGCTTAGCTTATCACGATTGATCGCTTTGTCCAAAGCAGTCCACCAAACAACCACGCCATACGTGAGTATCGGTCTTATGACAGAGACGTATAGCCAGTGAGTGATACGAGGCTGTAAGCCCCATTTGCCCATAAGAGTCCATAAAATGTATCTGACTTTTGCCCATTGACGTGTAGAACAGCAATAATGACTGTTTGTGAAAGGATCGGCTGTTATTCGGAGCTGGGATTCAGTGATCTTATTTTGCACGAGCATATGGCGTAGCTCGCACCTTGTTCTTGTATACCTAAAAATCCACACTGTAGATTCTGTTACTTATAAGCCTAGAGAATTTTTGAATTTTTTTTTTACAATAAAGATATTTTGCACGAAGCACTAATTTTCAATATCAGCGGTTGAAACGTTTCAATACTAAATGAAAGAGTGGGCAGATTTTAAATTCCACAGAAAACCCACCAACGTCACTTCCTCATATACTCGAAAAGCGCACTGAAGGCAGCGGGCTTAAGATCGTGCTGACTAACAGGCGTTATGGTTCAAAGCAATATTTTTGAACGGATGTAGTGATTCATTAGCATTTGTTTTATCTAACACCTTGCGGTTAAAACACCGAAACCTGAATAGGCGAATATCTAGCGATGCTGCAATTGAATGCACCAACTAAAGGTTTACTACAAAATCAAGCCCATTTTTTATGAAAGCAAAGATTTAGCAACCTATACCTATCCAAAATGCGCAAACCCGATTTCTATCTCCATCGCATACATTATTCGCAAACATGCTGTAGTCGAACAAAATGCAATAATCTGTCACCGACCTCCCTCACAATATGGAGTCTCCAAACTGGTTCTTAATCAACTTCGTAACCTAAACTATTTCCTCCACATTCCTTGGGGATAAGTTTCTACCTACGAATATTGTGTCATTTTTTACCACCAAGGTACCTTCATCTGGAACTAACCCGAAGCTATATTCTAGAAATTAATTACTGTCCGATTGTTGATTCATAAGATCACAAACCAACGTGCCCATTAAGCTACACGTTAATATCGCGTCGACTTCATCGTCGTCCGTCTTTCGACGCAGTCCATCCGCAACAGATTTGGAGCAATAAAAAATATTTCCCATGTCCATTTGACCGCACAGCTTACGAGTATACAGCATCGTCATAGCCGCCACTTCCTTCTTTGTGGCTGTGCGCTGCCTATGTAGCATACACGGTCGGTGATGAAGAAATTGTTCAACGCCACCACCACCACCACTACCACACAACGAGATGGGCATAGAAAAGTTACCTGCCATTAATTAGTCACTTGATTTATGAATTTTGCGATAGCACCAACAAATGTGGTACGTGGCCTTATATGCCCAGGCGGCCGAATAGTCATCGATCTGTAAGCTGCCGCCGGACTGCTGTTGCGCTCAAATCTAATATATATGGCAGCACAGAGGGACCCGCGCACAAAAACACACAAACACACAGACGCGCGGTAGAAAGATAGGCCAGCGCCATCCTTAGCCATGTAAATATGATCTAGGCCGTTCATCTTAGTGGGAGGGGTGAGTGTGCGGGCGCGCAAAAAACTCGCCGTCTGCTATAGCAGAATGAGATGAATCTGTTGCTTTAATTCCGCGGGCGAGCATAATTCTTCATCATTGTGTTAATTGGAGTGTTATCCTGGTCGGCAGACTCTGTGCTCTGGTTCTCCGCCTCCTGCCGTTCAAGTCGCGAGCTCAATTGGCGGCATTCGTCGGGCACAAAGTGAAGCGGGAATTTTCCATTTTTAGAGATATATTTATTTTTAATAAATTACACGTGGGCTGTAAATCTTAAAGCTGAGAATAGCCTTGAGGGTTTAGGAGGGGGTGGTGCGGGGGGAGAACTGTTGGAGCACGGACTTGGGGTTATGTAGAAGGTAATTTTGAAAGTTTTAGATACATATAGACATTTATAGTTGTACATACTTCCAAGCTATATGGTTGACATCCTCAATGAACTCAGGTGCCATAAATTGTAGAGTCCCTTGTATTTATGTCGATGAGGAGATCTTAATGTTTTAGACATCGGTATTTAAAGGGTTTTTTCTTTCTGAAGCGCTACACCAATATAAAATGTTGAAACAAAAAAACTTCGGTGCGTACATTTATGGATAGCTCTGTTTGGAAATCCCACTTGCACTGCAAAGACTGAACATCTCGTCTTCATCGGCATTTTGATCTGCAACATGTCTTAACTTGATGCAATCCAACCACAGGGCTTCCGTAAACTGACAACCCTGGCATATATTTGTATTTCTTGTATTTGAGTAAATAAAGGACCATAAGAGAAGTTACATTCACCGATAGGTGTTTATTTACTGTTTTTCGGAAACACAGTTCGCACCTCAACTCTGTTTTTTTTTTTTAATATTTTGTTTGAAATATCAATGCCTAATATTATAATAGTATAATACTAACTGATGCTTGTCCTTCAACCAATGTCCTTAGCAGGGACTGACACAATCAATTTCCAATCGAGCATCTTAAAATAGTTATGAAGCACACTCTCAATTCAAAGATGAAAATGTGCTATAATTATGCGAATTTACCACCTATATGAAAACCATCCCACTGATAGTCACCAAGGTGGCATGCAATATTTACATCGTACGACACTAATGAATCCTTCCAGTCGCTGACCGTCGTCGTCGCCGTGGCCAGCACAGGCACCTATTAGTTACCCTTTGCAATCGCCGTTCTCATTCTTATCATGGAATTCATTTGCTGAAGTTCAGCGATAAGAAACTTCAACATAAGCAGTTGCGTTGCACTTTGCTGCCCCACAGCTCCTGCGGCTGCTGCTGTTGTTGCTTCTGCTGTTGCAGCGGCCGACCAATGGCGGCGTTGATAGCCTCTTTGCGCATGGTTGGCCTTCTTTAGCGATAGTTTGGTCTTCATTTTGAAAAATGTTGGTTTTTAGTTATTAATATGAAGAAAATGATCTTATCTTCCGGACAGCGCTCTTTATTTATAGCCACCGTCATCGCTGTTGCGCAAATAAGTGGTGGGGAACTCGTGATTAGCATATGCTCAACTAGCATAGCCTTTTCGGATTTTGTCAGCCCCGTTGAGAGACGTACAAGGAAGTGTTTGCATTTATTGTGGGACCACACAAGGATTAAGAGTTACTTACTAACCTACCCTCTTGAAAGCTACGACGATATAGTAGACTGGTGCTCCATTAGAGATGGAGATGTGTAGGAGTGCATGAGAGTTGGTTTCCAAATTTATTTATTACATTTGAAAACTCAATTTTAATGAAGGTCCGCAAACTCGTTTCTGTATTATTTGTTTCCCAATTCAAGGCTTCCTCATTTTTGGGTTGTCCCATCCGCTCATACGTAATCTCTTGGAAAGCACAAGTTCTCCTTTATACATTCATCGATTTAATCAAATGACAAAAAATCGTTTTGCATGTTCGCCTTCGAGTCGAGCTCATCCTCATCCGCCTCCATCCAATTTAAATAAAATTCAACAAAACTAAATCACCAAAAAACCTAAATAATATGTTGACAGATCTGCATGTCGCCTGCTTTACGATATGGTTCGAAAGATAAATCCAGCGATTGATCTGCATGCAACATGCGACGACAACAGACGATCCACATCCAACAGGAGACGACGGTGTTTGTTGTGCGGTGGTTCTGGTTGTCCTTCGATATACCTACTATGCGATGCCCCATGTGTATGGAGTGATTGCACATGCAGATTTTTGAATTTCCAGAAAATTATTATTGAAGATGCGAAAACTTGAAGCGAAGGTACACATAGAAGAGGGAGGAATAAAACACAAAAAAAAAAAGGAAAGAAAAACAATAATTTCCTTGAATGAGAATGGGACTCATTAGGGAGTTCCTTGTTCTTCGTTTTGTTTCCTTGTCCTTTTTTTTGTTTTTTGTTTTTGATACAATTTGAATACTGCTGATGGCTGCGTTTAGTGTTGCTCGTGTGTATGCTGTCTTTTTGTTGGGGGTTCCTGTCAATTTGCATTGTATATTTATTAAGGGCAATTTAAGTGTTTACGAAGTTCTTAGGTAGGTAGTCATTATTTTAAAGGATTTATAAGGGTAAAGCCGAATCTGAATATTGATTTGATCGAATTGATAAGATATTCAGTTTAATAAGATGGAGTTTTTGTCCACTTTGACCTTCGGAAGTTTTACTGCTAAATGTATAATAGTAGAGGTATGTTAAGATGTCTAGGTACCTAGGTAGTAGAAATATGGGAAATGTGAGCGATTATTCGCACGTCTGCAAAGGCACAAACCGTTTTTGAAATTTCTTAGTCTTCTTGGATATTTATTCAGTGTTCAGTTACTGATTCATATGATTCATATATCGAAAGAAGTCGCACCGAAAGCCACCTTAAGCATCTAGAATAAGGTTTTTCGACTCGAATATTTTAAATTTAAATTTTGATGTGAACTTTTTTGAAAAAAGAATTTAATTGAAAACACCTGCTCGATAGGAGACAACTATTGAAAATAGATTTTATATTCGTTCTATTAAGTTGGACTTATCATCACTTTATTAATAAAAAGAACCGTAGCTATTTACGATGAAACCAAGCTCTAAAGTTCCTGACCTCATAATAACGGGTGATTTTTTAAGAGGTTTAGAACTTTTTTTAAAAAAAAAAACACAAAAAATTCGAAAAAATGAATGAAATATTTATTTGAATCGATAGTTTGAACCTTGCAATTTAATGTTTAAAGATAATTTCATGCAAATGTTGACCGCGGCTGCGTCTCAGCAGGCTCATCCGCTGAGTCCAATTTCGGCATACTCTTTCACACATATCGGCCGGTATCTCACGAATGAATGCATGGATGTTGGCTTCCAGTGCGTCAATCGAAGCGGGCTTGTCCCTATACACATTAGCCTTGGCATACCCCCACAAAAAATAATCTAATGGTGTCAAATCGCACGATCTAGGCGGCCAATTGACCGGCCCGAAACGTGAAATTAACTGTTCACCAAACTCGCCTCGCAATTGCGCCATTGTTTCGCGTGCTGTGTGGCATGTGGCGCACCGTCTTGTTGAAACCACATATCATGCAAGTCAAGAACTTCCATTTCGGGCAAAAAAAGTTTGTTATCATCGCTCGGTAGCGTTCACCATTGACAGTAACGCTGCGATTCGCATCATCTTTGAAGAAATATGGCCCAATAATGCCGCCGGCCCATAAACCGCACCAAACAGTGGCTTTTTCGGGATGCATTGGTAGCTGTTGCAATGCTTCTGGCTGATCTTCACTCCAAATGCGGCAATTTTGCTTATTTACGTATCCATTCAACCAAAAATGAGCCTCATCGCTGAACACAATTTTTCGATAAAAAAGCGGATCCTCGGCCAGCTTTCCAAGAGCCCATTCACCAAAAATTCGGCGTTGTGGTAGGTCGGCTGGCTTTAGTTCTTGCACCAGCTGTATCTTAAAAGGCTTTACGCCCAAATCCTTCCGCAAAATTTTCCACGTAGTGCTGTAACAAAGGCCTAACTGCTGGGAACGGCGCCGAATCGACATTTCGCGGTCTTCTGTCACACTAGCTGATACGGCCGCAATATTTTCTTCACTACGCACAGTACGTAAACGTGTTGGTGGTTTAATGTCCAACAAAGTAAATTTGGTGCGAAATTTGGTCACAATCTTCCGAATAGACTGCTCAGAAGGTCGAGAATGCCGATCATAAAATGGAAGCAGCGCGCGATGAACATTTCGAACCGAGCACGAATTTTGATAGTAAAATTCAATAATTTGCAAGCGTTGTTCATTTGTAAGACGATCCATGGTTAAATTGCAAACCAAACTGAAGTGACAGTGACACAAGGTACTAAACACACGTTAGCTGTCAAAACCAGTGTTGCCAAAACCAAACCAGCTAAAAAATCACCCTTTACAAGCGTTTTTGTCACAAATTATTTTACTAAATTCCTAATGGTAATGACAAATAATAACCTCGCGCTGCTCCTCCCTTGACTAGGAAAAATCTTTTGATTCACTTTCAGCTGCTGTGTAAAAAAAAAAAATAATTCCTTACTAATAATCGGCTACCTTTTTCTGCCATACCGATTAGGCCGATATTTTAAGACCGATTTGTATGTAGTATGGACCAATTGGCAGCTGATTCCCCGTGGGAGTATTGTAATTTAACGAACGAATAATCAAGTGGGCGATCAATTGTACTCACCGTTTTATATCTAATTTATTTGATATATTAAAATAGATGGAAGGGCGTTCAATATACAATAAATACCTATACAATCGATTGTTTGTTGCACTATCATGAAACATTGCATACATTTTGAAAATTTGTATTAATTTCATTCAACAAATGTATACAGCTGTATTCCTATATTGCGCTGTTGTTCGCGTTTGTAAATTACAATCATTTGCGCTGATGAATGTTTTCAGATTGATATTTTTAATTTTTAAACACCCAGACATATTCAATAATACATTCCGGTATGACAAGCGAGTGCACACGTTAAAATACTCTGATTAAAATTGCACACTTTTTTAATGACGGTATTAATATTAGAGTATTGTATCGGTTATGGGATTGAGTTTCAGCGGCATCGTTTGCATTACATATTATTAAATCGATTTGTTTTATTTAAATAGTAAAAAAAAAAAAAAAAAAACCAAATTTCCGGAAAACTACAGATGGAGAGCATTTTTGCTCTTTCAATTTTATGGTAAAAATCCAACTCGCTTACTTAATTATCATTGCTGTGATTATTATTAATGAAAGCATTGGAAATGCGTCTATTTGAGTAGGTATGTTGGATTCTGTTTTATTTTTTCTTTTGTATTTTTTAATCGTTATTGTTAATTAAATTCATGTTCGATACAAATAAGCGATTATAACTTGTGATGAATGTGATATGGTTTTACCGACAGTGGTTGAAAATAAGTTAGTAGTATGAGCAGATGGCTACGCCAGAGTTTATAATTAAGTTTTATTTGCATTAAATCGTAATTCCTTATATTGACGGATTTAAAATTACTATGAAGAGTGATGAATGTTAATGCTCGTACATTGTTGCACACAAATGCGACATTTTATTCGCCTTAACGTGGAAGATTTAAACTCCAAAATCATAGCACATTTTTATTCTTTCAAGCGGACTATTCACTATCCAAGACGTGTTTGACAAATTGACAAAAAACACCAACATGCAATGACCAAACATAAAGGTTTTTGTGCGTCACCTTGTACCTTGTCACCTTGATTTTTCAATTTAATTCTTTATTGAATTTTGTAGTTGGTAATTAAGGACAATGCTCATCGTAACTTATCTGTCAGAGATACAAAGTACATTCAGGTGGTTTCCTTTCCGGCAGTAAATGAATAGGCTACAAAAACATTTGTCGAACGGCTTAAGGCGTTATTCCGAAACTGTTTTTTTTTGTTTATGAAATATGAACCAAATGAAATGAAGGGTGGACTGTCTTAGCTAAATTATTTTGTAGGGAAGGATTGAAACTGCTATTAAACTCATTTTCCGAACTGCACTCAGCACAAAAGTTCTAAAAAAATTCCAATTTTGGAAAACAATTTATTTATTATGAATGAAAAAATGCAAATGACGTCGATTTAAATTTTCCCGATTGCTCCCCACCTGATAAGTGAACCAATTTCGACACAATTTACTCATCTCACATAATCTCTGGGCATACGGTAATTTTTTTTTCACATTGCCCTAGTTGCAGCACATCCATATGTCCTTCTCAAGCTGTCCTTCCTGTCTGCCTTTTTGGAGCGTACAAATATTATTATTCTTCCTTCCAGAAACAGAAACAAAAATCGATATCTTTCCCAGAAATCAGCTCATTAAAACAGATTTGACTCGTCGCCGTCCACCTCTCGAACTGATCGTCACGCATATATACAACAAAATCACTTTCCGAATAGTATACCAACGAATGCAGAGCGTTCCATAAATAAAATGCAGTGCAAAGAGTGAGTTCACATGGCGATGCTGATACGCGTGAGGACATTGCGCGACGACCGACCATCGATGACTTGGTCATCCCGCGCGATGCGATGTTCCCGGACGACAATGTGTGATGTCAAATTGACAATGTCAAAAATATGGCCAGCTAACACTATCGATGGCATAAGTTATAAATCTCATATCAGATCCAAAAACTGTTGACACGAATATACGAGGCAGGTATTTGTAGCAGGTAAGCGCAAGCTGCCAAGCAAGCACCCAGTCAAGGCATGTGTATGTACCAAAAGATCTCGCTGCTGTTTCCCAAAGAAGGTGATGATGTCCGGGGGACGCGACGGTGCAGCGCGCACGGCAAAGATGTATGTGAGTGAATACGCTAAAGATATACAAAATGCGGAATTGTGGTGCTGCTGCTGCGCAACCGCTACCGGCCGGCAATCTGTTTCGCGTGTTTGACTTTGGAAAAGTATGCGCGCGGTGACTGATCAAAACAAAACGAAAAGTGAAACTGATCAACTTCTTGAGTGGTGAACAATGGGACAACAATTGACAGCGAGGCAATCAATCATAATCACTGATCCGTTTGCGGCAACATGCGAATTTGAATGTGTCATGTGCAGGAAAGCTGATGTGCTTTGCATAGCCTTCGAAATCCGATGACCTACGGCTTTTGCGAACTACCCAAGATCTGAATCTTTCAATAGTTAATTCCTTAAAAAGACGTTTTCCTATATCATAACACATGTTGCTGTCATTGCCGCATGACTTCATATGGTCAAACAAATATAACTGGACTAACAGTCCACGCAAAGCCAACAGTCCAACACTACAATTACTCAACATGTCCCTATAAAACTGCTCGCGTAAGTAATTCGCGATCGGTGGCTCACATCGGGACAGAGAACACATTGAGGACTTAACTATGGCGCGCCGGCACAACAACTGAATGCAACACCGTGTATTGGTTCCGTCAGATAATTGGGCCATTTATGCCGAAGAAGTCCGCCAATAAACCGAAGTAATTTTTCACCAATTACTCAGTGCGGGCATAACAGCTTTTGTGAGCTCAGGCCGCTGGCAATTATTTCGCAACATCTGCAAAAGGATTCAGCGCTGTAAGCCAGATCTACAGCATGTCATCTTGGCCGTGAATTCAATTAAATATAATCTCGAATTGGGGGAGGACACAGACACACACAGTATGGTCGTCATAAATAATTTATAATACCTCGGCATAGGTGTTAAGAGGCAACTAACCGAAAACAGGACACCACACTATGTCCAATGCATATGGTGACACCAAGTTATTTTTGTACTTATGTTAAACATATGATAAATTGACCAAACAGGTGATAATTGTTAAAAAAACGAGGGGACCCAGCATGAAGTCGGAGTCGAAAGAGTCCACCGCGCATGATGTGGAATGCACTGCGTGTGATAATCAAGATATCAAGTGGGTAAACGGATCGTTTTTGTGTGTGTGCTGCCCCATCGAGTGAGGAATATCCTTTTTGGACTCCTGTCTCTCCGTACGAGGGGTCATAATTAATTTCGACTTCATTTGTACGCGCGCACTCAGGACTCTTGATGCGCATTCACATTTTAGCTTCTGGGCTTATGCGGGTATAACATTCGAATGTGTCATGTTTTCAGTCAACAATGAATTATTTTCCATTTTTTAATAAATTGGGCCTGTTGTGGAAGATCCTTTTTTATCGTCGCTGGCCTGTGGCGGAATGTGCCGCGAGCTAGAGCCAGTGGTTAATGGAATGATAAATTGGTCGATTATTTAACGCCAGTTTAAGTCAATTGATTTATTACTGGGGCGTCAAGGCGCATGTCCTTAAGTGAGATGTAATACGATGTGTCTAGAAAATTACTGACCATTGTGGGGCAGAATTGTTGAACAAAGTTGCAACTGTTGTGGCACATGTTTGTATAACTTCTAGAGTTACACTTACTCCTTTTCAGATAAGTAGTGCTTTTGATCAAAACAAGAATTGCGAGCTTCGAGGACTTTAACGAGGGAATTATTATTATTATTATTATGAGAAGGTCCCAATTCGGCTTAAAGCTTGGACCTCGCGTTTGAATTGGTCAGCTCTTTGCAGGTAAGCATACGAGAAGCCGAGGACGGATCCTGAAGGTATTCGTGGAGACCCGATATATCAGCTAAGACAACAACAAACCAAATCCTATTTCTTAATTGCGACATTTTTCAATGCAACTGTGAACACCAAAGTCAATTTTGTGCAGTTGTTTTTAAATCTATTCCGGACAAACACTTTACAGTCACAAAAAGAAGTCG